>CM028359.1:85017730-86217730 GCA_016618105.1 Dendrobium huoshanense | reverse complement strand
CGATTTTTTTGTTGCTTCTTAAAACAATTTTTTAGTATAAAAGTTAAAATTTGTATACTAGAAAGCTGCTTTAAGAAGCAACAAGAAAGTCACCTCAAACGAAGGGCAAATTATTAGGTCTGGTCACCGGACCTAATTTTTCGTCTGGATTCCATGCGCTTTTAGTGCACTTTTGGTGTATTTTTGAAAATGAGCAGCTAATACACAATTAACTGTATATTAGCTGTTCTTTTTTGTCCTTTTACTGAGTATTTGAAAAGCGCAGCAAAAGCACATCAAAAGGGCAGCAAATACTCAATAAGCAAGATATTTGTTGCATTTTTGTTATGTTTTTGCAAATACTCAACAAAAGAGCAGCTAATATGCAGTTAAAATTGTATATTATATGCTATTTTTCAAAAATACATCAAAAGCGCACTAAAAGAGCTTGGAATCCGGACGAAAAAATTAGGTATTCTGACCGGACTTAATAATTTGCCGAAACAAAGTCGAAAAACAACTAAGATGGTTGAAGCTTTGTGCTACTTTCTTGCCACTATTTACTATCTTGTCAAAGAATGGAGCTCCGAACTGATTTGTTGATGAGTTTGGGTGGCGGCGGATATGCCTTTTAGAGATACTATAGAGAGAATAGCCGTACTGGGAGAAGTTGGGAACTAAACTAAGCACTTGCGTTGATGTAGCTACAGTAACTGCAACTCCTTTGAAATGCGGTTGTATTTCACCATACATGCAGACCTCCACAGCTACTTTCTTCCCAATTTTTTTGGACTGAAAACATTTGTGTTTCAGTCTTGCCGATTGCTAAATGCAGTTTATCTACAATAATTAGCTTACTGTTGTACTTGTAGCTTTACAACTTGCGATGTGGACTTGAAGAAATCAAAATTCCTAGATTTTTCTTCCTTATTCTCTTTAATTATGCTTGTCAACTTAGGAGCTTATAGATCAATAATGTATTTTTTAACGACAAATTGTAGTCATTACAAAGACAATATTAGGTTTATAAGGTGGGTTCTAATGATATATTTCTGGGATTAACTTGCAGTATGCACATGGTGCCGCCAGCCACAATCTTATGGTCCCCTACCATTGCCCGGTTTGATTATTATTCATTTCCACTGTGTGAGAGATTTAAATTGATAAATTTTGAAGCAAGTTCAACTTTACAGCTCCTTTCTTGATGTGCCTTTTGCTTACATCTCTGCACTCACTATCTCTTGGCTCATACTATAGCTCTAGTTGCTACCTACATCCCTTCTTCAAGCTTGAAAGCATCCCCACAATTTCTTCATAGATCCCCTCCCTACACCAAGCCCTAAATCCGCCATCTCAGGTTTGGCTTTCTCCTTGAACACTAAGGATTCGTTTGGGATGTTTTTTTATTGTTTCTTAAAACAGAATTTTAGTACAAAAATTTAATAAAAAAAGTCATTCTGAACAAAGTCTAAAGCTACTCCCAGCTTCTAGTGAAGCTTGCCCACAATACCTTAACTTGTTGTCACCCTCCTCGCTCTCTGACATGATTAATTATTCTATGCGGATGATGAACACCGTCCGGAGACTAATCAGAACATGCCATGTCACCCATGTGCTCGGTACTACAGCTTAGTACTGTTGCTCGGTATTACTAATGTGACACATTCTGGTTGGTCTCCGAACGATGTTCTGCATCCGGTCTTGAGAGTTCAGGGAATTTTGGTAACTGATAAACATTAGTTACGAATTCATCTTCTCCTTCACATTTATTTGATCTCTTGGATGGCTTCCCTGTCTTGGGCACTTATCGTTAATTTGTGTTTGGCATTAAGGAGAGTTTTAGGGACTTGGGTTTGAGATAAGAAGTATTGTTATTTGTGATATAGGTAATATTATTTTAAATAGCATTTTTAATAATCAAATTTAATAAGTAATGTAAATTAATTTAAATTATATTACCTTAAATCAATTAATATTATTGGTGATTTAATTTTTTTAAATATTTTTTTTTAAGATTTTAATTAGTTGAATAATGTAGTAATTAATTATTAATAAAAAATTAATGTATTCTAAGTACAATTTCATTAATCTAATTAGAGTTGACAAAAAAGTATAAATTACAATGAGTAATATTTAATCAAATAAATGAGATATAAATACATTAATTAAAAATGAATTTATCTAAATAATTAATATTAAGTAATTACAATTATTAACTTAGCTACATTTATATTATTGTGAGTTAATTTGATTAAATATAAATTAATATTTTAAACAGTTTAATAAGTTCATTATTAATTATTAATTAAAATATTATCTTACACTACACATGATTTAATTAATCAAATTAAAATTACAATATGCTTAACAGACATCATAAGATATCATCTTCATATAATAATTATTAAAATATTATTCAAATCAACAGATTTAGTTCATAAAATAAATAATCAGATAGTTTCTTAAAATTTAATTTTTATCATATAAAATATTTTTTAAAATAAACTATTTCAAACGTTACTATTAAATTCGAATTTAATAAATACTATTTGAGTTAAATCTTGCATCCACAGAACCACAATTATTAGGTCCGGTCATCGGACGTAGCTCTACATCCGGAGGTCAATAACATGTCGTCACATGCTCTTATTCTTTACCGCACAGTCCGACGACCCGACCCGGACCGGAACCCGATATTGTTATGTCCGGGTATTGCTAGATATTGCTCGGTATTGCTTGATAATAATGAGAAATACTGCTCTGTCAAGACCAATACCTAGTAATACCTAACAAATACCGAGCAATACCTAGCAATACCGACCAATACCTAGCAAAATCGGGGTATTGCTCGACATTGCTCGATATTGCTAAGTATTGATCTTGACAGAATGATATTTCTCGTTAAGCAATATCGAGCAATACCTAACAATACCCCGATATGCACAAATTAATCAATACATAGCAATCCCGGGTCTGATCTGGGTCAGATCATCGGGCCACATGGTAAAGAATAAGAGCATGTGTCACCATTTTAGGAATGTAGAGCTACGTTAGGCCACAGACCTAATAAAAATTCTAAGACTGGAGCTCCAAGCGTCGAAGTCCAGTTGAATCGATGAGGTTCGGCTTCAGCTAATCCGAGCACTTTCCATCTCTCCAAGTTCTAAATCGGAAGAACCCCAGGTTCCGAAGCCACGACTCGTCGACGATGTGGATGGCATCATCCCTACCGCTTCTTCCTAATCAGCAACACCACCCATTACAGCTGCCTTATTCTGTCTCCCACGCCTTCTCGTCCCCCTCGACGTCCACGACCTCCGGCTTCGCCGCACGACATAACCCTAGCCTTACCCCACATGGCCCTCGCCTTCAGCTAGAAAACATCTACCAGCACCCGTCGGACTCCATTTCGTCGTTACACCACATGGCCCGCTGCTACGAGAATTCCGGTAAGCTGATATACCAATATATGTGTATAAAGGATTTTGGTGTCGCAAAAAAACGTGTTTGTGATTTAAGATTCAGAGAAATGCTCTGCGCAAATTGAATGAACCGGTTCTTTTTTTTCGTCTAGTCAATATGAAGAAGAAATTGTTATCTTTTTGCATCCGTGCTCATCGGTGCTTTATAAACCATAACGGTGGGGACTGGGGATCGTGTGTGCCTGCATCCTAATGCTTTAATTTCCAGATATGATTTGATTCTTTAGTTATTGTTTTCTATGTAAAAAAACAAATACTCATGTAAAAAATATGTTTGCCGATTATATTCTCATTTGAGAGCATTGAAAGTTTAAAAATGGGAACGAAGAGATTGTTCGGCATACTCGGTTAAGTAGCGTTAGACAATGACACCTCTCAAGGGTTCAAAAAGGTAGATGTGAAAAATGTCCAATCTGAATTGCTATAGAGTGATATGATGAGAAAGTGAGCATAGATATACAAGAGCACAATCAACAATGAATACAAGATTGTAGAGTGGTTCAATGGAAATGCCTAAATCTAATTTGAGTTCTTCCCTATCGGAATGTGCTAAATTGAATCAAGGAAAAGTTTATAGTGTCCCTCCCATAGAGCCAAGTGGACAAACAAATAAAGGGATGAGTATTATAACAACCAAAGATAGTTCACACACTGTACTATGTTGTCTTGTTGGTTTTTTTTAAGGAACTAAAGAGTTTGGAAATGTTGCTAGGATTTCAAAGGCCTTTGAGGCTAAAGAAGATCACCTTGTAGCCGTTGGATGAGTTTAAAAAGCCATAATACAGCATGTTCGAGGGGATTTCCTATCGCTAGGTGTTATGAGAGTAGGGTCATTTGTATGCTATTTATGGACATGTGGCACCCTATGTGTGCGAGGTGGTATGCATGATGGGATGATGAATTCTAGAGGATATCAGTTGGAAATTTTATCTGACAAGAATATCTCAAGCAGTTGAAGCAATAATGGTTGATATGTGATGTCATTGAGGTGTTCAAGAGAGTTTCGAACTACAAGATGCCTTTGCTTGGTGTAGAATAGATTGAAAAAAAATCCTCAATTTCCAAGTTGAGAATCATGGAGAGTTACTTGACCCCTTCTCAAGATGTTGTAGATTGCAGGTGTGACTTTGCTTTGGGAGATGTGGTCCTTCTGAAAAGGATACAACGAGGGATAGTTGCTGAGATGTTTTGCAAATCCCTTACAACTAACTTTCTTTTTACTTCTAGTACTAATAATGGCAACACTTCTTCTCCTAGATGCTATTCTATATAAATAAAACAAAGCAAGGAAAAAATAAAGTAAAATAAAATAAAAAAGCTAATATATAAATATAATAAGTTAATAACTAGAATGAACTAAAATGAATATATTTTGCTATCATATAATTAAAAAAAAAAAAAAGGTATGCGGAATACAAATAGATAGCCTTTGATGCCACTCTATCACACCCTGAGTCTGAATGACAATACACTTGGATAACATGAGACATGATGAAGGGACTTAATATCAACTCATGGGATAACCTCAAGAGTCAAGGTCAAATAGCATAATTTTGTATTCAAGAAGAAAAAAATCATATATGAATAAATGTAAACACAAATATTTTGGAATAAAATTTTATTATATCAACAGAGTCATCAATAATATATGAATATATGTATGTCGTGTGTAAAGATAAATGGTGCAAATTAATCATTAATGGGGGTAGTTCAATGAATGTTATATCTACTCATACCCTAGCAAAAATCAATTTAAAATTTGAAGCCCATCTTAAGCCTTTCCATACAAGTCGATATTCTTGACCTCATTACCCATCACATCTAGATGCCTAATACCCATTAAGATTGATAGTTTTGAGGATCACATATAGTTTTATGTTCTTCCTATTAACAGAACACATATTTTTCTAGGAAGACCTTTTCTTTATGACTTAGATGTTATACATTATTGTTGTAAGAACACGTATGTATTCAAATATAAAGAAAAGACCATAGAATTATTTTTTATAAAGCCAGGATATAACAAACCAATTCTTCAAAAACCCCATTATGAGATTCAACCTAAACTAAGTCAGAAGAAAAATGCGAAGATCCATTTGATTGTTATATCACCTCCTACTGAATGGGACAATATTTTTGATTTCAACCATAAGTCCCTGCATCGTATGATTTTAAGATTGAGCAATTAAGGTTCAAAAGTTTATTGAAAATTTATGATTCTAACTCCTAAATCATGCAATTGAAGGAAGACACTCAGGATAATGATGAGTATTGCGCTTCCTTAAAATCTTTACTGTTATGACAAAGATAATTCAATACTAACATTGAGATATTTTGATCTGATAATGCTTATGATTATTTTAATCATATGTTGTCATTTTTTTTTCTAAAACGAATATATCATCTACCAATCCTCTTTTCCTGACACTTCCAAAATTAAGTGGTGGAAAGAAAAAAAATGCCATCTTTTAGAAATCACAAGGACTCTTCTATTCTAGAATTAAGTATTAAAAAAACACCGGAGTGAAACATTTCTAACCGTTACATATCTAATCAATAGAATACTCTCAACAGTAATTGCCTTCAAATTGCTTCTAAATTATCTACAAATTGCTTCTAAATTATCTAGCTGATTTCTTTCCCACAAATAACTTCCTCTAAAAAATTTCAAAAATCTTTGGGTGTATTATCTATCTCTATATCCACAAGCAACATAATGGTAAACATATATGAATGGAGGACATTACTGAGCCTGATACCCCATTGGGTGATCATTGAGCTACCAAAGGGAAGAAAACTGTTTAATTAAAATGGATTTTTCTATTAAATATAATGCAAATGGAAGCCTGAAATGTATAAAGTGAGATAGATGTCCTAATTTCTCTTATAAATAATCATAGATGATTCATGTGGTAGTATGATGTGAAGAATACTTTCTTACAAGGCAATGTTTAAGATGTCTATATGGATCCACCATATGGATTGATAGTTCTTTCACAAAGAATAAAGTGTACTGATTAAAAGAGATTTTATATAGTCTCAAAAAATCTCTGAGCATGGTTTGGCAGATTCATAGAAGTCATGAATGAAGTTGGATACAAACAAAACAAAGAGGATCATAACTACTTCATAAAACATTTCACTAATAGTAAAATCTCAATTCTAATTATATATGTTGATGATATAATTGTTATATGCGATGACAATAGAGAAAATAGTTTCTTAGGAAAAAAAAAACTTGGCAAAGAATTTGAGATCTGGGAGCTGAGCATTCTCAATTTTTTTTTTGTGCAATAGAAGTTGTTTAATCAAAATGAGTATTCCTTTCTCAATAAAAATATGTCATATATCTTCTAAAAGTAGTAAAAATGATTGATTGCAAACCTTGTAAAACCCTAGCTGATTTAGGTCAAAAATTGGATGCAAACGAAGAAAGAAAAGAAGTATATATGAAAAATATTAAAGATTAGTTTGAAAACTGATCTATTTGACATCTGTCCTAATGTCACGTTGTAAGTTTTATCAGTTAATTCATGCACATTCTTAAGCCTTTAAGTTGGTCATAGAATATTTAGATATTTTAAATCAAGTCCATGTAAATATATATATATATATATATATATATATATATATATATATATATATATATATATATATATATATATATATATATATATATATATATATATATATATAAGGCAGGATATTTAATAAATTGAAAGTATATTGATACATACTATGCAGGATCATCAATAAATAGAAGATCTACATTTGGATATTGTATATGTTTTTAGAGGAAATCTCATAACACAGAGAAGAAAAAACGAACTCATTGTTTCAAGATATAGTGTTGAATTTGAATTTAGCGATTGCCCAAGAAATATGTGAGCTTCTATCGATTAAAATGTACTTGGAAGATTTAAAAATCAAATGGGAAGGGCTAATGCATATATATTGTGACAATAAATTTTTCATCAGCAGTGCTCATAATCTAGTACAACGTGAATGTACCAAACATGCGGAGGTGGATAGACATTTTATAGAAGACAAATTAAAAAGTGAGTTGATTTATCATATATGGCAAGAAGAATTTATCTTGTGACATTCTCACCAAATGACTCTGCAACCCCATTCTTTATGCAAACTTGGAAAGGTAGATTTATACCATTCTATTTGAGGGGGAGTGTTGAAAGATCTCGATAGGATTTTTGAGCACATGAATTAATGGTTCTAGTAATTGGATCGATCCATAACTTTTAGATTGCAATTTGTGTGTCTTTCCTTCCACTTCTAGCCGGCTACCCTTTTTTGGAACTCTTTTTATTTTTTTTAATTAGTTTTGATTTATTTCCATTATAAGACTTTTAAAAAACTCTATATATTTATACATTTTTTACAAAATCAAGCAATAAAATTCAATGTAGTTTTTTCATATTTTTAATTTTTTATAAAAGCCGAAAGGACTTTTGTGCAATTTGAGCCATTTTAGTTAGTGTGAGAAGTTTTTTTTGAGATCTTTAATATAAATCAATGGGAGAAAAAACATAGTGACTCGGTTGTTAAAGGTAAATTTTCTTGAATGATGCTTCGTTGCCAGCAAGTCCTAACACAAACATTTCGGACTAGTAGGTTGATGGGAAAAATCATTCACCTCTTTGTATACTTGGATTACATACTTCCTGAGGCATGAGGTCCTTATTACGCGTTCATATCAGGATGGTCCGTTCAGTGATGGTCAGGTGGCAACTGAGGCCACTTTGTAGCTCCATTCGACGTCCAGATTGAGACTTTTGTGTTCCCTGGTGTTGAAGAGTTTCATTGCCTTTCTTTCTAGCCATCTGAATTTATTCATGATTACCACTGACAGAGGGTACTCAAGCTTGGAGTATTATTGATGGCCATCTTCATCTATAGAGGTGAGAGTTGCTTCAGCTTTTGCAGTTTTGAGATGCGCTGTTTTCGGCAAGTTCCAACAAGAAATATTGACAAGGGTTATGCTTACGGGGAACTCAAATGGCCCAGATCAGTGTATGTGTTTATGAGAAAATTGATGAATTGACAAGGGTTATGCTTACGGGGAACTCAAATAGCCCAGATCGGTGTATGTGTTTATGACAAAATTGATGAATATTAAAATGATGGGTACGTTGGTCATTGATGTGGTAGTGCTTGATGAACATTATGAAGGATTTTTGTGCTCAATTTAATTTCTTCTTGAATTTATCCCTATGTGATTATTTAGAGCTGTTTCATCCTTGTGTTTTGTTTGTTTCGTACACTATTAAAGCTACCAATTCGATGCCAGTGGTCAAACCTTCTAGAAAGTGCAACCCTGAAGCATATAGCACATTGTTTAGATATATTCTGTAGCCTCCACAATTTAACTATCTACGTGGTTTATCTTAAATCACTTATTTATGTGCAGATGGAAGTTGCTATTCCACATCTTCAGGAAGGAGAATGCTTTTATTTATGACCTCAACATCCTTTTTGTTTCCTCCACATGCTTTGCCAGAAACGTAAGTTAATATGTGGCATGCATGTCAGTCCACATACAAATAAAAAGAAAAAGAGGAGAAAAAAAAAACATTGCTGTTTGATTCCAGAAAATTAGAACTTAATCAGTCCTCGATTAGGAACTCAACCAAGCTGAACAGTTTTTTTATATGTTTCAGCTAGTTCCCATTTATTGGTATCAACTTTTTCCTGAACTATTTAGCTATCATATAGAATCTCTGTCAATTTACTATCAATTATGTTTTGCTTTAGTTTTCAGTTCTGCTCTTATCCAAATGACCTTTGTGAGTTCCACATACTGCAGATGGGTACAATTTTAAGTAGGGCTTAAGTGATCCAAATTCTAGAAGCCAACTTATGATTGTCTCCTTGAAATGACCCAAAGGGTTGCCAATCCAAAAAAATCAAGCAGTTCAATCTTGTACTTTGTTTATCTAGACTACATGTGTTTTTGCACGTTTCGAGAGGTAGAAGCAGAATTGAAAGGAACTTGTTAAAACTTGTGCTGATGATTGTATGGATGCAAATTCTTGTGCTGTCACTTCAGCACAATGAGGTTGTTGTTTCTTAGTTGTTACAATGGTCTTGTGAGGGTGACTTTTGTGCATCATCATTTGGGACCTAAGGATTCACTTCTTTCTGCAAATCACAATTTTTTGAGATAGCTATGATAAAAAACAAAGATTGTGTTGGAAATATACAATGTAGTGGGAGAACTGGGGAGATCAAGAGCAGAAGGCGAGTGAGAGAAAGTAAGAATGACGTGATAAAGAGGTAGAAAGCTTGAAGAAACCTCAAGGTTAAAGGGGGAATACTAACTAGGAAGAATGTCATAGCAAAAGCCATTATTATTTTATTATGAACTTCAATATACTAAATCACCTACTCCAGGCTCTATTTATAGAAACTGACCTTAATGAAAAATGACAAAACTATCCCTAAACAAACATGAAATAACACAATTGTCTTAATAAGAACTAACATCAACCACTCATGATTTAGCTTCAACAACAAGGACATTTACATGATAATGAAAACATGAACTCAAGATGGACTTAGGCTGCCTTGTATTGCATCAATGCCCTGGACGGCAAATAACTTTATTTCAAAGAGTTACATTATTACTGAAGGAAGAATTGGAGGTCTCTACTTTAATTGTAGAGCACCTCCATCCTAAATAATATGAATGAGAAATTCATTTGAAATAACATTATTAATACTCCGAAAAGACATTTAGAAGTTTAGCAGTCGTCATGTTGATTGCTAGATTGATCCATCTTGACTAAACTGTTGGATGATTGAACTCAAACATTTTTTTATTTGAGCATATGATTGGGTTGGACTATGTGGATGATATAAGTTAGGTTGAAAACCAAGGCTTTTTGTAGGGTTTATGGGTTCGGATGCAATTGGCAGGTGTTAGATAGGCAAGTGAGCAAGGGTGTATGAGCAAAAGATGCAGATGAGAAATTACAATGTGTTATGTGATGAGGGACGATTACAATGAGTTATGTGACGAGGGGTGATTACAATGGGTTATGCGGTCAAGAGATGTAAGAGAACAGGTGATGCGAGTGCGATAACATGGATGGAACATGCAGGCGATAAGCACGCGAGTGAATATGAAAACATGGAATGGTGTGAAAATTGTGGATGAGATGATCGAGTGATGCATTCAATGAGTTTGTGCGGCATTTAGGGCGAACAATATCAATTGGGCAAGGTGATATCAAACTTGAAGTCATCAACTAGTGTTTCCCAATTTCGCGATGAACGCTGAGATGAGGATGTGATAGTAATAAAGGAGGTGATGAGGATGTCATCAAATAGCCTTTCGATACTTGCGATGGATGGAACCTAGATGGAGGCACAACATGCAACCTTAGCCATGGCTTTGAAGGAGACAAGGCTAGAGATGTAGTGGCAAGCATCTTGATGGGGTTGTAAGAGATACTAAAGGATGTTAGAGGCCGTGTGCAGGTTGTTGCTGTGGATTGCACATGGATGTGTTTGAGCACCTGATTAAGCGGAGTTGCATGTGTGCTGATGAGGAAGTGATAAATTGAAGCACTCACTAACTTGTTTTGAGAAAAATAATTGTGGTTTTTTTGCATAGAGTTTGTAGAAATGTTGCTTGTTATGAGGAGTTAAGAAATAATTATATGCTTTGATACCAAATTTATATTTTGATACTCCAAAATGAAGATTGTGGCGGAAGAGTGTGGTATGGCTGAAGATCAAGAGAAGATAGGGAGTGAGAATAAATGAATGAATGCCTCAAATAGAAGGAATGTAGGATGCAATGTGGAAGAAAACTTATAGAAATTCTTAAACTAGGAGAAAGGGGGAGACTGGGATGAAAATGCCAGATCAAAAACCATGTTGACCCCTAATTTATACTTCACGACTAATTCAAACGCATCTGACAAGAATGACATTCGACTTACGACACAAGGCAAAGCAGGTTTGACATGCCCGGATGCTACGTAAATCATTGAAATGCCATCTATTTTCAAAATAGATTGCACTAACGCATTCAAAACGTCAAAATTATCAAAGATATGCCTTTCATGCTCGGGTCATTCAGACGACAAAGATAGTGAGCTTTGAGCGTGATGCTATGCAAAATTGCCTGAACGACCTCCATTTGAACCTCAAAATTACCCAAGGGGGTCCTCTTGTCATCAATTCGAGTGAAGGTGGTCAAAAAACGATGACCTACAAGTCAACGTTGTGTGAAATTGGCCTAATGATCTATTTTCACAAAACAAATTGCACCATCATGCCCAAAATGTCCAAATTGTTAGGAAAGGACACCCATATTGTCTAGTTGCTCGCATGAGAAAAATAATGAAAATCCATCGGTGATTTGAATAATAATATTCTAAATTGTTTGATGAATTTTGATGTTTGACACAATTTTTCAATGGGTTTAATGTGTCCAAATAGCCAAATGAACAAGACTAGACCTTGTTAGAGTAGCCCATGGCGGACAACCTCCAACCTCCAATGCGGGTTTGGATGAAAATTTGTGAGATAAATGATATGAAATTGGTATGTTGAGTGGAGGAGAGATGGTAGAAGATTTCTACAATAAGAAATAACAAAGATCTAAACAAATATGCAAGTCTACCACTCACCAAAATGACTATATTTGAAGAGATCATTGAACTTCTTCAAAGGAGTAGCTGAGCAACAAGACTCACTCACTCTAAAATAGCTCCAAAATTTCTTCACGCATCATCCATTTTCATTTCATTCCAGCCAATATTTATAGTCTTTACATCCAACTACTTCAAAATGCTCAAATAGAGGGAAAGGGAAGAGGGAGCCGACCATATGCTTAAATTTAAAGAGGGAGGTTGTAACCACCATGTAACTAACCCCTCCGAATGACTTGGCCGGCCAATAAAAAGTGCAAAATGCTTATTTACTTTTTTATGCAAATAAATTTAATATTCACTCAATATCTATAAATCCAAACTTTAAATTTCAAAATTTTGAATTTTCATATCAACAACAACAAGAACAACATCAAGCCTTTATCCCAGTACGCGGGGTCGGCTACATGAATCCTCTTTCTCCACTGTGTCCTATTAAAGGTCAAATTCTCGTTTAAAGCTAATAAAGAAAGGTCATTCCTAATATTTTCTAACCAAGTCTTTTTAGGTCTGCCTCTACTTTTCTTAACATAAGTCAAATCTAATATCTTTACTCTCCTAACCGGGTCAGAAGCCCGCTCATCTGACTTGTGAACGAAGCCTGGTGAACCTCATTCCTATCATCTCCAGTACACGCGAACATGTCTGCAAATGGCTCGCTCCGTTCGGTCTATTTGCTCCGCTCACAAATGACCCTGCATCCAAAGCCTTCGATCCAAACAAACCCGTCAAACACTTGATGCGGACATCCGACGGTGGACGTTAATCAAAGGAAGAGATGAAGATCGACGGCCAAGATCACTCCATTTTTATCTTAGTTTATTAATTGTATTTTTTTATTTTAATTTTGCATTTTCCACTTTTATCCTTATGTAAGAGTCTTATCTTGTGTAAACTCAAGGGGCAAAGTTGTTTTTTAGTTTCTTTTATTTTAAGGCCTATATATAGAGGCCCTTGCTCTTGTATTAGGCATGATGGAGTTTTAATAAAATTTTTGTTTTGCAATTGTGTTTCTTGGAAGGTCTTAGGTGAGATCCCTATGGGAGGGAATCGTAGTTTCCACCAGCCGCAGGATGGGTCCGGGCTCGTGACTTGAAGTCCCTTAGTGAAGGACAACGCATCACCCGTCAGCCGCAGGAAGTGTCCGGGCTCATGATTTTATCTTCTTCTTCTTCTTCTTCTATTCTCCTTATTTTCCTAACCGCCACCTCCCCATCTCTCTTTCTCCTATTGGCCAAAAACTCCACCCAAACCCTAGGCCAAAAGACCCCCAATCGCCGGCCCAATCCCCTTCCCAAAGCTCCCGGCCATCATCACTCCCTTGGCTCCAAGATTCAAAATCTAGCATTCAAATCATTTCTTAAGTTAACTCCCTTTAATTTTGGAAACTATTTAAATTCATATTCAATTGAAGAATTTGAATTTTATTTCATAAATGAGGAAAACTATTTTAGGGAAGTCCCTCAAATTATGCAATTTTGAATTTTAAATAGGAGTTGATTTAAATCCACTTTTCTATTTTAAGATTCTAAATATAGCCACCTTTAACCCCTCATATCAATCACCGATAATCATGCTAGTCGCCGACCCTACCCCCATCCTATTTTCTCTTTCCCTCCACTTTTCAAATTGATTATTCAAAGCCTTCCTTATTCGTTGCATCTTCAGTTTGGAAAGTTTTCAAATTCAAATTGAAATTAATTTGAATTTGAAATTCATTTGAATTTGAAATTCTTTCTTAAAATAAGATGAATTATATTAAGAGGCTTTCCTTAATTCTCCCAATTTGAATTTAATTAAAGACTTATCATAATTCCCTTCTCATTTTCTTAATAATTCAAGTTTGGAAATTCCTTAAGTCCACATTCATTGTATGTGGACGCCTTCCCTTTTTCCCCTCTTTTGGTTGACCCCTTCCGTTCTACATCACCACTACTCCCACCTATGTGTCCTACGCCATACTTGCAACCATGCGCGTACACTTGCTCCCATCGTCGATGTCAAATTCAAGCACGCTTCTGAACCGACGCGGAAGCTAGCCTGCTCCACATATGAACAAAACCTCCACCTCGCTTTATATCTAAACGGCAAAGGCATCCCAATCCGCCTTCCTCTAGGTCCAAATGACAACAATCCCAATCCATCTAATTAGCCGAATAGACTCTCACGCCAACCTCCCCTCCAAGGGAGGGGATATCGGAAGACTGTCAAAATTTTTATAAAAGCTTAAATAGCTACTTGGAGGAGTCGAAGATCTATTTCGGAACCAAACGTCTCGAAGCACTCGGTTGTTGAGTCTTATACAATTGGGCGAATTTGAAAGGGAAAGTGCCCTCTCGACCTCCCCTCACGGGGAGGGGACTCCGGGAGGTTGCTGAAATCTCCAAAAAATAAATTGCAGCTAATTGTAAACCCTGAAGGTCGATGACAGGACCAAGCAATGTCTGAAAGCCCTCGGCTGGACAAGTTTGAAAAAGGAGAGTGCCCTCCCGACCTCCCCTCGTATGGAGGGGACGTCAGGAGGCTGCTGAATTGGAGAATTGAAAGTTTTAATTAATTAAATATTAATTTAATTAATTAAATATTTAACTCATTAAATTACTACTTTATTGACTAAAATAAATCATAATGAATTCTAATTAACCAATTAATTTAAACCTAATTCGAGCTTAAATTTGAAAATACAATAATTTATTAATGATTAATTAATTCAATCTCTTTAAAATTAACTAATAACCTAACCAAATTTAAAATATATAAAGTTTTAATTAATTCAATTAATTAATGGAATAAAAACTTCAAATTTAATTAAACTAATTGTTTAATTAATTAAATTTAAAATTCTAATTAACTTATTAATTAATTAATTAATTGATTGATTGAGCAAGAGAGCTTTTTAATAAAAAAATTAATTAATTACTCATTTAAAATATTAATTAACCAATTAATAAAAATATTAATTAGTTCATTCAAATGTAACCAGGGCTCTCAATAATAATTTTTTTTATTAATTATTTAACTAATTTAAAAATATCAATTAATTAATTATAGAAGAATAATGTTTGCACTAAACAAACCTAAGTACAACTCATACCAACTAAAACTCAAACTCCTAAAACTAAAACACCAAAACAACAAAACTCTAAACAAACAAACTACAACCTTGAACAAAGCTATCAAACAACCCAACTCTCCAAACTCAACTCTAAGCAAGCTCCTGCATTCTGCAACTGCTAGTTCCAAATGCCTGCAAGCAGGTAGGCATGAGTAAAAAAAAAAAACAGTATGGAAAGTAAAACTATAGTGCTAAGAAAAGGGGAGAAGTACTATAAGTAAAGCTACTACTGTAAGCACAAAAAAAAAAAAAAAAAAAAAAAAAAAAAACTAGTACTGAAAAAAAGCGTTAGTACTGTATGTAAAAATCACTAAAGTAGAAAAAAACACTGATGTCAACGCAGCAAAGAGTGCAAAAATAAGTAACTGCTAGTCAAACCTAACGGGCTACTTCTAAGTGAAGCAGTAAGACCGGATGACAAAGATCCTTTGATTAATAGAGAAAAAAAGTAAGACCCACATTTGATCAATATTCTAGGGAAACTTCTAAGCGAACAAATTTTAAAAGTCAAATTATAGGCTACTTCCAAAGGAAGCCGTTAGACTTGCTATTTAGGCTACTTCCAAGTGAAGCAGTAAGACCAGTTTTTAATCAAGCTATTAAATAAACTACCAAGCAAAGGGCAAATAGTATTTTAAATGCAGAAGCCGTACTACCCAAACATGATCTTATGGTTTCTGCATATAGATTAAGGATTTTGCTTTATAATACAACACGGTTGGTTGGGTGTTCGAATCACCAAACTATTACTTAATTCTTTTTTCCCCAAATTTGTTTGATTTTCAAACTTTCTTGAAAAACTTTCTGCACAATTTCTAAAGGAGAATGGAGTGACAGTTTTTTTTTTTTTTTCTGATTTTTACTAAATTTTATGTGAATTAAACTTTTTATTAAACTTTGTTTTATTTCTACATTGTTAATTTCTTTATGATGTGCTGTTTTCTAAGTTTGTTGTTGCCGCCATGGATTTAAAATAAATATTTTCTCTTTTACGATTGCAAAGGTTACATGCAGCCAAGTTGTCGACTATTCAAAACAGCTTGAGGGCTGTCTTGTCCAAGGCTAAAGCTGCTGGTGTGCTTCGCATGGCTTTCCATGATGCTGGAACATATGATACAGAGGATCACTCAGGTTTTCATATTATTATTATTATTAATTTTTTTGAGAAAAGGCTTTCCATACGTCTAGGTGCAATTTTGGTGCATATTTGTGGATTTATAATCCATCATACTTAAATTTTCTGATTTCTGGTCTATAATGTTGTTTCCCATTTTGATAAAATGAAATGCTATACTTGATGGGGTAATATGGATCACTGGTTTTATATCATTCTCTTCTTGCATGTTGGCAGTTAAGAAAGCTGTACTTTAGCTGTTCTATTATTTCTCTGAATGTTTTGTTGCAGGTGGCATGAATGGATCTATACTTTATGAACTTGATAGACCTGAAAATGTTGGTCTTAGTAAAAGTTTAAAGGTTGTTGCTTCGAGCTTCCTAAAGCCTGTGTTCTCTTATATAAATACTTTCGGAGTGATAAAAAACTCAAGTTTTGGTATTAGGAACTAAAATCATATACATACAAATTGGAAAATGTATATGCTGCTTAAATCGACGGGCATCAAGAATTTTGCTCCTTACCAATCTTTTTCTTGAGGCATAATTATGTATTTTCTTACCTATTTCTTTCTTTTTCCATCTCATTTCAGATCTTGGAGAAAGCAAAGAGGGAAGTTGACGAAATTTGCCAAGGTAAATTATCTTTTTTGGGTGAGGGATTTGTTTAAATGAAACCCTGTTCCCATCTTTTGGGAATTTTTTCTTAGCATCTTGGGCGGACTTCATTGCGGTGGCTGGTGCTGAAGCAGTCTTTCTATGTGGAGGTCCAGCAATTCCTGTTAAAGTAGGCCGGCTAGATGCGAGGTGCAACTATGCAAGTTCACGTTTATCTTATTCCCTAGGTGTAATGTATATTGTGTTGAGATAAGAAAGGTAATCTGGGTCATGAAGTTGCTTAGAAATTACCTTGCTCTGAAGTTTCTAACTATTGAAAAAAGTTCCCATAAGCTAGCAATTAGGTTTTGCATTATCATAATCAGAAATCTTACTAATATGTTATCAGTATATATGCGGCTTTAAGAATAATTTGTTTTTGATCATCATGCAGTATTTCTCATTAGTAAATAGTTTAACCTGTAGGAACCCTGATCCCGTGGGGAAACTTCCCCAAGAAACATTGGATGCTGTTGGTCTAAAAAGCTGCTTTCAGAGAAAAGGCTTCTCGTGAGTATTGCATTTACATGCCACTACTTCTTGTTCATTGCCCAAGAGTTGGTTTTATTAGTATGTAATGTGCCAACTAGTTGTTGTGAGCTTTTGGTTTGATATGTTATTCAAGTAGGCTTGACATCGGTTGGCGTACTGAATGCTATGGTAGTGTTTGCGCATCCTTTTGATATTGTTATTTATAGCCTTATGCAGAAAGAATGAATCTTGCTTAAGCCTTTTGTTTACTATCCATTTTTATAACCCCTGGTTGTTGGCCCCATTTTTTATATGGTTTTTAGTAGTAATAGATACTACAACAACAACAACAAGCCTTTATCCCACTACACGGGATTGGGTTCATGAATTATTTTTCTCCATTGTATTCTATTTAAGAGTCAAATTCTTATTTAAATTTAATAAAAAAAGATCATCTCTAATACTTTTTAATCAAATATTTAAGATATACTTTTATCTTTCTTAACATAGGCAGGATGTAATACATTTATCTCCTAATAGGGTCATCATAAGGCTAGCATTTTATATGGCATAGCTATCTAAAGCGACTCTCTTTAATCTTATTTTCCATTGATGTTACTCCAATCTTTTCACGTATATACTCTTTCACATTCTATCTCTAAGTGTAAAGCCACTTTGAGCATCCTCATCTTTGCAACACTAAACTGAATTTTATGCTTCTCTTTTAAGGGCCAACATTTTGCCCTAGAAAGCGTCAAAGGTCTCACCAACTTATATAAATTTCCCTTAAGTTTGAGATGTACTTTTCTATCACACAATAGACCTGATGCATTCCTCTACTTCAACCATCCAATTTGAATTATACTAATGTTATCTTCATCTATTTTTACCATCGCTTTGGACCCGAGATATTTAAAACATGCCTTTTTTAATGAGTTGATCACCTAATGTCACAATCTCACCACTAGATCCATTATTACTAAAATTACTCTCAATGTATTCATTTTTAGATCTACTCTAAGATTGACTTCCATAATTCAAGTTTTTCATTAACTCACTCTCTAGTCTTATCAACAAGAAGAATATCATCACTAAAAAACATACACTAGTTCATCCTCTTGCAAATGTTTTTGTAAGAACATCTATGACTAAAGCAAAAAGATTCGGGCTTAAAGCTAATCCTTGATGTAATCCGATTGAAATAGAAAAATACTCGATCAAACCACCTTGTGTTTGAACACATGTAACAATTTTATGTATACATATCCTTAGTGACTTTAATATAAACTAGTTTTGTTGCACGTGCATTAAATGCACGTAAATAAAATTTTAATAATAAAAAATCATATTAATTATATTATTGTAAAAAAATTATTAACCTTATTAGTATAAATAATTATAATTATTAATTACATTAATGAAAAATTAGATATTTACGTTAAAATCATAATAGAGAAAATATATTAATATTTTTTTAAAATTCAATACTAGATCAATTATCAAAGACTTACATGTAAGAAAAAAATGCATACAAACAATGAAAGTAAATTACAATAAATTAAAACCATCAAAAAGAGAACTACTGACTCAATTGATATAACTATAGATATGATCATTCTATTGTAAGAAAGTAAATTACAATAAGTTAAAGAATTCCAGAATTCCTTACAAATTAACTTCAACAACATTAAGAAAAATGAGAAAAAAAAATTAAATAAATAGTGGCCCCATAAAACAGATGCATTTCTCACTTTCTCAAAGCTGAGGAAACAATCACTCATTCCAAAGCAGAAAACTCAATTTCATTGTGATGCATATACCTTTAAATAAGAAAACAATCAAATTAAATAAAATATAAAATCAAATGTATAATCACAATTAATAAAAACAAATATAATTTAAAGAGGCATGCGTTGCAACCCAAACGATTGCTAAAACATATATATTTAACAAAAATTATCTACCCAATACTCTCTTTTGCCAAAACACAAAGAATATGATGCTAAAGAATACAATAACAACTCCGCACTCTCAATAAAAATAATGAGTTGACTTCAAAGAAACAAGGAATAAAAAAAACCTATCTAACAATACATAATTCTATAATAATGGCGAGATCGAATAAAGTTGTCGTCGATGCTATACCTTAGCGAGATTGACGTAGAAGAAAAGGGGCTTCTTAGGGTTAAAGACATGGAACATATTCTTCTTGTGTGAATTGTCAGCGTTCATGTCGTTGACGTAGAAGAAATATAATAAAACAGCTATATGTTACAACCTCTATTACATAAAAACAAATACCAATAGGAGGAAAAGTTATAAGAAAAATTTTCTACATATTCAAAACCATAAATACAGAAAGTGCAAATCAAGTTAGCTTTATATTCGCATCGACATATTGGCGAGACTAACAATTAATATTTAATTTTATTAATATAAATATTATATAGGTATTGATGTCTATTGCTTCATGGAAGATAAAGAGGGCCGGGAGAGCTCATAAAAACTACATCTAAGAGAAAATTTGATGCTTAGAAGCAAAATGTGCAAGGAAGAAAATTTATGAGTTTTCAATTATAGGGGAGCACATCATCAGGAATTGTTTAACTTTGGCTTGACTTCAACTTCATTAATATTCCAAAGATAGATAGCATCTTGTTCATGACTACATCTTAAAAATAGAGCAGTGTTAATTAGCATGGTGCAAATTATGAGATGTTAAATTAGAAATTATAAGCATTGTTTTTTAGCTTAGAATATATCTTCCTCTTAAAAAGTGTAATTGGATGCAATGGCTAACAAGCGATAATCTTTGGTAAAGGATAATGCTGCTATGCTACTTGGATAAAGAAAGACGTACGAACAATGAGTTAGTATAAATGCACATACACTAAGTGCGAACGAATAAATAAAAAAAAATATTATAAATTAATCATATTTACAAAAAACTTTATCATTAAGATTATGCATAAGAATTAAAATTCATGTATATAGATGTCTAACAAGAATATTGTCATCATATATAAAAAACCATAAAACATATAAAAGGAATTAATTTTATCCAATTGATGCAACTAAAACATTGCATACTCAGTTTAGCAATAATAATATAAATAAGTTATTGAAGACTTATAAAATCTTTGATTGCTAATCCATATTTGCTTTTGATCTAAATTAACTATAAAGTAAATCAGCATGTCGTAAATATGCAAGAATAAGGATAGCAGCATTCACTTGCCTCAAGTACAAAATCTGATACTTTTGATCTAAATTAACAATAAAATAAATCAGCATGTCATAAATATGCAAGAAAAAGATAGCAGCATTCACTTGCCTCAAGTTCAAAATCTGATACATCTAACGACAACAACTTGGACTCAAAACGGTGAGCTAAAACTTTCAGAAGCATATGTTGATAAAGTTCTACAAAAAAGAGTTTCTCAAAAATTAGTGTGAAGTATTAAAAACATATAATAACAACAACAACAACAACAACATCAAGCCTTTATCCCACTACGTGGGGTCGGCTACATGAATCCTTTTTCTCCATTGTGTCATATTAAAAGTCAAAATCTCGTTTAAATCTAATAAAGAAAGGTCATTCCTAATATTTTTTAACCAAGTCTTTTTAGGTCTACCACTACCTTTCTTAACATAAGTCAAATCTAATACCTCTACTCTCCTAACCGGGTCATCGGAAGGCTGCCGTTTTATGTGACCAAACCATCTAAGGCGACTCTCTCTAATCTTATCTTCTACTGGAGTCTGGAGCTACTCCAACCTTTTCACGTATATGCTCATTTCGTATCCTATCTCTAAGGGTAAAGCCACTCATCCACCTGAGCATCCTCATCTCTGCCACACTTAACTTAGCATTATGCTTCTCTTTTAATGGCCAACATTCGGCACCATAAAGCATTGCAGGCCTCACTACCATCTTATAGAATTTTTCCTTAAGTTTGAGGGGTACATTTCTATCACATAACAAAGCCCGATACATTCCTCCACTTCAACCATCCAACTTGAATTCTGCTGATAATATCCCCATCTATTTCACCATCACTCTGAACAATAGATCCAAGATATCTAAAACGTGTACTCTTATTAATGACTTGATCACCCAAAGTCACAATCCCCTCACTAGGTCTATTACTACTAAAATTACACTTCATATATTCCGTTTTAGATCTACTCAAATGAAAACCTTTAGACTCTAAGGTTGACCTCCATAATTCAAGTTTACCTTCAACTCCCTCTCTAGTCTTATCAACAAGAAGAATATCATCAGCAAAAAGCATACACCAAGGCACATCATTTTGCAAATGTCTAGTGAGAACATCCATGACTAAAGCAATAAGATATGGGCTTAAGGCTGATCCTTGATGTAACCCAACTGAAATAGGGAAATACTTGGTCAATCCACCTTGTGTTTGAACACAAGTAATAGCTCATGCATACATATCTTTAATGATTTGAATATAAGCATTATTGACTCCTGCATACATATCTTTAAAAACATCTAATAATAGAAAAGAAATTGAAAAATGATTTTCAATGAAAAATAATAATGTAATTGAAGGCACTTTCACTTGCAAGTAAAAATAAGAGTTTAAAAGTTTACATTATTCTCTTCTATAAATATTCATCTTAGCTACAGCTCATGTATTATATTACAATAAATATAATCCAAAAAGAGAAGGCTCGATGGCTGAGTAATATAGCATTGGTGCAATGAAGCAACCAAAAAGGATGGAAGTAGAATTTTACCTTTTTCAACAAAGAGGGGTGTTCAGCCCAAATAAGAATGATCGAAAGAATTTTCAGAAGAGCTACAAAAATTAAAAGTTAGGTATAATTAGAATGTTTGTAATCTATGAATTAGAAATTGGTTGTTCTATCTCTTCTAACACCACATGTATTATAGAATTCTATAATTCATAGGGTGGTTCACACTATAGAGTCTCACCAAATCCAATAACAGAGTAATGTTGATTATTTTTAAAGACAATACATTTGTTGTATCATATGTTATTAATCAAACAACAAAATGAAGGGAATTTATATGTTTTCATTATCAAATGCAATACAAATATTATTTCAAACTCAACAAAAAAATTATGAATCATATTGTACCCTCTTTTATCCTATTAAGACAAATTCCTTCTTAGAGTAATACGAATTCAGGTAAAAATTGAAAATAATAAATCTTTCATGCACTTTGTAATAAAGTACGCAACAATTAAGCAGCAAGGATTTTGACCGTGCCTGGAAGAGGGTACTTGCTGCAGTTCTTGCATTGTTGGATGACTGGTCGAAGCTTTTCTAGCATAAAACTTAAAAAAAAAAAGTGTGAACCACCACATGAATTACAGAATTTTGGATACAGAATTTGATTTATCAAAATAGAAAAATAAAATTCAACTAAAAAAACACTTTATTCAACAATCAATTTTATATTTATACAGGTATGAGGCTACACTATTGGCTATATACAAGCAACAAAAAGAAAAAAAAATAATATTTAACTAACCATCAAACCAGCAATGGTGAATTCCGACGTCAGGTTAAGTCTAGCTTTCCCTTACCTAAGAGAAGTGTCCAAACAAATCTCTTTACCTGTGCAGGAACAGGAAGAAATAAAAATTGTTCTTTCTGTTATGTCTTGCCCTTTTTTTTAATGAAAAAAGAGCCAAAGAAACCCTTTGAAAATGCTAGGTGGAGAAGAAGAATAACCATTAAATCCTTTAAAGAACAGTTCTCTGGCTTCCCCTTACCTAAGAGAAGTGCCCCAAACCAATCTCTTTACCTGTGCGTGAGCTAGAAGAAAAAAATTGGTTCCGTCAGTTATGTCTTGACTTTTTTTTTTTAATGAAAAAGAGAGCCAAAGAAATCCTTTGAAAAATGCTCTGTGGAGAAGAAGAATAACCATTAAATGCCCTTAAAGAAAATTTTGCAATAGACGAAGAAGAAAAAGAAGAAGATGACCGAGGGAAAAAGGGAATACTGATTAAAGAAAATGTTAAAATAGAAGAAGAATAATGAAGCTCACAGTTTAGCAAAGGGAGGGCATGCGAGAGACTTACTGCTGCGTTTCAGTTGCAAAGCCTATTGTGTGAAGAAAGGACTGCCGATACGGGGAAAAAGAATGGGGAATATGGATTTAATATGAAAAAGCCTATTGTGTGAAGAAAGGACTACCGATACGGGGAAAAAGAATGGGGAATATGGATTTAATATGAAAAAAAAAAGAATGAGGAATAGTTGGAATACAAAGGGTGTGGAGTATATGGTTGGATTTAAGTGTGGCAGTAGTTAGCTAAAGGGTATAATCACATCGGTCGTGAATGGGAAACGCCGAAAAGGAGGGTTAATTGGACATTTATTTGCTTAAATGATATATTATTACGATTGGATTTAAAAGTGCGGTTGGAGTTGCTAGAATTGCATCGGTCACGAATGTGAAACGCCGAAACGAAGGGTTAACTGGACATTTATTTGTTTAAATGATATATTATTATGTGTTTAATAGGTGAGTCGGTGACGGAATCTCTAAGAGCGGTGCCGATTTTCTTAATTAAATGCAAATTAATTAATTATAATTATAATAATTAAAATAAAAGGTTGAGATTTTATTTGAATAATTAAAATTTATTAAAATAGATGGCTAGGATTTCATGTGAAGGAAATTCAAGCCCCTTTTATAATAGTAGTATAGATATATAATTATATTATTAATTTCTAGTGTAGATATTAATTAAAAAATAATGGACAATAAATTAATTAAATAATCCTAATTAAATATAAAAATAAATTCAATTAAATGCAACAATTGGCTCTTACTTAAATGCAATTGAGGAGAATTAAATGAAAAAAATGTCATGCAATTAAATGAATGAAATGAAGGGCCAATTGTTGCATTAAATTGTATAATTATTATTTTTTTAAGTAATTAATTATTTATAATACAATGAATGGACAAGAAAATTCCATTACAAATAAAATGAATGGTCAAGAATTGATGGGGGTGGAAACTCAAGCCCCTTTTATAATAGTAGTATAGATATTATTAACTCCTTTCTTTTCTAGAACTCCCTAGAGTACTTCTCTTGAAACTTTATTATATGCTTTATCTAAATCAACAAATATAATATGTATATCTTTCTTACTCTCTCTATACTTCTCCATCAAACCTCTTAACAAATGTATAACTTTCATGGTAGACCTACCCGGCATGAATCCAAACTAATTTTGAAAAACATTAGTGCCACGTCATAGCCTATGCTCAATTAATCTCCCATAATTTTAATGTAAGACACATTAACTTAATTTCTTTATAATTTGCACACTCTTGTGCATCACCTTTATTTATAAAATAGGAACCAACATACTCATTCATTTATTTGACATCTTTTTAATTTTCAAAATAATATTAGTATCAAATAAGAAGAATAAATTTATTAGTCAAATTACAGAACAAGAGGATGTGCCAGCAAATGTTAGAAAGGAAACAGAGGGTTCACGGATCCATTATTTACAAGGAAATGCCCCTCCCATGAATTCACAATCAAGAAAGAAAGAAATGAAGCATTGAATTACTCATTTGACATCACTTGACTTTCATAATTGGATCCAACGACAGGCAAGGAAGGGGCGGATAACATTATTAGGATTTTTTTTCCTTTTGGGTTATTGTAATTAATTATTTCCTTATCTACTTTTGTAGTTTTGTGTATAAATACATTCTAGAATAATATTTCCCAGCCACTTTTTCTCTTCTATAGCTCATTGGCTATTCATTGGCATGTGGATGCATGTTGGTTCTGTTCCTTAAAATTTGTCTATTTGAGTAATTCATAGAATTATACAGAACTAGTACTTTTGTTGAAATTTATTGATTTAAGCTGTAAGTTATAATCGTAGTTGGTAACTAACATGTAGCTGAACTGTAGTGCCACAATAGTGAAACATGTCTTATCAACCATATTTAAACGTTTGAGCTTCAACTCTCATGGAGGGTTTTTGGAGCATCGATGATCAGAGAAATTGGTAAAACCAAGAGAAAGTTGCAACAATGAACTCTGTCAAGGCTTCTTTTCTAGCAATGGCTATGGCACGGTTTGTCTGTAGAGAGGCTGAGACCTCTTTAGTGGTGAGGCCATAGATGGGCTGGTGCCCATCCTTCTTCTAACCTGCTCGGACCTCCATCAACATCCTGTATAGTATCTTACCTTCATTATGTAGGGATTTATGTTGTAGTTGGAGGAGTTTCTGGGATATATAGAAGAAAATAAGAGGTTAAAGTAGTTGTAAAATCCGTGGAAGTTGAGTTGGCTTGGAAGGAGTTATGAGAGGGGAATCTTAGCAGAGGTTAACTTCTTTGATTTTATTACAAAAAATGATAGCTGTCATGATCCGGTTTGAAGGCTTGAATTAATAAGTCAGAACTAGACAATTAGACGGTTATTTAAAATTCCGTTCTCTTACTTTAGTAATGATAAACTATTTCTAACAATCAGTTAAAGTCAATAAAACCTCAAACGTATTTTAAAGAAAAAACCTATAATTAATTTAAGTAAATATTTCTCTCTCGGAGTGTCATGTCTATGATGCAGGTTTGCTCATCTTGCACTTATTTAAATTTTCTTCAGATGATACTTTTGTATATTTGTTCAATGATAGGGTGAGTTATTACACAACTCAATGAGTACATCATATTTCTAAATTACAGTAAAATAATAAACTTTGAACAATATGCATGCTTGCTTTCATGAATGAAATCAAATAACTTTATTGAATAATAATTGTATTTTAAAATTGATTTTTGTAAGTGATCATGTATTATATATTATGCATAAATAATACTCAAATCATATTTTATAACTGATACAAGCATTATAATAGTTGTTGTCTAGTAATTGATCATGTATTATAGGTGTGTTATTACACAACTTATTGAGCATATAATGTTTCTAAATTAAAGTAACAGAACAAAATTTTGAACAATATACATGCTTTCTTTCACACATGAAATGGAATAACTTCATTGAATACTATGATGCACAAACACGGACACGGCGACACGAACACTACATGGCATGATACCACACAGGACACATCAATTATTGAAAATATATGACACACATACGAGTTAGCCATGACATTATAATTTTAATATTTAAAAAATAGTGTATATAAATCAAATAAATAGAATATTAAGAATAATTGGGAAATAACAAGTCATTTAACTAGGATCTTTGCTTAAAATAATTAATAATAGGATGTCAAGAGTTTGGTGTGGATGTCATGTCATGCATTGAGATGGGAGAGGACAATGCTGTCGAGAGTTGGACGTCATGATTATATAATGGGCATCGGACATCGATGTCTAGGGCTGCAAAATCGGCTCACAGGTTGGGTTTGAGTCCAACCCGATTTTGACCCGACCCGAACCCGACCCGGTTTGAAAATTGGTTCAAAACCCTTAGATTTTGTCTTCCCATCTATTGATGGAACCGACACAGTCAAATCGAAATATTACAATAGCTAATAGAGATGGAACAATATTTTGGTCTTACAGTTTACCTATAGTAAGGACAGCTAATAGAGATTGTGGCAGACTTTATTATTATTTTAAAATTCTAATTTGAATTGTAATAGATTTATGGAATAGGTTCATTGGTTGGGTGAGAAAATGTCTAGTGTCAAATTGGACATTGCTTGAGAGAGATACAATAGATTAAGCAGTCTTCTAAGAAAATCAAGTGAGAACTTCTAAATTAATTTTTTGGTGATTAGATATTATACTTATTTTCTCTCATTGACAAAAAGGATTATTGATACAATTTAATTATCTTCTAGGACTAAGAGCAACATCGCTCTCACATTTCTATGAAGCTTCATCTTCTTTTCTTTTAATGATATTTTGAGAGTCCATGTGAAATCAGTTATAAGTGTCCAGGTACTAGCCAGGCTCACTAGTAGTACTTGCCAATTAGATGATTTTGTCGTCAAATGTGATTAATGGAGCGAAGTAGCTATTTGATTTCAACTTGCATGCATGCTCCACTTCAATGAGTACAAAATTGTTGGAATGGATCCATGTTTATGCTTTAAATTTTACATCTTTTGATGCAGAACTTGTTAATTAACCATTCTCATTCCTAATCCTATAGAGCACTCCTCAAAGGAGAATTCTTCTTATGGTGGAGATAATGCAGTGCACTGCACCACCAACATAAAGCTCCATGTCATTAATATTTGATGCACCATCATGGTCACCTATGAAATGCTGTGCTTGATTTGCTTTTTTTTTCTAAGCAAGAGGGTGCTTTATATAATAGATTCTGTCATAATATAGTTTTTTTCTCATGAAAGTTCCCTAATTTATTCCTATTGATTTCTCCTTGATTATTTCCCTTGTACTTTTCTTTTATGACTCTGAATAGTACAGCTCAAATAACAGAATTGATTTCCAGAAGAAATTAGAATGCTGTTACTTTCCTGGCTAGCATGGTATTGGTTAGAAGATGAGACTTCTCATGTTTGCAGGACCCAAGAACTTGTTGCATTATCTGGAGCTCATACGCTAGGAAGCAAAGGCTTTGGAAATCCTAATGTGTTTGATAATGCCTACTACAAAATTCTTCTCGAGAAACCATGGTCAACTTCAGGTCAATTTTCAACTTCTATGATCCTTAGTATTTGCTTTCGGTGTTTGCTGCAACTTGTATAAATGAAAAATGTTTGTTATCTACAAGATTTAATGTTTGCCGATAACACCATAAAATATAATATTAAGCCCATTATTGTTAATTTGCAATAGGAGAATTCATTGATAAAATGTTATCAATTTTATGAATTTATGGTCCTTAATCAATCATAATTTAATGAATGGTAAAGCTGGGATGCCAAAAAAGTCCATGCTTGGCTCAATAACTTCGCTATGCTCAGTGAAAAAAAGTTGCTTGGGTTAGACTTATTTGATTATTAAACAAGTTAATATTTAACAAAAAAATTCAACTGTTCACTAAAAGAGTAGAACAAAAGCAAGATCCAGTTTAATTATGTTTGACTTTATAAGAGCTCGATATATTCCAATATCTATATAGCTGTTAACCTGCCGTATAAAACAAAACAAAGAAAATAAAAAAAAAATTTATCGTACCAGCGCCGAATTCAGCACGTCGTCGCCGCATTTCGCACGACGACGTCTCGTCATACACGATGGTCTCGACGCTAAAACGAGACCGAAGCTCTTGTAGCGTGGTGCTCTCGAAATCGATCCCTCTTTCTTTCTCGCGCGCTTCTTCAGCTTCGGTGCTTCGCAGAGTGTTCGGCATCATTGCTATGCAGGAGATGTAGGGATTTCAGGCGTCGCTTCTTTGGCTCCTTGTGGTCGCTCGGCTTCACCCCTTCGACGTCCTTCGCGGCTGCCCAACCTCGCTCCTTCTACGACTTTCCCTTTGTGTAGGATCGGAAGTTTCGACATTTAATCGGAAGCAAGCAGAGGAGCTCGCTTGCTGGGACGGTAACTTTCTCCCTTTCCGTCGCTTCTTCCGATCTTTCGTGGCTGGACGACTTCGCTCCTCCGACTTTTCTCCCTGCCGAATCGGAAGTCACGACCATTTGATCGGAAGTAACGAACGGGAGTTCGCTGGCTGTTGGAACGGAAAGCACGACCATTTGATCGGAAGTAACGAACGGGAGTTCGCTGGCTGTTGGAACGGAAAGCACGACATTTTGATCGGAAGCAACGGACGGGAGCCGCTCACCGTGAAGATAACTCTCTCCATTTCGCGGGCTTCTTCGGCTCTGATCGTGGCTGTCGACTTCGCTCCTGTGACGACATTCCTTTCTCTGTTGGACCGGAAGTTCAACATTTTGATCGGAACAACAACGGGAACCCGCTGGTAGTGAAGGTAACTCTCCCTTCTGCACGCTACTCCGGCCAAATCCCATAAATCCGCCGAACCGAGAGATTGGGGAGGGAGAGAAGTTTTTATTTATTATTATTATTGTTATTTTATAATTAAATTAATTAAATATAATTAATTAAATTTATTATTTTTAATTAATTATAATTATTATAATTAATTCTAATTAATTCTAATTAAATTATTATAATTAATTTAATTAATTATAATTAATTTTTATTAGAGTTAATTTTAATTAATTATAATAAGATTAATTATTATTAATTAATTTTAATTAATTACAATTTATTAAACTTAACTAAAATTAATTAGTTATAATTAATTATGAATTAATTATAACTAATAATTTTAATTAAATTTTATAAATTTTAATTAATTAGTTTAATTAATTATGATTAATTAAAATAATTAATTAAAAATAATTTATTAATTAATTTATAATTAATTAATATTAATTATAAAAAAAAAAAGAAAGAAAGAAAAAAAAAAAAAGAAAAGCATGCCTCCTCCCGCCTCGATCCTCGAGCCGACACTGCCAGCCCGCCGGGACTTCAAGGTATACATTCTAACTTAAATCCCGTCCTCGACGTTTGCAGCGGACCGGGGAACCACCTATACGCGCTCTTGTAGCACGGTGGGAGGGAGCCCGGTGCGAAGCATACGACGAGGCGGGTAAGCCCTATACACGCTCTTGTAGCGTGGTGGGGATGGTTCTCGACCTCGACCTCGACACTGACACCGCCGACGACTGCTACGAAAGGTACGATGTTCCAAAATCCCATTCTCGACGTTTGCAGCGGACCGGGGAACCACCTATACGCGCTCTTGTAGCACGGTAGGAGGGAGCCCGTTGCGAAGCATACGACGAGGCGGGAGAGCCCTATACACGCTCTTGTAGCGTGGTGGGGAGAGTCACTGCTGTTCTGGTACGTCACTGCTGTTCTGGTACGGATACTGCTGAAGGCCCCATACACGCTCTTGTAGCGTGGTGGGATGAAAATTTGTACGGCCGCGGTGTCTACGGACACCTACCATACACGCTCTAGTAGCGTGGTGGGAAGGCCCAGCTCCCCAATTTTCCCCCAAACAGGGGATATGCCGGGGTGCTGCCGAAATTTTCACTGAAATGCACAAAGAACTTGAACAACATAAAGACCTTCTTGTGCAACAATGTAGAAGACATGTACTTGAACAGAAATGCACATAAATTGAATTAAGTGAGCAGAGGACTTGTACGAAGAACAGAGGACTAGTGGACCTAAAATTGAACAAGTTCTAAATGATTTCTAAGGGTCAAAATCAAATGAAACAAGATCAAACTCAAATCAATACGAACATGCATTTGAACTTGCAAGGACTTCAGAAGATCCTGGACAAAGACTTGAACTTGTACTCTGAATTCAAAACTAGAACAAGATGTGGACAACAAGAACATGCATTTGAACTTGAACTGTACAATGCCAAGTGAAATTCAGATTTGCAAGCATTTGATTAAAATTCGGATGAATTCAGTAGGATGATAGGAGACCTGAATGAATGTGGGAGACTCATACTGAGTTGGAATTCAAGTCTAAATGAAACTTAACTCGAACTCAGGCTATACGACATCAAGCGGGGACTTGTAAACTTGATGAATTCAAGTCTGAATGAAATTGAATTTGGATCCAAACACATGCAAAGATCAAAATTTGGATCACACATGGGAAACTCAAATTACAAGACCTCGATGCATGAAATCCTACGACAATCCCTACAAAGTGCCTGTTGATTGAGAAGGCAACACTACTATTAGATAGTCAAAGACCCGTCCTCTATAAACAAATTCAGACATTAAACCACCTGAGATTGGTGACAGGTGGGCATAATGTAGGAAACAATGGGTCTCCTACAAACAGTTCCAGGAGCTCGTGGCGGACGCAACGAGTCCTCGTAAATGGATACAACCACTTGTGGATAACAACAGTGGGTACCTCGTAGGCACAACGAATCACTGTGGACACAAGTACAGATATTACCTACAACGACAATCTCCAGCAAATGAATACTTGTGGATAACAACAGTGCATTGCATAACGAATCACTGTGGACACAAGTACAGATATCACCTACGACATTGGTGGTCAAGATCTTCAAGCATGCCGAGTACAAAGGCAACCCGATGTACGAAAATTTACTTCAGCTCACAAAGAGCGAAATACCTAGTCGAAAATATCACTAGGATCCATTCTCAAACAATCTCCTGCCAGTAAGGACGTGGTACGGGTCCTCTAACCGGCGGTCTGCCGCTAAATGGCCACCGCAGGATAAACGGTTACGACGACCCGGGGCCCTCTGAACCGCGTGGTTTCGCCGCCAAATGGCACCACAATATACCGGTTATGGCCAGAGCCAATACGTTCCTTATTGGCATCAAATCCTTGAGATATGAATCAATATGATATGATCGATAGGGCACAAAGCCCTCTGTTAGCTAAGGTGGATTCAAATTTGTTCCCTTAGACAAACATCTAACCCCGGTCTACAAGGTCCCCTTGGACGAAGCAACCCATGGCTGCCGACAAGGATCCTTCTGTCAGGTTGGGTCGACTACCTCCTCTGACTAAGTAGACCAGGGACCACGATGGTCCGGGACGACGGAACCATGGGATCTTGATCGGGTCCATCATCCATTCCCCCACCATCCGCTTTAAGTGCAAGATGGTGCAATTTCTATTTAAATATCAAATTTTCCAACCCAAAAATCCAAAAAAATCCAATTCTTCAAATACCCAAACCTATGCTGCTACTATATGCCAGATAACACGTATATTCTACGTATCTGATTGACGACTAGCCTTAATCGAAAGTTCTCTCTCGTGATCGGGAGGGGTAATTAACTATAGGGGCTTGCGCCTATAGGAAACCAGAACTCAGATCATAAAGTCCTCACAAAATGAGGGCGAAATCTCTGGGTAGTGTCTTATCTACAAACCCATATGCCTTCCAAAATTTACCCCGGAACTTAGTTCGTTAAAACTCCCTCGCCGAATATAAGAAATCGCGCGGCGGGGAGGCCGGGGCCGAATTTTCGGAGCCCACAGATTTCTGGCGACTCCGCTGGGGAATGGTTTCTCTTTCCATCTTTGGCTAGTCATATAAATGTTATAGTAGCAGTCAAAATGCTATGCTCTATATGGTGAACATCAGGATGTGACATTTGGTTCTTATGTCCAAAGATCCATTACTGAAAGTTCCTGAAAATGAATCTTTTAAATAAGATCAATAGAAATTCGTTTAGCAGGATTTTTAATTCCATGCTAACTTTCCTGCTTCTACTGTTGGTTCTACGTTATTTCTTTGTTATGAAAGCGTGGGGTGATGTATCAATTCTGATCACTAACTCCTGTCTTTCATTTTTGTAGAATGGAAATGCAGGACACCCCAATGACCGTCCAATTGGGACGAGGAGCCAGAATTCAACTGGCGAATGCTGTCATTGAAACTGGAAATACTGGAGCCACCATCCACTTTGGTGGGCTCGAATTCTCAGCAGCTACTGCAAAGGCTGCAGCCGTTCCTGTGTACGGCGTAAACTCTGAAGAATTTTCTGGAAGGTCTCACTATGCAAGGACTGCTACCAGGAATATTGCTCAAGGAAGAACTTCTGTGTTTGAAAGACTATCCCAACCTGAGACCCTTACTGCAAAGAGGGTTCTCACAGGAAGAAAGATCTCTGTGGTGACTGCAAACACCACCGCCCTGCCCAGAGAGACTGTTGCACCTGGGAGGTATGATAATGAAGCTTCTTCATCTGGAGGAAGGCTTACTAGAAGGCAAAGGAGGAAGAGAAATGCAGAGCTGCGAGCTCAGCAATTACCTGTACCAGTCCATCCCTCCAATCTGCCAGCACCAGAATCAGAGATCAATATTCCCACTCAAAATAAGTTTTCTAACCTAAAGTGGGTAAAGAGAAATAGCTCATCTGGTGAGCTTAAGCAATCCTTTTGGGAGCGTCGACCTGAAGTTCCAGCTCCTCAGAAGATAAGAGAGCCTGAACGTCTGTCTGCCCGGGTACACCGTGTACTGAAGACAGTCAAGGAGAAGGGCTTAATGAAAAAGAAGTTCCAGAGGCCATTGATTGTTGAGGCCCGAAGAACTCCTCCAAGAGAGAGACTATCGTCTGTTGTGATAGCCAAACGAAGAAACTACCAACGCCAAGTTCCGCAGGAAGCACATCGGGGCGTGACACTTGGACCACATGTCCAAGAATCTGCCGTCGAAAGGGCCCAGCGGAAAGGCAAACAAGTTTGGAGGCCGAAGCCTCGAAAGGAAAAAAATTTTGAAGAAAAAGATAGACCAGGCGTGACATCCGGAGCTGTCTCCCGGAGATCCGCCCCTGCCAACAAAACTCGTCAGAAATGGGTCCAAAGGAAGGCCCATAATGACGACAATTATATGGACGGTCGACATCCTGGAGAGTCTTCCAGGAGATCCCGTCATTCTCCTACTTCAGCCAAAGAGGAAGTTCATTTCGATCGTAGTCCGCAGATCGAAGAAGTAATCATTCCAAGTCAAGAGCCTGAAATTCAGTGGCGACGCCGCTCAGAAATTCAGGTACGAGAAGATGAAAAAGAATATGACGATGATGATACTATGGAGATCGAAATGGTTCGTATGGTCAGCCACATTGATGTTGAAGATGATGATGGTGATGAAGAAGACCAACAATCACAGCCGCGCGTACGTGTTTATCGACGTCGCCACAGGGCTAGATCCATTGCTAGCCAAAGTGCTCGCTCCTCAGAAGAAGGAGATGAGGAAGAAGAAGAGGTTGGAGAAAACCCCTTCGCTGGCGAAGACATCACACTCGCTGAAATGAGAAATCAAATGAGGCGACAAATGCGGAAGAAAGATAAAGAAATCTCTCAATTGAATGATAAAATGACTGAGATGATGACTCAGATGACGGCCATGATGGAGATGATGCAGAAGACCACTTCTGTGGGCCCTGCACCGGCTCAACCCATCAACCAATCTGCTAATCCTCAAAATTCTCAAGCACACCAAGCTTCAGGAGTGAAAGGTATACCTGAAAGTGGCTATAAGAACGATGATCTTACCCGCCAACGCACTCCCCAAAATGTGGCGAATGACTCTGAACCTGTAACTGCATCGCAGTTGGAAGGCATAATCAGTGAAAAGATCAAGGCCATTATAACTGCTGGACAGGCAGAGAAGTTGGTAGGAAAAGGTCGCCCGTACCCGGCAGAGTACGATCAGGTGCCATATCCAAAGGGATATTCTGTGCCGAAGTTCAATATTTTCGATGGCAATAAAAATCCCAGACAGCATCTGGCGCAGTTCAAAGCAACCTGTGGGAACACAGGGGGTAATGATGCTCTGCTATTCAGGCAATTCGTAAGCAGCTTGAGTGGAACTGCTTTCGAATGGTATGCCGAGCTGCCAAATGATTCTCTGAAGACCTTCGCAGAATTAGAGGCCTTATTCGTGAAGAGATTTGCCAGTGCAATAGAGAAGACTACCATTGCTGATCTTGCCCTTGATAAAAGGAGGAAAGATGAATCAGTAACGAGGTACATAACACGCTGGCGCAATCTCAGTATGAAGTGCGAACAGCAGCTGGAAGAAGAACATGCAGTTCAACTGTTGATGGGGAACATTGATGATAAAATGCAACCCTTCTTATGCATGGCTTCAATCACCACCTTTCAAGATCTGTTGGACAGGGTGGCTAAGTTTGAAAAGTTGAATTTGTCGAAGTCAGAAAATCTCGCTGACAGACCCAAAAAGGCTAAAGCTCCTGATGCCAGAAAGAATGAGGTCTACTCTGCTTTCCCTCCCAGACCTGATAAAGGTAAACGGGTAGTGTATAATGTAGACAAAGGAAAACAGCCTATGCAATATGAAGAAAAGCCAAGACAGGCTTACAATTCAAATCCTCAGCCAAAACTGGTACTTGGAGGAAACGACAAACCTCGAGCCTTTCCTAGTGGAGGAGAGCGCCAGAGGCAAATCACAGGAACTGGTGATAGAACGTTCCCCTCCCTCAAGGAGAAAATGAATAAAGAATATTCGTTCAAGAGGGAAAGTGTTGCCAAATTGTTCCGACAAGCACTAAAAAATGGTCTGGAGTTGCCAGAATGCAAAAGACCTGAAGAGTCCAAACACAGTGGCGACCCAAACTACTGCCCATATCATCGGGTAGTTAGCCATCCAATTGAAGATTGTTATGTCTTCAAAGATTGGTTAGAAAAGATGTACAAGAGGGGAGAACTTACATTATCAGATAATGTGTTGGTTCGTCCCAGAAAAGAATCCACCCGGGTAGTCACGTCCTCTTCCGTACTCCCGCTTAAAGAAAAAATGAAAAAATCTATCCAAGAGGAACAATGGGAGACTGTGATCTCCAAGAAGACATCAAAAATGCTGAACAGTTAGAAGGAGTTCCTGGTGTCAAGTGGAAGTCCCCTACTGAGCCAGTACTGAATTTAAAATGGTTGCCTATGTCACAAGCATCCACTTCTAAACAGCAACCTGGCCAAGCTAGCTCATCCAAATCTGATAAAGCAAAGCCAAAGTCTTCTAGGAAGAAAGCCAAGTTGAAGAAGCCTGTGGTAAAGAAGACTGCAACTCAAAAAGCTATTGATAGTTTGGGTGAATATTACCAAACTGTCAGGAGGCCTATTAAGCTCGGTGATTTTATGAAAGAGCTTAAAATAGATGAAAAGGAGGAAGAAGCTGATGATGAATCTCTTCCTACGGAGATATGTCGAGTCATCTCAACAACTTTAAAAATATCAGAAAGGGAGAAATACGCTAAAGAAGCGGCCCCTGAATTTTGTCTGATGGTGTCATCAATGGAATTCAGTTCAGAAGATCTATGTTTTCCAGATGATGAAGATTCAGATCCAAGCATAGAATCACAAATGAAACAAGTGGAGTTGAGAGACGATTCCGAGTCTACAGATGAATCCTCAGACACAACAATGGCTGACTCTGAAGAGAATGCTTCATCAAACAAGTCTGAATCAGATGAGGTGGCCCAGGTGCAGTTGAGGAGTGGCAAGGTACTGCCGCCTCCACCAAAGAAGGGGATTCCTAACAAAGATAAAGGAAAAGAGATAATTGTCAATGAAGATATTATCCTAAATGACTCCAAGAAGAAAGAGACTTCATCTAAGGGGATAGATTACAATATCTTATCCCACTTGAGGAAGATCCCAGCACAACTCAGCATATATGATGCCCTCTTGATGTCTAAAGACCTTCGAGAAACTTTGATCCAAGCTCTTAAGGACCCCGAAAGATATGAGGCATATTTTGCTGAGCGCAATTTGACGGAAGTCTTGCAAGCTCGAAATGAGCTCCTCATCACCTTTGCTGAGGATGATATGCTGCTTGGAACGGCAGATCACAACCGCCCTTTGTATGTTACAGCAGAGAGTGATGGTATGATGATTAGTCGGATTCTGATTGATCCCGGATCTTCCGTAAATCTTATGAGCCTTAAAGCACTGAGATCAATGTGCCTCGACGTAGAGCATCTTGGGCAAGACAAGTTGATGGTGCATGGTTTTAACGAGAAAGGGCAGAAAACCCTTGGTTCGTTTATGCTTCCTCTCGTATTTGGGGAACTCCATACAGAAGCCAAATTTCATGTAATTGATGCGGACACTTCGTTCAAGGCGTTATTAGGTCGCCCCTGGTTGCACGAATACGGCGTTGTCCCTTCAACATTACACCAGTGCATGAAATATCTCAGAGAAGGAGAAGAATTCAGGATCTCTGGCGATATTCAGCCCTTTGCAGTACATGAAGTAACAGTTTACGAAGATGCTAAGTACTTCATGCCAAAGAAGCAAAAGTCGTCAAGTTCTCTTGAGGCTAGAGCATCAAATTCTAAGGCTGCAAAGAAACCCAAGCAAGAAGATGAGAAGAAGCGTGTGGGGAGAAAGAAGGCAGCGCCGACTCTTCCAAAATCACAAATCATTCCTAAAGAAAAGAAACATGTACCTCATCTTGGGAGTGACACGGATGAAGATAATGTTACTCCTGCCAAATCTCGAAAAATATGCCAGTCCACGGATGAATGGAGTAGACAGATTGAATTTTCAAATGATGATTATGACTATGACTCAATCTACATGAACTCAGTGCAGAGTGTGTTCTCCAGAAGAATAGACAGTCTGTTGATTTCAGACAGCGTACTCGTAGTCACACGTGTTCCCTTGCAACATTTCAAGGAAATCATTTCGCGCGAGGTTCATAAAATTGAAGAACTCTCCACTCTTTATCTGCCTCCCCGTAAAAATGGGACTGTGCCAAAGAATGTGTTATATTCCACGGGAGTTCATGAAGAAGAGAATCATGACTGGGATTGCATGCTCATCGACTCCGAGGAATTATTTCCTACGAGGCTACCCAAATTCAATACTAAAAATATTCAAAGAATGCTACGAAAGCAAATCAATATTCCTACTACCAAACGACAGCTCCGTACAAGCTTAGGCCTCTGGTATGGGAGGAGTCCGCGTCCGTTACGGCAGAAGGATACAGACGCATATAAAAGTATTGGATTCATCAAAAGAAAATTCCTCCGGAAGGAGATTTGTCGGGCGATCACATGTGGAGAAATCAAATCCGATGATGATGGTGCTGAAGAAATATGCGAAGCCAATGCTTATGATGATCAACCCGTAGAAGCTGAGCCTGCACCAGAAGAACTGGAAGATGGTGGACAAGCTGCTACGATGGACGAGCTCAAAGAAGTCAACTTGGGAACTGAGGAGGACCCTCGCCCAACCTTCATTAGCTCTCTTCTACCAACAGATCAAGTAGAAGAAATAAAAGAGTTACTATGTGAATTCAGGGACTGCTTTGCCTGGACATATGCTGAGATGCCTGGCTTATCCCCTGATGTGGCAGTTCATAAATTAGCAATCAAGCCTGATGCAGTACCTATCAAGCAAGCTCCAAGGAGAATGAGATTGGAGATTGAAGAGCAGGTGATTGCAGAAACGAAGAAGCTCATAGAAGCAGGCTTTATTCGTGAAGAAAAATATGCTGACTGGATTGCCAATATCGTCCCTGTAAAGAAGAAGAATGGCCAGATTCGTATCTGCATCGACTTCAGGGACCTCAATAAGGCATGCCCGAAAGATGACTTTCCGCTCCCAGTATCAGAGCTTCTAGTTGACAATACATCCAATTACGATATGTTCTCCTTTATGGACGGATCGTCAGGCTACAATCAGATTAAAATGGCGCATGAAGACGAAAGACATACATCATTCAGAACGCCTATAGGCATATTCTGTTATACAGTCATGCCCTTCGGCCTGAAGAACGCTGGTGCCACCTACCAACGGGCTATGACTCGTATATTTGATGATTTGATTCATCAGAAGGTCGAATGCTATGTAGATGACTTGGTCATTAAAAGCATAGGCCGAAAAGACCACCTTCATGATTTGAGAATTGTGTTCGAAAGGATCAGAAAGTATGATCTGAAGATGAACCCTCTCAAGTGTGCATTTGGGGTATCCTCAGGGAAATTTCTAGGGTACGTTGTTCGACATCGAGGCATCGAAGTCGACCCCAACAAGATCAAGGCGATCGTGGAGATGCCACCTCCAAAGAACCTTCGGCAACTCCGCTCCTTACAAGGACAACTGGCTTTCATTCGGAGATTTATATCAAATCTATCGGGTAGGTGCCTGCCATTTTCAAAGCTAATGAAGAAAGATGTCCGTTTCAAATGGGACGCAGAGTGCCAAGAAGCATTTGACAGCATCAAAAGATATCTGTTGAATCCTCCTATTCTTGCAGCGCCAATCCCGGGGAAGCCTCTTATACTGTATACGGCAGCACTAGAAGAGTCCCTCGGAGCACTATTGGCCCAGCATAATGAAGAAGGTAAGGAGAATGCACTCTACTACATCAGTCGGAGGTTGATAGGAGCAGAAATCCGCTACTCTCCAATCGAGAAGCATTGCTTGGCCCTGATCTTCGCAGTTCAGAAGCTCCACCATTATATGTTGTCTCACAAAATCACCTTGATATCAAAGATCGATCCGTTGAAGTTCTTGATGACAAGACCAGCGTTGACAGGTTGTTTGGCAAGGTGGGCAGTGATACTCCTGCAGTTTGATATCACATATGTCCCTCAAAAGGCAGTGAAAGGGCAGGTGTTAGCAGACTTTCTTGCAGCACATCCTATCTCTGCAGATTCACCGCTCAACGATGATCTACCTGACGAGCAGATCATGAACGTTGAAAAAGAGGAGATACTACGAGTATGGGAAATGTATTTTGATGGAGCATCGTCGATAAAGCGTGCTCGGCCTCCAAATCTCGAAAAGGCTCAAGCCGGAATTGGAATCATTTTCGTAGCACCCGAGGGAGGCATAATGAGATTTTCGTTCAGTTTGACTGAACCTCGGACCAATAATGAGGCTGAATATGAAGCCCTAATAGCAGGATTGGAGATTGCAATCGATGTCCGAATTCAAAATCTCCAAATCTTCGGTGATTCTCAACTTGTTGTAAACCAAGTGTTGGGAGTTTACAAAATCACCAAGTTCGAGTTGGCCTGTTATCATCGGCGAGTTCTTGAGCTTATGAAGCAAATTCCAATTGTCAAGTTAACTCAAGTTCCCCGAGGTCAAAATGCCAAAGCCGATTCTCTTGCCAAATTGGCTAAAGAAATGGCGAATATGGACGACGAATGGCCTATAATAATTATGGTGCACAATCGACGGATCTTAGAGCCAACATTATTACAATTCCCGCAGGCAGAGGGAATACCAAATTCAAGCCAACAGGATGCAACTCCGGTTGATCCTCAATCTCCCCAACCAGTTGATGTTGAAGATCAACTTGAAGAACATCAAGTTCCTAAGAAAAGACGAAAGGCCAGTCAAACTTCAGAATCATGGTGGCATTGTCTAGATGTCGAGGAAGAAGATGACTGGAGACTGCCTTTCATTGACTATTTTAAAGAAAGTAAATTGCCAACAGACAAATCACTAGCTGCTCAAATCAAGAAGAGAGCGCTACGATATGCGTTTGTCAACAACACATTGTATCGACGTGCTTTCGATCAAATGTGGCTAAGGTGCCTAGGGACCAAAGAAGCTGATAAAGTTGTGGCAGAAGTTCACGAAGGACTTTGTGGAGCACACCAATCAGGTCCCAAGATGGCAATCAAAATTAAAAGAATGGGCTACTATTGGCCGACCATGGTCAGAGATTGTATCAATCATGCTAAGAGGTGCCATGAGTGCCAGATCCACGGTGATGTTATACATCAACCGCCAAATCCGCTGCACCCTACAATAGCATCCTGGCCATTTGAATGTTGGGGTACTGATATTATCGGGCCGATAGATCCGCCGTCATCAGCAGGACACCGCTTTATCTTGGCAGCAACCGACTACTTCTCAAAGTGGGCAGAAGCAGCCCCATTTAAAGAAGTTACGTCCGAGCATGTGATCAACTTCTTCACCCATAATATCGTCTACAGATTTGGAGTGCCGCGTCGCATAATCTCAGACAATGGAACTGCATTTAAAAGTACAAAAATCTACAAGTTCGTTGATCGGCATAAAATTGATTGGCGGTACTCTTCCATTTACTATCCAAGAGCAAATGGCTTAGCAGAAGCCTTCAACAAAACACTGGTGAAATTGCTAAAGAAGATTCTCTCAAAGAACAAAAGAGAGTGGCATACGAAGATGACAGAAGCACTATGGGCATATCGTACGACCTACAAAACGCCAACCAAAGCCACTCCTTACTCTCTAGTATTTGGAGTTGAGGCCGTACTGCCACTAGAAGTTGAACTTCCATCTCTTCGAGTTGCTGTCCAGAATGAGCTGACTCAAGAACAAAATGCTCGTCTAAGAATGGAGGAGCTCGATGCACTCGATGAAATCAGGTTACAAGCTCAGCAGAACCTGGAGATCTATCGAGCAAGAATGACAAAATCCTTTGATCGAATGGTGCGTCCTCGATCATTTCAAGAAGGAGAATTGGTCCTGGTGCAGAGAAGGCCAATCATCCCGCATAGAAAAATTGGTGGCAAATTCGTATCCAATTGGGAAGGCCCCTTCGTCATCGAGAAAGTGTACCAAGGAGGAGCATATCAACTCATCGATCTGAATGGTCAAAGGCCCATGCCGCCGATCAATGGCCGATACCTGAAGAAATACTACGCATGAAATTTTTCAAAGAAATATTGTGCTTAATGTATTATGTTTTCATACATTATTGTTAGCACATGTATTCCATATTTTGAAATTCTCCCGTATTATGAGAACACATTTCAAAATTCCCCTGTTAGACTGGGGGCATTTTAAATATTTATTCGGGTCGACATCATGCTGCGTGCCGAGATCCCCGAATAAATATTTAAAATTTCAAGATTCCAATCCTATTCTGCTCAAAAATGACCCTGCAAGACAGGGGGCATTTTAAATATTTATTCGGATCGACATCGCGTTGCACGCCGAGATCCCCGAATAAATATTTAAAATTATCAATTCAAATATTTCTTTTGTGCTGAAAAATACAAATACTTGTTTTCCAAAGTATATACAGGTGATCTCTCAAAAGATCGAGACACCTTCTCCAACAAACCAAGATTCAAAAGTCAAGAAAGAGACTTTTGAAACTACACACTCCTACAAAATTGAGCCGGAAAAGCTTGAAGTCTTTCAACAGCCTGAAGCTTAAGGTTTGAATGGGTGTAAAAGGTCGGATCCAACAAGCCCAAATATGGCCGGGTCACTGGCAGCTCCATCTACTCAACAAGCCATAAGAAATGCCGCAGTAGAGGAACCCCCATCTCAGCAACCAGAGGACGAAGAGCTGTCAAATCCCAGCTCCCCCGATCTGATGAACTCAAGTGATTCAGATTAGAGTCTTCTCGAGTGGTTAAGGATCAAGATATTACCTACATTCGGTACTATCAACTGAATCTAAAACCTGCAAATCCTTCAACAAATCCGTCAAGCACAAAACAAGGATCGAAGGAACTTTTCTTCAACAAGTCCACCAAAGCACAAAGCAAAGGACCGAAGAAAACTATCCCAAAGTTCAAGAAAAGCCATAAGCTGAACTAAAAGGATTCTGTCGTCAACAAGTCCAACATGCACAAAGCTCTGGACCGATGACTTCTTGCCATCGATCTAATGCAAACCTAAGGGTTTAGGTCATCGGCATCTACTCCTTCATCAAGCCCGCCAAAGCTAGAAGCAAAGGGCAGAAGGAATACAAAATTTTTGACAAGTCAACAAAGACAAATCAGACAATCCTTCACCAAGTCTGCAGCATAAAGCACAGGACAGAAGGAATCTAAATCTCGGGACGCTAGCAAAAAGCTGCAGAATGAGCACCCTAGATGATATCTACAAATGTCCCTAAAGACTGGGGGCATTTTAAATATTTATTTGGATTGACATCGTGCTATATGCCGAGATCCCCAAATAAATATTTAAAATTTCGACAAGATATCAACCATCTATGGATACATCTAGAAGCGTTATGGAGAAAGAAGATTAGTGTGACATCCAAATAAATTTTGGAGATCCACTAAATGAAAATTTTAGTGTGACATCCAAATAAATTTTGGAGATCCACTAAATGAAAATTTTAGTGTGACATCCAAACAAGATTTTGGAAATCCACTAAAAGAAAGTTAGTGTGACATCCAAATAAATTTTGGAGATCCACTAAATGAAAATCCTTGTGTGACATCTAGAATAGATATCTAGAGATCCACAGGGTCAATCAGCATGCAACAAACGTGGCCCGCTCCAGACGCCTACCACATTTGTTGGGGGGCATTTGTTAACCTGCCGTATAAAACAAAACAAAGAAAATAAAAAAAAAATTTATCGTACCAGCGCCGAATTCAGCACGTCGTCGCCGCATTTCGCACGACGACGTCTCGTCATACACGATGGTCTCGACGCTAAAACGAGACCGAAGCTCTTGTAGCGTGGTGCTCTCGAAATCGATCCCTCTTTCTTTCTCGCGCGCTTCTTCAGCTTCGGTGCTTCGCAGAGTGTTCGGCATCATTGCTATGCAGGAGGTGTAGGGATTTCAGGCGTCGCTTCTTTGGCTCCTTGTGGTCGCTCGGCTTCACCCCTTCGACGTCCTTCGCGGCTGCCCAACCTCGCTCCTTCTACGACTTTCCCTTTGTGTAGGATCGGAAGTTTCGACATTTAATCGGAAGCAAGCAGAGGAGCTCGCTTGCTGGGACGGTAACTTTCTCCCTTTCCGTCGCTTCTTCCGATCTTTCGTGGCTGGACGACTTCGCTCCTCCGACTTTTCTCCCTGCCGAATCGGAAGTCACGACCATTTGATCGGAAGTAACGAACGGGAGTTCGCTGGCTGTTGGAACGGAAAGCACGACCATTTGATCGGAAGTAACGAACGGGAGTTCGCTGGCTGTTGGAACGGAAAGCACGACATTTTGATCGGAAGCAACGGACGGGAGCCGCTCACCGTGAAGATAACTCTCTCCATTTCGCGGGCTTCTTCGGCTCTGATCGTGGCTGTCGACTTCGCTCCTGTGACGACATTCCTTTCTCTGTTGGACCGGAAGTTCAACATTTTGATCGGAACAACAACGGGAACCCGCTGGTAGTGAAGGTAACTATCTCCCTTCTGCACGCTACTCCGGCCAAATCCCATAAATCCGCCGAACCGAGAGATTGGGGAGGGAGAGAAGTTTTTATTTATTATTATTATTGTTATTTTATAATTAAATTAATTAAATATAATTAATTAAATTTATTATTTTTAATTAATTATAATTATTATAATTAATTCTAATTAATTCTAATTAAATTATTATAATTAATTTAATTAATTATAATTAATTTTTATTAGAGTTAATTTTAATTAATTATAATAAGATTAATTATTATTAATTAATTTTAATTAATTACAATTTATTAAACTTAACTAAAATTAATTAGTTATAATTAATTATGAATTAATTATAACTAATAATTTTAATTAAATTTTATAAATTTTAATTAATTAGTTTAATTAATTATGATTAACTAAAATAATTAATTAAAAATAATTAATTAATTAATTTATAATTAATTAATATTAATTATAAAAAAAAAGAAAGAAAGAAAAAAAAAAAAAGAAAAGCATGCCTCCTCCCGCCTCGATCCTCGAGCCGACACTGCCAGCCCGCCGGGACTTCAAGGTATACATTCTAACTTAAATCCCGTCCTCGACGTTTGCAGCGGACCGGGGAACCACCTATACGCGCTCTTGTAGCACGGTGGGAGGGAGCCCGGTGCGAAGCATACGACGAGGCGGGTAAGCCCTATACACGCTCTTGTAGCGTGGTGGGGATGGTTCTCGACCTCGACCTCGACACCGACACCGCCGACGACTGCTACGAAAGGTACGATGTTCCAAAATCCCATTCTCGACGTTTGCAGCGGACCGGGGAACCACCTATACGCGCTCTTGTAGCACGGTAGGAGGGAGCCCGGTGCGAAGCATACGACGAGGCGGGAGAGCCCTATACACGCTCTTGTAGCGTGGTGGGGAGAGTCACTGCTGTTCTGGTACGTCACTGCTGTTCTGGTACGGATACTGCTGAAGGCCCCATACACGCTCTTGTAGCGTGGTGGGATGAAAATTTGTACGGCCGCGGTGTCTACGGACACCTACCATACACGCTCTAGTAGCGTGGTGGGAAGGCCCAGCTCCCCAATTTTCCCCCAAACGGGGGATATGCCGGGGTGCTACCGAAATTTTCACTGAAATGCACAAAGAACTTGAACAACATAAAGACCTTCTTGTGCAACAATGTAGAAGACATGTACTTGAACAGAAATGCACATAAATTGAACTAAGTGAGCAGAGGACTTGTACGAAGAACAGAGGACTAGTGGACCTAAAATTGAACAAGTTCTAAATGATTTCTAAGGGTCAAAATCAAATGAAACAAGATCAAACTCAAATCAATACGAACATACATTTGAACTTGCAAGGACTTCAGAAGATCCTGGACAAAGACTTGAACTTGTACTCTGAATTCAAAACTAGAACAAGATGTGGACAACAAGAACATGCATTTGAACTTGAACTGTACAATGCCAAGTGAAATTCAGATTTGCAAGCATTTGATTAAAATTCGGATGAATTCAGTAGGATGATAGGAGACCTGAATGAATGTGGGAGACTCATACTGAGTTGGAATTCAAGTCTAAATGAAACTTAACTCGAACTCAGGCTATACGACATCAAGCGGGGACTTGTAAACTTGATGAATTCAAGTCTGAATGAAATTGAATTTGGATCCAAACACATGCAAAGATCAAAATTTGGATCACACATGGGAAACTCAAATTACAAGACCTCGATGCATGAAATCCTACGACAATCCCTACAAAGTGCCTTTTGATTGAGAAGGCAACACTACTATTAGATAGTCAAAGACCCGTCCTCTATAAACAAATTCAGACATTAAACCACCTGAGATTGGTGACAGGTGGGCATAATGTAGGAAACAATGGGTCTCCTACAAACAGTTCCAGGAGCTCGTGGCGGACGCAACGAGTCCTCGTAAATGGATACAACCACTTGTGGATAACAACAGTGGGTACCTCGTAGGCACAACGAATCACTGTGGACACAAGTACAGATATTACCTACAACGACAATCTCCAGCAAATGAATACTTGTGGATAACAACAGTGCATTGCATAACGAATCACTGTGGACACAAGTACAGATATCACCTACGACATTGGTGGTCAAGATCTTCAAGCATGCCGAGTACAAAGGCAACCCGATGTACGAAAAAAAAGACACCCCCTGGCAGAAGGGATGACATGTTTGAACAAATTAGAACCAAACTTCCTGGTATTCTAAACTCTCTTCTTAGTTCTATACTCAAGAAGAAAACAGCTCTGGTACCTACAAATACCGGAAATAACAAATCTGTCACACTGAAGAGCCTAAAGGGAGTCCTCCCCAAATCAGCAGCCTTTGACTCCCGAATCCAGAAAATTCTTCCCCGGTGATTGAGAAAGGGGGAGGGGGTCAACATCAAGACCAAATCGCCACCGGATCTGCAACACATATACAAGCAGACAGAAGGCGTCTACGATCTACAACGCAACGCCACCGGATCTGCAACACTCCTACTAGCAGACAGAAGGCGTCAATAAGATCTGAAATAAATACCCCTGCACGTACACTATAAATTGTATACACATAGGTACACCAAAGAGGTATATAAAAATAACCCGCATGGGCCCTGGCGAGCGTGTTATTGGTACACACGTGACGCCTATGGATGCTACGCGGGTTAACAAGTGAATTCAAGTTCGAATCCGATCCTTCCATACGAATCAATAGAAGTCGACAAGATTCGAACTACCTAACAAAATACACTGTTGTAGCGAACGGTGTATTTGTTTAAATACATTCTTTTTAGGCCTTCAAGGCCTAAAATCAAGAAAATTCACAAACAAAGGCACAAAGCCTATGAAACCCGATCCTCTATCGATCAGTAGATAGAGTCGACAAGGTTCAATCCAGAAAAAGGAAATGATCCCAAACACCCCGATGATGGCCGTGTTGAACGAAGATCTCAACCGGAGGGGTCCACAAATATTTCAAATTCCACTCAAGTATCCACACAAAATCCATACTCCAAAAATTCAAAAATCAATCCCAAAAATTACAAGATATTTAAATTTGAAATAAATCCATCAACCACTCAAAGTAAAATCCATCCACTCTCCGCAACCGTTTGCCGGGGTGGACAAATCAAAATTTACTTCAGCTCACAAAGAGCGAAATACCTAGTCGAAAATATCACTAGGATCCATTCTCAAACAATCTCCTGCCAGTAAGGACGTGGTACGGGTCCTCTAACCGGCGGTCTGCCGCTAAATGGCCACCGCAGGATAAACGGTTACGACGACCCGGGGCCCTCTGAACCGCGTGGTTTCGCCGCCAAATGGCACCACGATATACCGGTTATGGCCAGAGCCAATACGTTCCTTATTGGCATCAAATCCTTGAGATATGAATCAATATGATATGATCGATAGGGCACAAAGCCCTCTGTTAGCTAAGGTGGATTCAAATTTGTTCCCTTAGACAAACATCTAACCCCGGTCTACAAGGTCCCCTTGGACGAAGCAACCCATGGCTGCCGACAAGGATCCTTCTGTCAGGTTGGGTCGACTACCTCCTCTGACTAAGTAGACCAGGGACCACGATGGTCCGGGACGACGGAACCATGGGATCTTGATCGGGTCCATCATCCATTCCCCCACCATCCGCTTTAAGTGCAAGATGGTGCAATTTCTATTTAAATATCAAATTTTCCAACCCAAAAATCCAAAAAAATCCAATTCTTCAAATACCCAAACCTATGCTGCTACTATATGCCAGATAACACGTATATTCTACGTATCTGATTGACGACTAGCCTTAATCGAAAGTTCTCTCTCGTGATCGGGAGGGGTAATTAACTATAGGGGCTTGCGCCTATAGGAAACCAGAACTCAGATCATAAAGTCCTCACAAAATGAGGGCGAAATCTCTGGGTAGTGTCTTATCTACAAACCCATCTGCTTTCCAAAATTTACCCCGGAACTTAGTTCGTTAAAACTCCCTCGCCGAATATAAGAAATCGCGCGGCGGGGAGGCCGGGGCCGAATTTTCGGAGCCCACAATAGCATTGAAGGAGAAAGATATAATGCTTCAAGCTTAAAAGAGAGAATGTATTTTTATATGGATATTGTTAATTTTTCGTTCAATCTTATTTTATCTATTCTCATTCATGCTACATCAAATTGTAGAATCAAAATCATTCATCTTTTGTTATCTTAATCATGATGTAGGATGTCAGCTTCATGAAATTCAGGTATGCATCAAACATGTAAACATAACACCCTAATGGAGAATCTAGATGGTAAGATGAATTATTCATTACTTATTCAAATTAATCCAAAAAAATTTAGCATATTTATTTTCACTGGATTTAATTTTAAATTATTTCTAGTGAAGGGCATTATGAGCTGTTATTTTTCATTAAGCTTGATTAATGTTCAATCTTTTTTTAAAAAGTGATGAATTAGATTATCAACTTATTTTTTATATTGTTGATTAACAACTATGATCTTCATCTTATTTGAACATAATAGCATAAAAGATAATTTCATAGAGAATGAACTTTTTTCATGCAAATTGACAATAGTCCACTCTCATTGTCTCACCTATTTATTGGTGTGCACACATCCTTGGAATATAATCACTATTCTCTACCCATTTATATTTCAATGTTATAAATTTTAAATGTACGATAAAAATTCATGTTTATTAACATCATTTAGACTAATACCATGATTTTAAGAACAAGATCATTAATCAAATACATCAAAATTTTCTCTATGAATTAATTTGATTTCATGATCAGGTAATTATGGTTTTAATGTATGATGACTTTCAAATGGCTTGGAATTAAATTCATTTGTCATCTTGGTCTGCGTTCTTTCACCGCACACACAACTAAATGTTTTTTTTTTCCGCGTGATAACCCATACAATATGGGTGTCTTTTCCAAGTAATATTGACATTTCAAACGCATCAGCAAAAGTATGTTTTGCAAATATGTGATCTATGGGCGACTTCGCGCAACATCGCATCTGAAGTTAGTTGTTTTCAACATCATTCATTTGATTTGATCATGAAAGTTCCCTCTTGAATGGTTTTTATTTTTCGAACACTACAATGCAATTTGTTTAGCGAATAGATGACATTCGGGCGATTTTGCGCAACATCGGTCTCGTAGATCGTCGTTTTCATAGTCGCTTGATCGAGTTGCGTGAGAATAGTTTTTCTTAGATAAATTTGTCGTTTTAGACATGTCAATGCACTCAATTTTGTAAACGGGTGAAATTTGAGTAGTTTTCACAACGTTGAGCCATTTTGACCTATATTATGTGATGTCACGTTTGTCGAATGTTTTTCTTGTCATACTCACTTTAGTTGATTGCATCACATGTATGGAGGTCAACATGCTTACGTGGACTCTCTTTTGTATCATGTAATTTGCCTTACTGTTAATGTAATGTATATTAGCTTGAATGCAAAGGAAATGATGCATATGAATGCTTGCATTTGCATGTTGAAAGTTGAGTCGCTCTATTATGATACTAGCTGGATGTGCTTGTAGTTGTGTTGGTTGTATTTCCTTCCATCACTCAAGTGATGTGATAGGTTTGTAAAAGATTTTAGATATTGAATTATATTATTGATACATGAGTTTTAAATGATACCGCTATGATGTATGTTTTAGCTATTCACCTTAAAGGATATGTTATGCTTCAAGCATATTTTTTTAATATAAAACCTTGATTTAATTGAAATAAAATTATAAGAGTAGAGAAAGAGAAATTAATAAGATTTGCCACACAAAAAAATTACATTGAACAAAATAAATATATAATGTAGTATAAGCACAATCGGTCTGCCAAGCTTGAAGCTTGGTGAAAAATTGATAGTGAAGATAATTTTTTTCCTTTTTAAGACCCCATCCGGTGAATAGGGTATGAAACCTTCTATCCACCAACACATCATCTGATGAGGTCATCGATAGGAGATTTCGGCGCGCCTATCAGAGACGACCACGAAGATCGACGGCCGTGATTGCTAGCCTTTATTTTTGATTTCACTTGTATCATCAATTTTCATTTTATGCTTTTATTTTCGTAGTTTCCCATTTTACCCCTGAGGGTAATAGTTGCTTTTGTAGCCCCAAGGGGCATTTTAGACTTTTGCACTTTATTTTCTTTGGGCCCTATTTATATGGCCATTGTATCTTGTATGAGATTAATGAATTATTGGATAAAATTTTCTACTTTGATCTCTTTGTGAGTTCTCCGTTTCCCTAGTTCTCTTTGTGAGTTCTTGAGGGGAATGCCTTGGATCTCTTTGTGAGTTCCGACGTTGTCAAGATCTCCTTTGAGATCTTGAAGAAGAGGTGCGTGAGGTTAGGAAATTCTAAGTTTCTTCCACAGTCTTCATCCTATTTCCAAGCCCTGGAATTCTCTCCCCCACATCCCTCTTGCCACCGGCCCTATAGCCCAGCCAGAAAATTGGCCACTGGCCAATTACTCCTTCCGCTACCTAGCCCCTTGCCGATCCCCTTCCCCTCTTCCAGCAGCCACCCGTGGCCTCATCCCCAGCCCACCGCCCAGCATACAATCTGCCGCCAAATCTTCCCCTTGGACCCAACGTGCTTGGATTTGAAATTACCCTGATTAAATTAGTTTCCTAATTGGTCTTCAACCAATTAGGAAAGACATTAAGGGGATAAATGCTTATTTTGAAATTCAAATTCTCTTCCCTCTTAATAACTCAAATTTGGGAGTTACTTAAAATATAAGCAAATCTGAAATTACAATTTCAGATTTGATTGGGAGATTTACTTCTTCAAACGTGGGCCCCACTTTCCAAATTCCTAAGCCTCTCTCTTTGCTATATGGCCGACCACCCTTGTCCCTTAATTCTCTCCCTAATTGCCACCTAATTACCTCTTAAATATATCATTAATTCCTTTTCCCCCTCTAAGCCAAATCAGAATTTCAAATCTGAATCAGAAATCAACATCCGTTACTTTCTTCCCTACTCAAAATTGAATTGAGAAGTTAGATTTTCCCCTCACCAAATCAGCCCCCCTCTTCTCTCTCCTCTCCCTCCCAACCGAGATCCCATATTTCCTTTAAACCCACGGCTCACTTCTTCTCCCTTCTCCAAGCCGCCGCCCTCTCTCCCTCCCATTGGAGATCCTCTTGCGGCGACCATCCGTTCTCCCTTGTGAGAATGCATGGACGAACCCGAGTGGAACTACGGGTTTGAATACGACCGCAACGGAAGAGTCAACATCTTGCGGTCACAATTCTTTGACGTCGGATTTGACTTCGACGATACCGTCGAAGAATATTTGGACCGCATCTTGCCGACGCTTGTAGACTCCATTGACGAACACTTCTCCGTCTACACTTGGATTATCAAAGGTCGATCTACCGTGCCTCCTCCGCCTCCGAGATCCTCTTCCACGGCAACGTTCCTCGGTGCTTCCATCTTAGTGGCAACCTCCATGCTAGTTTGGACAATCTTCCGTCGCTCAACTTAGTCTTCGTAGGAAGAGAGAGTTAAAGGTCTCAAGGTGAACAACTTTGTATTAATTGTGGGATTTCTATTTACTAGCCTTTGTTTTATTTTTTCCTCCGCATTTGCATAAAGAGTTTAGCTCTCTTGTCGTATTTTCTTTGCCTAGCAAATTGAACACCGTGAATTATTTATAATTGACTTAACTTTGACGCATAATTAGATAATTTGTGGAGCTCAAATTTAATTCTCTTTTAAATTCTTGTGTAACTCCCCATTGCATCACATCATCATCACTTAGAATGCCCCCATCATAATAATAAGAAAATGAGATATGAGCTTTTGTGTCTTCAGTAATAGGAGAGAGTGAACTTCCAGGGCAAGAGGATAAATAGCCATATTAATTGTAAGAGACGTAAATGTTGGATCCAAAAGTAGCGGCATGCACGTCAGTTGCAACTTCCAAATGATCAGTTGGTCCCAAATTTTGAGAACAAACCTCCACTAATGAAAGAATTATAGTCATTGAAGAGGGGATGGTATGATCATTTGAGTGAACTTCATGATCTTGAACATATGATTTCTTAAATATGGATGAGGCTTAAAACAGTCCAAGCGAGTGTGGTCAAAGATCATAAAGAAAGCATATTATTGAGGGATGCCTTCAACTTCAACCTTTTGCCAGAAACCACAGGATGATGCACCAATCCAAATCTCTTATGACGAGATGTAACATATCATGAAAGGCCTGGTGATTAGAAGTAGTAGCTGCATCAATCTGCAAAGGTTTGCCCAAAATAGAGCTTAACAAATATAAAGTTGACTGGTTGAAGTAATGTAATAGTAATCTAGGAAAAGCCACTGAAACTAGGGTGATAAGTTTTCTTTAGAGGCATCAAAATGGGGAGGCCTGTCATCCACGTCAGAAAGTTGCTGACATAGTATAGACAACGAGAAAAGAATCGGGTGTAATTTGAGTCCAAAGAAAAATTTGATAATAATATGAAGATAAATGAGACTAGTTGAAAATTCATTAATTAATTGGAAATATGACATGACTTTGCAAATGATATTGATGTTGGGACTGAAATAGAATTATCCAACAACAATGAAAGTGAAAGGTTGAGCAAGTTTAGAGTTCTCAACATTAGTGAAAATAAATACATTTTTATCTTGGAAAGCAGGATCTTGCTTGTGTACATATGGATCTTTAGTTTGATGAAAGAATAGTGAGGATTGCAGGGATCTTTGGATTGGGCAACCCACCCACCACATTATCAAAGAAGCAAGACGTACAAGTAGGAATCTCAAAGATTACTGGAGTAACCAGAGTAGGGGGCGACAAAGGTGGATTAAAGGGGACCATCGAAACCTAAGGAGCTAAAGGCGAAGGAGCGTTGTATATGATCGAAACAATTGGAGCAGGGAGAGGCGAGGGTGGATAGGTTCATACTATATATAGTTATAACAAATATTATGATCATTGTACCATCCATGATTTTATAAGTCAATATTATGACCATTGCTATGATTACTCTATAATCTCTGCTTTATGATATCAATGTTTCTTAATGTTATGACTATGTGATAGGAAACACTTGTAGATCTCAAAATTTCCTATCAATTTTTGAAAAACAACGATAATTCTTCACAAAAATCCACACTGAATCACGAAAACAGTCAATAATTTGAATTATTTGATGAAAGGGAAATGGAAAATAGTAATATACAATTGATCCTCTATTCGAGAGGAGGATCGATCTCTCCCAAATCTCTAGACACTGCTAGAGCCGAAAAGAAAACCTAAATCTAAGTGATCTCAAATTTCAGCCAAATTCAAGATGCCCTAACCCTAGGAAAACAAAGTATTTAATGCATACAAATCAAAAGAAAATCTTAAACAATCCCTAAATTTGAATTCCCTCCTAAACTTCCTAAAAAAAACCTTCCAAACAAGCTCCCTTAGCTCATGTAGTGGGATCGGCAGAATTAGAGGCGGAAGATTTCCGCCTCTGTGTCGCACGGGCCAGTATCGCAGGACCGGTTGAACCGATCTAAGACCATGCTGGTGCTATGAATAAGATTTCACATGTCATGCTAATTACCATGATTATGACATCCATTGCTATGGTTGATGATATTTCAAATGCATGTCAAATGCTTATGATTATGTCGTCCTTGTGATATGAAATGCCTGTTTTTACATGTTCATTAGGTTCCTTCTTAGACATGTTTGTGCTTGTTTATGATGTTTGTGATGTTTGGTTTGTTCTGTACATTTAAGTGTTTATTATGTTCAGAGTGTTTTCGATTTTAGTTTGATTTGTTCTTTGTCCATCGGGAGATTTTGCACTCGACCGAGGCCCATTTTTTTCCTAAGGTGATAACATTTCAGCATGCCAATGAAGGATTTTTCTTCTTAACTTTTCATTTCATGTTGTTTAGAGTGTTTTCATTTTGATTAGTCTTCGTGATATGGCAGCCTCCAATTTTGTTGTGGTAGTCCGATGGCATTTCAACAGCATTTTGCCTTGCAAGTTTCTATTTTTACCCCAAATTTTATAGTTCTTTAACATAGCCCGCAGGTGAGGGTTGATGGGAAGTTTGCTGACCAAACTTGCCGAATTCATAAGGTTGCAAATAGGCTATGCAAAGCAATGGGGTGCATTTCGAGAACCTCACCAACATGTAGAAAAGGTTGCATACGGTTTATGTTTTACCATAAATTGACTAGGTTGTTGGACATCCAACAATCTTGTGATCAAATGTCTAGTCATGGTGATGTAGAACTATATGCGTAAATGGAGATTTGCACAAAAGGATTTCAAGAGCAACTTTAGATTCTCGTTAAAGCGATTAAAACAACAATATAAAACAATTAAGTAGTTATTTCGCTTAGGCTAAACTACTCAAGAGACTAAGCTAGATCAAAACACATAAAAAAAAAATAAGACGTTGCATGCGAAGTAGTTTCCAACTTAACCCTTGTTTAACAACGAGATCTAAAGCAAAGAAGTAACAAATCCTACGAATGCTAGTGGATGGCGATAAAGGGACACAATCTCTCGCTTTGAACAAATTCTCATGAAGAATTCGGAATTCAAAAGTAAAAGAATCAAGAAAGAAAAGGGTCACCTTCACGGAGAGACGTCGAAGAACTCCCACGTACCTTCCAATGATTGTTCCGCCCAAGGCTAAGCGAAGTCTTATCGAAGAAACGTCGTGAAACGTAAGGCTAAACTTCAAGCTCCGGATTGATCTTCCATCTTCAATCGAGGTAGGAGTTATGCTTTGAGAGGAGGGTGAAAAGAGAAAGAGAGAGGGGCGGTGGGGAGAGGATGGTCGGCGGGTTATGAGGGAGGGGGAGGCGGCTAGGGTTAGAGGAGGCTAGGTTAGGTGGAATAGAATTTGTCTAATTCCCAAATCTGAAATTATTTTCAGATTTAAGTAAAATTGGAGGGAAGAATCATGGATTTTGAATTTCAAACATCATGCATTAACTCCCCTTAATAGAGCATTAAAGGAGGGGGCATGAGAGGGGGCTGGCGGCATGCATGGATTGGTGGGGTGAGGAAAGAAGGGAGTTATGCGTTTCCTAAATTACTTTGCCAAATTAATTAAGAAAATCTCAAGTCCACTCAAATTCAAAATTTGAAATTTGAATTCTCATTGAAAACTTTCCTATTTTGGCGTCTGCCAAATTTGGAAACTTACACCTTGAATTTCAAAATCTGAAATTCATGGAGATGGTATGGGGAAGGCCGGTGATGGGTGGAAGGAAGGGGTGGTGGACGGTGAGGAGACCGGCGGCCAAGATGGTGGCCGGCGGGATGAATGGGAGGGGGCCGGCTTTTCTTTGAGGAAAGGGATTTTGGGAGGTGAAGTTAAGAGGAGGAGGTTTGTGGTGGTGGATGAGAAGCCGGAGGTGGAAAACGGAGAATAACGGAAGAAGGAAGACGAGAAAAACCAAGAGCCACCGGTGGTGACTGTTGGGTACGACAGGTGGCCTCTCCTAGGCTCCACCTAGCTCTCAACCTTTCTCTCAAGCTCTTACAAAAGAAAGCTTCAAGAAGACCAATGCAAGAAAATTTGTCATATCATTCATCAATCCTGAAAATACAAGAAGGAGGCTATATATAGCCCATTACAATGTCATGAAAAATAAAAGACTAAAATACCCTCGAGGGGCTACAAGACTCAATCCCTCAAGCAAGGGTAAAAAGGGAAAAGTGCAGAAATAAAATTACATCAACTAAAACAATCATGCTGAAATCAAAAATACATCGGGTACATCGTGGCCGTAGATCTACGGCCACGTCGACGGTAGACTCTCCAACTGATGTCCCCATCATTCTCCCGGGGTGGGAGAAAACTCGACTCCGTCGAGTAAGCGTCTCTCTCGTAAAGCTCCAAAGCATCCGGGTCTATCCGCTGCAGCTCCTCGCGGTCTATCCACGTGTCCTCCGATTCAGGTTTTCCTCTCCACCTGATCAAATACCTTCTCCTTCCTCCTTCTTTTGTAGAGATAATGTCATCACTCAAAACTGTGTCCACTTTATCAGCCATGGGTAGTTTGGGAATGGTAGGAAGGGGGGGGCAAGTTTGGGTTTTCCAATGGTGGGGTTATATCAGGCTGTTGCAAAAATGGGTTGGGTGGATTGAAATCAGGGCCTTCGTATGCTACTAGATCCTCAATGTTAAAGGTCGGGTTGATGTTGAATTCCTCGGGGAGGTCTACCACATATGCATTGTCATTAATTTTCCTTAATATTTTGAAGGGCCCAGCACTCTTGGCGTGTAGTTTCTTAACGGTTCCTTGTGGGAACCGTTCCGGACGGATCCGCACCATCACGAAGTCACCTACTTTAAAAGTTTTAAGTCGTCGTTTTAAATCAGCATATAACTTGTAATCTTTGTTGCTCTTTTCAATATTTTGTGCAATTTCCTTATGCAGTTCATGCAGATGTGATGCAAATGCAGATGCAGACTCAGAAATTCTATACCTAGAACTCATAGGAATCAAATCTAAAGGTTGTCTAGGCTTAAACCCGTATACAATCTCAGAAGGACTTAGACCCGTGGTTCGGTTGACAGAATTATTATACGCAAACTCAGCAGTGGGTAGGATAGTGTCCCAGTCTCTAATATGATCCCCAACCAAAGAACGCAGTAAGTTTCCCAAACTTCTGTTAACTACCTCTGTCTGACCATCCGTCTGTGGGTGAAAGGCAGTGGAGAATTGTAGCTTAGTACCCATCTTCATCCACAGGGTTTTCCAGAAGTAACTCGTAAACTTAACATCTCGATCCGATACAATGGTTTTGGGTAAACCATGCAAACGGACGACCTCATTAAAATAAAGCTTGGCAATGTGAGAGGCGTCAGATGTTTTGGAACAGGGGAGGAAATGAGCCATTTTAGAAAATCGGTCTACAACCACGCATATGGCATCATTTCTTCGTAGTGTCTTTGGCAGGCCTAAAATAAAATCCATACTGACGTCCTGCCAAGGACAACTAGGCACAGGTAACGGAGTGTAAAGCCCGGTGTTCTGCTTATGCTGCTTGGCTAGTTGACACGTGTGACACCTAGCAACCATTCTACCAACATCTCTCTTAAGGCTTGGCCAAAAGAAACGGTACTCAACGGCCTCAATTGTCTTATCTCTCCCAAAATGTCCAGCGAGGCCCCCAGCGTGAAGTTCCCACACAAGAAATTCCCTAAGGGAGGTGCGAGGTATACAAAGCTTTTGGGCTTTGAAAAGGTAACCATCATCCAAGAGGAAATCATCCACGAGGCGGGTGCTGCCCGTGGACAGGGAAGAGTAAATTTCTTTGAAGTCTGGGCACTCAAGATAATCCATCTTCATTTGATCGAAGCCCATGACTTCCGCTCTCAACTCAAGAGTAGTCATCATCCGTCGGCTGAGAGCGTCAGCAGCCTTATTCTCGACCCCTGCCTTGTGTCTGAGAGTGTACGTGTACTCCTGAAGAAATTCTACCCATCGGCCATGCCGAGCATTAAGTTTCTTTTGAGAATTAATGTATCTCAAAGCCTCGTGATCCGAAAATATGACGAACTCTTGCGGGAGCAAGTAGTGCTGCCAGTAGCGAAGGGATTGGATCACGGCGTAGAATTCCTTATCGTACGTGGAGTAACGCTGCCTAATTTCATTCAGCTTCTCGCTGAAATATGCTACCGGGTGACCCTCCTGGGAGAGGACTCCTCCAATTCCGACCCCCGAAGCATCGCAGGTCACCTCGAAGACTTTAGAGAAGTCAGGAAGTCTCATCACTGGGGCTTCCACCATTCGTTTCTTAATCTCATCGAATGCTCTGGTAGCAGCCGGGGTCCAATGAAAATCACCCTTCTTAAGACAATCAGTGATAGGAGATACTATGGTGCTGAAATTTCGGATGAATCTCCTATAGAAAGTAGCTAACCCATGGAAGCTGCGAACTTCCCGGATGTTCTGAGGGACGGGCCAGTCAACTATGGCTCTAACCTTCTCGGGGTCGGCAGAAACACCTCGTGCCGATACAATAAAGCCCAAAAAGATGACTTGGTCCACGAGGAAAGTACATTTCTTAGGATTGGCATAAAGCTGTTCTTTCCTCAAGACATCGCAAACTTGCCTAAGGTGGTCAAGGTGTTGATCAACAGATTGGCTATAGATAAGTATGTCATCAAAATAGACGACAACAAACTTACCCATAAAGGGGCGCAACACCTGAGTCATAACCCTCATAAAAGTGCTAGGGGCATTACTCAGTCCAAAGGGCATGACTAACCACTCATAAAGACCGTCTTTCGTTTTGAACGCGGTTTTCCACTCATCACCGGGTCGGATCCGGATCTGGTGGTATCCACTCTTAAGATCAATTTTGGAGAATAAAGTCGCACCCGTCATCATATCCAGCATGTCATCGAGCCTCGGAATAGGGAAACGATATTTGACGGTGATCTTGTTGATAGCACGACTATCAACACACATTCTCCAAGTTCCGTCCTTCTTCGGTGTAAGAAGGGCCGGCACCGCGTAGGGACTAAGACTTTCCTTAATGAAACCTCGCTGCAGTAATTCGTCAACCTGCTTTTTAAGTTCAGCATGTTCCGTGGGGTTCATGCGATAGTGTGGCAGGTTTGGAAGGGAGGCTCCCGGGACGAAGTCTATAGCATGCTGGATGTCTCTAAGTGGTGGTAACTGATCGGGGAGATCATCGGGAAAGACATCAGCATACTGTCCTAAAATAGGCTGTACCTCCTCAGGAATGGGCTCGTCAGATTCAGTGGAAATCTCACGGCCAACTAAGGCAAACAGAGGGGTGCCTTGGGCAAACTCAGTAATCAGAACCTTTGCGGTGACAAGGTTCACGCCCTTTTTAGATTTGGTTGGGTTGGATTTCGTGGCATCCGTAACCCGGGGTTGTGATGGCAAGAGCTTAATCTTATTGCCAGCATGTTCAAACACACAGGTGTTTGAACGACCATAAATGTGGACATCGTTATCGTAGATCCAGGGGCGACCTAGCAAAAATTGTCCAACATTCATGGTCAACACATCGCACCAGACATTCTCCTTGTAAGAGGCAAAGGAGATGGGTACGTGGCTTCGTTCCTTCACCTCCAAGGCATTGGAGTTTACCCACGAAATCTTATACGGGTTGGGGTGAGGAACGGCAGACAGACCTAACTGGGATACCATGCTGGAGGAAACAGCATTAATGCAACTACCACTATCCACTATGACTTTACAGTTTTTGTCTTTAATTTTGGTGTAGGTATGGAAAATTGTGGTCCTACGCCAGTCATCGGTGGGTGTCGGGTGGGATAGTGCACATCTCACCACGCAGATGGGAGAGGTACCCGCCTGACGAAGGCAACTGAGGACTGCAGTGTCGTCGTCCTCCTCGAAGTATTCGCCTTCTTCCTCTACTTGGTGGACCTGATCAACCTCGGGCTCGAGATCGTCCTCAGTTACCTCTTCAACGATCGAAACCTTATAAGGACTGGAGCACTGAGAAGCGATATGCCCATACCCCTGACATCGAAAACACTTGGTTCCGGGACTGGGTCGAGGGGCATCCGTGGTAGGAGGCTTACTTCTAGAATCAGGTCTAAGTGCAGGTGGACCCGTGGGTGGTCGGGTCGTGCTCCCCGAAGTAGGTCGTGAAACAGGAGGGTGCGTGGTGGAACTACCGGCTGATCTATACGAAGGTCTAGAGTCATGAGATCGACTCGGATGCTGAGAACGGGACTCCTCTAGATCAAGCACTAGGCTGTAGGCGTTCTCCAGAGTAGTGACATTCCGGGCAAAAAGTTCATTGCGTAAGTCTTCTCGCAGTCCGGTACGAAACATCGACAAAATTTGCGCGGGGGTGGTTGAGGTCTCCCCTTTGCAACGAATCAGGTAATCATCGAAGGATGCTATGTAATCCTTAACGGGTTTGCTTCCTTGGGTAAGTCGGTTCCATCTGTCAAGGAGTCTAGGGAAGTAAGACGGAGGTAGATACTTCTGTTTAAGCTCACGTTTCATGGACGCCCAATCAGTAATGGGGTACTCGTTGCGGGACTCCCTAAGACTTTCTAAGTTCGACCAGAATTGGCTAGCCCTTCCAACAAGCTTCATCTCCGCGAACCTAACCTTTCTAGCTTCAGAAATGTTATACCACTTGAAGAAACTATCCATACCTTTGATCCAATCAAGGAAGAGCTGCGGATCTAAGGTGCCATCGAAAGTGGGTGCTTCTACCTTGATATTCTTCATCAAATGTATGTCGGGGTCATGGTTGGTGTCGTGTATGTAATGAGGATTTCGATAAGGGGCACGCGGGGGCCCATCATCTTGAAAAGTATCATCCCCATACATGGAAGGTGGCCGAGAAGGTGTGTAAAGGGGTGCTTGGTTCCTACCTCGTTCTAGGTTATCAAACCTATCAGTTGTCTGTCGCCGAAGTTCCGCTAAGTCGGACTGGTTCTCTTTAAGTTGCTGACTAATCGCGCCCATTTGACCTACCAACAGGTCTAAAGTCCTGCTAAGTTGTTCCGGGTCCATTTCTAAACACTATGGGGTACTTAGGAGGTTTTCTAGGAAGTGGACAGCAAACCTACAGCAGGGAAAACACTCTATCGGGACTCTAAATGGTGCTGGAAATTCATGGACAGCAAGCTACAAAGATGGGTTAACGCCTTAAATGCAAATGCTGAAGTGGGGAAGTGATTGACAGCACTTAAGCACCTAAACAGTGAACCTACAGCACACTATATGTTGCAGGAAATAAAGTGGACAGCCACTAAACAAAGTGCAAAGTGATTCCTAGACAACTAGACGAGTTAATACTAAGAGGGCAGCAAATATAATGCAAAACCAACACGTATTGCTTACTAAATGCATGCAGAATTAATAGCCTAGGATGAATTCTAGCAAAAGTATCGCATGCTAGCCATGCTCTGATACCAAGATGATGTAGAAACTATATGCGTAAATGGAGATTTGCACAAAAGGATTTCAAGAGCAACTTTAGATTCTCGTTAAAGCGATTAAAACAACAATATAAAACAATTAAGTAGTTATTTCGCTTAGGCTAAACTACTCAAGAGACTAAGCTAGATCAAAACACATAAAAAAAAAATAAGACGTTGCATGCGAAGTAGTTTCCAACTTAACCCTTGTTTAACAACGAGATCTAAAGCAAAGAAGTAACAAATCCTACGAATGCTAGTGGATGGCGATAAAGGGACACAATCTCTCGCTTTGAACAAATTCTCATGAAGAATTCGGAATTCAAAAGTAAAAGAATCAAGAAAGAAAAGGGTCACCTTCACGGAGAGACGTCGAAGAACTCCCACGTACCTTCCAATGATTGTTCCGCCCAAGGCTAGGCGAAGTCTTATCGAAGAAACGTCGTGAAACGTAAGGCTAAACTTCAAGCTCCGGATTGATCTTCCATCTTCAATCGAGGTAGGAGTTATGCTTTGAGAGGAGGGTGAAAAGAGAAAGAGAGAGGGGCGGTGGGGAGAGGATGGCCGGCGGGTTATGAGGGAGGGGGAGGCGGCCAGGGTTAGAGGAGGCTAGGTTAGGTGGAATAGAATTTGTCTAATTCCCAAATCTGAAATTATTTTCAGATTTAAGTAAAATTGGAGGGAAGAATCATGGATTTTGAATTTCAAACATCATGCATTAACTCCCCTTAATAGAGCATTAAAGGAGGGGGCATGAGAGGGGGCCGGCGGCATGCATGGATGGGTGGGGTGAGGAAAGAAGGGAGTTATGCGTTTCCTAAATTACTTTGCCAAATTAATTTAGAAAATCTCAAGTCCACTCAAATTCAAAATTTGAAATTTGAATTCTCATTGAAAACTTTCCTATTTTGGCGTCGGCCAAATTTGGAAACTTACACCTTGAATTTCAAAATCTGAAATTCATGGAGATGGTATGGGGAAGGCCGGTGATGGGTGGAAGGAAGGGGTGGTGGACGGTGGGGAGACCGGCGGCCAAGATGGTGGCCGGCGGGATGAATGGGAGGGGGCCGGCTTTTCTTTGAGGAAAGGGATTTTGGGAGGTGAAGTTAAGAGGAGGAGGTTTGTGGTGGTGGATGAGAAGCCGGAGGTGGAAAACGGAGAATAACGGAAGAAGGAAGACGAGAAAAACCAAGAGCCACCGGTGGTGACTGTTGGGTACGACGGGTGGCCTCTCCTAGGCTCCACCTAGCTCTCAACCTTTCTCTCAAGCTCTTACAAAAGAAAGCTTCAAGAAGACCAATGCAAGAAAATTTGTCATATCATTCATCAATCCTGAAAATACAAGAAGGAGGCTATATATAGCCCATTACAATGTCATGAAAAATAAAAGACTAAAATACCCTCGAGGGGCTACAAGACTCAATCCCTCAAGCAAGGGTAAAAAGGGAAAAGTGCAGAAATAAAATTACATCAACTAAAACAATCATGCTGAAATCAAAAATACATCGGGTACATCGTGGCCGTAGATCTACGGCCACGTCGACGGTAGACTCTCCAACTGATGTCCCCATCACATGGAGACTGAGGCCTCTCCACCATGTCTCGATGAAGTCTTGCTTGACTTTCTCTTTGCCAACACTTCAACTAGATTAGTATACATTTGTGGTTTCCGTGGAAGATGAAGGAAGAAAAAGAATGTAAAACAGGGAGGAGAGTGCCTTATTGCTGCATGCATAATTGGTTTTGCATGGCGACATAGTTGGTCTCAGCTCTACTGGGCGATTAGAAATCCAACAAACTCGTGGCCTTCCATGGAGAGCAAGGGCTTTAGGCTTCCTTAAAAGGGAGGAAAGCTTGACTTTAGGAATCCTCTTATACCTAGTGTTGATGTCGTAGTGAAGTTCTATGGCTATAGAGTCGAAGTGGTGTTCTGGTAGGGCTTATATGTGGTCTCTTATCTCTTCTTGCTTGGCTCAAGGTATACCCAAATTTTGCTACTTAACAGGTCAAAATTGGTGGTTACTATGCTAGTCGAAAAGTTGACTACCATTTGTCATTTTGCTGGTCATTTTCTATAATTTTGACATTATCTAGGGGCTTGTGGTATCTAAATACCTCCTCAACTCAGGGCCACACCAAAAAATATCAATTTGGGTTCCTCCTTTGGTTTGCAAACCTAGGTGATTGAGGCAACCTGGAAACACACCTCCGAATTGTGAGCTTGAAGCACAATGTAGGTGCCTAGTAGTTCATCAATAAGTCTGTAAACCTAGGTGATTGAGGCAACCTGTTAACACACCTCCGAATGGTGAGCTTGAAGCACAATGGGGTTGCCTAGTAGTTCATCAATAAGTCTCCATAAGAAGAAATCTATGGAATTAATTTTTCTTTTCATGATGCAAGTACTGAATTTTCCCTTGAAGAGAAGTTATTACCACAATTTAAAATTCCCTCGTGCTCTCTGATCTTAAGATTTGTTTCATTTTTTATTTCAATGACGTTCACTGGTTCATGCATAAACTGCATTTTAAAAATGTTTAAGCATAATAAATTTGAACTGATCTTATGTTTTGGAAGTCTGTATTTAAAAATGTTAAATTGATAACTGCCAAGCATGCCTTGCCATACAGTAATCTTTCTTTTCTTTGATCCCACTACTTTCTTACATTAATGCACACAGGTTCCATGTCAAGTATGATCGGGTTACCATCAGATCATGCTCTTGCAGAGGACGATGAGTGTTTGAGGTAACCATGATTTTAGCATAGCTGAAATTTTTTAATATGGAGATGATGCATGATAACACCATTAATTATGAAAAATAGCTTGTAAAGGATTTTAATGTTTATTGTGAGTTTTGCATTAATATTCCTTTTTTTCAATATTTTTTATGTAAGTCACATGCAATTTATTTCAACTTTAGAATTAGTTGATTTGTAGCATAAATCAAATGTCAAATAACACTTACTTGGGCTAAAAAACTTGAGAAGTCCCAAGGAAAAGTTTCATGAGCATGGATTGGATTATGTCATATGTCCTCAATGCCAATATTTTATCAGGTTGCTAGAAAACTTGATAGACAAGAAAAGAATCCCTCACACAATGCGTCAATCTAACACTTCGTGAATTTTTCTCGGGACCTCCCAATCGAATATTTTCTGCTTTACCAATCTGCTCATCATCTATATTGAGTTCATATACGCAGTTTGAATTATCATCTGCTTTCTTGAAGAAATATTTATGATGTGCAAGTAACTTCGTGTAGAACTAGCTGTTCAATTTTTGACAAAAAAGCTTATTGATGTAGAGATCATTAGAAGTCGCCGTTGTTGGTCTAAACTAGTGGCTATTATTGGTTTTAAATCTTTTATTTGAAAATTTTGAGCTCAAACCATCAGAAATTTTTCAATGTTGTTCTGTTTCCGCCAGGTTCAGTTGGTAACTGGGGCGAATCTACCTAAAACCGAGGGGGGCAATTGCCCCCGCTAAAAACTATAAAAAAAATTATTATATAACTTTTTAGGTAATTTATCCCCTGCCATCTATTTTTTAGTCTTTATTACAATGGTTTTTAGGCAATTGCTCATCCTAAAAGTTTTAAAATATTAAGATCTTTAGGCAATTGCCCCCAACATAATTAAACATATTATGTAGAGGTGCTATTATTGTTAGGGAACGATGAACCAAATACAAAGAGAAATAGTAAAGAGAATAAAAAAAAAATACTTACAACCAAAATTTGTTTCGGAGGTTGGTTCTTATGGACCCCCAGCATATTTGCGAAATCTCTACACTTTTACTTATAAATTTGCGCCCCGCCCCAACCCATCCCAAAAAAAAATAAATAATAATAATAATAATAATAATAAGGTTGGTTCTCCCCTGGTTGGTAACCTAACATGTCTTGTCATTATTTTAATCTGCGCAGGTGGATCAAAGTTTATGCAGCTGATCAAGTAAAGTTTTTTGATGATTTTTCAAGCGCATATGTCAAACTTGTAGATTCAGGTGCTGTGTGGAGAAATGACAAAGTCTGATGCTACAATTGAGTAATAGACAGATGATAAATGAGCCAAATGAGCTGGATGAATAATAATAATAATAATAATAATAATAATAATAATAATAATAATAATATTATTATTATTATTATTATTATTATTATTACCTTTTTTAATGATAATATATGAGGGTATAATGGTTCTGTTCATTATCCAGCTCATTTGGCTGGTATTTCAATCACTGATTTTCAGCAAAATTAACATTCCAGATTTGTTTTTGCCTTGGTTTCTGTTTTCATGCTGTAACTGTGGCTTCCATATTACTTGCATGTAGTTTTTAGAATGTACAGTTATGTACTATTCTTTTAGAATGTGCAGTTGTATTTTATTCATTTCATGTTGTCCTCATCGCATCTACTCTGGCTGTTTGAAAATTTGATTAAATTGAGAGAAGTGAATTCAAGTTTGGAATTAGTGTGAGAATGTATGGCAGAAGAAGATTTGTTTCTCCTTAAAAAATTATAGATTAGAATTACATATTTTGATTGTTGTTTATTATTATATAAAAAAACATTTAGTTATGAATTGTTTCAGTTATGCATGCATCTACTGTCTGGCTGGTTGATCAGTAAAAATGGAAATGCATGAATTGCGATATGACTTTCTGACTGTTTTTTAAAGCAACTTTGTAGTACGATAATTAAAATTTTTTAACTAAAAAATTGCTTTAAGAAATAGGACTCTGTGTGATTTGGAGGACAAGATTTTTTGGTCACTCTAAAAACCTTGCGGACTAGATGTTCCTATATCACCATGGCTAACCCTTGATTTTAAGAAAAACGAGTGGCTACAAAACTAGAAATTGATCAATGTGAGTGAGTTGTGCTTAGACATTTTGTCAAATTGCACCTCATCTAGGGAGGAGCAAAAGGATGTGTCTAGCACCTTTCGATTCATGGAATATGATCGGGGAAAAATTATTGCGTGGACGCCGAACGCTTTCGGATTTGGAGTCGTCATGTCACCCAATGCACAGTGCATTGCGTGACATGACAGCTTATGATTGGCCTACGAACACGTTCGAGTGCATCCGCACGTAATAATCTCTTGTAATTTGGGATACAATGGGAGTTAGCCTAATGCTAAAATTATCTTAGCAAATTTACCAATGCGACTTATGTCAATGTAAAGTTATTGAAGTGCCCTACAAAGTACCAACACTTGTTGAATTCTGTAAACACATTATTTTTCCACCTTATATCAATTATATTCCTTTCTAATTCAGACAATTATTTCCTTGCATCCATCAAAACAAAAATGGATTCAAAATCATTTCTATGCCAATTATCATAATAAAAAAGAGAGAACGTTTGTAAAAAAACATGCTACTTATAGAGATAAATGATAAATAAAGACTTAGATTTGGTTTGGGATGGCTTTTTTACTGTTTCTTAAGACAGTTTTTTAGTATAAAAATTTTAATTTTTATGCTAAAATATTATTTAAAAAAGCAAGAAAACGGCTACAAATGAAGCCTTAATAGTGCTTAGTTAAGTAATTAACAATTCTAATTTAATTCAAATATTTATTACAACTCAAAATAAATTCAATAAAGATCCATAAAATTCCCACCTCTGCAAACAGATCATGTCCTATGAGTCGAATATAATAAAATAAAGGAAAATTTACATACATACCACTTTATACCATCCTATTTACATTTTTAATATCCAAAATTTTAATATTACATACATACCACCCTATGTTATTTTAATATCAAATATGAAACTCATATTTTCTTCCTACCACTCATATATTTCATTTATATCACTCATATTTGATATGAAAATGAACTATGGTTGGTATGTATGTAATATTAAAGTTTTAGGTGTTAAATATGTAAATAGAATAGTATAGAATGGTATGTATGTAAATCTTTCTAAAATAAATCACTTCATACAGGAAGAAAATATCAAAGAGAATTTCATGCAGAATCTTAAGATCTTAACATGTAGAATGTAGGTGCAGATTTTGAAGAATCTACCTGACAGGCCTGTATGATCTTCCTTTCCCAAGCCTTTAGTGATCTCATCAGTTGCAGGCCAGCCCTGTTATGATCAATAAAAGCCATTGAAAGAAGCTCTTCTGAATCACATTACAGATATGAATAGTATCAAATAACACTTGTGATCTATTCGGTGAAGTCCAATTCGATCTAAATAACACCATCCTTATCTGACAGCTTTAATTGTTCTAATATTAGTAGTAAATCTAACATAAGAATGAAATGGTGATGGAGCATTTTATTTCCTATAATCACAACAAAACTGTACATGAACTCTTTACCAGTAGCTTCAATTAATTACAAAGAGAGATCCATTACTGGGTATTTTACTAACTAGCAGTTACTTCCACCCATACAAGCTCGATTCTACTAACATTTCTGAATTTAATAAACCAACCAGGACCAAAATTACACAAGATATTATTGCTCCAGTTTAGCTTTAGCAGCTTTAGTTCTTATACAGTTGCAGGAATCACTTCCTCTTTCGCAGTCCTCTCTTTCTATCATCGTCCCTCCCTTCCCATGCACTTCCCCAAAAGAAGAGAGACATCCAGAACAGAACAGCGAAGAATATGCGTATGCTATCCTCTGCTTTTGAAAACATAGCTTGTAGGCCTATCCACCAAAATCAACAATAAGAACACAGATAATCGGCTATAATTTAAAATATACTTGTAGAAGATAATGCTGTGTCAAAATAGAGGGTTCTTTACCTGTAAATAAGATTTCGTTGAATGAGGGAATAAATTGGAAATTTACATGAGAGTTTATACTTTATAATAGAATTCAAGTTAATTAACGAGAAATTATTCTGTGCAGACACTAAACAGAGAGAACCATTCGGATTTGTTGCCCTTTTGATACGTTTTTGCAAAAGGGCAGCAAATATTTAATTATGAATGCATTTTTACTACACTTTTGCTGCTCTTCTGCAAAAACGCAACAAATATTTAATTATTTAATAAATATTAAATATTTGCTGCATTTTTATTATCCTTTTGCAAAAGCGTAGTAAAAAGGCAATAAAAATGCAATAAATCTAGGCGGTTCTCTCCGTTCGGTGTCCGCAAAGAATAATTAGTCCAAGTTAACAAGTGAAAAGGGGGTGTAAAATAACCAGTATTGGATTGGACTGTAAGCCGTTTATGCTGCTTATTTGGCTAATTGGGCAGACACAGAAGCTCAAGCATATGCAATCTTGTTTATTTTTGTTCCTGAACTTTTTTATTTTGTTTACAAAAAGTAGCTAGATCGAAACTTGATAAAATACTCAAAAATATGTTAGCAGCTCATCTATAGTACATTACTAAAAGAGATGTCAGTAACCATAAATCTACGTTTCTAAACTGAAATTTTCTCAACTTCAAAAAAGTTCTCAAATTAAAATGCTGAAATGTTAACCGGCTTCTAAAATTCTGCTAGTTTTCTCACTGCCCCACGTCCTCAAATTCTCTCCTCCACAGCTTCGCATCCAGATCTCTTTGAAATAAGACCTTAGAGGTGTTTACCTCATCTTTCAGTATATGTAATAAAAATAATAAAACACTTACCCAAATAATCCCTACGTCTTACTCATGCATGTATGCATCTCATGCTTAAGATATAAAACCGATGGCTCTCCTCTCATGCGATCTCTTCTCCACTCATGCATGTCATCGACCATCTCCTGCCTCGCCGCCACCACCTCCTTGCATTTTCTTCTTCCACATGGATCTTTTCCTCCACAACATCCTTTCTCATTAGTTGACACGAGAGCTGAGGAAATGACGAAACTTACATTTATCTAAAATATAACAATTGTGAGAAGGTTGTTGAAGTGTTACAAGAATGAAAGAGCGCCTTTTTGGCTCTCACAAGAGTATTGCATCATGCGCCAAGGTGTATGAGGAGTTGAAAGAGGAACAAGAGCATATATGAAGAAATGACATCGAAATTTTTAGTACAAAAACAATTTGATGATATAATAGATATTTGTTCTTATTATGAAAGTGGGCCAAGTGGTAGAGCTACCTCATATTTTTTGCCAGCAATGCCATATGGAGGTGAAAGGGGGCTGATGGATCAACACATGAATGTGGAAGATGCCAAAGATGAAAGAGAAGGTACCTCAGAGGATGTATTCTAAAAAATATTGAAGAGGCATGTGGGTGTGTTTGAATGGATATTGGAAAGTCCTTTATGAAAATATCATTCCATTTAATGTGGCAACCTTCCCCTTTTACTTCAACATGATTTGTTTCATAGGTCTTATGGGAAGGCTTGAAACTACCATCTATGTATGAGTTGAGAACTTGTGTTTTGAAAGTGTTGATAATCATGAAAAGGTAATTGAGAAGATTAGAATGAGTTGAAAGCAGACTTTAGTGGAGATCATGTTCGATGGTTGTTCATAGAAGTTTAATCAATATTCTGATTAACAATCCATATGACACTATTTCTTAAAGTATGTTGAAGCATTAGATCAAATCAATAATGTGATTTTGGACTTTTTGATGGAGTAATAGAAGATATTAGGGAGCATTTGGTGGTGCAAGTTATGACAGACAATGCTAATGCTTATAGGGCAGTTGGAAATAAGTTGTTGGAGAGAGTAAATATTCATATGAAACACCTTTTGCCACATACTACATAGATTTTATATTATAGAAATTTGATGGCTTGCCTCAGCATAAGATGCCTTGAATAAAGCAAAGAAATTACATAAATTCATATAAAATCATTCATCAGCCTTGGTTTTGAAGAGAATTTTTTGAAAAAGGAGATCCTATGGCCTACTACAATGAAATTTTTATTGTGAGACTTGTAAAATTGTCAAACATAATATTTTTAATTTTAAATCCACTATTCTTTCAGTAATTGTTAACCCTGACATTTAAGTACCTTTCAAAATTCCCAAAATTTCTAGAGCTAGAAGATTTCTCATATTTATTGATGATTTCACTCAGATGATATAGGTACATCTTAATCAAAGCAAAAATCTACTGTCAATAATATTCTCCCTATTTTTACTGTCATAATACAACAATACAAAAATAATTTCATGCTAAAATCAATGAATTTTAGATTGATAATGTATGGATTTCTTATCATCCATCAATCATTCTTTCAAAAAGATCTCATCCACTAATCTTCCTATCCTGACACTTCTCAAAAAGATAGTTGACAAAAAGAAAAAAATCACCATCTTCTAAAAATCAATAGGACTTTTTTATTCTAAAATCAAGTGCCAAAAAGATGCTAGAAAGAAGCTATCCTTTCATATACCTAATCAATGAAATATCATCAAGAGTGATTGACTGCAAAAGTCCGATAAACTATCTAGTTATATTCTTCCTGATAAATAACTTCCTCTAAAAAAAATTCTAAAAATTTTTTAGTGTATTGCCTATATGTCCACATCCACAAACAACAAAGAGATTGATCCAAGAATGTTCAAAATTCAAATGTATCTTTATTGGGTATTCGTTCACTCAAAGAGTATAAATATTATTATTCTACCACAAAAAAGTTATTGAATTCAAAATCACATTTGATTAAAAGCAAAAAAAATTTCAATCAAACTCATATATAAGTAGAAAAATCTCAACTGGAAGATAAGTTTGATAAAATTCTATCTTTGAAATTCCTATAATACAAACACCAAAAAATTTAGACACTATACCCATTAAGTCTAAACAAAAAGGAATAAGCCCAACCAAAAACTTTAGGAAGCTCGAGGCTTCGAATCATTATCAAGTAATAATGATCAGCTCATGATTACATATTCTCTTGTATATCCCATCTTCTAGTACACATCTTTTCAAAGTTTATCTTCTGCCTTACAAAAATTTTCTCATAAATATCATCTCTAACTCCATTATAATACTATAAATTCTATTTAAGTCACTTGAAAATAAGAATTGAAATGGTGACATCAGAGAAGAGATGAATGACCTAAAAAATAACACTTGGAAACGTTAAACTGACAAAAGAGAAGAAAATGGTAGAATGCAAATAAATTTTTTTATAAAATATATAGCATGTTGTAGTAAAATTTTTTAAAAAATTCAAATAATTCTTGAGAATAGATTTTGCTCAATCATAACAAAGTATATTCCTCTCTAAATAAAAATATTTCATGGATCTACTAAATGAAACAAAATTATTGATTGAAATATTGTAAAACCATAAATCGATCAAGTTGTTAGTCCGATCCAAATAGAAAAATGAATTCTCGTTGAACCAGTGAGAGCCGACTTGAACCGGCTATTTAACCGAAAAAACCATTGAACCAGTTCAGATTCGGTTGAACCGGTTGGCTCAATATATATTATTTTTAATTTAAATAAAATCTTTAATATTAAATTTTTAAATTTTAAATACATATTTAAAGGGACATGCAAATAAATTTAAGAAGCTGCTAATTTGCCACATCATGCAACTTTATTTGTTACTTGTGTTTTGTGCTTTATCCTATATATAGAAAACCATTTTAAATTCTTCTATAATATGAGACTAAAAACCTATGAGAATTCCACATGAGAGTTAAATTGTTAAACTATGAAATTGGTTAGGTTGTAAATTTAAGCTTAGAATGCATATAGTTAATAAAAGTTAGGAACATATTTTTTTTTTATATTAAGAAAATTTATATATTACATTAAATATTATATTCGTATTCTTATTCTTATATTCTTATTCTTATTCTTATAAAATTAAATATATATATATAAAATTAAACTTTTTAATTTAAAAGCCTATTTAATATGCATATAAATATATTTGTAATAAACATATACTTATATTAACATCAATGATTAATCAAGCTTTTCAATAAGCTTTATTTTGCATGTAATTATATTTGTAATATACATATACTTATATTAACATATACGATTAATCAAGCTTTATTTTGAGCTTTAATTGAGCTTGTTCATGAGCTTTAATCAAAGTAGTTATGTATTCTTTGTTAAAATTTTAATTATTCTATAATTTATATTATATTTTGAGTTTTCATTTTAATATTTATTACGTCATCCGGTTCGGCCCCCGTTGAACCATCGAACCATGGGCCGAACCGTGAACCTCTCTTAGTTTGTTATCCAGTATGGTTTTCACAACTTTGAATTTTCTTGACTTGGAGAACTCAAAAAATGAATTTTTGCACGACAACAAATCTCAGTTTAATTTGGTCTTAAGTTGATTGGTAATGAACCATCTTTGTTAATTTACTTTTTTTTTTTTGGCTTGTAGTTACCTATTTGTAGGGGTGTCAAAAAGGGTTGATAAGTTGGGTTTGAGTCTGATTCGAAATTGACCCAACCTAAATCCAGTCAATCCGAACCCGACCCATTTAATAAATGGGTAAAAAAAACCTGAATGGCCTAACCCGACCCGCTAGCAACCTGAATGACTCGAGCACGACAAATTAACCAATTTTGGTTATTTTTAAACTTATTAACTATTAAATTTAGAATATTTAATAAAAATAATAAGATTATACCCACATGTAAAAAATAATTAAGGAAAAAATATTAAATAGGTCATTTTCGGGTAAAAAATGGGCTCATGAGTTAACCCAACCAGACCCATTTTATAAATGATCCAAAAAAATAACTCAAACCCGACCCGTTTATTAAACGGGTCGACCTAAACCCGGATTTTCGGTCAAGATTGCGAGTCGGGTCATTTATTGACACTCCTAACTATTTGAACTACAAGTCAAGAAAGTTCTTCTTTATTTTTGGCTGAATAAGAAAATAATTTAGCATAACATTCTTTTGAGGTTCAAATTTGTTTAAGGTTTTGAGAATATATGTCTAGCGACGCTTGCTCCCTATATGCAATTGAACCTATGTATTAGAAGCTGCTATATGACAAGATTCTCCAACATGATTTATGTCAAGGAATGAACATTGTTTAAGCCCTTGTCGATATCAAATTCAACCCTAGTCAATGCAATGGTTAGCAGGGTAGATAATAAAAGCATCTCATCTACACATGGTTAAAATGAAACTAGCATCAACAAACAGAACCGTATGCTGAACAGTGTCAGAATTCTTGATGCGTGTGATCAAACAGAAATGCTTGATTTAGCAGACACAATACTGCAATAATCCTTCTACCTGGTTTCCAATTTGATATAACCCAGCAAGTCTAAAAGTATCTAAATGAATATAACATCCTCCATTAATTCTTAATAAAAGCATCAGTTTGGTTAAACTGGAGAGACATTTCATGAAGATAATCTATCATGCTGTGGTTATCAATTTGTAACAAGCATGAATGAATATGATACTGATAAATGAAACCAAATGTTATATTTTACAAGATGTTCTTGCATTTTGTGGCTGAAAGCTTCTTTGCCGAATGAGTTGGATGGCATTGCAGAGTAGATGGTCCAAACATTTCATAGATAGATTACACAAAACTTAATCTTCCTGTTCGTTTTGTCTGTTAAGGAGCTATATTGCTAACACATGCTGCAGGGGTATGGTGTTTCTATAGCTATAGGGTCTAAAATATGCTGTTGGCTTAGTGTGCCTCATTGACGAGGCAAATTATTGGGTCAGGTGACCGAAGCCATCTCTCCGTTCGGTCGCCAATAAAAATGCGCCATCTGTCAGTCGTTTTTTTAATTTAATATTAACGCTTTATGTCTTGTCAGAGTTAGCGACCCGACCCGATACGCTATTCTATTGGCGAAGAAAGAATGGAAACGCCGCGCATTTTATTTTCGAGCGACATTTTCACTGTTACTCGAGCTCTCGGATTCCTCCATTACCTTCGGTTCTGCATTTGCTTATTCCTGCCGGAGGTAGACGACGATACTGTAGAAGACCAGCAATCAGGAAGAGGTATGGTTGCGCCTAACTTGCGCTTTACTTGCGCTTTCGTTGCGTTAAAGTTATATTGCCGTTAAATTTTAGGGTTTGGTTTACTTATAATTTTACCAATGTTTCCTTTCAAATATTTATTTTCTGATTTTTCACGCTTCTTCTCTTCGTAAATGGATGAAGCAAATGATACGAAAGGTTTACGCTATCTTCTAAGTTTTAGGGTTTAGTAATAGTTGTAAAACTAGAATATATGTTCAATGTTGTTCAAAATTTTTTGGTTTTTTTTTATTTTAAACTTTTTTAAGCTAAATAATTACGAAATATATGGTTGCGCTATGGTTGCGCTATGGTTGCGCTATGGTTGCGCTATAGTTGCGCTATGGTTATGCTATTTATATAGTTCTGATTTTTCTTTTTGTTATAGATGAGGACTCCCTATCAAAGGCCAGTAACATCTAGATGTTATGTTACTTCTTTCCGGAAACATTGTGATGCTTTTGCCGAGATCATAGATGATGAAGTGGAACAAACATTAAAGAATTTGAACATTCATCAATTTTTGATGTTCCCCGCATTCCAGCAGTGTATACCACTTCTGTTTGAGGTTCTTAAATTCTGGAGTCCTGCTGATGAGGGATTCATCGTCCTCGGACATGTTTTGAAATTCACTACTGACGAGGTTTCTTTGTTGACAGGTAATATTTTGAATTTGGAATTTTTTATAGCTATATGTTTTTTGAACTTTTTAACAGCTGAAATTTTCTGACAGGTTTGCCCAACAGAGGCATTGATATCAAATGGAGGATTGATCCTCTAAATGGACCTCTGTCAACTGAAATAAAAAATGAAATGTCAATATTAGACAGATTAACTGATAATGCAACAAAAATAAAGACCTTTATTATGTTTTTGTTATCCAACCTTTTCTTTCCACTAAATAGTCATAAAACCCCTAGAAGGCTCACAACTGTTGCAAATAATTTAAGTGAGTTTAGTTCCATTAATTGGACTTCTTCCTTAAGGAACTTCATGGTTGGGGAGTTCAATACAATTTTTGAGAAGTTTCAACAACAAAGACCATTGGGTTACATCAATGGCTTTTTTCCTCTTCTACTGGTAAGTTTCCACTCCTATTGGTTTTTCTAAATGTTTAATGTTTTTAAATGTTAACATTAAATTTTTTTTTTTGGCATTATACAGATTTGGTTTTTGGAACATTTTTCTTTGAATAAACCAACCGATTCAGAAATAAGACCACGTTTTCTTAGATGGCAGGGGTATACAGAATTATACTTTACTCAAGAAAATGCAGCCAAATTATTTAAATTTTTAAAGAAAAGTGAGGTAATTTTTTCATTTTATTGATGCAAATTATTTTATGGTTGCCCTAAGGTTGCGCTATACTTGCGCTATGGTTGCTCTATGGTTGCGCTATGGTTGCGCTATGGTTGCCCTAAGGTTGCGCTATGGTTGCGCTATGGTTGCGCTATGGTTGCGCTATGGTTGCGCTATGGTTGCGCTATGATTTTTAATAAATTTTTTTTGTTTTTTGCAGATTTTTATTTGTCTTGACAATGTTACCAATGAGGAGGCCGAAAAATACGGGGCCGACATTACTGCCATACAAAACTTGGATACCCGTTCAGGTCATGAACCACAAAAATTGCATTCACCACAGAAAAATAAGGCTTCCGCAAAAAAGAAAATTGACACCACCCCACCTCCCTCCCCACCTCCCTCTCCTCCTCTCCCTCCCCCTGATTCTCCTCATAATGAACCACCAAAAACTGAGTCTCTGCCGCCAACTCAGCCTTCTACTCGTCCACCTACCGAAAAAATTTCCACAAGTCAACCTTTTGCTGAACAGCCACCCATTAGAAGGGCAGATTTAGAGGCTGTTCAGAATAAATGTTTTGAAATGTTTGAGAAGATGTTAAGTAAAATTCAAGATAATGTGGGAGCAAGATTGGACAGAGTTGAAGACATTTTGGAGAAACTGCAGGTTGATCAAGACTCACTGAAGTACAAATTCATTGAATTTCAAATGCAGTGTGATCACAATCCAGATAAGCCGCATGTATCTACATCTGCCTCCAGCTTCCAATCCGTGAACTTCCACAACAAAAATCCTTCAGGACAGGCACCAATACAAGATCATCCTCCACCTCCACCTCCACCATTGGCCGAAGAAATTCTTCCACAACCACCAATACCTCCACCTCCACCTCCACCATTGGCCGAAGAAATTCTTCCACAATCACCAATACCCCCACAACAACCAATACTTCCAACTCCACCTCCACCTCAAAAGAGAAAAAGAGAAAATGATGAAAAAGAAGAGAGATCATCAAAACCAGTTATACCATACGTAAAGAAGAATAAAGAGGTTATTTCTGTAGAAAATAATAGTTGAGACAAGACCAGCATTGGAACAAATGGATTATCCAGGGAAGCAATTTCTGACTGAGGAAAAACAACGAATGATGGATGAATTTTTCAAGAAATTTAATACAAAGTAAGCTATACTTGCGCTATGGTTGCCCTATACTTGCGCTATACTTGCGCTATACTTGTGCTATACTTGCGCTATACTTGCGCTATGGTTGCGCTATGGTTGCGCTATGGTTGCGCTATGGTTGCGCTATGGTTGCGCTATGGTTGCGCTATGGTTGCCCTATGGTTGCGCTATGGTTTTTTGAAGGTTGCGCTAAGGTTTTTTAAAGGTTGCGTGTTAACATTAAATTTTTCTTTGTTTTTGTAGGGAACACGTAATTTTTCAATCTGGAAATATCGAAATAAAAAGATCAGATATTGACATGCTGCTTACAAATGATTGGTTAGCAGATAACCATGTAGATGCTTTTGCTTTCTTTTTACTTGAACAGAGTAGGTTAATGCATTATCTCTCTCAAATTTATTCTTTTTAAAAAAATCCACAGTTCTATAACCATGCCAACAGCTTTGCTTTACATAAAAGCAAAGAGTTGTAACAATGGTGTCAGTTTCAGTAAGCATGATAATTGGCATACTTTATTGGGATAGTTACATATATATCCTCAAATTTTGGTATTATTTACAAAACTTACACCCTCTCATCTCTATTTTTTTACCAAATAACTCCAACCCATATTTTTTTATTTTGTCAAATTTCCAACAATTTAATCGTGGCATGCACATGGATATGGTAGTTAAAAAAATGCATAAGTGCAAGTTTTGTAAATAGATGAGATTTGAATATTATGTATCTAATTCCCCCTCATTAATTTCAATAACATTGTGTTATGGCCACAGAGCCAATTGTCTTGCATATTGTCATTAATTAGAAAGCCAAAAACTTAACTTCTTAGGGTGATAGAACATCTACTATCAAAATAGAGCTCATTATTTCAGTAAATGTATACTCATCAACATAAAAACTTAAGTCAGTGGGTAAAGATCATTAATAGTATATAGTATATTATGAACTCAACACTTTTTTTTTTCAATATGAGATTGTTTATATATATATATATATATATATATATATATATATATATATATATATATATATATATATATATATATATATATATATATATATATATATAAACAATTTATCTTCCATCATACTCATTAATTAGAAAAAAGAAAAACCCAATTCTTAAGGGGACGGAACACAAAAGGTTAAAATTGAGCCCAATACATTAGTAAATGAACACTCATCTCAACAACAACAACAACAACAACAATCAAGCCTTTGTCCCACTACGTAGGGTCGGCTACATGAATCCTTTTTCTCTATTGTGTTCTGTTAAAAGTCAAATTCCCCATTAAATCTAGTAAAAAAAGATGATTTCTAATGAACACTCATCTCATTAAAACAAAATCTTAAGTTAATAGGTAAAAGTTGATGCAATTATTTTAGGAATCCAAATCTTATTTTTTTTTCTTCAATATGAGATTATTTTCACTCTTCTATGCATCTCAATAACATCCTCCCCCAATGAGAATTCTCCAAATTAACTATCACTCCCTTCAAATGGATGTTTTTTTTTATGCATATCATTAAATGTCATGCAGCCCACTTAACTATGTGGAGTTGAGAGATTACACTCTTAAACCTTGCTAATCATAATAAAAGCAATCAAAATTCATGCAGCATAGTAGTGCGAGCCCAAATTAAGCATAAAAAATTAATAGATTGGTACACATCAACCCAAAACACTAGACACAATAGACGAGCCTATACTAAAATATAACAAACTCATTTATTTTTTTTTATTTTTGATGTGAACCTATTTTCACTCTCACTTAAATCTCACACCAGGAACAAGAATAATTGAAAGACAAAAGCGCTTACCGGAAAAAAAATTCTTGTCTTCCTCAGAGGAAGGTTGTGATGGAGGTGGCCGGGAACTAGCAGCTGTTGAAAGATTACGCCGCACCTGGAAATTCCGGTTCAGACTCAGAAGCCCAAATGGGGCAACAGGAGCACCAGTTCTAATGACTGCAAGGAAAGGAAGGAACCGAGGAGCAGCAGAAGAGAACGAAGGCTGTAGGGCAACGAATGACACTGCAGGGGCAGCCATACGCAGAGGCCTCCTCTTATGTATTGAGACGACTCGGAATAGTAGTGCTACAACAACTTTACAAATCTGCAGTAAAATGGAAACAAAAAGAATAAATTTAAAGCTTTTGCGTCCAATCAATGCTAGGGTTATGCACAAGGAGTGAGAAATCAAACGAAAAAGGGTAGGTATAAGTGATATTGAGGGAGAATCATGGGAGAATATTTGCAAATTTCAGTCACAAAAAAGTGAAAAAAAACATAAATTTGTTCAAGAAAATTAAGGGGGATACGAAGGTTACAGCGAAGACAGGGGAGAATGCTGAGACCCCTACAAAATGGTGGCTGTCGCTGAAGCCATACGGTGCTCATCGCCTCCTTGGTCCTAATTTTTAGTTTACTTAATTTTTTTTTTCCTTTTATTTTTAGAATAAATTTTATGGGTGACCATTATGATAGGATCCAGATCACCAATCTTAAGTAATGCCCTCATGTTTTTTTTTTTTAATATCAAAAAGAAAATTTTATTTTAAACACTAAAAAGAAGATACATAAAATCGAACAAATGATCAAACCAAAATTACAAAACAATTATCATCAAAAAAGAAACAAGAAAAGATGGGAGGGTAAAAACCAGCCGAGCTCAGCCATTGGCAAGAAATTATCTGCACCAAGGTCCATCCAGAGGATGAAATAAGTAACAACCGACACAGCGTTAAAGGGCCAATCAAAATCTCATAATCCATATAAAGGCCACCAAACAGAGCAAGAGCAAGCACCACCAGTGGTTGCCAACAAGCCATAGTCAATCAAGTGGGCATAGAAAGTTGCCACATTATTGTTCGGACAACAAAACGCAAACCAAAGATAGAAGCCAACTCAAATGAAGCAGATCTTAACAATGATAAATAAGACCAAATCCAAAGAGAAAATCATTTGTTTTTAGATTTACGACGTCTATTTTTACCACTCAAATTTGAGAAGTCATCATTAGCAATTTGGAGAATACTTAAATCATAATTATCCCGAGAATCCAATTATTTCACATTAATTTCTCCACTGCTATTATAAGAATTACCATCATCTAACCAATCATCATGCATCTCCTCATAATCCCTCGATTGACATGCTAGATGAATTAATAAAGCATCACTGGACATAATAAAAATCGACACATCAATAGAACAAGCCTCAACAACATTATCAAAACCATCAGTAAAAGAATCAGAAAAATGAGAGAGATCAGCCATAGCATTACCAATCTCACTCCGAACAACGGGCACTAGCTCACTCACATGTGGAACAACCGCTCAGTCACCAAGCTTAGCATCAAGCTCGCCTACAGGTGAAACAACCTCATTGTCCCCACACACCTGTCAGCAGAGGCGGAACTATAGAGAGCTTAGGGGGGGCAATTGCCCCCCCTCAAAAAAAAAAAAAATTTTTTTTTTTATAGGAATAAAAAAAAAAAAATTTATAAGAGAGAAAAATTTTTTTGCCCCTCCCTAAATTTTATTTTGCCCCCCCCCTAAAAAATTCTTTTATCCTCTTTTGTCCTAACTTGCCCTAAAATATCTATATATTTTTTTACATTTAGTTCTAAATCATGCTTTTAATAACAGTTTAATTACACATTTTTTTTATTTTTCTTGCTTAATTTTTTTAAAAAACTTTTCGTAATGTATAGGTATATAAAATTATTTTTTTTAATATTTAATTATTTTTGTGCTATATTTTTGCCCCTCCTCAAAATTAAAGCCGGTTCCGCCCCTGTCTGTCAGATAGGAACATCAAAAATAGTAGCTCCACCATCACAGACATCAGGATCTTATGGATAGAATGATATTATATGTTTATGGCACTGTCTGTTGGTTATTGAATTGGTTGAATGGGATAAATGGTTGGCCAAAGCTTAATTTAAAGTGATTGAGAGGTCGTTTGAGTAATGAAAGGGGAAAAATGAAAAAAAAAAATTAAAAGATAAATGAAAGATCTCACCAAAGACATTTTAAAAATAGAGTCGTCCACCAAGCTACTTCAAAGACTTACAAATAATTGTTAATCCTTCAAGGATCTATCATTTTTACATAACATTTGAAGATATAAAGAGTTACATAACATGGCATTTAAAAAGCCTAAACAAAGCAAGTAGTGGTCATTAAGGAATACAAGTGTCTCGCCCTAAGATCTAAATTGGAAGAATTGTCTTTTTTATATTTACATTTACAATCATTAAATCATTTCAAACACTTAATCTATCGACCATTAAACCATAACATGCAATTTCATAGGAAAAACAAAAAAAAGAAACATCATTTTATTTATATGCATTCAATGTGTATAAATATAAGCCCAAAATGATACATACACATTAGTTATGGCATACAATAAACAAGCTCATCTTGATGAACTCATGACTATAAAATAGAAAGACAACTAGAAGCTAGAACACAGCTAGCTCATTCTCCTGCTTCCTTACCTTTCCCTAAATAATATGTTAAAAATCACATAATGAGTACTATAGCCAGCAAGTTATCAGTATATACAATTGAAGTCAATACATATCATATACACAATCATATTTGTAGCATATTTAATAACTTAGTGGTCTTTCAATTTCACATCAATTTATTAGATATCAGTTTAGTATTTAAAATCAGTGGTCAAGAGTAGTCAGTATTGTCTATCATATCATATTAATCAATAGTTATCGCTCTTATACCTATTATCCGATGTTATCAATTTTTTTTTGGATTTTGGGCACACATATCAATGTCATATTATTTATTTATTAATTTTGTCAATGTATGCATGTATCAATGTAGGATTCATCAAGATATGACATCTAGCTTTAATATGGTATTTTCATCTATCATTCCATCCTAATTATCCCCCAACTGGTCATCAATCTTTAATCTAACCCCAATTATCGATCAATTGATCATCGATATTTATCTTAACATCCTTATTTATTATTTTAAGTTAATTCACATATGACTTTCTATAATCAATTCTTACAATTCACATTTATATAACTTTCTATAATCATTTAAGAATTGTCACCCTCAACCAGTCAGTATAATTTTGGTCAATCAGTTACACACTACAATCGGGATTACACTACCAACATTTTATTTAAAGGAAAGTCTGTCAATTCACCATCATGTACATTATATTATTTTTAACAGTCAACTCATATTAATCATAATGTTAACAGTCACTTTTATTTGCTTATATACAAATGTCACATTCCCTTGTAGCAATAATATCATTTCATCTATAAATGCAATGATTTATAAAATACTAAAAGATTTATAAAATATGCAATATTTTTAGAAATAATATTTAGGATGCAACATCACATAATGAATTCATAATTACTGTAGAACAGAGGCTTCATTAATGCCACCGCGATAGTTTTTGGCAACATTGTGCTCTCAAGATTAGCGCCACAGTGCTACCAAGCATAGTACTGAAGTACTCTAGTTCATACGTAAATTCAAATATTTCATTTTAGGATACTTTACATATTTTTTGTTGTTACAACATGTGCCCGAATGATGCATACAATTATATCTTTACAAGATGTGTATTAAGGTGGATTATCTTGGTAGCGAGTGAGAGAGATGATATACATATATATAGGATTATATTAGCCCCTTGACTTTCATGAAGGACCAAAATGGTCCCCAATTATATTAAATGATTATTTTTGGCCCTTCAAAACGAGGACCATGAGACTATTTTAATTTTGTTGAGGGACCAAATTAAAATGATCATTTAATATAGTTGAGAATTATTTTGATCTTTCATAAAGAGTTAATGACTATTATGATCCTTGAACACACACACTCTCTCTCACTCTCTCTCTCTCTCTATGTATATAATCCGGCTTTGAGCTATATTTATTTCTATACTTTGATTTGAATAAAAATCAGAATGTTTGATATTTTGTAATGTAACTTCAAATTTTTTCAATTAGATTATTTTCTATTTACTTATATGATGCATATATATATGTATATAATGTGTTGTGATATTGCGGACATCCATGATTAAGAAAATGAAGCCCAATTTAAAAAAAAAAAAGCTTCTAGTTTCCAATAAATTTTTTGGCCAAATTCATCCATGGATTCTCTACCTTAGATTCTGCATATTTTAAGCCAATTCCAGTTCAAAAATCTGCGAAAAATCCTAGAAAATGAATTCTCTGAAGATGATGATGCTGTTATATCTTTCTTGTAGATTTTTTTTTTAAATACGTTTGAGGTTTGTTTTCTGCTAGTTTTTTTTTTCAACATAAAATATTTTCTCAGGAGCTTTTTTCTGCACCTTGAAAACAGTCGGAAATTCATTTGAATGCTAATTTATCAATGCTCTCTTTTCCTACAGTGCTTCATTTGACAATGATTATTTGAAGAATTTTCCGAAGGATTTAAACTCCAAAAATCTTTTGATGATGGTGGTAATTAGGAGAATTTCCAATGGATTTCGAATTCTTCAGAAACTATAATTGTTTGTTAAGGAATATTATACAGTGTACTCATTTCAATGCTATAATTGTAAGATCTGTTTGCCTTTTATATTCTTCTGGAACAGAAGAGTAAATCAAAACCAGAATGATTGAATAATTAAAATTGATTAGAACAATACAAATACACGAAGAACTAAATTTACACATTTGTTTCATCAGAAGAAGATACAAAAGAATAAAAAAAAAGAAATAAATTTTCCATCACAAAGTTTAATGATTAGTGAATAAGATAAGTAACAAGAAGGGCGATGAGCATGAGAGCATAAGCAATTCCCTGATCTATCATCTTCCCATCATTGCTTATCGGTGGCAGCGCAACAGCTGGGGAAGGCGCCATGATTTGCTCCATAAGCCCAGACAAAAAGAAGGCGAGGAAGATCAGAGCAGAAGCTTTGATGGAACTCATCTTTCAGTACTTACAGAAAAAATTCTGTACCCACTGGAAGATGTAAGAGGCTGTAAGAAGAGTACTGAAACTTTAATTAGCTTTTGTAGAGAAGGGAAGAAATTTAGAGTAGAAATAGATGTGAGGAGATAAAGTTATGAAGCTCTTCTTATATAGGATGTGAGAGCTCCATAGATAGATGTTGGAACTCGATCTCTCCTTAGAACGCGGAATTGACGGAGACAAACACGCGTTCTTTTAGGACTTGGTAATAAAACGAGGCAAATAATTTATAAATTTGGTGCAAGTGAAGTGTAGACTAATTAGAAGTTTGTTGACGCTTTCCTATAAACAAACAATTTAGCGTCAGGAGATGGTCTAGTTTCAATTAAAATTATTATAAAAAATATATAGTTTTAACATACTATGTATTAAATAGTTTTTTTATCACATTTATTTTATTAAATCGAAAGTATATATATATATATATACTATATAATTTTTTTATATAACCGGTTGGTTCTTTTCGAGTTGGATTAATTCAACAATTCACCAGTTGAACTGTCGATTTTTTCGGTTCAATTCAATTCCATGCAAAGCCGGTTTTGTAAGCTGGATCGAACTGACTCACAATTGAACTGGCCGGTCTGATTCGATTTTTAAAATAGTATGTGCTATTTAGTCATAGTTTGTAAAATAAGAGAATTATATATATATATATATATATATATATATATATATATATATATATATATATATATATATATATATATATATATATATATTTATAAGTCATTTTTTATCTAAAAAAAATTATTGTTTGAAAAAATCAACATATTAAATAACTAAAATTGTATTGAAAGAGGGTCTTAATTATGAATGTAGAACTTTATTGATGGACTATTTCTAAATTATGGTCGTGCTTAAACACACAACTTACTAATAAACAAGAGATCATCGTCGAATTTTTAATTACTTATCAATTTTTTTTTCATTCATGAACTTAGTGTCGCCTTTCTCACAATACAAATTATGGTTGAAGGTTGTGTGCAGGACTTTAAATGACTCAAACTGACTTGTGAGCTAGTTCGAGCTTGGTTCTATAAAGGGCTTGTGAGCAGAGCTCAATGAGGTAACAACCTAGATGTTTGAGATAGTCTCGACTCAACTTATTATAACCGGCTTGTTTAAAAAATAATTACTATAAAGTCTAATTAAAATATATTAGAATTCATGAGTTCAAGTATAAAGCTATTAAAAAAATTTAAAAATTATATCTTACTTTATTATATCAGGTGATTCTTTGTCATTTATCTTCTAATTGTTCATTTTGATTGAATTGTAATTTTTTTTTTCTTTCAATATAAAAGATAGGGGTGTCAATTCGGGTTAACGGGCTGGGTTTGGGTCAAACCCGACTTGACCAGGGCATAAATAGGTTGACCCGAACCCGCCCCGTTTAACTAAATGGGTCAGGATTTCTAACATGAATCTGATCCGCACGGGTTGTCAGCTTGACCTGACCCGACCCGCTGACCTGTTTGAATAAAAAATAGTTAAGTGTTCGAGGCTTTGATCGATTGATGGGTTGAGTAGTTGAGCTGAGGGGCATGAGGGGCATGGGTGAGTTGGCGAGACCAGCGCCGGCGAGGGCTTGACCAGGTGCCATTGCGGGCAAGGGCCGGCTGGCCGCTACTTGCAAGGGGAGAGACGCTGAGGTCATGAGGGCTCGACTGCGGTTCGCAGGTGTGAAGGGCTAGCGGCAGCAAGGCTCCGAGGCTAGGGCCACAACTCTGGAGGGTTTGACCGGGCGAGGCCAACGCCAGCACCATCATGCTGAGCTGTCGGCGGGGTTGAGCACAGCACTCGAACAAGTCGAGCTGCGAAGGGAACGAGCGGAAACACGTTACTGGCTTACGTGGACAAGTCGAGCTGTAGTTGCCGTGAAGGAGAAGGAAACAAGTTACCCGGGTCAACTTTAGGTTGCCGGGTCAATCCGAACCAAACCCGTTTATCAAATGGGTCAAAAATCTGAACTCAAATCCTACCCGTTTGCTAACTATGTCGACCCGAATCTAGATATTTTTGGGTCGGATCCGAGTTGGGTCCGGGTCGGATTTTGGGTTATGTAAAAAATTGACACCCCTAATAAAAGAGCGGGCTCGAACTCGTAGAATTAAGTTGGAGCTCGAACTTCATTTTGATCAATTAATCAATCTTAAGCTCAAAGTAAGAGTGGCTTAGCTAAACTCAACTCCTTTATTTCCCTGATTATGCGCTCATCTAGTTTGCTAACTTGGGTAATTGTTGCAGTCTCACAATTAGGTCATATTGAAAGACTTTATTATGATGATGGTGCACACTGTCATCCAATAAAGATAGGAAGATTAACAATGAGTTGACAATACATTCATTGAGTTTGTATGAGTAGAAACATATCATAATCATAATACAAATAAATAATATCAGTCTTATACAGAATGAGTGAATGCATGATAGGGATGTACAGTCATTCCTTAATTTATTGGGAGGGTGTTCAGCTGGATGATCTCAGCAGTCATCTTTTAGGCTATGGAAGCAGCTGGTAGTGGGAGAAAAACAAAACATAAAGGATTTCTGGAAAAGATTTTTAGGGAATAGCTTCTGATATCAAGTAATACTGTACGCATTAATATTATCCTGACTATGTAGGAGACGAGCTGGAACATCTGCTCGCCTATTTATTATGGATTTTTCTTTGAAAGTATGTTCGAGTGTAGATTTTTGATAATTTCTTTCATTGTAAAGCATTAATGGTGGGGCTTTTTCCAGTGGACTGAAAACCTTCAGAAACATTCTGAGAAGTTAATTTACTGACGGATTTAGATGGATTTCCAATAGTTTTTTCCCGTGGGAAAAATCTCTTTTTTATCGTTATGCTTGAGGCAGTGATAACAATTTGAAGGATTTTCCTAAGGATTCATATTCCTTCTCAAACACATAGAAATGAAGTACCAAGAGCACAGCTCCCTATTAAAGCTAGAAGGAACAAACACAAATAAAATCAATTTAAATGATTGGATCAATAAGATTTACATTAAAATCTCCATGTTAATTTAGCCTTTACATCAGAAGACGATACCAAATAACCAAAGAATAATTAATTTTTTATGACAAAGTGAAGTGAGGTGACAATTAATGATCAGTGAATGAGATAAGTAACAAGAAGGGCAACAAGCATGAGAACATAAGCAATTCCCTGATCTATCATCTTCCCATCGCTGCTAATCGGCGGCGGCGCAACAGCTGGAGAAGGCGCCATGATCTGACCATATGAGAGCTCCATAAGCCCAGACAAAAAGAAGACAAGGAAGATCACAGCACTAGCTTTGATGGAACTCATCTTTTTAGTGCTTCAGAAAGCTTTGCAGCAAATAGAAAAGCTGTTGAACTTTGGGGATGTGAGAAAGCAAAGTTATGAAGCTCTTCTTATATAGTTGTGAGAGCTTAAAAGATAGATGTTGGAATTCTAATAAGGCAACTGAACGCTGAGTTGCACGAGTCAAACTTAGTGTGCTAAATAATTTATGTATTTAGAACACGATTGTACGTAGAAGAAAGTTTGACCAATGATTGCGGTAGAAATTGTACGCTGAGATGAATTAGTCAAACATCAACTGCGGGAGAAATTTTTGGAATAAGTCAAATAGATTAAAAAAATAGTTTGACTGGTAATCAAATTAAATTATTAAAAATAACAGTTCTAACAAGCTACCAAAATTTTAAATTGCAATTACACGCAAATAAAATTTTAAATTATAATTTTACCCTTGGACTATTTGTAAATGTCTGTTTGAGACGATTATATTTTTTTATAAAGATAATTATAAATGAGTTATAGAGATTTTTTTTAAAGTTGCTAAAAAAATCAACTTTCTAACATAATTTTTGTGTTAAAGTAGCCAACAAATAATAGTCAAATAAAAATCTTTATTGTGATTTGAAAAGCAAAAGAGTAAGAAAGTTGTCTCAAATGAAGCATAAATTGAATTCAGACCTAAATAAGTGATCAATGTCTGATTCAAGATTACTGGCCAACATATTATCTGATTTAGTGTATAAATAGTAATTGCTCTTGGTGTCAATTATTGACTTGACCCGATAACCTGATCAAAAAAATTCGGATTCGGGTTAACCCGTATAACAAATGGGTTGGGTTTCGGTTCAAATTTATGGCATGTTTAAAAAAATCGGGTTGAGTCTAGGTTAACTTGGTAACTCGAATTTGACTAGCTTTCAACTGCGCACCCACATTCTCGCATCCTCACCCGCATTGGCTCAGTTGTGATGTCTACACTTGTAGGTTATACAGTAGTCACTTGCAACTCATGCTTGAGCCCAGCACCTTGGCTCACACTCCGCGCTTGCTCTCATGTCGTGCAGCTTTCTCTAGCTAGCACCTCACCCATGCTAACTAGTGTCACACACCTCACACCTGAGCTTGCCCTAGTGGTTCATACTCTTGTTGGCATGCTGCCTTGCTCGTAACCTAGGTTAATGGGTCGGGTTGAGTAAAGCTGGTATCCTAGTGGGTCGGATATGGGTCTGAATTCCTAAATTGTTTGCCTAACCAGGTCAGGGTCAAATTGGATTAGTTGAATGCAGGTTAGTTTCATCTTGGATCCAAACCCAACCTAAAAATCCATTATGACACCCTTAATTATTGCCCTATCACCTTAGAATTTAGAAAGAGCATTAAGATTTCCTTACAATTATGGAAATTTCTCTCTATAGCATAAGAGAATAGGAGAAATTAATGAATATAAAATTGACATGGATGCAATTTTTGATAGACTTCATGAAAACCTATTTAGGAATACACACAATATGATTGTTGCCTATCTCAATTAAAACATAAGTTTGTTCACGGTCCAACAAGGTTCAATTTTAATTGAAGATAGTTGGAGATTTATTTAAGGTAGTTTCAGATGACTGTAAATTTTTATAAAGATGATCAGAAAGTTGTTGTGAAAAAATAAATTTTTTAAAAGTTGTTCTATAAAGCAGTTTCCTAGCACAATTTTTTTTTGAAAATAAATAAAAAATAGTAGTCAAACAAAAATTATGAATACATTCTAAAAGACAAAACAGTAAGAACGTTATCCCCCTTAAGGGATAAACTATAAGTTAAACATTTAATTTTTTTTTAACAATTTTAAAAAGTAGTAAAAAAAATTGTTTAAGAGTTTAGTTTTATATCAAAATATACCATTCTCTTAAGGGATTTCATAGATAAAGCTCAAATTTTTCATTGTTTAATTTTTACCCTACTAGAAATTTTTGTCCATAATACCCCTATATATATCACATTTAGATTATGCCAAATAAATTTATAATCTAGTCAGTGGCGGATCCAGCTACTTCTTTTAGGGTGGGCAAAAAAAAAAAAATTTGTAAAGAATGGGCAAATATGCTTATGATTGATAAAAGTAGGGCAAAAAAATTTTTTGAGGGGGGCAAAATGCCCAAAATATCCAAAATATTTCAAAATCTCCCCTCTAAATATTAAAAAAAAAAATTTTGAGGGTGGACATTTGCCCACCCTAAGCTATGGGTGGATCCGCCCATGAATCTAGTTGAGCAGTTCCTTTTTTTTTCATTCAATTATTAAAAAAAAAAATCATGATTTGAACACTTAGATTCTGCAAGGATAGAGGGAATTATTTTCATAATATATATATATGATGAACTTCACAATAAGTCTTCACATCACGTGTTTAATTTACACATCTGTTTCATCAAGACGAATCATGTTAGAGGGCGTTGCCCTCTTAGATCTCCGATATATCTGTGAAGCTTACAATGATCAAGAATATGAACAAATAGGAGTTGAGCCAAATTCTATATTTTTAGTTATAAGTTTGACTCCCTCGAAAATTAAGGCTAGTTCTGCCCCTCTTAACGATCAATGAATAAGATAAGTAACAAGAAGGGCAATGAGCATGAGAGCATAAGCAATTCCCTGATCTATCATCTTCCCATCATTGCTGATCGGTGGAGGCGCAACAGCTGGGGAAGGCGCCAGGATCTGACCATATGAGAGCTGCATGAGCCCAGACAAGAAGAAGGCGAGGAAGATCATTGCCCAAGCTTTGATGGAACTCATCTTTCAATGCTTAAGAGAATTAAGTTCTGCAGCCACTGGGAGAGGTAAAATGCTACAGAAAAATTATGGAACTTAGCTTTTGTAGAGAAGAGATGAGATAAAGGAAAGAATTGGATGTGAAAGAGCAAAGTTCTGAAGCTTTCTTATATAGATTTGAGAGCTTAGTGAAGAAGATGTTGGAACTCGATCCCTACTGGCAATTACACTAAATTATTGCTGTTGACTTAGACAAAGAAGCATTCTTTTAAGACTTGGTAAAAGAATGGGCTGAATAATTTATTAACTTTTAAATACTTGAAAAGCCTGACAAAATTTGACCCTTTAATTAATAGCTTCACTCTAAAGTCTCTAACACAATTAAAAAATATATAAGTCTAACACTGTAATAAAATTTTAAATTTATTGAAAGCTATGAATTAAATATTATTTTTATGACAAAAAAATTGTTATAAATATTTTCTTATTTAAAAATTGGTTTTTTTTTTGTGAAGAAAATCAAGAAATCAAGTAACTATTATGCAATGAAAAATGATCTTAATGAAGGTTGAATTTTGTGGTTGGACTATTCCTTTTGATAAAAAAATAGTTAATGAAGCCTCCAGATTTGAAAGAAAGTTGACAGGTCTCAATTTATTTTGTTTTAGAAATTCAACTTGTTATAGTCATGTTGTTATTTATTAATTTATTTATAAGAAATGCATATATTTAATCAATGGGTTATGATGTGAATATGTATGATTACATTATGAGAGGAGATGGTGCCCAAATTTAAAAAAACATTGTTTCATAATTCTGACAAATTTTTATAGGATCTTTGATTAAAATTAAAGTAATGAATAGCCGGTGGAATTCATATGCTAATGACTAAACCTTTACTTTTGTTTTCAATAGTTTTGATTTCTATGGATTTTACCTTTCATGAATCTGTCAAAAATATATTATCTCATGATTTCAAAAGCTTTCATAATGTAACTTTTGATATGCTATCGATTTAAACATTTTATATGATTTTATTGTTTTTTTACCAGATTAATATTTGCGTATGAATTTATATGTGAAAAGAGTAGGAAAATATATAATGAAAACATGTTGAAATGTAATGTATTGTGATTTTGATGCGATAATACTCAAATAATTGATGTGATTGGTATATACTGAAATGTAATACTAATAGTAATATGATACGAATAATAACAAGATGAATATGATAAGGTAGAATATTTGGCATGTGTGTATAAAATTGAGAAGCCGAAATACTGATATGATACACCATAAGGAGCATTGAAATAATGTATTGATTGATATCATATATATGATATAATAACCACACATGATACCTTTGAGATGAGAATTATAAGAAGCTGAAAATCAATAAGATAGTTATAAGTGCAGGAGCAATATCAAGATACTTTTAAGATCAAAATACTCTTATCTGAATATCTAATATATGATAAGAGTACTGATAGTACTGAAATATAACATATAATACTGATATATGATAGTAATATTGATACAACTTATTTACTGATATAATTAATCGAATGATGATATAGAACAAATGATAAAATTAGTTGATTGATTAAGACTGATTAAATTATAAAGATTCATTGTCTAATTGATTAACTAATAAAGATTGATTTATGATCAAGATTGATTTATAATCAAGATTGATAATGAAGATAACTAATATAATTGACAAACTGAGATGTGTTATATAACAGACTGTTAAATTGATACAGATCGATGATCAGTACAAATAACATATATTAATTTATAGATTTTCTTACATACTTTACAACATACTTTTTATCTTTTCATGTATTGATTTCAGTTGTAAGACTTTAGTTACTTACTGGACTGTGTGCTCATAATGTGATTTTTACATGATTTTAGGTAAGGGTAAGGAGCTTGTAGAGTGAGACTAAAGGCTAGTAGGTGATAATTTAGATTTATTTCCCTCTCTTTAGTTTTGTCTTTTATTTTGTAGCTTGTTGTTAGCTATTATATATATTATTTTAGAAACTTAACCGAAATATAAATATTCAATGAATAGTAATTTAATTATATTTTTCCTTTATATTGAATTTTTTTAGCTCTGATTGATGTTTAGAATATATATATATATATATATATATATATATATATATATGCAATTCTTCCAACTTAGATTCTGGGGTGTGACAAGAAGTGCCATGAAAAATTCATTGTTGAATTGCCTACTATTCTTATAATATTTCTCGATATTGTGAGGTGTCAGTTGTATTTGTTCGATCGTATTTGACTAGATATTTAGCTCAAGATTGACTAATTTTTATAAACTCGTGTATTTTACAAGGAAAATATGAGTAACTTATTTTATCATATTCTTCTCGATAATAGCTTGATTATGTTTATATACATATAAAAATCTGCATATAAATGTATGCTTTGATGCAATATTGAAAAATTATTTCATGATTCGTCTGATTTGAGAGATACAACAACAACAACAATAACATCAAGCCTTTGTCCCACTATGTGGGGTTGGCTACATAAATCATTTTTCATGATTCGTCTAATTTGAGAGATAAGTGAATCTTATTTTCAAGACATGGGTATGATAAGAGCTAATAGAACCTCAGCATGCTTGCGAGGACTTTGAAACCACAACTATTTATCGGTGCGAACAAATGAGCGCACAACCTCTAACTATTCATAAATAAGAAAAATAGGTTGGGCAAAAACACTTACCCTAATATCTGACCTACATTAAACAAAGCTCAAAACATGTTTGAACAAATTCAACTTACCCTAAGTCAAACTAACCCAACTTTGATTTTAAATAAATAATTATCATATTTTTGCTTTCATAAATAGACCAAGTCTATAGATAAACTTCAAAGTCGATCTTTTTCATTTATCGTATTCTGTTATGCCACACAAATTTAATGAATACTTAAGCTTCATTTAGACTGCTTTTGATTATTGTTTTTTCATTGATTTCATTGAATTTTTTTGCAAGAAAGTTAAAGTAGTAAAAAAGTCGTTCCAAACTAAGGCTTCGTTTGGGATGATTTTTTTCTTGCTTTCTAAAAAATAGATTTTTAGAACAAATTTTTTTTAAAATTGAAATTTTTATACTAAAAAGTTATTTTAAAAAGCAATTTGTCTCAAACTAAACCTAAGCCTTAGCTGATACGCCAATTTCAACATTTCTTTCAAATTTGGAGGCTTCAGGTCAAAATTATATATATATATATATATAGCCAAAAAAATTATTTAATATACATTGTCTTCAATAACGTGTAATTGCAACTATCTTCTTTCAATAATTTAGCTTGAAGATTTTTTTGTCTGTTTATTGGAACACACTATGAACCTTCTAAGCGGACACTTCGGTTGCTCTAACTTAATAAATTATTTAACACGTTTTGTTACCGAGTCTTCAAAGAACCAACTACGTACTCGTCTGCCAAATGAGCTTTCACATCCTATATAAGAAGAGCTTCATAACTCGGCTTTCTCACATCCAAAACTTCTCTTCTCTACAAACGCTAAGCTCCGACGATCCATAGTTTTTCTATAGTCTCTTATCTCGCCCAGTTGATACAGAATATTTTCTGAAGTACTGAAAGATGAGTTCCATCAAAGCTGGTGCTGTCATCTTCCTTGTCTTCTTTTTGTCCGGGCTTATGGAGCTCTCATATGGTCAGATCATGGCGCCTTCACCAGCTGTTGCGCCGCCGCCGATAAGCAATGATGGGAAGATGATAGATCAGGGAATTGCTTATGCTCTCATGCTCATCGCCCTTCTTGTTACTTATCTCATTCACTAATCATATCATTGAACTTTGTGAAGGAAAATTTATTTATTTATTTGTTCTTTTGTATCTTCTTCTGATGAAGCAGATGTGTACATTAAGTTCTTCCTGTATTTGTATTGTTCTAATCAATTTTAATGATTCTGTCATTCTCGTTTGATTTACTCTTCTGTTATACGTGTTTGATCTTCATCCAGGAGAATATAAAAGGCAAACAGATCATACAATTATAGCTTTGAAATGAGTAAACTGTATAATATTCCTTAACAAACAATTATAGTTTATGAAGAATCCGAAATCCATTGGAAATTCTCATAATTACCACCATTATCAAAGCATTTGTGAGATTTTTGGAGTTTAAATCCTTCGGAAAATTCTTCAAATAATCATTGTCAAATGAATCACTGTAGAAAAAGAGAGGAAAAAATTTCAGTGAAAGTTTTTGTCAAAAAAAAAACACATAAATTCATTGATAAATTAACATTCAAATGAATTTCCGACTGTTTTCAAGGTGCAGAAAAAAGCTCCTAAGAAAATATTTTCTGTTGAAAAAAAAAAAAAAAAACTAGCAGAAAACAAACCTCAAACGTATTTAAAATAAAATCTACAAGAAAGATATAACAGCATCATCATCTTCAGAGATTTCATTTTGCAGGATTACTCGCAGATTTTTGAACTGAAATTTGCTTAAAATATGCAGAATCTAAGGTAGAGAATCCATGGATGAATTTGGCCATATGTCAGTTATTTTTACTGAGGTTGCAACAAAAAATTTATTTGAAACTAGAAGCAGTATTTTTTTTTATTTAAATTTGGGCATCATTTTCTTAATCATGGATGTCCACAATATCATTTTCTTAATTATATACAGATGCATCATATAAGTAAATAGAAAATAATCTAATTGAAACAATTTGAATTTACATTACAAAATATCAAACATTCTGATTTTTATTTAAATCAAAATATAAAAATAAATATAACTCAAAGCCGGATATATATATATATACACACACAGTGAGAGACTTCAAAGATCATAATTAATAGACCATTAACTCTTTATGAAATATCAAGTAATCCTAAAAAATTATATTAAATGATCATTTTGGTCCTCCTTAAAGAGAAATTAAGATAGTCCCATGATCCTTGAGTTGATTTCTTTTTTAAAGATTTGAAAGGCCAAAAATAATCATTTAATATAATTGGAGATCATATTGGTCCTTCATGAAAGTCAATGCCTAATTTGATATATCTTAGGTATGTCATCTCTCTAACTCGTTATTGAGATAATCCACCTTAATACACCTCTCTATAAAGATATAACTTTATGCATCATTCAGGCACATGTTGTCGATGAATCATAAAGGCAAGTACTTATCATGAGTTAGAGCAAAAAGAAAACACCCTCCTCTCTTGCGCCGCCTGTGCGTTTTTAGGGTTTCCTGTGTCTCCGATCTTTCGGCTGCTTCCGGGTGATCTTGTGTGTGCGATCTCGTGAGTTTTGTGCAACTGGTTCCTGTGGGTGTTTGTGGCCTTCGGGCCTTCAGCGATGGCTGGATCGTCTTCGGTTTCTCCTTGGGGGAATTTCTCCTCTAAAGCTCAAGATGCTAAAAAAGGGTTCTTTAATCCTGACTCGGAGTCTTCTTCTCCTACTAAATCTAGGTCTTTTAAAGATGTTCTAGCGGGATCTTCAGGTGATACCTTACCTTCTCTTACTCAATCTACCTTTAATGGTGTGCCGGCAGTAATGATTTCTGATGATGATGTCTTAAAACTTGCTTCACCTTTTCGTTTTACTTTGGTTGGAAAGTTTGGTTTGCGTAGGCCTAATCTCGACGCTATTCGTTCGTTTTTTGGTAATCTTAAACTTTCTGGTTTCTATTCTGTAGGGCTTTTGGACTCTAAACACGTTGCGATTCAGCTTTCTAACGATTTAGATTACAGTCGTGTTTTTTCTCGTAGATCCTATTTTATTTTTAACTGTCAAATGAGGATCCTTAAATGGACTCCCTTTTTCGATGTCTAAGAAGAATCTCCGATTGTGCCTATATGGATTTCGTTTCCGAACTTACGCCTTCATTTTTTTAATTCGAAAGTGCTGCATGCGTTGGGGGCGATTTTTGGACGTCCTTTACAAACCGATCAAGCTACTGCTTCTAGAACTCGTCCCTCTGTTGCTAGGGTGTTAGTTGAAGTTGATATTACTGTTAAGCATGCTAAGGAAGTTTGGGTTGGATCTAAATCATTTGGTTATCTTCAAAAAGTGGAATTTGAGAAAGTGCATGATTTTTGTAGTCATTGCAAAGCGCATGGACATGCGATTTCTGATTGCTTTAAACTGCATCCTGAACTTAAAAAAGCTTCCAACAACTCCACTGGGAAGATTAATTCTGAGGCTGTGAACACCGTGGATAAGGTTTTTTTAGGAAATCCTCAGGATGCGAGTAACGATTTAGAACCTTCCAATGTTGAGATGGTTGGAAACCATGCTGATGTCGCACCTCCTCAGGAGAGTTTAAATGTGGATTCAACGCAGGTGGAACCCGAGAAAGAAATTGTTAAGGAAAACCTCTCTATTGAGAACCATCAATTACCTGATATATTTATTTATGTTGATTCTATGCTTAATAATGATGATATTTCCAATTCTTTGCTTAATCAAATGGGAGATGAAAAGGAAATGGAAACAAGGGAGGAAAGTGAAGAAGGTGAAATTATTGAAGGGAATAAGGTTTTATTATCTTCTGATAAAGAAAAGGAGGAAATTCATAACAATGAGGAAAGGATTAATGCCTATATTATGTCTACTAAACAGGTTGAGGAGGAAGGGTCTCCTAAGACTAATAAGAAAAGGAAGAAAAATAATAAGGCTCCCGTTTTAGAGCCGCCACGTTCCACTAGAGCTCAAGCTACTTCAAAATGTACTAATGATTAAAACTCTTATTTGGAATGTGAGAGGGATTGGTGGTCTTGACTCAAAAAATCGTGTTAGAAATTTAAAACGTATTCACAATATTCAGTTGTTGGTCCTTCTAGAACCTTTTATTTCTGTTGACAAGTTGGTTACTATTGCTTCTAATTTGGGTTTTAAAAATAGTTTTGCTAATTGCTCTAACAAGATTTGGATGATGTGGCACAACCATCTAAATGTTAATGTTATTTCTGATTTTCAGCAAGTTATTCATGCTCACATATCCTTTGATAGCTTTAATTGTCATGTGTCTTTTGTTTATGCTGCATCTACTAGATTGGGGAGATCTCCCTTATGGGAGAGTCTTGCGGATTTTGCTCAAAACATCACGGGGCCGTGGGCTGTAGGTGGTGATTTTAATATTATTTCTCATGCTGATGAAAGAAGAGGGGGAAATCCTCCCAATGTCAATGCAATGAATGATTTTAATGATATGATTACTAATTGTAATTTATCTGATATTGGTTTCTCTGGTTGTAGTTTTACTTGGAGCAGGTCTAGAATGTGGCAAAGATTGGATAGACTGTTGTTTAATAATGAATGGATTAGTTGCTTTCAATTAACCCAGGTTCAGCACTTGAGCAGAACGCTTTCTGATCATGCTCCTCTTCTCTTAACGGTCTCTGGTAACAAAACTAAACCTTCTATGTCTTTTAGATTTCAGAATATGTGGCTTACCCATCCTGAGTTTAGAATTGCTATTTCTGATAATTGGTATGCGGATGTCTTTCCCAACAATGATGTGACTGGTATGGCTAGACTTTGGACTAAATTGAGCAGATTGAAGCAATTACTTAGGTGGTGGAATAAACATGTTTTTAAAATTATTTTTGATAATATTAAAGTGGCTGAACAAAAAGTGGTGGAATTTGAAACTTTATATCAGGATTTACCTTCTGATTCTAATCTTTTGAATCTTGATAATGCTAAGATGTCACTTTTTAAATTGCAAGATCAAGAAGAAACTTTTTGGAAACAAAAAGTCTCTTCTTCTTTTTTGTTGGAGGGGGATAGAAATACTGCTTTCTTTCATGCCTTAGTTAATTCTAATAGAATCAAAAGCCGTATAAACAGGTTAGTGGATAACAATGGCGTTGTTTATGATACGGATGAATCCATTGTTGAATATGGTGTTAATTTTTTTAGTGAAATTTTTAATAGGAATAATCTTTCGAATGAGTATAATTTTTCAAATTTGATTCCTTGCATTGTGAATGAGACTGAGAATTTGATGCTTACTCGTCTTCCTCTTGAGGAAGAAATTTGGGATACTATCAAGAATATGAATGGGGAGTCTGTTGCTGGTCCTAATGGTTAATTTTACTACTAAATTCTTCATAAACATGCGGGATATTATTAAAAAGGATGTTATTGATGCTGTGCAGGATTTCTTTAGGGGGAATCCTTACCCTAAATATTTTAAGTCTACGAATATTGTTCTTATTCCTAAAAAAGAGAATCCGTCTTTCTGGAATGACTTTAGACCTATTAGCCTTTGCACTTTTTTTAATAAACTTGTTGCTAAAGTTATTGCTTCGAGATTAGCTTTAATTTTGCCTAAAATAATTTCGCCCAATCAAACTGGTTTTGTGAAAGGTCGTAGTATTTTTGATAATATTTTACTTGCTCAAGAAATGGTTCACGATATAAATGCTAAAATCACTGGTGGCAACATCATTTTTAAACTGGACATCGCCAAGGCATATGACAATTTAAATTGGGATTTTCTTTACAATGTTTTGTCTAAGTTTGGTTTTAATCAAAATTTCCTGCGGCTTATCAATAACAACATTCAAAATTGCTTCTTTTCTCTTATCATTAATGGTTCTAATCATGGTTTTTTTAGCTCTTCTCAAGGTCTTAGACAAGGGGATCCTCTGTCTCCCTCGCTTTTTATTATTGCTATGGAGTATCTTTCTAGAGGTATCGAGAATTTATTCAGGTTTAATCCTAAACTTATTTTCAAAACTATTGGTGGTATTCCGATTACTCATCTTAGTTTTGCTGATGATTTTATCATTTTTTCGAATGCTTCTATTATAAGTATTAAAGTTTTAAACCTGTTTTTAGATGAATTTCAAAGGAGTAGTGGGTTATACATCAATAAAACCAAGAGTAATTTTATCACTAGCAATTCTGTGAATATTCAGAGAAAGGCTAGAATTAAAAGAGTTTGTGGTTTTTGCCCTTCTTCTTTGCCCATTAAATATCTTGGTACTCCTCTTTACAAAGGTAGGAAAAGAATTGAATTATTTGAAAATATTTTCTGTAATTTTCAAAAAAAATTACTTAACTGGTCTTATAAGTTTCTTTCTTTTGGGGGTAGATTGACTTTAATTAAAAGTGTCCTTAACTCTATTCCTATATTTCTTTTCCACACTTTACAGCCTCCGATTACGATTTGTAAGATAATGGAAAAGTTGATTAATAAATTTTTTTGGGGGGCCACTGATACTAAGTCGTGCATTAACTGGACTTCTTGGAATAAAATGTGTGGTGTGTTTAATGAAGGAGCCATTAGTTGTAAGCCTGTCTCTGACACTGCTACAGTTTTCTCGCATAAGCTTTGGTTTGGCTTTAGAGCTAACAATAATTTATAGGCCAACTTTTTGAAAGCTAAGTATTGTAAGGATCTTCATCCCCTTGTGTGCCATTATAAAATTGGTGATTCTCCAGTGTGGAAAAGACTGTGTAAGATTAAGTGGGAAGCGGAGACTTTTATTCAATGGGGCATTGGGCATGGTGACATTTTTTTTTGGCAAGATAACTGGTTGGGTTGTGCTTCTATTGATTATCTCCTTAATACTCATACCAAAGCTAATATCAAAGTCAAGGATTTTTTTATTAATGAGAATTGGAATTATGTTAAACTTTGTAGTGTGGTGCCTATTTGCATTGTTGATAATATTGTTAACATTCCTATTAAACTTGATAGTGCTGATAATATCATGTTCAAATTAGCTACTTCGGCCAAGTTTTGCACTAAAAATGTTGGGGATATTATTAGGATTAAAGGAGAGGTTTCTAACGTTTATGGTTTTCTTTGGCATAAAATGATCTCCTTATCCTATACTTTGTTGACTTGGAGATGTCTGAAAGAATTCGTGCCTGTGGATACAAATTTGTTTAAGAAAGGTTTTCAGTTTGCTTCTAAATGTCAATGTTGTTTTAATATTGAGAGTTCTATTCATGTGTTTGTTAATAGTAACATGGCTCGTTTGGTTTGGTGCCATTTCTCTAATCTTGTTGAGATGGATAATTTCAATTATCATCAGAGTTTACCGGATATCTTGAAGGATTGGTTTGCTAAAGGTAAAAATCATATTAATTGCTTAATCCCTATTCTGATTATTTGGTATATCTGGAAAGCTAGGAATGATTCTAAGCATAACAACATTAAAATGTGGGCTAATCAGATTATTCATAATGTTAGGACTAAAGTTTTGAAACTTATTGCTGTTAATTTTATTTCTCAAAATAAATTTAAGAATATCAATCGTATGGCTAGTTATTTTGGGATTGTTCCCAATGAGTTTAATATTATTAAGATTGACTGGATTGTGCATTGGTTAAACCCTGATCCTCCTTATGTCAAATTAAATACGGATGGGTCCTTTGGGAAGGATGCTGCAGGTTTTGGTGGTTTAATTAGGAATATGCTTGGTAATCCTATTGGTATTTTTACTGGGCCTACGGATAAAGTTTCTCCTTTTAATGCTGAATTAATGGGGATTTATCATGGTTTGCATTTATGTATGGTTATGGGTATCCAGCATGTGTTAATTGAACTGGACTCTAAACTTGCTATTCATGCTATTTCGAATATGGATGTTGTTTTTTCTAAGGAATTTTATATTATTAGAAAAATTAAAATGTTGTTGGCTAACCTTAATTATACCTTATCCCATATTTATCGAGAAGGGAATACTGCTGTGGATTGGTTGGCTAATTATGGCTCTGGTTTAACTTCTTATCAAGATTTGATGATTACTAATCTGCCTAGTCCTCTTAAAGGTATGATTGCTTTAGATAAAATCGGTCTTCCCTATGTCAGACATGGTTGATTCCTTTTTCTCCTTTCTGGTGTGGTTGATGGAATATTTTGTTGTCTGGGTTATTCTGCTTGTGTTAGCTGTTAATTTCTATATGATGTTTTTAGTGTTTTCTGGAGTTCCATAATCTGGGTGTGTTCATTTGGCTGGACTATAAGGAGGAGTTATTTGGTTGGGTTATTTTCTGGAATATCATGGCTGCTGGTCAGTTGATTATCGGGGAAGTTTTTCTGTGCTGGAACTATTGCTGTAGGAATTGGGTTTCTCTGGGTTGGTTTCTGGATATTTTGTTGGATTGGATTTTGAAAGGGGTGAGTATTGATGGGGGTGGTCATTCTGTTGTTTTAGGCATTCATATGGTCAGTGAGGTTGGGTACTTATGCTCCAGTTGGAATTCTTTATCTTTTCCCTCGGGCTTGGCTGTCGTTAATTTCAATTCTATAGCTTATGGGGATGTTTTTTCTATTGTTTCCAACTGCTGTTTTACCTCTTTTGGGAGTTTATCTTGCAGGTATCAATAATTTTTGAGTAATATGAGCTTCAAGGACAGCAAGGTAATCTCCTTCTCTTTTGCCTTTTTAAGTACCTATGTGCTATTTATTTTTTGCAGGAAGATTGAGCTGAAAAGGTTTTATCTGTTCTTCCTTTTTTGGGTGCTGTTTCTGAACAGCCCGAGCTTATTTACTTGTTTTTTTTGTAATCATAGAAAAAGGACCTACCGCCTCTTAGGTTTTATTTCTTTTTTTAAATGTAGCTCTATCGAGCGTTAGTAAGATGATGGGTCCTTTTGAGAACTCTGTAACCGTTTTTTGGCATTAACGCGTAGGCCCCATAGAGGGTTTTAACCAAAAAAAAAAAAAAAATTTCAGGCACATGTTGTAACAACACAAAATATGAAAAAGTTTCTTAAAATGAAATATTTGAATTTCTGTATGAACTAGAGCCCTTAGACACTGTGCTTGGTAGCACAACGACACTAGGCTTGAGAGCACAATATTGTCAAAAACTATCGTTGTTGCATTAATGAAGCCATGTTCTACAATAATTATGAATTCAGCATGTGATGCTGCAGCCTGAATACTATTTTAGAAAGTATTGTATATTTTATATTTTTTTTTGGTATTTTATACATCATTGCATTTATATATAGATGAAATAATATTATTGCAAAAAGATGAATGTGACATTTACATATAAGCAAAGAAGATTGATTGTTAACATTATAATTAATATGAGTTTACTATTAAACATAATACCATGTACATTATAGTATATCGTATGCTAAATTCATTTATTATCTAAAATAGAAAAAGAGTATCTAGAAAAGAAAAAGAGTTAGAACTTTTTTTTTTTGATGGTGCACAAATTAACCTTTTAAAAAATATCATAAAATTTTTTAATAGATATATGAATATTTGATTCTTAACTAGACACGATGCAAAAAAAAAAAAAAAAATCCATGTAATCAGCCCCATGTAGTAAGATAAAAGTTTGATGTTGTTCTTATATCTATAAATTTAAGCCCTAAAATAATAGTGGAAAATATTTTTTATAAAAATATAGCTATAAAAATTATATATGATATGTATAATAAAGTTTTGGGGAGGGCATGCGCTCCCTCTTAAATCTGCCTTTGAAGTTTAATAACATTTCTTAGTCTACCATCATCTTAATGATTTCATCACAAAGTCCTCTACGCTAAAAATAGAATAAACAAATCGATTTAGAATTAGTGGATCAATAAAATTTTGACTAGAACATTACATATATATGAATAACTTCAAGATAAGTCTTCACTTCAAATGCTTAATTTGCAAATCTGTTTCATCAGATCGAATCCTGTCAGGGGGCGCTGCCTCTTGGACCCTTGACATATCTTTGAAGCGTACAATGATCAAGGATATGAACGAAAAGGAGTTGAGCCAAATTGTATACTTTTACTTATAAATTTGCTCCCTAAAAAGTAAGACTGATTCGACCAATTAACGATCAATGAATAAGATATGTAACAAGAAGGGCGATGAGCATGAGGGCATAAGCAATTCCCTGATCTATCATCTTCCCATCACTACTAATCGGCGGCGGCGCAACAGCCGGTGAAGGCGCCATGATCTGACCATATGAGAGCTCCATAAGCCCGAACAAAAAGAAGGCGAGGAAGATCAGGGAAGCTTTGACGGAACTCATCTTTCAATGCTTAAGAGAATTAAGTTCTGCAGCCACTGGGAGAGATAAAATGCTACAGAAAAATTATGGAACTTAGCTTTTGTAGAGAAGAGATGAAATAAAGGAAAGAATTGGACGTGAAAGAGCAAAGTTCTGAAGCTTTCTTATATAGATTTGAGAGCTCAATGAAGAAGATGTTGGAACTCCATTCCTACTGGCAATTAAATTAAATTATTGCTGAGTTGACTTGGACAAAGAAGCATTCTTTTAAGACTTGGTAAAAGAATGGGCTGAATAATTTATTAATTTTTAAATTCTTGAAAAGCCTGACAAAGTTTGACCCTTTAATTAATAGCTTCACTCTATAGTATTTAACACCATTATAACTCTTAACACTGTAACAAAATTTTAAATTTATTGAAAGCTATGAATTAAATATTATTTTTATGACAAAATTTTTTTTATAAATATTTTCTTATTTAAAAATTGGTTTTTTTTTTTTTTTTGTGTGAAGAAAATCAAGAAATCAAATAACTAATATGCAATGAAAAATGATATTAATGAAGGTAGAATTTTGTGGTTTGACTATTCCTATTAATAAAAAACAGTTAATGAAGCCTCCAGATTTGAAAGAAAGTTGACAGGTCTGCATTTATTTTACTTATTTTGTTTTAGAAATTCAACTTGTTATAGTCATGTTGTTATTTATTTATTTATTTATAAGAAATGCATGTATTTAATCAATGTGTTATGATGTGAATATGTATGATAACATTATCAGTGGAGATGGTGCCCAACTTCAGAAAAAATTGTTCCATAATTCTGATGGATATTTATCTGATCTTTGATAAAAGTTAAGTAATGAATAGCCTGTGGAATTCATCTGCTAATGACTAAACTTTTACTTTTGTTTTCAATGATTTTGATTCCTATGATATTTATCTTTCATAAATATGCTAAAAGTGTATTATCTCTTGATTTCATAAGTTTTCATCATGTAATTTTTGATATGCTATCGATTTAAATAAATTTATTTGATTTTATTGTATTTTTACCAATTAAATAATTGTGTAGGAATTTATATGTGAAATGAGTAGGAAAATGCATAATGAAAATATTTTGAAATGTAATTTATTGTGATATTGCTGCAATGATACTAAAATAATTGATGCTATTGGTATATATTGAAATGTAATACTAATACTAATATGATAAAAATAATAACAAGATGAATAGGATAAGCTAGAATATTTGGCATATGTGTATAAAATTGAGAAGATGAAATACTGATATGAAACATCATAAGGTATATTAAAATATTGTATTGATTGATGTCATATATATGATATAATAACCTCACATGATACCCTTAAGATGAAAGTTATAGGCAAATGAAGGTCAATACGGTAGTTATAAGTGTAGGAGCGAGATCAAGATACCCTTAAGATCAAAATGCTCTCATATGAATATCTAATACATGATAAGAGTACTGATAGCACTGAAATATGATATAAAATATTGATATATGATAATAATACTGATACAATCGATTTACTGATATAACTAATTGAATGATGATATAAAACAAATGATAAGACTGATTGATTAAATAAGACTGATTAAATAATAAAGATATATTAACTAATTGATTAACTAATAAAGATTGATTTATGATCAAGATTGCTAATTAAGATAACCAATATAATTGGCAGATTGAGATGTAATATATAACAGACTGATAAATTGATACATATGATATGTACATATAACATATATTAATTTATAGATTTTCTTACATGCTTTAGAACATAATGTTTCTCTTTTCGTGCATTGATTTCAATTGTAAGATTATAGTTGCTTATTGGACTATGAGCTCATTATGTGATTTTTATGTGATTTCAAATAAGGGTAAGGATCTTTCAGAGTGAGACTAATCAATAAATGATAGTAGATTTTATTTCCCCCTTTGTAGTTTTGTATGTTATTTTGTGGTTTGTTGTTTTCTATTGTACAAATTATTTTAGGAACTTAACCAAAATATAAATATTCAATGAATGGTAATATAATTATATTTTTTGTTTATATTGAATTCTATTAGCTCTGATTGATGTTTAGAAAAAAATAATAAAAATATAAGCAATTCTTTCAACTTAGAATCCGGGGCGTGACAAGAAGTGTCATGGAAATTTCATTGTTGATATGCTTGCTATTCTTGTGATCTTTCCCGACAATGTGAGGTGTCAATTGTATTTGTTTGATTGTAATTGGTTGGATAATTAGCTCGAGATTGACTAATTTTTATAAACTCGTATATTTTACAAGGAAAATATGAGTAAACTTATCTAATCGTATTCTTCTCGATAATAACTTGATTATGTTTATATATGTATAAAAATCTGCATATAAACGTTTGCTTGGATGCATTATTGAAAAATCAATCCAGGGTTCATCTAATTCGAGAGATAAGTGAATCTGATTTTCAAGACATGGGTATGATAATAGCTAATAGAATTTCAGCGAGATTGCGAGGATTTTGAAACCACAACTATTTATTGTTGCAAACAAATCAGCGCACAACTTCCAACTATAATTTTTATCCGACAACAAGCAGGAAAAGAGTGAGTGAACTCATAAATAAGAAAAATAAGTTGGTAACAAACCCTTGAACTTTTATTTGGTCCGATCACCCGACGTAGCTCTACGTTCAGACGCCAGTAAAATAGTGCCACATGTTCTCACAATTTACCGTGCGGCCCAACAACCCCGACCCAAAACGGAGACGGGATTGCTATGTTCGGGTGTTGCTAGGTATTGTTCGGTATTGGTCGATTTTGCTCTGCAATAACGAGAAATACCATTTTGTGAAGACCAATACCGAGCAATACCGAGCAATAACGAGAAAAACCAAGCAGTACCGAACATACCGAGATTTTCTCGGTATTGCTCGGTACTGCTTGGTTTTTCTCGGTATTGCTCGATATTGGTCTTCACAGAGCAATATTTTTTATTATTGCCAAGCAATACCTAGAGCAATACCGAGCAATAAGCGAACATAGCAATCCCGGGTCAAGTCGTCGGGCCACGCGACATGGAGTAAGACCACGTGGCGACATATTATTGGCGTTCGAACGTAGAGCTACGTCAGGTCACCTGACCTAATAATTGTTCCAAACCCTTACCCTAATATCCAGCCTACATTAAGTAAAGCTCAAAACATGTTTGATCACATTCAACTTGCCCTAACTCAAACTAATCCAACTTTGATATTAAATTATGTTCTTAAATTGGCCAAGTCTATAGATAAACTTCTAAGTCAATCTTTTTCATTTATCCTATTATGTTATGCCACACAAATTTAATGAATACTTAGGCTACGTTTGGGACAGCTTTTGATTATTGCTTTTTCATTATTTTCATTGAATTTTTTGTGCAAGAAAGTTACTTTTGAAAGTAGTAAAAATGTCGTCCCAAACTAAGGCTTCGTTTGGGATGGCTTTCTTCTTGCTTTCTAAAACAATTTTTTAGTACAAAATTTTTTTGAATTTAAATTTTTTTACTAAAAAACCATTTTAAAAAGCTGTCTCAAGCTAATTCTAAGCCTTAGCTGATACGCTAATTTCAACATTTCTTTCAAATTTGGAGGCTTCAGGTCAAAGTTATATATATAGCCAAAAAAAATATTTAACACGTAGTCTTCAATAACGTGTAATTACAACCATCTTCTTTCAATAATTTAGCTTGAAGGTTTTTTTGTCTGTTTATTGGAAAACACTACGAATTTTCTAAGTGGACACTTCAGTTGCTCTAAGTTCATAAATTATTTAACACGTTTTGTTACCGAGTCTTCAAAGAACCAACTACGTACTCGTCTGCCAATTGAGCTTTCACATCCTATATAAGAAGAGCTTCATAACTTGGCTCTCTCGCATCCAAAACTTCTCTTCTCTACAAACGCTAAGCTCCGATTCAATAGTCTCTTATCTCGGCCAGTGGATACATAATTTTTTTTAAGTGCTGAAAGATGAGTTCCATCAAAGCTAGTGCTGTGATCTTCCTTGTTTTCTTTCTGTCTGGGCTTATAGAGCTCTCATTTGGTCAGATCATGGCACCTTCACCAGCTGTTGCGCCGCCGCCGATTAGCAGTGATGGGAAGATGATAGATCAGGGAATTGCTTATGCTCTCATGCTCATCGCCCTTCTTGTTACTTATCTTATTCACTGATCATTGATTGTGGCTCTAACTCGAAGCTTCTGCTAAAACAGATGGGTTAAGTACTTGATGAAAATACTTGGAGTTCTTCATGTATATATGTATTGTTTTTATCAATTGTATTGGTCCAACTATTTTAATTTGATTTACATTTATATTTGAAGTGAGCCCTTCTCTTGCTACTTCATTTGTAATGTGTTTCATCTTCATCCAGAAGAATATAAGAAGGCAAAGAGATTTTTTGATCTTTTCTTGAAATGAGTAGAGTGCATGCTTAACTGGTTAGCAAGAAAAACATAATTTAATTTAAATCCCTTAATTATTTTAATTAATTTTTTTAATAGATAACTACCCAACAATTTTAGTTTTTATTACAAACTAAATTAATTTTAAGTAATATTGCTTGTATATAATAAAAGATAATTTTGAGCAAGTTATGAAAAAAAAAAAAAAATGCAAAGTTTGTATTAATTTCATATGAATTTGTGCATGAAATAATGTAGGAATCTTAAGATTTATTTCAATTTTTATTATAAACCCATAGACATAGTCTTCAATTAATCTATAAATATATTTGGATAAAATAGTACAACAACAACATCAAGCCTTTGTCCCACTAAGTGGGGTCGGCTATATGAATTATTTTTCGCCATTATGTCTGGTTAAAAGTCAAATTCTCATTTATATGTAATAAAGAAATATCATTTTTGATATTTTCTAACCAAGTCTTTTTAGGTCTACCTCTACCTTTCTAAACAAAAGTCAAATATAATACATCAACTTTTCTAACCCGATCATCGGAAGGCCTTCGTTTAATGTGACCAAACCATCTAAGGCGACTCTCTCTATTCTTATCTTCCACTGGAGCTACTCCAACCTTTCACATATATGCTCCTTTCGTATCCTATCTCTAAGGGTCAAGCCACTCATCCACCTAAGCATCCTCATCTCTGCAACGCTTAACTTAGTATTATGCTTCTCTTTAAATGACTAACATTCGGCACCATAAAACATTACATGTCTCACCACCATCTTATATAATTTTCCCTTAAGTTTGAGGGGGACTTTTCTATCACACAATAAACTCGATGCATTCCTCCACTTCAACCATCCAACTTGAATTCTGCTGATAATATCCCCATCAATTTCACCATCACTCTGAATAATAGATACAAGATATCTAAAACGTGTACTCTTATTAATGACTTGATCCCCCAAAGTCACAATCCCCTCACTAGGTCTATTGCTACTAAAATTACACTATATATATTCAATTTTAGATCTACTCAAGTGAAAACCTTTAGACTCTAAAGTTGACCTCCATAATTCAAGTTTACCTTCAACTCCCTCTCTAGCCTTATCAACAAGAAGATTAATATCATCAGCAAAAAGCATACACCAAGGTACATCCTCTTGCATATGTCTAGTGAGAACATCCATGACTAAAGCAAAAAGATATGAACTTAAGGCTGATCCTTGATGTAATCCGACTGAAATAGGAAAATACTTGGTCAAACCACCTTGTGCTTGAACACAAGTAATAACTCCTGCATACATATCTTTAATGATTTGAATATAAGCTTTATTAACTCTTTTCTTTTCAAGAACTCTCCATAGCACTTCTCTTGGAACTTTATCATATGCTTTCTCTAAATCAATAAATATCATATGTAGATCCTCCTTATTCTATCTATATTTCACCATCAAAGCTCTCAATAAGTGTATGGCTTCCATGGCAGACCTACCCGACATGAATCCAAATTGATTTTGAGAAACATTTGGATAAAATAGTATACTAAAAAAATTGTGCTAGAATATTTTCAAAATTTGTAATATATTTTAGTGAATGCATAAAAGTGGCTTATTCGTTGGGGCCAGACCCAAACTTAGGTCCTTGTGACCTAGGAGGAGAATTAAAGAATAAGGATTTGTTTGAGACAACTTTCTAAATTTGTTTCCTAGTACTAAATTTTCTAATTTAAGAATTAACAGTTATTTTAGAAAGCAGTAAGAAAGTTGTCTCAAATGAAGTCTAAATTGGTGTCTTAAAACTGGCTTACTTGCTACTTGTGTTGATGAGAGAAGGAAAACATAGAGAGAAAAAGAGAAAGAGATTGCGAGAAATGTAACATGTCAACACTATAATATAAGCAGTTCAACAATATTCACCTATTTTCATTATGAAAATATGCTAGTCCTTTCTTATCACAAGCCTTTAGGAGGAAGGGAATAGTAATATAGACCTAGAGAGATTATTACGTGCAGAGTCCGGACAGGAGAATCGTCTGAACTCTATAAGGGGTGGTGGGTAATAAACTGGTTGGTCTCCTTAATTAGGCCAATTAATTAATTAAAGCATTATCTGGGTACATTATGTTATGTCTTTATGCTTAACATCTTTACAACAATAGATAACTCTGAGTGAGTAGTGCACCCATTTCAAATTGATTGTTGTGTAACGTGTAAAAATTCATAGTAGTTTTGTTCCTCCTTATTCGATGATTCTTCTGTATATTGTTGAAATTGTGGCTTAGTTGCATAAATAAAGTCCTCAAATATCTTAACTCTGTCTTTCTCAAATATGTTAGAACTTGTAGACGAACCGCACTGAGAGTCGAAATTAGGCTTATACTCATAATGTGAAGTCTAATACCAATATTCTGGTATGAATTTAGATCAACAGTAATCTCATATGGTGTGAGGTAGGCTTGATTTAGTGTTTGGAATATGAATATTGAAACCTTCTTTCTCATATAAAAGAAGGTAATTGACAGTCGACCTGAATAAAATAATTCACACTGTTTAGAAATTCATTTGTTAATGTCTTGTGTCAAGGCAACATTTGGTTTTACATCTAACTTTTATAGTTTTGAATATCCATAACAAACTTGTGCTATAAATTCTTACAACCAAACAATGAGATTTATATCAATTAAAAAAAAATGTGCATAGTGATGATTTTAGGAATTTTCATGGATAGTTGTGCGCATCCATCATACAATTATTGTATATTTGGCAATAGAAGAGTTTTATATGACCAAACTATCTATGGTGGCTCTCTTTAATCTTATATTCTATTAGAGCTACTCCAATCTTTTCACATACATACTCATTTTATATCATGTTTCTGAGAGTAAAGCCACTCATCCACCTAAACATCCTCATCTCTGTAACACTTAACATAATATTATGCTTCTCTTCTAATGGCCAACATCTAAATCATAATAAAGCATTGCAGGTCCCACCATCATTTTTATGAACTTTCTCTTAAGTTTGAGAGGAACTTTTCTATCTTCTAATAATCCCGATGCATCCCTCCTCTTCAACCATCCAACATGAATTCTACATCAACTTAAGCACTCAATAATTTTTTTATTTGCAAACAAAAACAATAACAACAAAACCAAGCTTTTGTCCCACTACTTGTGGTTGGCTACACAAATTCTTTTTCGCCATTGTATTATGTTAAGAGTCAAATTGTTTCTTATATCTAATAAAATAAAGTTCATTAATTGTAATACTTTCTAACCAAGTCTTTTTAGGTCTACCACTACCTTTTTTAATATATTCCAAATTAATCTAATACATCTTCTCTCCTAATTGGGTCATTGAAAGGTCAACATTTTATGTGAACAAATCTTCTAAGGCGACTATCTCTATCTAATCTTATTTGCCAATGGAGCTTCTCCAACCTTTTCACATATATACTCATTTTGCATTCTATCTCTATAGTAAAGCCACACATCCACCTAAGGATCCTCATAACTACAACACTTAACTTAATATTATGTTTGAGGGCATTTTTCCATCACACAATAAGCCTGATGCATTCATCCACTACAACCATACATCATGAATTATGCTAATAATATCTCCATATATTGCATCATCACTATGAAGAATAAACTCATGATAAGGAAGAAAGATGAATACCTTCTCAATGAGCATGTATATTTCAGATAGGAAGGAACGTTGTCGGAGGAAGCGAGATAGTCACGGTGAGGGGAAATGGCTTTGAACGACAAGGAAGAGCGACTTCAAATGCTACAGCAAAGAGCGTCATCGAAGGAGGCTGGGGAACGTCGTCGAAGGAGCCGATAGCTCAAAATGGTGAGGACTTCAAATGCTATAGAAACGAACGTCATCGAAGGAGGTAGGGGAACTTCGTCAAAAGAGTTGATCAGAGCTTTGAACGACGAGGAAGCATGACTTCAGATGCTGGGAACGGTGTCGAGGGAGGTCTAGAATGAGACGAGCGAATGGAAGAAATGGCCCAGTCAGTTGGTTTAGATAAGGTGGTTTGGGTCGTATTTACAACGAATTTGCCGCCGCAAATCCGTCATAAATAATTCGAAGAAAATTTTTGTCACCAATCCATTACAATTTTAAAGATAAAATTTTTCGTCGCAAAGTCCGTTGCAAATTATCAACTTTCATGTAATTTTGAATCTTTTATCTTCTTCTCTAGAATGCTAAAAGAAACACAAATGGCTCCAAATTATTCTACCATCACAAGTGTTTCATCTGTTTGTGTTAATCTTGAGATGTTGATGATTGGAAAGCCGCAAATTGAATTCGGGTTAACCTATCCAAATCGATTCGGCCAACCAAACCCACCTCCTTGTTGTTGCCAACCAATCATCTTACTACGAGCATGAAGTTCTGCCTATCCCGGTAGACTAACGCTGGTGCTATTGCTTTATTTTATTTGCCGTAAACTTCACTCCATATATTAGCTAGATAGAATCACATAGTTGATTTTATGTTTTCATGAAAACTATTGCCTTTTAAGTAGCCTACAAGTTCTTATAAATAAGGAGCTGTTGTCCTCTAAAAGAGGGATGATGATAAAATTTAAGTTTTAGCTCTCTATTAGTTTCTATTTGAGTATCCTGAATTATATTCAGGTAGATGGTTTTTATAATCTCATACATATTTTGAGAAAAACAAGAACAATACCTTATTCCATCCTATTCTTCTCGATAATAGCTAAATTGTTTTTATATATATATATATATATATATATATATATATATATATATATATATATATATATATATATATATATATATATATATATATATATATATATATATATATATGCATATGTAGTTATGTGTGCATGTCTAATCTTTTTTTTTAGCACACAATTACGAGTTTAAAACACAAAAATGAGTGCGGCATATCCAAACAATCAACGTCAAAAGTCAAAACAAAATTTCCAAAAGCAACATCAAATAAATATAAAGACGGGATGTACAACAACACATGAGAGGTGAAATATAATCATTCAGCATTTGATCTCCTTTAGTCCATAAGCAAAGTATAAGAATGTTGGATCAATAGCACCTTCTTTGTAGTAAGCGAAGACCAAACCTCCATCATCATGCATGCTTTCACCCACGAAGAATTGCAAGTCGCTGAGCTTTGAAAGCAGAAATTTAGTGGCTGACTCGATATGTTTCTTGAATAAGTTTTGCTTCTCTGCATCCAATTTGGGTGTTAGATTCTTGATATAGCGTTTCATAAAGGTGACAAACTGCTTCTTATCAAAAGCAGGTTGCTCCTGAAGACGGAATGTGTCAACAATATCGACCACTTGAATAGCTTGGTCATCTACACCCTCACCTTCATCAGTGCCATCAGCTGAAGGGTTTGCGCCAATATCAACAGTTATAGCACCTTGGACTACCCACTTTCCTTGAACTTCCAACAGCATGCCATTTTCAATTTCTGTAGCTTGGAATGAGTCTGACAGGAGCTCATCACCCGAGAGGATATCCTGGTAGACCAACATGGTTCTTTCGATGAATTTCCACGCAAACCCTAAATTTCTGAACAGTCGATGAGAGCAAAAAAGCTCTAGGGTTTATTAGGAGGCGCTAGAGCAAGATGTGCATGTCTACTTATATGTGTTTAAAATGATAAATTATTCTCTGCGAACGCCGAACGACGTACGCCGAACGACGTACGCCGAACGACGTTCGTAGCCTAATAAAAAAGCGCCACATCACCCCCTACTTGGTATTGCGGCTAGGTACTGCTCGGTACGTACTGGATGATGTGGGCACCTGATTCGCCTCCGGACGATAAGTTTTGTTCGGTATCCGCACAGAATAATCTATCGTTTAAAATCAATTCACAATTTTCCTTATTTGATAGATAGTTCAGTCTAAATTTCAAGACATTGGGTATGACAAGAGAAGATAAAACCTTAGCAGGATTCTCTAGCAGGGATTTTGAGATCACAACAACTTTAGGCGTCGTACAGCCTCCGAGTAAAGTTTTTGTACGAGAATGAATGACATAAGAACACAAAAGTTCATAAATGAGAAAAATAAGTTGCCAAATAACCCTTGGCCTGATTTTCATATCTGGCCAACATTAAGTCCAAAGCCCACACGTGTTCGCACAAATTCAACTTGCCTATACTCAAAGAAACCCAACTTTGATTATAGATAGACAATAATCATATTTTTTGTGTGTTCTTAAACAGACCAAGTCTTTAGATAAACAACCAAGTCAATTTGTTTTATTAATACTATTCTGTTGTGCTAGGCTACAAATTTATTTTTGGTGATACGCTACCAATTCTTTCATATTCGGAGGTTTCAAGTCAAAGTTACTAATGGAAGCTTCAGTTTCCTTCAAAGGAAAAACATCTTGACTTAGATTTGAATTGGAATAACTTTTTTGTTGTTTTCGCAAACAATATTTTAGTACCAAAAATTTTGAATTAAAAATTTTTATACAGTTTTTTAGAAAGCAGTACGAAAGTTGTACCAAATGAAACCTTAGACGTTATATTTTTAATATTATCTTCTCTTAATAATTTCTCTTTAGCTATTAAAGGGTCAAACTTTCTCCTGCAATTAATTTGTTTTCTTTTTTCTGAGAAAACGCTATCTCCAAGTAAATAAATTATTTAGCACGTTTTATTGCCGAGTCTTAAAAGAGCACATATTTGTCCAAGTCCACTCCTCGTTCAATTGCTGGAGAGAGAGAGAGAGAGAGAGAGAGAGTTCCAACGTCTATGAATTGAGCTTTCTCATCCTATATAAGAAGAGCTTCAAACCTGGCTTTCTCACATCCAAAACTTCTCTAAACTTATTCTCTTCCCTGCAAACGTCGCTAAGCTCAATAGTTTTGCTATAGTCTCTTACCTCGCCCAGTAGATACAGAACTTTTCTGGAGCATTGGAAGATGAGTTCCATGAAAGCTAGTGCTGTGATCTTCCTTGTCTTCTTTTTGTCTGGGCTTATGGAGCTCTCATATGGTCAAATCATGGCGCCTTCCCCAGCTGTTGCGCCGCCGCCGATTAGCAGTGATGGGAAGATGATAGACCAGGGAATTGCTTATGCTCTCATGCTCATCGCCCTTCTTGTCACTTATCTTATTCACTGAACTTTAATTAAATGTCCCTTTACTCATACTTAGTTAAAGAAAATTATTTATTTTTTGGTTCTTTTGTATCTTTTGATGAAACAGATGTATTTAGTACTTCATCTAAAGACTTAACTTGGAGCTCTACATGTATATATATTGTTATAATCAATTTTATTGTTCACACTATTTCAATTTGATTTACTCGTTCTTTCATTATTTTTTTGAAGTGTAGCTATTTTCAACCTTCTAATAAAAAATTGGTGATGTTAAACATAAAATTCAATCTTGAAGCTGCAATCAAACCACACAGTTTATATTTCATTTGAAACAACTTTCTTATTATTCTTAAAGTAACTTTTTAGTACAAAAAATAATTTTTTCTACTAAAAAGCTGCTTTAAGAAACTGTAAGAAAACCGCCCCAAACGAAGCCTTAAGATATTATTTATAAAAAAAAAAGTTGTTCTAGAGAAAAAATGGTTTGTGTTGGATTGAATTAGCCAAAAATTGGTTCACAGTTAGATGAATCTAAGTGACTAAGGCTTTATTTGAGACAGCTTTCTTAATGCATTCTAATGCAGTTTTTTAATACATAAATTTTTTGAATTAGAAATTTTTAGACTAAAAAGTTGTTTTAGAAAGCAATAAAAAAGTTGTCTCAAACGAAGTCTAATTTTATATGATTTTAAACCCTTGAATGCTATGACCATAAATTATATTTTAAGATTTTCAAAGAAGTACTAATCTTTTAAATCTTTTGTTGACCAAACTATACTAATTATGTCCATACATAAATATATATTTTTAGCCTTTGTTTATTCATACATACTGATTTTTTGTTGTAATCAAAATTACTAATTATTGAATTATCATGTTATGAAATAAAATAAATTTATAGGTATATCTACAATTAACCGATTATTGAATTGTGATGATCAAATATTAAATATTTGATAGATATAATAATTGTCGTGCTCCAAAATTTAAATTGAAATAATTATATCTTTTCATTTTCTTAATTAAATTTAGAGCCACTTGTTTAATTCAATTAAAAGAAAAATAACCAACAAATAAATTTTATTTATCTCTAAACATTTATATACAACACTGATCAAAATTCAATATTGAATAACAAGAAGCTCAACGAAAAACAACGATATGTCTATATACTTATGATTACAAAATTATCACTAAAAATAAAACAACCGTAACCTCAGAATTCCTAAAGATAAACCTTACACTCTTAAGTTTGAATCTCTTCCCTGATCTGAAATAAATTAGTCACATATAATGAGCTTACAAATCCCAACAGATAACTAAAACTCACAACTGAACTCAAAACAGCTAGAGAAACAAAATAGTATGCATGAAGTCATCTTATTCGTAACAATACTCATTCATAAGGTCATAAATCTATGCAGAAACAATAAAAACATATGTTGAATCAGTAAAATTATCTAAATCATAATTAATCGATCATAACCTAAAAGCTAGATTAGTATTAATCAAATCAATAAGAGAATCCTATCAATCGATAAAACCAAGGTATATGTGCATCACATTTGGAATCTGAACACATGAAGTTAATTGGACCTACCTAGCTTAATCTGAACACATTTGGAATCTCAACACAAGGCAACACATGAATTTGCCGCAAATCCGTCATAAATAATTTGACAAAAATTTCTATCATAAATCCATCACAATTTTAGAGATAAAAATTTATGTTATAAAATCCGCCGCAAATTATCAACTTTCATGTAGTGTTGAATTTTTTATCTTCTTCTATAGAATGCTGAAAGAAACACAATAACTCCAATTTATTCCACTATCCAAGTGTTCCGGCCATCTGTTTGTGCTAATCTTGAGATGTTGAAGATTAACAAGCAAATTGACATTGGGTGGACCAATCCAAATTAGTTCAACCAACCAAACCCACATCCTTATTGTTGACAACCTATCATCTTACTACGAGCCTAAAGTTCCTTCTACCTCGGTAAACTGACACTGATGCTATTGCTCTATGTTATTAGCACTAAACTTCACTCCTTATATTAGCTACATAGAATCAGATAGTTGGCTTTTATGTTTTCATTAGGTCTATTGTCTTTTAAGTAGCCTATAAGTTCTTATAAATAAGGGGCTGCTGTACGTCTTTTCAAAGAGGGATGATGAATAAGATTTTTTTTGGGACATTTAGGCCAATTAAGGTAGACTCACACACACATCACATACACAAGATGTGAACCCAAGACCTCTTATTTGGTAGCTTAATTAAGCTCCCAACCAACAGACCAAGGTGACCTGGATGAATGAATAAGATTTGAGTTTTAGCTCTATATTTGTTTCTATTTCAGTATCCTGAATTAAATTCAAGAGGATGGTTTTATAATCTCATATATAGTTTGAGCAAAACAATAACAATACTTTATTCCATCCTATTCTTCTCGATAAAAGCTTAATTATTTTTATATATGTATAAAAATATGCACATGTAGTTATGTGTGCATATATACTTATATGTGTTTAAAATTAAAATTCACAGTTTGCCTTATTTGATAGATAGTTCAATCTAAATTTCAAGACATTGGGTATGACAAGAGTAGATAAAACTTTAGTAGGATTCTCTAGCAGGGATTTTGAGATCACAACAACTATCAACGTCAAACAGAAGAGCGCGCATCCTTTGGGTAAAATTTTTGTACCATAAATAATGAGATAATAACTAACAAGTTCATAAATGAGAAAAAAATAAGTTGCCAACAAACCCTTAAATTGATTATTATATATGGTCAACATTAAGCACAAAGCGCAAACATGTTCACACAAATTGAACTTTCCTATAATCAAACAAACCTAACTTTGATTATAGATAGACCATAATCATATTTTGAGTGTTCTTAAACAGACCAAGTCTTTAGATAAACAACCAAGTAAATTTGTTTCATAAATCCTATTCAATTGTGCTAGACTACAAATTTATTTTAGATCATACTAGTTAGTTGCCCCATTATCGCGCTGTCTAGGGTTTTTAACGTCTTCCGTATGTCGTCCGCTCTCTATCTTTGCTTCGCTTGGGTAATATCCTTCCCTAAGTTCCCTTACCCTAATCTTGTTCGTTTATCTTTCGATTGTTATTCCTCCAGCCGGTTATTCAATTTGATAGGGTTTAATAGGTTGAGTGACCACAGTTTTTTGGAGGGGAAGTCCAAAACGCATTTATTTTGGGATGATTTATCTGGGGTTTCAGCTTCCCTAGATTTTCCAAGGCTCAAAATTTCTTCTCATCATGATTTGTCGACATTATGGATTTGGATGAGGAAATGCCTGCCCTTGTATCCCCCCTTTGAGTTTGCTCTAATTGGTAAATTCACTGTGCAGCGCCCGCCTCTAAATGCTATACGAAAATTTTCTTCAACTTGAAACTTGCTGGCAATTTCTATATTACTTTGTTGAACCCTAAGAATGTGTTGATTTAGTGAATAATTTTGATTATTGTAGGGTGTTTTCTCAAGGCTCTTACTTGGTTGGAAATTGTTTTATGAAACATTTCAAGTGGACTCCCAAATTTGATGTTAATGTGGAGTAACTACCATTCCTATTTAGATTTCCTTTACAAATCTCCATCCTCACCTTTTCTCCCCCAACATCCTTTATGGCTTGGGGTCTATATTTGGCTGTCCCTTAAGAACGGATAATGCTGCCTCTAATGGAACAAGGCCATCGGTTGCTCATATCCTTATTGAGTTAGATGTTACTAAATGGTATCCTTATCATATTTGGCTGGGTTCTAAGACTATGTTCTTTATACAATTTGTGAAATGAAAGAATTTCCTTCTTACTGTAATCATTGTAAAGCTTTGGGTCATGCGAAAGTTGAATGTCATATTTTACATCCTTATTTGGTTGATGCCCCTTCACATAATGTGAAGGTGGGGATTACGACTGAGTTTCCTTCTCAAGTAAATGATGATTTTGTTGACTCTCATCCCGTTCAGGGTGAGATTGTTCCTCAAGATTCGATTTGTGTTGACCAAGGAAATGTGGGTGATGTTGTTGCTTTAATTGATTCTAAGCTCCCATGTGATGTGGGCTAGCCGGTTGTTTCAGATTTGGCTTAGGAATAATTTAATAATTTAGATCCTAATTCTACTGGTGTTGAATGTCCTAATTATCATGACCCGACCCGACTCGGGACGGATCCCGCTCGCACCGGGCCGCGACAAATCAAAACAAACCAACTAACCAGGATCTGGCTTTGGAATTTGCTTCAGAACTGATTCTTTCAAACATTTCAACTCAAAAACAGACACACAGAGCTATTATGAAATATCAAATGCAGCGGAATAAATCATCTATATTTTTCTTTCTTTTCCTCAAAACAATCATCTACAACTACAGATCATGGCTCATACAAAAAGAAACAGAGCAGAAGAGCCATGTCTGTACAAAAATCAAAAGTACAAAACAATACCTACAGATCAGACTCTGAACTCTAGTCCAAGACCTCCTTCCCTTTCCCAGAACCTGAAAACCACCAGAAAACAAGGGTGAGCTCAACAGCTCAGCAAAGCGACAAACCTCCAATCAAAACTTTCAGAATCCAAAACCAAACACTTCAAACCAAAGCCGTACAGAAACCAGAACAGAATCAGACAGATATCAAAATCATGCAGATCAGAACGAAACAGATCAAATCAGAACAGATACGGACATATATCAAATCAGAATCAGACTTGCTTACAGAACAGATACGAAAATCAGAAGTCTTTTCAAATCAGTTATCAGATATTATTTAATTAATAGCTAAATTCCCTGACACTGACAGAATCTCTATGGATTCTGGCCCCTTATGTCTCCCTTTGTGCTCACGGCACCAAACAGATGTGCTTATAGCACCAAAACAGATTTCATCGGATCCGGAACAGAACTGATTTCAGATTTCAGATTGAGCTCATTTAAGATTCAGATTTCCCAGACACTAATCGAATCTCTTAGAATCCAGGCTACTTATAACTCACTTTTTATAGCATATCAATTCAGAAGAAATCCAGACAAAATCAGAAATCACACGAAAATCGGGCAGCACAACGGCTGTATACGGAATTTACACAATTTTCCTGAAAAATCACAGAATACCAAATTTGCACAGACTATAGATAACAACATTGCAAGACTTTAATTCTATTGCTCAGATAATTTTAGACTACACAGAAAAATGCAGTCAACAGAAAACGCCGTCAAATCAAAACTACCCGGACAAAAATCTCAAGAAAATAATCAAAATGTGCACACTCGGCACGTCAACAACATACGGAAAATTACGCGGTAAAAACTGAACCAGACGGAAAATACGAACGAAAATCACTAACAAAAATCAATTCCGGACAGATAATACCACCAAACACGACGGTTCTGAAAATTGAGAAAGGCGGATTGTGCCTTACCTTGCGTACAACAATATCTTCAACAGTCTCGTCGGACAAAAACGGACCGGCGTCGCCCGAAAATCAACTTTTCCAAACTTTTCTTCGACTTTCTCTCTCCTTGGCTGAAATCAGATATTTTAATTTTTTCTCTCTCTTCAAAATGACTTGATTTCTTTTAAGTAAACTTCATATCGGCCCGGCCGATCGCACGATCGGCCTGGCCGATCAGACCAAATCCAATCGTCCTGGGACGATTTTTCAGGACGATAATTAATTTCCTTGGACGAAAAAATCCCTTATTCTCTGACTTGTGCCCATACACTGATCGTCCAGGGACGATCCCAGATCGGCCCGGACGATACCTACAGGAAATTCACCTGGAGCAATCTGGGCAAATTCTGGAGCAAATCTTCAACTGATCGTCCCAGGACGATCCCAGATCGTCCTGGACGATCCTAGAGCAGAAACAGAACTTCACACTAATAATGTGGAGACTTTTGTGGGCACTTTGGAATTGCCTCCTGATGTGGCCTTGGCTAGTGCTGGTGGTGTGGGAGCTTGTGATAATATTTTAGTTTCTTCTCCTATTGGTTTAGTAATTGGTGAGCGTGAGGTGGATAAGGTTGTTTGTCAAGTTAATAAAATGATGGTGGAGGAATTGTCTAGTGGTTAGGATCATTCTGACGAGTCACCATTGGTTTTTGTTGGCACACTTATATCACCCTATGTTGTGGGGCCTATGGATCCTTAAATTTTAGTTGATGTTCCTATTGGTATCATTTCTCTTAATATGCTATATGCTCAATTGGTTTCTACATCGGGAGGTACTTATTTGGAGCAATATGTCTGGCTTGATGAATCTCTCTTTTCTCCTTGCGATGAGGGTGACTTGGGTATTGAGTTGGTTGATTCTTCTCTTGATTTGTATGGGTTAAATGTGAGTTGTGTTGTTGACTATGCTTCCTCTCATGGTGGTAAGCATCATAGGCGCAAGCCTATAAAATTAGTTGGCTAGTCTTTATGGTTGTTCTAGGCCTCGGTGGGACTTTTGAGGGTTCTCGGCAGTTGGTTGTGTTAACCTGTGGTGTTGCCGGGGTTGGTATCGCCTTGGTGGCTTTTTACTTCAGTTGGTTGTTCAAGTCTGGTCTTGGTTTGTAAGTGATGTGGAATGTTAATGTAGCTTTTGTTGTGTGTTGTTGCTTGTCGGCCTTTGTTGGTTGGTTTTTGCATGTTCTTGTTTGTTTGTCTCTGTTTTATGTGGCTTTGCAGGTACGTGCTTCTTTTGTTGCCGTGGCTCCTTTTGTTGCTGCCTTGCCGTGGCTCCTTCTTGGTTATGATGGTTGTAGGTGGCTTCCGTCTTGTTTTTTCCATCCTTTGGGCTGGCCTTGATTGGATGTTTTTCACTTGTTCTTTCATTTTTGTTGTTCAATTGTAATAGATGGGCTGGTAGTTCTTAGGTTTTATTTCAAATGTTATATTTTTAGCGGAGCTTATGGTTCTTTAAGGACCTGTATTTCGCCTTTTTTAATAAACGTGTAGGCTCCTTTGTGTGTTTCTAAAAATATAATTTATTTTAAGTCATATGCCACCAATTATTTCATATTTAGAGGCTTGAAGTCAAAGTTACTAATGGAAGCCTCAGGTTTCCTTCAAAGGAGAATCATTGTGACTTAGGCTGTCCCAAATGCAGCCTTATACGTTATGTTTTAAATAATAGTAATATTAAAAAGTTGTTTCAGTAGCTGTCCCAAATGCAGCCTTATACGTTATGTTTTAAATAATTTCCATTTTTAATAATTTCTATAAGCTATTAAAGGGTCAAACTTTCTACTGCAATTATTTGTTTTCTCTTTTCTAAGAAAACGCTATGGAGGTTCTAAGTCCACACTTCACCATCTCCAAGTTAATAAATTATTTAGCAGGTTTTGTTGCCGAGTCTTAAAAGAGCGCCTATTTGTCTAAGTCCACTCCGCGTTCAATTGCTGGAGATAAAGTCAGAGTTCCAACGTCTATCAATTGAGTTTTCTCATCCTATATAAGAAGAGCCTCAAAACCTGGCTTTCTCACATCCAAAGCTTCTCCTAATTTCTTCTCTTCTCTCCAAACGTCGCTAAGCTTCAGTAGATACAGAACTTTTCTGAAGCATTGGAAGATGAGTTCCATCAAAGCTTCTGCTATGATCTTCCTCGTCTTCTTTTTGTCTGGGCTTATGGAGCTCTCATATGGTCAAATCATGGCGCCTTCACCAGCTGTTGCACCCCCGCCGATAAGCAATGATGGGAAGATGATAGATCAGGGAATTGCTTATGTTCTCATGCTCATCGCCCTTCTTGTTACTTATCTTATTCACTGAACTTTGATTGTGGCTCTCACTCGAAGCTTCTGCTAAAACAGATGGGCTAAGCACTTGATGAAAAGAGTTGGAGTTCTTCATGTATATATGTGTTGTTTTAATCAATTGTATTGATCCAACTATTTTAATTTGATTTACATTTATATTTGAAGTGAGCCCTTCTCTTGCTACTTCATTTGTAATGTGTTTCATCTTCATCCAGAAGAATATAAGGCAAAGAGATTTTTTAATCTTTTCTTGAAATGAGTAGAGTGAATGCTCCTCTCATAGTTTATGTAAAGGATGGATTAATAACTGGTCAGCAAGAAAAAAATTAATTAATTTAATTTAAATCTCCTATTTTAATAGTTTTTTTAATAGATAACAACGCAACAATTTTAGTTTTATTTCAAACTAAATTAATTTTTAAGTAATATTGCATGTATGTAAAAGATAATTTTGAGCAAATTATGAAAAAAAAATGCAAAGTTTGTATTAATTTCATATGAATTTGTGCATTAAATAGTGTGGGAATCTTAAGATTTATTTCAATTTTTATCATAAACCCATAGATATAGTTTAAATTAATCTATAAATATATTTGGATAAAATAGTATACTAAAAAAATTGTGCTAGAATATTTTCAAAAATTGTAATATATTTTAGTGAATGCATTAAAATGGGTCATTCGTTTGGGTCAGACCCAAACTCAGGTCCTTGTGACCTAGGAGGAGAATTAAAGAATAAGGCTTCGTTTGAGGCAGCTTTCTAAATCAATTTTCTAGTACACAAATTTCTAATTTAAGACTTAAAAAAATATTTTAAAAAACAGCAAGAAAGTTGTCTCGAATGAAATCTAAGTGGGTGTCTTAAAACTGGCTTACTTGTTACTTGTGTTGATGAGAAGAAAAACATAGAGAGAAAAGGAGAAAGAGATTGGGAGAGATGTAACATGTGATCAACAATATAATATAAGCTGTTCAACAATATTCACTTATGTTCACTACAAAAGATAATAGTCCTTTCTTATCACAAGCATTTAGGAGGAAGGGAATAGTAGTATATAGGGGTAGTGTCAATATTTGACACGACACGAAAACCCTACCCGAACCCGACCCAAAATTTTCGGGTTGGACCCGACCCGTTTGAAAATCAGGTCGGGTTCGGGTTCATGAATTCGACCAGTTTAAAAAACGGGTCGGGTTCGGGTTGACCCGGCGGGTTGCCGGGTCAACCCGCCAACCCGTTTGAACATACCTGCCCGCAACCCTGCCTCGCTGCCCGCAACCCTACCCCCGCTGCCCGCCGTCCGCGCGCATAACGAGGCCACCCGCGCGCCTGCCTAGGCCGCCTGCGCGCCTGCCAGCGCACGCAACCGCGATCGTGGTTTGTGTCGGGTCGGGTCAACCCGGCAACCCGCCGGGTCGGGTTCGGGTTCGGATTTCCGACCCGTTTTCCTACCCGGGTCGGGTTAGGGTCGACCCGTTTGAACCCGGGTCAGTTCCGGGTTCGACCCGAACCCGACCCGTGACCCGAAATTGACACCCCTTGTAGTATATACAGAGAGATTATTACATGCGGAGTCTGGATGGGAGTCTGTCCGGACTCTATGAGGGGGTGGTGGGTAGTAAAATGGTTGGTCTCCTTAAGTAGGTTTTAAATAAACAAAAAAAAAAAAAAACTTTTAGACATTGAAACTCGTTATCTTCCTGATAATCTTCTTTAGGGCAGGTATGACTAACAAAAAAATGAATAAAAAACTAAGGTTATTACATATATTATTAACTTAATATACCTATAAATTTATTTTATTTTCTAACATGATAATACAATAATTAGTAATTTTGATTACAACAAAAGATCAGCACGTAAGAATAAACAAAGGCTAAAAATATATATTTATGTATGGACATTAATAAAGTTTGAGTCAACAAAATATTTAAAAGATTAATACTTTTTTTTTAAATCTTAAAATATAATTTAATGTCATAGCATTAAGGGTTTAAAATCATATCAAATTAGGTTTCAATTCGTTTGGGACAACTTTCTTATTACTTTCTCAAGTAACTTTTTAGTCTAAAAACTTTTAACTAAAAAGCTGCATTAAAAAGCAGTAAAAAAGTTTCCTCAAACAAAATCTTAATCTTTGATTCTTCTAACTGTGAACCAATTTTCTGGCCAATTCAATCCAATACTAAAACCATTTTACTGTGAACAATGAAATTGATTAGAAGAATATATATTCATGAAGAGCTCCAAGTTAAGTCTTTACATCAAGCACTTAGTACATCTGTTTCATCAAAAGATCTAAAAGAACCAAACAAATAAATAATTTTCTTTAACTAAGTATGAGTAAAGGGACATTTAATTAAGGTTCAGTGAATAAGATAAGTGACAAGAAGGGCGATGAGCATGAGAGCATAAGCAAGTCCCTGATCTATCATCTTCCCATCATTGCTTATCGGCGGCGGTGCAACAGCTGGGGAAGGCGCCATGATCTGACCATATGAGAGCTCCATAAGCCCAGACAAAAAGAAGGCGAGGAAGATCAGAGCAGAAGCTTTGATGGAACTCATCTTTCAGTACTTCAGAAAATTAAGTTCTGTATCTCCTGGGAGAGGTAAGAGACTATAGCAAAACTATGGAGCTTAGCGACGTTTGTAGAGTAGAGAAGAAATTAAGAGAAGCTTTGGATGTGAGAAAGCCAGGTTTTGAAGCTCTTCTTATATAGGATAAGAAAGCTCAATTGATAGACCTTGGAACTCTTCCTTGATAGACCTTGGAACTCTTCCTTTATCTCCAGCAATTGAACGCGGAGTGGACTTAGACAAATAGGTGCTCTTTTAAGACTCGGCAACAAAACTTGCTAAATTAATTTATTAACTTGGAGATGGCGTTTTCTCAGAGAAAAGAAAACAAATTAATTGCAGGATAAAGTTTGACCCTTTAATAGCTTAAGAGACATTATTAAAAGAAGATTTATTAAAAACATGACAACTAAGGTTTTATTTGGGACAGCTTTCATTAGTTTTTTAAAATAACATTTTAGTATTAAAATTTTTATTTCAAAAAATTTTTGTACTAAAATATTATTTTAGAAAACATTAAAAAAACTGTCCCAAATGATGCCTAAGATTTTGTTCGGGAAAACTTTCTTACTGTTTCTTAAAACAACTTTTTAATAAAAAATTTAAAATATTTGCATTAAAAAACTGCTTTAAAAACAATAAGAAAGTCGTCTCAAACGAAACCTAAGTCACCATGTTTCTCCTTTGAAGGAAACCCAAGGCTTCCATTAGTAACTTTGACTTAGGGGTGCAACCGAGTCTGAGCCGGCTCTTGAGTCAAACCGGCTCGCGAGCTGGCTCAGACTCGACTCAATAACAGGCATGACGAGTGGAGCTGGTCGAGCTTGCAAGTCGATCTCGAACACAGTTTCGAGCTCGAATAGGCGTCGGACTCGACTCATTGACTCACAAGCAGCTCGACTGGGACGAGAGCGAACGCAACGAAGGAACTCTTCAGCTCAACTCGACAGTGGACACGACGACATTTTGAGCTCGGATTGAGATCGATGAGCCGCTCGACGTCGAACACGATGACGACGACAGATGCGACCTTGACAGTGAACGCAATGACAAACTGTGGGACAATGAACGCGAAGACGGACACGGCCTCGACAGCGAACATGATGACGACGAAGACAGACGTGAGTATGCGACGACATTTTGAGCTCGGATTGAGCTCGACAGTGAAACGAGTCGAGATCGAGCTCGGATTTTGAGTTTGACTTGAGTTCGAGCTCGAGCTCAATATCTGACAGTCGAGCTCGACTCAAACAACCTTTGACTCGACTCGTTTGCACCCCTACTTTGACTTGAAGCCTCCGAATATGAAAGAATTGGTGGCGCATGACCTAAAATAATTTTTTAGTCTAGCACAACAGAATATGATTAATGAAACAAATTGAATTGGTTACTAATCTAAAGACTTGATCTATTTAAGAACACACATAATATAATAATTGTCTATCTATAATCAAAGCTGCGTTTGTTTAAGTATAGGCAAGTTGAATTTGTGCTAACACGTTTGGGCTTTGTGCTTAATGTTGGCCAGATATGATAATCAGGTTAAGGGTTTGTTGGCAACTTGTTTGGGCTTTTCTCATTTATAAACTTCTCTGTTCTTATCTCATTCTTTCTCGTACAAAAACTTGACTCAGAGGCTGTGCGACGACTATAGTTGTTGTGAACTTGTGATCTCAAAATCCCTGCCAGAGAATCCTGCTTATTATGTTTTATCTGCTCTTATCATACCCAATGTCTTGAAATTTAGACTGAACTATCTATCAAATAAGGAAAACTGTGAATTGATTTTAAACGAGAGATTACTCGGTGCGGATATTGGACACAGCTTACCGTCCGGAGGAGAATCAGGTGCAGCCACATCATTCAGTACCGAGCTCCAGTATCGAGTAGGAGGTGACGTGGTGCATTTTCATTGGGCTATGGACGACGTTAGGTGTGCGCACAAAATAATTCATCATTTTAAACACATATAAGTAGACATGCACGCATAACTACATATGCATATTTGTATACATATATAAAAACAATTTAGCTTTTATGGAGAAGAATAAGATGGAATAAGGTATTGTTCTTGTTTTGCTCAAAATATGTATGAGCTTATAAAAACCATCTGCTTAAATTATGAGCTTATAAAAACCATCTGCTTGAATATAATTCAGGATACGGAAATAGAAACTAATAGAGAGCTAAAACTCAAATCTTATTCATCACCCTCCTTTTACAAGACAAAAGCTCCTTATGTATAAGAACATGTAGGCTACTTAAAAGATAATAGTCCTCATGAAAACACAAAACCAACTATGTGATTCTATGAAGCTAATATAAGGAGTGAAGTTTACTGCAAATAAAATAGAGCAATAGCACCAGCGTTACTCTACCAGATAGGACAAACTTTAGGCTCGTAGTAAGATGATTGGTTGGCAAAAAAAAGAACGTGGGTTTGGTTGGCTAAATCGATTTGGATGGTCCACCCTATGTCAATTTGCCTGCAAATCTTCAACATCTCAAGATTAGCACAAAAAGATGGAACACTTGTGATGGTGGAATCATTTGGAGCCATTTGTGTTTCTTTCAGCATTCTAGAGAAGAAGATAAAAAATTCAACACTATAGGAAAGTTGACAATTTGCATCGGACTTTGCGATAAAAAATTTTATCTCTAAAATTATGATGGATTTGTGATAGAAACTATCGTTGAATTATTCGTGACTGATTTGCGGCGGCAAATCTACCTCAAATCTGATGCAAATGTCCTTATCTAATCCGACTGACGAAGCCATTTCTTTCATTCGCTTGACTCGTTCTGGAACTCCTTCGACGACCCCCTGCCTCCTTCGACGAAGTTCCCTTTTTTTTTTGTTAAAACTCACGGAGGGGCCTATGCGTTAATATAAGGAAAAATTATAGGGTCCTTAAGGGGTTCTCAAGCTCTCTAGCGCTCAAAGAGGGCTAAAAAAAAGAAAGAAAATAAAAATTACGAGCTCGAGATCCCCACTATAGAATAGTACCAAAAAAACCTAAGAACATTCTATAGCGCTTAAGGAAAAGCACCCAAAAAAGGGGAAGCGGCAAAAAAACAGCAAAATGCTCCCCAAAACGATTATCCACACAGATCTTCCAATCAACCTGTCTAAAAAGGACCTGCAAACACCACAAAAAAAAAACAAGAAATAGCAAAATGAACCTAAAGCAATTAACTGAGAACAGGAAAATCCCAAAAGGATACAGCCAAGCCATGCCGCGCACGAGCCCTGCATCCAATAAAAAACCAATAACAAAGAATTGATAAAGAAACAGCTCTGGAACCCCCAAAAAAGATCCAAAGGATAACCAAAATCGTGCTGGCAACCAATAATCAAACACTTCCAGCCATTTAAAACAAATGGCCAACCAAACCTCCGGCACGAACAAAGCCAGAACCAGTGAAACAGAATCACAACCAGCAGAACAGCATGAAGAACCACCCAGCAACATCAAACAGGGAGCCAGAGCTCCAGAAACCAAAAAAAACCAACCAGAAACAACAAACCACACCACACCAGAACACCCATTAATTTCTAACATAAGGAAAGCCTATATGGTCCAAATTCACCAAACCCTTAATAGAGTTAGGAAGATGATAAAAAGAAAACTCAGCAAAACTATCACAGCCAGCACCCAGCAAGGCCAAATGACTAGCTGGGGCGTTACCTTCCTCCGGAATCAACGACAAAGAAAAATTAAGAGAAGATAAAATACCTTTAATACTCCTGACAGTATAAAAAGAAGAATAAGAGCAGTGACCATCAACCGTATTAAGCAAAAAATTTAAAGAAAAGTAAGAGTTAAATTCCAGAATAATATTCATAACCTTCAGATCAACACACAACTCCAGCCCATGAAGAATAGCACTAAGCATGCCACCCATTCTATCAATATGCCCAGTAATACCAGCAAAGGCAATAACCAGAACACCCATATGATCCCGCAAAATGTATCCCACAAAATGCCACCAGCGCTAGTAATATTCCCCACTTTGATGCATTCAATATTAAACTTAATGAAATTAGTAGGAGGCTTACCCCAAATAATACCCGTAGGAATGCTAGGGGGATTATGCTCCACCTCACTAATACCAAAAAAACTCCAAAGTAAAACTAGCATTCTTAAAATGTTTCAAAGCAAGAAGATTAGCAGAGAAAGGAGCCTTCACCTTATCCACAATTTTCTGAATAATTCTTTGATGGTTCATAGGAATACCATTGAACTTTGCATTGTTTCTATCCAACCAAATGAACCAACATATAAGAGAAGGGATCACATTCCTAACATGGCCCTTCTTGTTCACAAACCAGCCCTCCAACAAATTAAAAACCTCAATACCAGGCCTAAAAATATTTAATTTAAAACAGCCTAAAAAAAGTACCAAACATTCACCACGATAGGGCCCAAAATGGAGAAATGATGCATATTCTCGATGTGTAAGCAACAATGGCATTTAGAAGTGATAATAAAGCCTCTCTTTCTTAACAAATCATCCGTAGGAATATATTTATGAAGGAGCCTCCACATAAAAATAGAAATCGTAGAGGGGATATTAAAGTGCCAAATCATTTTAAACAACTTGATCTCCTCATTATGACAACGTAAAAAACGCCAGGCCTCCTTAGTACTAAAACGACCATCTTTAGTAAAAGAGCAGAGCAAAACAACCCTAGAATTAATGTTAAGAGGAATATTCTGGATAAGAAGCACAATGGGATGGGGAAGAAACTGGGAATGCTTATCCACATCCCAACCATTAACAGAAATAAAAGCATTAACCTTAACAGTATTGATATAATTAGTATTAAGTAAGGAATCCAAGGACTGACCATTCACCCAACGATCCTGCCAGAAGAAAATATTACCTTGCCCAAGACCCCAAAACAAAAAGGGTTCAACCTTCCATTTAATCATACAAAGATGATGTCAAACCTTGGACTGCCCTTTAGAATAAAAACAATTGAAAGGATGCCTCACCCCACAATATTTAACCCTCATAAAGTTGGCCCAAAGACTAACATTGTTCCTTAAATTAAACCACAATTTAATGAAAAAAGCAGAACGAAACCAAATCACTCATCGTTTTGCAACCAAGAGCCCCTTCAAGAAGGGACCCACAACAATTATCCCAAGAGATCCAATAAATTTTAGAGTTGTTAGTAGACCCCCTCCAAAAAAATTTATTAAAAATTCTTTCAAGCCTCAAGCAAATCAACTTAGGGGGAAAAAGAGTTTGAAAGCTATAAACCGGCAAAGAAGCAAGCATACTTTTAATCAGAATCAGACGATCACTAAAACTCAAAAAATTAGAATCCCAAGAAGATAACTTGTTCTGAACAGATGAAATCAACCCATCAAAAAGAAAAGCCTTCTTCCTCCCCTTATAAAGCGGGACACCCAAATATTTTAAAGGAAAGAAAGCCTGAGAAAACCCCGTAAGATTCTTAATATCCAAAACCCTACCAGAGGAAAAAGACTTAGCAATGACAAAACAACTTTTCTGTTTATTAAAAACAAGGCCACTTACCTCTTCAAAACGTTTAAAAAACTCAAAATTTTATAAATCTTGTTCCTCGAAGCATTCGAAAAGACAATGAAATCATCCACAAAACATAAATGGGATAAGTTCATACCACCCGACATCTTAAAATAGAGACTATGACATTTCATAAAGAGATCCGAGAGACCCCTGAACAAAAAGTCGGCAGCTAGAATAAAAAGAGCAGGAGAAATGGGATCACCCTGACGGAGCCCATGAGAAGCTTTAAAGAAGCCATGACTCCTCCAATTAACAATAATAGAGAAATAAGGACTTTCAATACACACTTTAATAAGAGAAATAAAAGGATCATCAAAACCAAATAAGTGCAACATACTATAAATAAAATTCTAGTTAATGTTATCATAAGCTTTTGCAATGTCCAACTTCATAATGATATTACACCCCCCCCCCCCCCCCCCCCCCCCCCCAACCTTCACATCAAGGTCATGGCAATACTCCTTAGCCAACAAAATATTATCAGTAATAGCACGACCTTTGACAAAACTCATCTGATAAGGAGAAATAATATTGGGTAAGATTAACAAAAGCCGATTCATCAAGATTTTAGAAACAAGTTTGTAAAAAACAAAACATAAGATAATAGATCTAAAATCATTCCAGGAGTTAACATCATTATTCTTAGGAATAAGAACAATCGAAGTGGAAGAAAAAAACTTAGGGATCAGAGAACCGTTAAAGAAATCAACCACAGCAGCATGGACATCCTCCGCAATAATATTCCAAGAGTGTTGAAAAAACTTAGTAGTAAAATCATCCGGCCCAGCCACAGAATCTGAATTCATATTAAACAATGTATCTTTAGTCTCATCAATAAGAGGGCAACCTGATAAACCCAAATTGTCTTCTTGAGAAACTAAGTTACGGATAAAGGAATGATCATCCAAAGGAGCAGGGGTAAAAGGCTTATTAAGATGCTTATTAAAAAAGTTAACAGCAAGGCTGGAAATCTCATCCCCATCAACAGTAAAAGAACCATCTTCTTTGGACATTTTATGAATACCATTCACAGCACGTTTCTTATTAACATGAGCATGAAAATATTTAGTGTTCCTGTCACCCTCCACCAAATGCTTGGCAGCAGCCCTCTGCCTCCAAAAAATTTCTTCCTGGGCTTGGAGCTTACCCAAATCCCCTTTAGCTTCATGAAGCAAATCAAGGTTAGACACAGAAGGGTCAGACTGACAAATATCCTCAAAAGAATTAACCCTATCTTCAGTAATTAAAATATTAGAAAAGATATTTTTAAAATTGTTATGATTCCACCAGTTCAAAATCATTTTAAGTCTTTTCAACTTCAACCAAAGCCTATTCATACCAGAAACAGAATCATCAGGAAAAATAGGAGCCTTCCAGTTATTACTAACAACATCAAGAAAAGAAGTATGAGTTAACCACATATTCTGAAACCTAAATTGAGCATGCACACCCATAGGTTTATTCTGAACATTAATGAGAAGGGGAGAATGATCAGATAGAGTACGAATAAGGTGCTCCACCTAGCATTCAAATTCACAGTTCCTCGCCGTTCAGAGCTCTCAGCTCCTTTGACAAAGTTCCCCTACCTCCTTCGACGACGTTCGTTTCTACAACATCTAAAGTCCTCGCCGTTTAGAGCTCTCAACTCCTTCGACGACATGTCCCTTGCCTCCTTTGACGGTGCTCTTTCTAGTAGCATCCAAAGTCGCACTTCCTCATCGTTAATAGTCATCTCCCTACACACCGCAACTATCTCGCCTCCTTCGACAACGTTCCTTCCTCTCCGAAGTATACTTGCTCATTGAGAAGGTATCCATCTTTCTTCCTTATCATGAGTCTATTTTTCATAGTGATGATGTAATAGATGAAAATATATATTATTAGCAGAATTCATGTTGTATTGTTGTAGTGGAGGAATGCATTAGGCTTATTGTGTGATGGAAAAATGCCCCTCAAACTTAATATTAAGTTAAGTGTTGTAGTGATGAGGATCCTTAGGCAGATGTGTGGTTTTACTATAGAGATAGAATGCAAATGAGTGTATATGTGAAAAGGTTGCAGAAGCTCCAATGACAAATAAGATTAGAGATAGTCGCCTTAAAAGATTTGATCATATAAAATGTCGACCTTCCAATTACCCAATTAGGAGAGAAGATTTATTAGATTTGGACAATATTAAAAAAGGTAGTGGTAGTCCTAAAAAGAATTGGTTAGAAAATATTAGAAATAATAAAATTTATTTTATTATATGTAAATAAGAATTTGACTATTAACATAATACAATGGAGAAAAAGAATTCGTGCAGCCGACCACAAGTAGTGGAACAAAGACTTGGTGTTGGTTTGCAAATAAAAAAAAAATTATTCAGGGCTTAAATTGATGTAGAATTCATGCTGGATGGTTGAAGTGGAGGGATGTATCGGGATTATTAGTTGATAGAAAGGTTCCCCTAAAACTTAAGAGAAAGTTCATAAAAATGGTGGTGGGACCTGCAATGCTTTATTATGGTGTAGAATGTTGGCCATTAGAAGAGAAGCATAATATTAAGTTAAGTGTTGCAGAGATGAGGATGCTTAGGTGGATACTCTTAGAGACAAGATACAAAATGAGTATTAATGTGAAAAGACTGGAGTAGCTCTAATGGAAGATAAGATTAAAGGGAGTCGTTATAGATAGTTTGGTCACATAAAATGATGATCTTCCGATGACTCGGCTAGGAAACTAGATGTATTAGTGTGTTTCACTAATTGACATGCACTCTTTTATTGTCAAATATACAATAAGTGTATGATGAGGCGCACCAATATCCATGCAAACTACTAATTAAAATCATCAGTATTGCACATATAATTTAAATTTTTTTATAATTGATATAAATCTCATTGTTTCGTTGTAAGAATTTATAGCCCAAGTGTGTTATGGATATTCAAAATTATAAAAGTTAGATGTATAACCGAATGTTGTTTGGACGCAAGACATTAACATATGAATTTCTGAACGGTGTGAATTATTTCATTCAGGTAAGCTGTCAATTACCTTCTTTTATATGAGAGAGAAGGTTTCAATGTTCATATTCCAAACACTAAAATCAAGTTTACCTCACACCATATGAGATTACTGTTGTTCTATATCGGAGAGGATTCATACCAAAATATTGGTATTGGACTTCACACGATGAGTACAAGCCTATTTCGACTCTCAGTGCGGTCCATCCACAAGTTCTAATAACATAGTTGAGAAAAATAGAGTTAAGATATTTAAGGACTTGATTTAAGATGTAACCGCGAGCTGCAATTTTAACAATATATTCTTGACATGCTACTTTTCTCCCAATCATTTTCTCCTTTTCTCTCTATGTTTTCCTTCTCATCTACACAAGTAATTACTTGTAAGCCAGTTTTAAGACACCTAGTTTTATGACGTTAATTTAGACTTTGTTTGAGACAACTTTCTTACTGCTTTTTAAAATAGCTTTTTAGTCTTAAACTAGAAATTTTTATACTAGGAAACTAATTTAGAAAGTTGTCTCAAACAAAGCCTTATTCTTTATTTTCTTCCTAGGTCACAAGGACTTGAGTTTGGGTCAGACCCAAACGAATGAGCCACTTTTATGCATTCACTAAAATATATTACAACTTTTGAAAATATTCTAGCACAATTTTTTTAGTATACTATTTTATTCAAATATACTTATAGATTAATTTAAGACTATATCTATAGGTTTATTATAAAAATTGAAATAAATCTTAAGATTCCTACACTATTTAATGCACAAATTCATATGAAAGCTGTACAGGATTTCTTTAAAGGTAATCCGTATCCTAAGTTTTTTTCATCTGCAAATATTGTTCTTATTCCAAAAATTGAGGGAGCTAAAAGATGGAATTAATTTAGGCCTATTAGTTTGTGTACTTTTTTTAACAAGCTTAATTCTAAGATTATTGCTTCTAGATTAACTTCTTTATTACCTAAAATTATTTCTCTAAATCAAACTGGTTTTGTGAAGGGGAGAAGTATTAGTGATAACATTTTACTTGCTCAAGAACTTGTTAACGATATTAATACTAAAGTTACTGGGGGTAATATTATTTTTAAGTTGGATATTACCAAAGCTTATGATAATTTAGATTGGAATTTTATGTTTAAGGTCCTTTCTTTATTTGGTTTTAGTCAAGAGTTCATTTTATTGATTAAAAATAGTGTGGATAACTGTTTTTTTTTCTGTGATTATCAATGGTAAAAACCATGGTTTTTTTAAATCTTATAAAGGTCTTAGACAAGGTGATACTATTTCTCCTGCTCTTTTTATTATAGCTATGGAATATTTATCTAGGGGTATTAATGAGCTTTTTGATAAGAATGCTAATATTAATTATCGTATTGCTAGAGGTTTTCCTATTTCTCACTTGAGCTTTGCGGATGATTTCATTATTTTTGCAAATGGTTCTATTAAGAATATTAAAATTGTGATGAAACTCCTTTCTAATTTCCATAAGTGTAGTGGTCTTAAAGTTAGTAAAGATAAGAGTAATTTTTTTGTGGGAAAGTCTATCAATCATAATAGGGTTTTGGCCATTCAAAGAGTGTGTGGTTTTCAATTTATAAACTTACCTATTAAGTATTTGGGTACTCCGATTTTTAAGGGAAAAAAGAAAAATTTTCTTTTTGATGATATTTTCTCTATAATTCAAAGGAAGTTGGCGAATTGGTCTACCAATTTTCTGTCCTTTGGTGGTCGCTTGGTGCTTGTGAAAGCTGTTCTCAATTCGATTCCTATTTATTTATTTCACACTCTCATGCCTTCTATGGCTTTATTCAAGAGACTTGAGAGGATGATTAACAAATTCTTTTGGGGCTCGAAAAATGATTATAAAGCTATTCATTGGGCTGCTTGGCATAAAAATTGTGGTCCTTTTGAGGAGGGTGGTTTGGGTTGTAGGAATCTTGTTGACACCGCTAGTGCTTTTTCTCACAAATTTTGGTTTTCCTTTAGAACGAATATTAGTCTATGGGCTAGGTTTATGAATGTTAAATATTGTCATAATAAGCATCCTGTTATATGTTCCTTTAAAAATTCTGATTCTCCTACGTGGAAAAGACTTTGTAACATTAAATGGGAAGCTGAAAAATTTATTAAATGGGGCCTTGGCAATGGGAATATTTTTTTCTGGCAGGATAATTGGTTGGGGGATTTCTCTATAGACTCTTACTTAAATTCCCACACTTTGGATTCTGTTAAGGTTTCTCATTTTATTTGTAACAATAGTTGGAATGTGAATAGATTAAATCAGCTGCTTCCTAGTTGTTTAGTGAACATCATCTTAGCTATTCCTTTAAATATTAATATTTTGGATAAAATTCTGTTTGCTGAGTCTTCTGATGGTAAATTTCATATGCGTAATGTCTGGGATAAATGCCGCATGCATTTGGAAAAATCTGATAGATTTGCTTCTATTTGGCATAGCACTTTCCCTATTACTTACTCGACTTTTGTTTGGAGGTGTTTCAAAGGTTTTTTACCTGTTGATAATATTCTGCAAAAGAAAGGTTTCAATTTAGCGTCTAAATGTTTTTGTTGTTCTAATGTGGAGGATATTGATCACATTTTTATTAATGGTAGAATTGCGCATAAAGTTTGGCTATACTTTTATCAAATATTTAATATGAATGTTACTTTTATCCCGGATAATTTGTTTGATATGGTGGATAGTTGGTTCAGTCCTACTAAAGGTCATATTACCAATCTGATGCCTATTCTGATATTATGGTATATTTGGAAAGCGCGTAATGAGGCTAAACATAATAATATTAAAATGGTTGACACTAACATTATTAACAATGTGATTAGTAAAATTAAGAAGTTGTATTTCTGCAATGTTATTAACTGTAAAACTTTTGATAATTGTGATATTGTGGCTGTTAAGCTGGGTATCCAGCTGGATACTGGCAGCAATGGCTATTTGGAAACGATGGTTTATTGGGTTAAACCCAAACACCCTTTTGTTAAATTGAATACTGATGGATCTGTGGGTTTAGTTTATGCTGGAGCGGGTGGTCTTATTCGTGATTTTCAGGGTGAAATTATCTCTGGCTTTGCTGCTCCTGTTAATCGGCTGGATGTTTTATGGGCTAAGCTTAATGCTTTATTTTTGGGGGTCCAGCTGTGTTCTAAAAAGGGTTATCATGATGTGTGGATTGAGTTGGACTCTAAGTTAATTGTCACGAGTATTTTAGAGAACTTCATTGGCAATGCGAAAAATTTTTACATTTTTAGGAAAATTAGAGATATTCTTCTCACTTTAAACTTTAGGATTTCCCATATTTACCGTGAAGGGAACATGTGTGCGGATTGGTTGGCGAAAAAGGGTGCTAATCTGGTTGAGTATGAAGAAATTGATATTGTTAATCTTGATATCTCCTTTAAAGGTATGCTTTTTCTTGATAAATTGGCTTTGCCCAATGTCAGAATTGGGTGAGTGCACTGCTGTTTTCTGTGTGGGTTGTGTTGTTGGCTGCTGGTTTTTTATTTCCTTTTTTCTGATGCATTGTTCTGCCTGTCCTGCTTCTGTTATGGGTTCTTTAGAGGTTATTTTTTCTAATTTGAAGTGCTGGAGGTGTTGCTGGTCTGGTTATCAGGGGATCTTGAGGTGGGGGTCCTGGTGGTTTTTGGTTCTTTTGCCGTGGCAGCCTGGTAGGGGGATTATCTGGGAATGTTCGTTTTTTATGGCAGCGTCTGATTTTTTAGATGACTGGATGAGTAAATTTGGTAAAGGTCTTGATGTTCTGATTGAGCTGGAGGGTTCTTTTTGGTTTTCGGTTAAAGATAGTAGGGTGTTTGGGAGGAGATGTTTGCTGTATTATTTAACTGTTTTGTTCAATTCCGTCATACTGATATTATTATTGAAGATCTCTTGTAGGTATAAGAATGGAAGAATTTACGAGTGGTATAAGGTATGGATTCTGTTTTTGGTGCTTTTTTTTGTGCTATTTTTTGTCTATTTTTGCAGGGGAGCTGAGCTGATTGACTTCAAGACTCTTTGGCGCCTCCTTTTTTGGGTGCTGTTGCCTCACAGCCCGAAGTTAGAGTTGAATTATTTTTGTAACAGTAGAAAGAGGATCCTCCGGCTCATAGGTTTTTTGGTTTTCTTTTATTTTGTAGCTCGGTGGAGCATTAGAGGGCTGGAGGAACCTCCTAAGGACTGTGTAACTGATTATTTATATCAACACGTAGGCCCCTTTGTGGGTTTCAACTAAAAAAAAAAAAAAAAAAATGAAATTAATACAAACTTTGCATTTTTTTTTCATAACTTGCTCAAAATTATCTTTTACATACATGCAATATTACTTAAGATTAATTTAGTTTGAAATAAAACTAAAATTGTTGCGTTGTTATCTATTAAAAAATTTATTAAAATAAGGGATTTAAATTAAATTAATTTTTTTCTTGCTAACCAGTTATTAATCATCCTTTACATAAACTATGAGAGGAGCATGCACTCTACTCGTTTCAAGAAAAGATAAAAAAAATCTCTTTGCCTTATATTCTTCTGGATGAAGATGAAACACATTACAAATGAAGTAGCAAGAGAAGGGCTCACTTCAAATTTAAATTTAAATCAAATTAAAATAGTTGGATCAATACAATTGATTAAAACAACACATATATACATGAAGAACTCCAACTCTTTTCATCAAGTACTTAGCCCATCTGTTTTAGCAGAAGCTTCGAGTGAGAGCCACAATCAATGTTCAGTGAATAAGATAAGTAACAAGAAGGGCGATGAGCATGAGAGCATAAGCAATTCCCTGATCTATCATCTTCCCATCATTGCTTATCGGCGGCGGCGCAACAGCTGGTAAAGGCGCCATTATCTGACCAAATGAGATCTCTATAAGCCCTACCAAAAAGAAAACAAGGAAGATCACAGCACTAGATTTGATGGAACTCATCTTTCAGCACTTCAGAAAATATTCTGTATCCACTGGGCGAGATAAGAGACTACAGAAAAACTATGGATCGGAGCTTAGCGTTTGTAGAGAAGAGAAGTTTTGGATGCGAGAGAGCCAAGTTATGAAGCTCTTCTTATATAGGATGTGAAAGCTCAATTGGCAGACGAGTACGCAGTTGGTTCTTTGAAGACTCGGTAACAAAACGTGTTAAATAATTTATGAAGTTAGAGCAACTGAAGTGTCCACTTAGAAAGTTCGTAGTGTTTTCCAATAAACAGACAAAAAAACCTTCAAGCTAAATTATTGAAAGAATATAGTTGTAGTTACACGTTATTGAAGACTACGTATTAAATAATTTTTTTGGTTATATATATAACTTTGCCTGAAGCCTCCAAATTTGAATGAAATGTTGAAATTGGCGTATCAGCTGAGGCTTAGGTTTAGTTTGAGATAACTTTCGTACTGTTTTTTAAAATGACTTTTAGTTTAAAATCAAATTCAAAATAATTTTGTACTAAAAACCTTTTTTAGAAAGGAAGAATAAAGTCATCCCAAATGAAGCCTTAGTTTGGGACAACTTTTTTTACTGCTTTAACTTTCTTGCAAAAAAATTCAATGAAAACAATGAAAAAACAATAATAAAAAGCAGTCTCAAATGAAGTCTAAGTATTCATTAAATTTGTGTGGCATAACAGAATAGGATAAATGAAAAAGATTGACTTTTGAAGTTTATCTATAGACTTGGTCTATTTAAGAACACAAAAATATGATAATTATTTATTTAAAATCAAAGTTGGGTTAGTTTGACTTAGGGTAAGTTGAATTTGTTCAAGCATGTTTTGAGCTTTGTTTGATGTAGGTCAGATATTAGGGTAAGTGTTTGTGCCCAACCTGTTTTTCTTATTTATGAATAGTTAGAGGTTGTGTGCTCATTTGTTCACAACGATAAATAGTTGTGGTTTCAAAGTCCTCGCAATCGTGTTGAGGTTCTATTAGTTCTTATCATACCTATGTCTTAAAAATAAGAGTCACTTATCTCTCAAATAATCGTGAAATGATTTTTCAATAATGCATCCAAGCATACATTTATATGCAAATTTTTATGCATATATAAAAATAATCAAGCTATTATCGAAAATAATACGATTAAATAAGTTACACATATTTTTTCTTATAAAATACACGAGTTTATAAAAAATAGTCAATCTTGAGCTAAATATCTAGCCAAATACGATCAAACAAATACAACTGACACCTCTCAATATCGACAAAGATTACAAGAATAGCAGGCAATTCAACAATGAATTTTTCAATGCACTTCTTGTCACACCCCAGAATCTAAGTTAGAAGAATTGCATATTTTTTTATTATTTTTTTCTAAACATCAATCAGAGCTCACAAAATTCAATATAAAGGGAAAATATAATTACATTACTATTCATTGAATATTTATAATTCGATTAAGTTTCTAAAATAATATATATAATAGTCAGCAACATGCTACAAAATAATAGAAAAAACTAATGAGAGGGAAATAAAATCTAAATTATCAACTACTAGTTAGTCTCACTCTGCAAGCTCATTACCCTTACCTGAAATCACGTAAAAATCACATAATGAGCATATAATCCAATAAGTGACTAAAGTTTTACAATTGAAATCAATACATGAAAAGATAAAAAGTATGTTGTAAAGCATGTAAGAAAATATATAAATTAATTATGTTATTTGTACCGATCATCTGTATCAATTTAACAGTCTGTTGTATGTCACATCTCAATCTATCAATTATATTGGTTATCTTCATTATCAATCTTGATCATAAATCAATCTTTATTAGTTAATCAATTAGTCAATGAATCTTTATTATTTAATCAGTCTTATTCAATCAACTAATTTTATCATTTGTTCTATATCATCATTTGATCAATTATATCAGTTAATAAGTTGTATCGGTATTACTATCATATATCAATATTATATGTTATATTTCAGTACTATCAATACTCTTATAATATATTAAATATTTAGATGAGAGTATTTTGATCTTAAAAGTATCTTGATATAGCTCATGCACTTATAACTACCTTATTAATCTTCAGCTCCTTATAATTCTAATCTCAAAGGTATCATGTGAGGTTATTATATCATATATATGATATCAATCCATACATTATTTCAGTACTCCTTATGGTGTTTCATATCAGTATTTTGGCTTCTCAATTTTATACACATATGCCAAATATTCTACCTTATAATATTCATCTTGTTATTATTCATATCATATTAATATTAGTATTACATTTCAGTATATACCAACCACACCAATTATTTTAGTATCATCACATCAAAATCACAGTACATTACATTTCAACATGTTTTTATTGTACATTTCCCTACACTTTTCACATATAAATTCATACGCAAATATTTAACTAGTAAAAATGCAATAAAATCATATAAAATGTTTAAATCGATATCATATCAAAAGTTACATGATGAAAGCTTTTGAAATCAGGAGATAATATATTTTTGACGGATTCATGAAAGATAAAATCCATAGGAATCAAAACAATTGAAAACAAAAGAAAAGGTTTAGTCATTAGCATATGAATTCCACCAGCTATTCATTACTTAATTTTTATCAAGGATCCTATAAAAATTTGCCAGAATTATGAAATAATTTGTTTCTAAATTTGGGCACCATCTCCTCTCATAATGTAATCATACATATTCACATCATAACACATTGATTAAATACATGCATTTCTTATAGAGTGAAGCTATTAAAGGGTCAAACTTTGTCAGGCTTTTCAAGAATTTAAAAACTTAATAAATTATTCAGCCCCCATTCTATTACCAAGTCTTAAAAGAATGCTTCTTTGTCCAATTCAACTCAGCAATAATTTAATTTAATTGCCGGTAGGGATCGAGTTCCAACATCTTCTTCATTGAGCTCTCAAATCTATATAAGAAAGCTTCAGAACTTTGCTCTTTCACATCCAATTCTTTCCTTTAATCCATCTCTTCTCTACAAAAGCTTAGAAGTTCCATAATATTTCTGTAGCATTTTACCTCTCCCCGTTGCTGCAGAACTTCAATCTCTTAAGCATTGAAAGATGAGTTCCATCAAAGCTAGTGCTATGATCTTCCTTTTCTTCTTTTTGTCTGGGCTTATTGAGCTCTCATATGGTCAGATCATGGCGCCTTCCCCAGCTGTTTCGCCAGCACCGATCAGCAATGATGGGAAGATGATAGATCAGGGAATTGCTTATGCTCTCATGCTCATCGCCCTTCTTGTTACTTATCTTATTCATTGATCGTTAAGACTTAAGAGGGGCTCGACTTCTATTTGTTTATATTCTTGATCGTTGTACGCTTCACAAATATGTCGGAGGTCTAAGGGAGTAGAGCCCTCTTACAGAATTCAACTTGATGAAACAGATGTGTAAATTAGGCACTTAATGTGAAGACTTATCGTGAAGTTCTTCATATATATGTAAAGTTCTAATCAAATTTTATTGATCTACTAAGTCTAAATCGATTTGTTCATTCTATTTTTAGCGTAGAGGACTTTGTGATGAAACCATTAAAATGTTGTTAGGCTAAGAAGAGTTATTAAACTTCAAAGGCAGATTTTTAAGAGGGGCACAAGCCCTCTCCAAAAATTTATGATATATATCATATATTTTTTTACAGATATATTTTTATAAAAATATTTCCATCTATTATTTTAGGGCTTAAATTTATAGATATAACAACAACATCAAACATTTATCTTACTACATGAAGTCTACTTCATAAATGACTGAGGAGCCTATCCTTGCAGATTCTAAGCGTTCAAATAATGATTTTTTTTTTATAATTGAATGAAAAAAAAAGGAACTACCCAATTAGAAAATAAATTTATTTGGCATAATCTAAATTTGATATATATAGGGGTTTTATGGACAAAAAGTCTAGAGGGGTAAGAATTAAACATTGAAAATTTTTAGTTTTATTCGTGAAATCCCTTAAGAGAATAAAACTAAAATTTTAAATATCGAGGCATTATTTTGATATAATTGTTAGAATTTTATTAAAAACTCTAAAATTAATCATGCACGTACAGGAGCGCTGATAGGATGAGAAATTACACCAAATGAATAAAATTGTGAGGCGAAAATAAAGCTCAAATCTTAGACATTGACACGTCTTTTGGTCTAACGATAAAATTTCAATAAAAACTTCAAAGTTAAATTAGCTCATACAAGAGCATTCTTGGAATGGATGACCTCCTGAGAAGCTACACCAAAGAAATAAAATTATGAAAAACCCATATCAAAGCGGACAATATCTCGATGGTTTGGAGTTTAAGTTTTTTCACTCTCTATAAAATTGGTGTTGAATTGACTTGAGCAAAATAGCTTTTTTTATGATATTTTTTTAAAGTGAGTGTTGAACGAAGACCACTGTGGTGACATTTGGAGAACCGCCAACCATGCCACGGCTATTGCTTTCGCTTTAATTTAATGCTTTGGTTTGAGATGACTTTTTTATTGCTTCTTAAAATTTAAAACGGAGTTTTATTACAAAAATTAAAAATTTTGTATTAAAACTCTAATTTAAGAAGCAATAAGAAAGCCGCCCCAAGCAAAGCCTAAGACTTGGTGATAAAACTTGCTAAATAATTTATTAATTTAACTACATAAGAAATTTTCTAAATGTTTCACCTATTGTTTATGCCTTGAATAGATTGATGATAAATTATTATATGAAAAAGATAATCCTAACACATTATTACTATATCATCAATTTTCAGCAAAAAATTCACCGAAATTAGGTGGGAAATGTTCCACAAGAATTTCCACCGCCATCATAACCAATAGATTCAATCACCAGCTTATTGGCTATTTTTTATAATTTTTTTGGGTGCGCGACACTAGCTAGCATGGGTGAGGTGCCAACGAAAGCTGTGCGATGCGAGAGCGAGACCGAGTGCGGAGTGCAAGCCCAGGTGATGGGTGCGACCATGAGTTGCGAGCAACTTCCGTGGTGCTGGGTGCGGGTGCATATGTGTAGGCAGTAGAGTTGAACTTATGTGGGTGAGGGTGCAAGAACGTGGGTGCACAATCAAAATCTGGTCAATTTTGAATTAGCAAGTTAACCCGAACCCAATCCGGTCTTTTAAACAGGTCATAAATTTTAACCTAAACCCAACTCGTTTGTTAAACGAACCGACCCGAATCCAAATTTTTTTGATCGGGTTATCATGTCAGGTCAATAATTGACACCCCAACCAATAATAGCCTTGATTTTACTATTATATCCTAAATAAGATAATGTGTTGCCTCTAATCTTGAATCAGACATTGATCACTTATTTAGGTCTGAATTCAATTTATGCTTCATTTGAGACAACTTTCTTATTCTTTTGTTTTTCATATCACAATAAAGATTTTTATTTGACTACTATTTTGTGGCTACTTTAACAAAAAAATTATGTTAGAAAGTTGGTTTCTTTAGCAACTTTTTTTAAAAAAATCTCTATAACTTATTTATAATTATCTTTATAAAAAATTATAATATTCTCAAGCAGACATTTTCAAAAAGTCCAACGGTAAAATTATAATTTAAAATTTTATTTGCGTGTAATTGCAATTTAAAATTTTGGTAGCTTGTTAGAACTGTTATTTTTAATAATTTAATTTGATTATCGGTCAAACTATTTTTTTAATCTATTTGACTAATTCCAAAAATTTCTCCCGCAGTTGATGTTTGACTAATTCATCTCAGCGTACAATTTGTACTGCAATCATTGGTCAAACTTTCTTCTACAGTTGTGTTCCAAGTACTGAAATACATAAATTATTTAGCACCCTAAGTTTGACTCGTGCAACTCAGCGTTCAGTTGCCTTATTTGAATTCCAACATCTATCCTTCAAGCTCTCACAACTATATAAGAAGATCGAGCTTCATAACTTTGCTTTCTCACATCCAATTCTCGTCTTCCTTTCTCTTATCTACAAAACCCAAAGCTCAACAGTTTTTCTATTTGCTGCAAAGCTTTCTGAAGCATTAAAAAGATGAGTTCCATCAAAGCTTCTGCTCTGATCTTCCTCGTCTTCTTTTTGTCTGGGCTTATAGAGCTCTCATATGGTCAGGTCATGGCGCCTTCACCAACCGTTGCCCCGCCGCCGACCAGCAATGATGCGAAGATGATAGATCAGGGAATTGCTTATGTTCTCATGCTCGTTGCCCTTCTTGTTACTTATCTCATTCACTGATCATTAATTGTCACCTCACTTCACTTTGTCATAAAAAAAATTAATTATTCTTTGGTTATTTGGTATCTTCTTCTGATGTAAAGGCTTAATTAACATGGAGATTTTTATGTAAATCTTATTGATCCAATCATTTAAATTGATTTTATTTGTGTTTGTTCCTTCTAGTTTTACTCGGGAGCTGTGCTCTTGATACTTCATTTCTATGTGTTTGAGAAGGAATATGAATCCTTAGGAAAATCCTTCAAATTGTTATCATTGCCTCAAGAATGATAACGAGAAAAAAGAGATTTTTCCCACGTGAAAAAACTATTGAAAATCCATCTAAATCCGTCAATAAATTAACTTCCCGGCCAGAATGTTTCTGAAGAATTTCAGTCCCCTGGAAAAAGCACCACCATTAATGCTTTACAATGAAAAAAATTATCAAAAATTTACACTCAAACATACTTTCAAAGAAAAATCCATAATAAATAGGCGAGCGAGGGCCAGCAGATGTTTCATCGCATCATCACTGGTGAAATCATCCTCTGGAGTTAACTGTAAATTTTTTATATTTGTAGAATGTCAAACAACCAGTATTATTATTATTATGATATGTTTCTACTTGTATAAACTCAATGAATATATTGTCAATGTCTGTTAAACCAAGTGTCTTCGGTTCTATTTAAGTTAAACTGATCCACTGTATCAGTGTATCTTATATTCTTATTACTGTCTATATATATAATTCTTTCATGTACTGTTGAACATTAAGAATAATACAATTCCATTTCTCTCCGTCTCTCTCATGTTCTTTCTGCTACCTCTCACTATCGCTAGCTAAGGGTCTCTCAGGGTCTCTCATGTTTCGGCGCTTCTGAAATTCTTGATCTTCAATCTCAAGAACTTAATTCCCACACAACTCACCGCCAACACCTACGCCATCTGGCGTCTTCAACTTCTACAATATTTCACCACAAATGGGTTTGCCGGACATTTAACTGGTGCTTCTTCCTATCAGACCGAAACCTCCCATCCCGATTTCAACCTCTGGCACTTAGTCGATCTGAATCTCACCTCTGCCCTACTCTCCATGATCTCACCCTAGATCCTTCCCTATGTTATCATCAACAACTCATGAAGCCTGGTCCATTCTTGAGAAATGCCTTCAACTGATGAGTCGATCTCGCATCATTCAACTCAAACACGAACTTCACCAACTCCAGATACGCGATCAGTCAATGCAACAATATCTTGTTCAAATCAAAATACTCGTAGACAAAATCGCGGCGGCCGGCTCCAAGATTGACATAGAAGATATCATTCTTTATATCTTGAACGGCCTCTCATCCCCTTACAACTCCTTCAAAACAGCTATCCCCACCTCCCTCAATCTGATTGATCTAGACATTCTTTACTCACTACTGTGCAGCGAGGAAATCAACCTCCAAAACAAACAACAAAAAGAATCAAAATCTTCCTCATACACGACTGATCTTCATGCTACTCACACATACAACACTTATGGTCGAAGCTACCCCCGCTTCTCCAAAGGATGGAACTCGACTACCCGCCCGTCTTACAACTCGACGAACACGTACACAACAACTAGCTCAACACAACACTGATCGCACCGTCTGTCAAATATGCCGAAAAACTGGGCATTCAACCCTCAACTGCTGGCATCAGTGCAATCTCAAATACACACCCACCAACCCCATTCAAAACCACGCTCTGCTGTCTCACCCGCAACCCACCTCCTCATCCGATTGGGTACTCGACTCGGGAGCCTCCACGCACCTAACACAAGACATTATAAACCATCAACAATTCACCTTTTATAATGGGGCCGACTCAATTTCGATCACTAGTGGAACCTCCCTTCTGATCCACAACTCTGATCAAGGGATGCTCCTTTTATCGGACTCAGCTCATAAGCTTCACCTGCACAATCTGCTCCACGTGCCTTCTTTATTTCACAATCTTCTTTCCATTTCTAAATTAACAGCCGGTAATCATGTTTCAATTTGTTTTGACGCTAATGGATTTCTTATTAAGGACTTACAGGACAATCATCCTCTTCTAAATGGTCTTCTTCATAACGGACTCTACCAGATTCAGATACCTCCCCCAACTCAAAGCACCACCCTTCAAGCTACTACCAATTCCACCCTCCTCTAGTATGCTCGGGTAGGATACCCTCACCAGAGGCTCCTTCCCATCTTAGCTCGGCACATACCCGGCATTTGTACTTCTTCTTCTTTGGTTTGTACTTCTACCGTTTAATAAAAATGTCACTATCTCCTCTACACCATTCTCATTTATTCACTCTGATGTTTGGGGTCCTGCACCTCACCAATCTTATGTGCTATTCATTGACGATTTCACTAGATTTTTGTGGTTCTATCTTATGCATTATGAATAAGAAACCCTTATTAAATTCAAATATTTCTTTGCTATGATTAAAAATCAGTTTCACACTCAGCTGCAAGTTTTTTGATCGGACGGAGGAGGCGAATTTACAAGTCATTTGTTTCAAGAATTTCTCTCTGACAACGAAATCACTCACCAACTTAGTTGTCCTCACACCCCCGAGCAAAACGGTCTAGCAGAATTTAAGCATCACCACCTTCTGGATCTCACTCGCACCCTTCTTCATGGTGCTCACCTACCAGCCTCCTTTTCGGTCGAAGCTCTCTCCACGGCAAACTATCTAATCAACAAACTCCCTTCCAAAGCTCTCTCCCTTCACACTCCCTATGAGTGGCTTCACGGAACAATTCCCTCATACATCCATCTATGGACCTTTGGATGTTTATGCTTTCCTTGGTTAAAATCATATGCTCCAAACATATTAGCTTTGTGATCTCAAGAATGCATCTTTCTCGGGTATTCATCAACCCATAAAGGCTATCGTTGTCTTAACATACACATCAAAATCCATATCTCGTGACATGTTGTCTTCTACGAACAACATTTTCCATACAAATCACTATCAAACACAAAATCCATATATTTTAGTCAACTCATTGTTATTCTTGAAACTTCAACAATTACCTAAGTTAGCAAACTAGATGAGCAAATAACCAGTGATATAAACGAGCTAGTTGAGCTGAGCTTGAGTTACTCCTAGTTTGAGCTTAAGCTTGATTAATAAATCAAAATCGAGTTTGAGCTCCAACTTAATTCTAATATATTTTGAGTAGATTTTATAGTAATTATTTTTTAAACAAGCAGGTTATAGCAAGTTGAGTCGAGACTAACTCAAGCAGCTTGGTTGTTACCTCATTTAGCTCTGCTCACAAGCCCTTTGTCGAACAAGCTCACAAGTCATCTTGATTCATTTAAAGTCCTACACACAACATCCAATTATAATATTGTATTGTGAGAAAGGAGTGACTAAGTTCATAAATGAAAAAATTAATAAATAATTAAAAATTGGACAACAATCTCTTGTTTATTAGCAGTAATTAGTGTGTTTAAGCACGACTATAATTTCGAAATAGTCCATCAATAAAATTCAACATTCATAATTAAGACCGTCTTTCAATACACATATTAGTTAATTAATTAATATGCTGATTTTTTCAAACAATATTTTTTTAAAATAAGAAATGATTTATAAACATAAGGGTGTGTGAAGCATTGTCCTCTTTGGGAATTTTTTTAATAATTTTCTATTTTTACAAACTAAAATTAAATAGCGCTATTTTGAAAACAGGACCAGACTAGCCGGTTCAACCGTGAATAAGTCGCATGGCCGGTATGATCCACCTTACAAAATCGGCTTCACATCGAACCGAATTGAACCTGCAAAAAACGGGTGAAGTACTGCTGAACCGGTCTAGCTTGGAAAGAACAACGGGTTCTATAAAAAAAGTTATATACTAAGTAGCATTTTTTTTTTATTTGGATTTAATAAAATAAATGTGATAAAAATATTATTTAATACATAGTATGTTAAAACTATATATTTTTTCTTGAAACTAAACCATCTCCTGAAGCTAAATTGTTTGTTTATTATATAGGAAAGCGTCAAGAAACTTCTAATTAGCCTACACTTCACTTGCTCCAAATTTATAAATTATTTGCCGCGTTTTATTACCAAGTCCTAAAAGAACGCGTGTTTGTCTATGTCAATTCCGCTTTCAATTAAGTAGAGAGATCGAGTTCCAACATCTATCTATGGAGCTCTCACATCCTATATAAGAAGATCTTCATAACTTCATCTTCTCACATCTATTTCTACTCTTAATTTCTTTCCTTTTCTACAAAAGCTAAAGTTTCAGTCTTTTTACAGCCTCTTTCCTCTCACAGTGAGAAAGATGAGTTCCATCAAAGCTTCTGCTCTGATCTTCCTCGCCTTCTTTTTGTCTGGGCTTATGGAGCTCTCATATGGTCAGATCATGGCGCCTTCTCCAGCTGTTGCGCCGCCGCCGAGTAGCAGTGATGGGAAGATGATAGATCAGGGAATTGCTTATGCTCTCATGCTCATCGCCCTTCTTGTTACTTATCTTATTCACTAATCATTAAACTTTGTGATGGAAATTTTTTTTCTTTTTTTGATTCTTTTGTATCTTCTTCTGATGAAACAAATGTGTAAATTAAGTTCTTCGTGTATTTGTATTGTTCTAATCAATTTAATGATTCCATCATTCTCGTTTGATTTACACTTCTTATTAAAGAATACTGACAAACAAGAACATTTATTGTCTCTTGCACACGTGTCATAAGCTCAGGAGACCACGTCATGCTTTACTAGGTCAAATGCCTATTTATACAGGATGTAACTCGTGTATCGAATATAACAAATATTTCATCTGTTTTCCACATCTTCTTCTTCTTATTCTTGTTCTTGTTTCCTATTTATTCATGGTAACATAGCAGGCTTGAAGAAGCTGTCTGCTATGGCCAGGGGCGGAACCAGCCCAAATTTTTAGGGGGGGCAAACTTATAAAGCATATATGTCGGGGGTACAAGGGGTCAGCACCACCTAGCGGGGTTCGACTTGACCGCGGGGTCAAGGGGCAGCGCACCTGCGGGGGTTTCCGGGGGCAGTGCCCCCGGAACAAATTTTGGTTCGAAAAATATTGTTGGAATTCAATGATGAATTATCTTTACTATTTCTTGGGGGCAATTACCTAAAGATCATAGTATTTTAAATTTTTTTAGGGGGGGGGGGGGAGCAATTGGCTAAAAACTCTTGTAATAAAGACTAAAAAATAAATGAAAAGATATAAATTACCTGGAAAAATCATACAATCAATTTAAAAAAAAAATTTGAGGGGGGGGGGGGGGGGGGGGGGGCAATTTCCTCCCTGACTACCAAGGGGTTCCACCCCAGGCTATGGCTAGCTCTTCTTCTTCTCAAATCGGCGAGCATCTAGACGCCGCTCCACCGGACGACATCTCCATTTCTTCGTCACTGAAGTTCGTCGTCTCTAATCTAAAGAATATCATCCCTACTCAATTCTCTCCAAAAAATTACTCATTCTGGCGACGGAGGTCAGAAGGATCGTAGTTGGCGGGCGACGGAGGTCAGAAGGACAGTTGTCTAGCGAAAGAAGTAAGAAGGACTGTAATCGACAAGCGAAAGAGTTCGGAAGGACCATTGTCTAGTGACAGAGGTCATAAAGACTGTAGTCGATGGGCGACGAAGGTAGGAAGGACCATAGTCAAAAGGCGATGGAGGTCCAACATCAATTGGTAACCTTGCAAAAGTCGGGCATTAGTTGGTGGCCGGGCAGAAAAAACTTGCATTAATCAACAGTTGGGTAGGAGTCTAATGTCAATTGGTAGCCATGTAAAAGTCCGATGTCCGTTGATGGTTGAGCAGAACTCTAGCGATGGTCAAAAGTTCGACGACTTGCATAAGTTCAGCGTCAGGTGAAAATCTGGCAAATGGAGGAATTCTGACGTCAGGTAGAAGTCCGGTGACAGGCATAAGTCTGGTGATAGGCAGAAGTTCAATATCGAGTAGAAATCTGACGACGGTCAGCGGACGGGCAGAACTCTAGCGTTAGTTGGTGGTCGAACAGAAATCCAGTGACGGGCAGAAGTCTGGCGACGGGCATAAGTCCGACATCCGGTAGAAATCCGGCGATGGGCGAAAGTCCGGCGTCGGATAGAAATCCAGAGATAGGCATAAGTCCGACAATAGACATAAGTCTGACAATAGGCATAAGTTCGACGATAGGTACTGGAAGTCCGGTGTCGGGTAGAAATCTGACAACGATCGGCGGACGAGCATAACTCCAGCGTCAGTTGGTGGTTGAGTAAAACTTCGGTGATTGGCAGAAGTCTGGCGACTGGCATAAGTCTAGTATCGAGTAGAAATCTGGCGATGGGTGGAAGTCCGGTGTCGGGTAGAATTCCAATGATAGGAATAAGTCTGTCGATAGGCGAAAGTCCGATGTCGGGTAGAAATCCAACGACGGTCAGAGGACAAGCAGAACTACAACGTAAGTTGGTGGTCGGGCAGAAGTTCAAAGACGGGCATAAGTCTGGAGTTGGGTTGAAATCCAATGACGTCGAGTAGAAGTCTGGTGACAGACATAAGTCAGGCATAAGTCCAAAGATAGGCGGAAATCCGATGTCGAGTAGAAATCTGACGACGACCAGCGGACGGGCAGAACTCTAGCGTTAGTTGGTGGTCGGACAAAACTCTGGCGTTGGTCAATAGTCAGGTGAAAGTTCGGCGGTGGTCGAGGAGAAGCCTCTTTCTTCTCTTCTTTTTCTTCCTTGCTTCCTTCTCTTCTCTTTTTGCTTGGGCTCCCTTCTTCCCCCTCTTTTGGGGGTCAATTTCTATGAGAAATGAGGGGTCTATTTATAGTTTTATGAGAGTTGCATGGCTTGTAAATAGGAGGAAGATCAAGGATAAATTTGGAGTTGTTAGGATGGACGACCAATGTTGAATCCCTTGATCATGGACCATTTACTGAGCTTCTGAATCTCTTAATGATATAAAAATTCAATGATCTTGGGCTCGTTGGATTTTTCTCGTCGAACCGATTGATTTGACTATAAACATGTCACGTTTGGAAACCGTTTATAATCCAAATTATGGTTTGAATCTTCCAAATGCACTTCGGATCTTTGATTTGGACTCATTTGAGCTCAAATTGAGTCGGATTTGGTGTCGTTGGGTTCATATTTTTTATTCGTTCAGTTCGACTATAAGTTTGCTGAAACCGGAGTTCATATGGTCTCCGATTTAATTTTTGAAATTTCCAACTTGATTTTTCTTTGAAATTCATGCCCGATCAATATAATTTTTTATTGATATGAATATTAAAAATCTGCTTAAGTACTCAGAAAACTGTCTTTTTTGTTGCTTTCTAAAACAGTTTTCTAATTCAAAAATTTTTTGAATTAAAAATTTTTGTTCTTGAAAGCTATTTTAGAAAGCAATAAGAAAACTGTCACAAATGAAATCTAAGTTAAATTCACTGAATGCTCAAATTTAATAAATTTTAGATTTAAGACAGTATATAACAATCTGTAGGATTTTTTTTTGGGTAACTGTTTGACAAGATGAGTTTAAACTTTGCTCAGATCCTGTTCAAAATCAGCCAAGAGACAGCCCCAAAAGGTCTGTAGGTAAAATCTTTGCATAAACTACAATACTTGTTTGCCTTGTTAATATGCATAAATTTTACTCATTTCAAGATAAAATTTAAAAATCTCTTTGCCTTCTGATATTATTTGTGCAAGGAAACAAATATAAATGAAGCAGCAATAAGAGCAGGCAATATGACGCCTTCTACAGGATCTGTGTACCTGGAACAGAAAAATACAAGTAATGGCAAGCGAAAAACCAGGATTCGGATATGAATACCTCTGTATTCTGTTTTGTATTACTGTTGTAATAAGGAAGAAGACAACTGACCTCCTTTCTCTCTTTTTCCTCTATGTATAAGCACCTTTTTCTAAATACTATATTTGTAAAAAGTAATGAAAAAGGCTGTAACTAACAGCTAAATAGAAAATAGTAAATAGAGTAGTGGGAGACTAGGTGGTTCGTTATGGGGGTAACGTGTGTCGCCAGAACACATAACTATCCTGCATTGCATCAGTCCTCCCCGGCTTCGGAAGAGCTCGACTCCGACGAGCTGATTGTAATGAGCGCACCGTCAGCGGGTATGTATGGTGAAATGTCGGAGACGTTGAAGGTGGAAGTTGTGTGGCAGTCAGCTGGTAATTCGACACTGTAGGCATTGTCGTTGATTTTGGCGGTGATAGGTACCGGACCAAGCTTACGACGGCTCAATTTTGAGAAAGTGCCAGGTGGAAAGCGTTCACGCCGGAGGCGAACCATGACTAAATCGCCAACTTGAAATAGCTTTTCTCGGCGGTGTAAGTCGGCAGCTTCCTTGTAGCGAAGATTGGCGTTGACAATCTGCTGTCTTACATCTGCTAACATCTTGGAGTAATCTTCGGCGAAGGATGTAGCGGCAGGAGACCTGCATTTTGGCAAGATGGAAAGGTCGACAGCAGTATTAGGTGACTTTGTATATACGATATCAAATGGTGCCTTCCCTGTAGAACGATTCGTCATCGCATTGTATGCGAATTCAGCTCGAGGTAAGACGTCTTCCCACTGCTTAGGCTGGTCCAGGACTAAGCAGCGAAGCATGTTGCCCAATGTCCTATTCACGACTTCCGTCTGGCCGTCCGATTGGGGATGGTAGGCTGAGCTGAAATTCAATTCGGTGCCGAGCCGCTTCCATAGTTCGCGCCAAAAATGGCTTATGAATTTGACATCACGATCAGATGTGATGCTCCTTGGCAACCCATGTAGACGGACCACTTCATTAAAAAAAAGATTAGCAACAATCAAGGCATTGGAGGATTTCTTACAGGCGATGAAGTGGCTCATTTTGGAGAAGCGGTCGACGACCACCATTATAGAATCATGTCCACGCCTGGTTCGAGGTAAACCGAGTATGAAATCCATACTCAAATCTTCCCAAATGGAATTGGGAACAGGTAGCGGCATGTATAAGCCCGTGTTTTGCGCTCCTCCTTTATACACTTGGCACGTCGGACAACTGTCTACATACCGGAATGTGTCTCGCCGCAAGCGGGGCCAGAAGAATCGAGACTGCAATTGTCGAAGAGTGTTGTCTCGTCCCAAGTGTGCCGCCAGTCCGCCGGCGTGTGTTTCTCGAATAAGGTGTTGCCGCCACGATGAAACCGGAACACAAAGTAAGTTCTGCTTGAAGAGGAAGCCATGCTTAACTGAATAATCTTCATGTTGAAGAGACTCTTTGCAAAGTGCCCAGGGATTACCGAAATCCAAGTCATCCTCATACAGGTCTTTTAAGTGATCAAGCCCCACAAGATGAGTTTGGAGTGTGATGAGCAGTGCAGCCCTTCGGCTAAGAGCATCGGCGACCCTGTTTTCTATCCCCGGTTTGTGCTTTATTGTGAAATTAAAGCGTTGTAAAAATACTAGCCATCTCGCGTGCATTCGATTGATATTTTTTTGTGTGTTGATATACTGTAATGCTTGATTATCACTGCAAAGAATGAAATCTTGATGAAGTAGATATGATTCCCACTGCTTGAGTGCCCGAACAACCGCATACAATTCCTGTTCATACGCTGCCCATTTCTGTCGGGCAGCGGATAATTTCTCGCTAAAAAATGCGACGGGTTTGCCGAGCTGAGATAATACTGCCCCGATGCCAATGGAGGAGGCGTCCGTATCGACGACAAACGGATGCTCAAAGCTAGGGAGAATCAAAATGGGTGAAGTAGTAAGGGCTTCTTTGATGGCATCAAAGCTGAGTTGTTGTTCAACATCCCACCGAAAGGTTTTGAACTTTAGGCATTCGGTAATGGGGGCCATGATCATACTGAAATTGCGAATAAAACGCCTGTAAAAATTGGCCAGACCGTGAAAGCTCCTCACGTCGAAAAAGGAATTGGGCTGCGGCCAATCCTTAATAGCGGTTATCTTCTGCGGATCTACTTCAATCCCGTTGCCTGAGACGATAAATCCAAGAAACTTGACCTTGGGAGTAACCAGTTCACACTTCGGTAGATTAACATAGAGCTTCTGGCTTTTTAAAACCTCAAACAGAGCCTTTAGGTGCTGTAGATGTTGTGATGGATCCGAACTATACACGAGGATGTCGTCGAAGTATACTATGCAGAATTTGCCCATAAAAGGTTTCAGAATTTCATTCATCATTCTCATGAACGTGGAGGGTGCGTTACACAACCCGAACGGCATAACTTTCCACTCATATAGTCCCTGTGGAGTTTTAAAAGCCGTCTTCCATTCGTCTCCCTGTCGGATACGAATCTGATGGTATCCGCTGCGTAAATCCAGTTTGGAGAATACTGTTGACCCCGCGAGTTGATCCAGCAATTCGTCGATGCGAGGCATGGGAAAACGGTATTTAACAGTAATTTTGTTAACCGCCCGGCTGTCGATGCACATACGCCACGTGCCATCCTTCTTGGGAACAAGCAATGCCGGTACCGCACATGGACTGAGACTCACTTGTATGAGCTGCTTCTGTAGTAAATCATCGATCAGCTGCTGGAGAATGATTTGTTCCTTTGGGTTGAGCCGATAGTGGGGCAAGTTCGGTAAAGTAGCACCAGGCGTAAAATCGATTTGGTGTTGAATCTTTCGTAATGGGGGCAGCTCGGCGGGTAATTCTTCAGGAAGAATTTCCCGATATTGCTCCAGAAGTTCGGACACTTCCTTGGGGTACTGCTGTAGAGAAATGCATTGGTTGGGCTCGGTGACTAACAGGGCAAACATAAAGGTATGATCTCGCCAATCCCGAATCAAGCTATTTCCAGAGACAAGATGTATTGCCGCCTGTTTAGCAATGTCCCTTCCTGGGGAAGATGTGTCGTTCACGCCCGGCAAAAATCGCAGTCTCCGCCCTTTCCAGTCCAGGGAATACACATTGGCCCGTCCATCATATTGGACGCCTACATCGAACTGCCAAGGTCGCCCCAAAATCAAGTGACACACGTCCATCTCCAAGACATCGCATAGTACTTCACACGTATAGTGTTTGCCGATAGAAAATGTCACACGGCAAGATTCGGTGACAAGGATTTCCATTCCTTTCTTGACCCAAGTGATCTTATACGGATTGGGGTGTTTGGTGGTCTTTAACTGCAACCCTTGCACAACAGCCTTTGCAATAACGTTCTCGGTACATCCGCTATCTATGAGCAAGTCACACACCTTCCCACTAATAGTGCACCGAGTTTTAAAGATAGCGTGACGTTGGGAAATTCCATACTGACGAGGTGCCAGTAGTAATTTTTCCAGAATTCCTATGAACGGTTCCCCTTCATCAGCTTGCACGTCTACTGCTTCCTCATCTCGTTCGGTGTCGACACCATCGGGTTCAGCACCGTCTTCCATTTCAGCTAGTTGCAATTGCTGTCGCTGTGGACACTCATTGGACTTGTGTCCGGGTTGAAAACAGCGAAAGCATTTAAGAGTAGATGGTCTCGCATAGGGATTATCGCTGTTGGCATTCTTCGGCTTCTGCACAATCTTCCCCTCAATTCCAATATTGGACGGCCCAGCAGCAGGGGCGGTCGGGTTTGTATGCGGAACTACCCTCGCTACAGATTGTGAGGTACCCTTGTTAGTAGCTGTATTAGGCTCTTGCCAATGCCGCCGATAGGAAGTGAGTTTAGATTTGCGAGTTTGCTGCATCTCAATCTTCATGGCTAAGTTCACGGCTTGCGCTATAGACCAAATGGAATTCAGCTCTACCTGATCTTGAATACTGTCTTTGAGGCCGCCGATGTAACGAGCTACCAACTGATTGGGGGACTCGTTAAGATCATTCCTTGCACTTAGACGATTGAATTCCTCAGTGTACTCGCTGACCGATCTCGTGCCTTGAGCACAGTGTTGATACCTCATATACAAAATCTGTTCGAAATCGGTAGGAAGAAATTGTGCCCGCAGCAATTGCTTCATTTTTGCCCAACTACGTATGCTACTCCGACCCTCTCGGCGGCGTGACTGCAGCGTTTGCTCCCACCAGGCGCTGGCTCCCCCCTTTAATCTACACGCCACATATTTCACTCGCTTCTCCGGGTCAATGTCCATGTAATCGAAAAAATTTTCGACTGCCTTTTCCCAATCAAGGAAATCTTCGATGTGAAGATGTCCATCAAAGAATGGGATGTCTAATTTCACCTTAAATTCACCTGGGTGTTGCCTGTATAACGGAATTCGTCGATTCCGATAGTGCTCCGTCTCATAGCGGTCCTCTACCTCTCCATCGCTGGATTGCCACTGAGGATTGCCTCGTTCCGGAGTTCGGTCTTCTTCTGATTCTGATGGTTCTTGCGGAATGATCTGAGGTCGCCGTATATGCCGCTCACCGTCTCTTCTTCGCCTGGGTAAAGGTCGATTTGCTCGGACCTCTTCCCTAACCTGCTGTTGATACATTGGCATCGCCCGAATGAGATTGAACTCTCGGCGAATCTCCACCGTCAGCCGATGCACGTCGGCCGCCACGTCGTCAATTCTCCGCTTGACGCGTTCTTGATCAGCCCAAAGCATCTCAAGAGTTCGAACTTCCTCTGTCGCCGGCTCCTTGCCCTTGTCCGCCATTTCTCTCCAGGTGATGGCTCTGATACCAACTGACGCCTTCTACAGGATCTGTGTACCTGGAACAGAAAAATACAAGTAATGGCAAGCGAAAAACCAGGATTCGGATATGAATACCTCTGTATTCTGTTTTGTATTACTGTTGTAATAAGGAAGAAGACAACTGACCTCCTTTCTCTCTTTTTCCTCTATGTATAAGCACCTTTTTCTAAATACTATATTTGTAAAAAGTAATGAAAAAGGCTGTAACTAACAGCTAAATAGAAAATAGTAAATAGAGTAGTGGGAGACTAGGTGGTTCGTTATGGGGGTAACGTGTGTCGCCAGAACACATAACTATCCTGCATTGCATCACAATATAGGCGCAAAACTCAAATGAACAAACAAAGTAAATTTGAATAAGTAAGTAAGATTAATTAGAACAATACATGAAGAGCTCCACGTTAATTCTTTACATCTAAGTACTTAATTTACACATCTGTTTCATTTTCATTCAGCAGAAGATACAAAAGAATTAAATTTTTTTTTCTATGCCAAATTCAAAGTATCAATGATCAGTGAATAAGATAAGTAACAAGAAGGGCAATGAGCATGAGAGCATAAGCAATTCCCTGATCTATCATCTTCCCATCACTGCTTATCGGCGGCGGCGCAACAGCTGGTGAAGGCGCCATGATCTGACCATATGAGAGCTCTATAAGCCCAGACAAAAATAAGGCGAGGAAGATCACAGCACTAGCTTTGATGGAACTCATCTTTCAGTTCTTCAGAAAAGTTCTGATGATTGCCACCTCAAGCTACAGAAAAACTATGAAACTTAAGCTTCTGTTGAGAAGAGAAGCATTTAGGAGAAGAATTGGATGTGAGAAAGCAGAGACATGAAGCTCTTCTTATATAGCTGTGGGAGCTCAATGAATAAGATGTTGGAACTCTCCACACAACTGAAGTTTGAATTGACTTGGACAAAGAAGTGGCCTTTAATTTAAGACATGGTGGACGTAGCAGAACGTGTTATTATTTTTATAAAATAACCATTAAATACCTTCAATTTAAAAGAAATAATATTAAATTCAATTATTTTAGGTGAAAACATTACTAAAACTTTAAATTTTAATTGCAGATTACGACCAAGTCTTCAAAGAAAACTTCTTTGACTTATTCATTTCAGCGTTCAATTGCCTCGTCAGAATTCCAACATCTATATAAGAAGAGCTTCATAACTTTGCTTTCGGACATCCAATTCTTCTCTTAACTTCTCTTCTCTACAAAATCTAAGTTCCACAATTTTTCTTTAGTCTTTTACCTCTCTCGGTGGAGACATTCAGAACTTGTCTGAAGCAAAAAAGATGAGTTCCATTAAAGCTTGGGCTCTGTTCTTCCTTGTCTTCTTTTTGTCTGGGCTTATGGAGCTCTCATATGGTCAGATCATGGCACCTTCCCCTGCCGTTGCCCCGCCGCCGATCAGCAATGATGGGAAGATGATAGATCAGGGAATTGCTTATGCTCTCATGCTCATCGCCCTTCTCGTTACTTATCTTATTCACTGATCATGAATTGTCCCCTTACTGAGCTTTATCATAGGAAATCATTCTTTAGTTCTTCTGTATCCTCTGGTGTAAATTACTTAATGTATCATTCATTGTTTTAATTAATCTTATTGATCCAACCATTCTGATTAAATTGATTTAATCTGAGTTTGTTCAGTTTATTTTAATGTGAAGCTCTGCTCTTAGGCTCATCAATCATGCATGTTTGTCTCTCAACAAGAACAATATTAAAAGGCTACACTGTAGTTGCATATGATGGATGAATAAAAGATGAGAAAGAGGTAAACAGCCATTCTGAAACATAGAATTTTTAGTGAGAAAATATTAGTTATCTGTGCCCATTTTTTGAATAGGTAACCTCAAACTATCATTAGTCGATTACTTCAGTGTTACAATAATTTTGGTGAAAGAAGTAGGGAGTGAGAGAGGCTTAATTTGAGGCTCTAGTGGAAAAAAATCAAGAGCAGGCTTCCATTTTGCTTATCAAGATGATTTTGAGGGCATCAGTTGTTGCAAAAGAGGTTGCACGAAGTGATACTGTCTTTTTAGTAAAACTTAAATTTTTGTGTTTGGATCAAGTCGGGTCGTCGGGTCACATGGTAAGTTGGAAAACACGTGACAAGTACTATAATTTTATTGGGTCGGATTGTCGAGTCGTCAGGCCGCCACATGGCAGCATTGTATTGGCTCAGATAAACAATAAAGCCCGAATCAAACACAAATCAAACTTGAACAAGCTAATAATAAATGAACTCAAACATGAACACTCACATACTTGACTCAGCTCAATTCGTTTGCAGCTCTATACTTGGGCCTCTGAGAAGATCTCTTTATATACATGCTCAACCTACACCAACAAAAGATGTTAACCGAGTTGATGAAGCGCATTAATAATCATATTTGCATAGAGGAGTACAACCACTTATATACAACTTCATTCTCTATGGTTCATAATTCTAATCACATGAAGGATTCTCAGTGGCACAGCAAATATTAGCGGAGCATATCACATGATAATTATTATAAGTGTCGAAAAGCAACACCATCATTGCCAATCTTAGTAGATAGTGGCAATAGCATCACAGTTTTCAACCTAAAAGGAGAGAAATGGGCGACTAGACCTATAGCCTCCAGAGAAGGATTTATTATTCTGTGCGGGGTCTGGAGGGCGTCCGAAGACCCATGTCATCTCAAAAATATACCGCGCTTGGTACCGAGCTCAGTACCCACCCTCGATACCGTCGGTACTGAGCGGTTAACCGGACGGTGTCTGCATTGAATAAAAGCTCCAAGAGATGGGAGAGGTTGCTAAAATAGCTCACAAACAAATCCTTAAAAAAAAATGCAATCTTCCCTATATATTCTAGTGAGATTTTAATGACTTAATTTAACTAGGGAGTGTATACTTTTTTTATAGGATTTGTTGCATGATAGAATATTTGTGGAGATAAAAACTAATTAATTATCTTAATAATTACATATAAAGATTTTGCACACAAATATAGGAATAGTAAATAATGCACAAGAGGTACCCAATTTATTATGTAGAAATCTGGAAAAGGAAAAGTCATAGATCGAATTTAGTTGAAATGATTCCATTAATTAAAGTCAAGGAAAATAAAGAATCACTATTTCTTATAATTAGAGAAAACAAGGTTAAAATGTAAGGGACTTATGTTGTTGATGATATCTCTTATGATGCTAATAGGAGTTTGATGATGCCTACATTAACGATGTGCAACAATTGTTTCAATGATCAATGGAAACAACTATCGTCGGTAGCGACAACAAGTACCAAGAAGTTCTCAACGTCCAACGAATAATAGAAAAAAAGAAAATATTATTAATAATAATTGTTGCGGACTAGAATATGTGCGTCGATAGAGTTAGAAAGTTTCCGTCTCAGCATTGTACGGATATCCAGCACACAAACATGATAGAAATAAAAACATTAGGATTTTTACGTGGAAAATCCTGGAAGGGGAAAAACCAAGGGGCCATGCCCTGTTGAAAGAATTCCATTAATATCTTGCTTGAGGTACAAGAGGCCGACTCATCCTTAAAATTTAGGACGATCAGATTACAATAATCCACTCCCGAATTGAAGTTCAGTTACAAACAATAATTTGAGATTCGACGATGTTGGGTATTCAGGTTGAATCCCAAAGTCACTTGGAGATCCGACAGAATTCCAGCGTCACTTGGAAGTCGAGCAGAATTACGACATCACTTGGGCAGAATTCCGGCGTAACGTGGAAGGCAGGCAGAATCCCGGCGGTGGCCGAGGAGGAGTTTCTTCCCTCCTTCCCTTCTCTTTTTCTTCTTGCTTGGGTTCCATCTCAAGAGAAATGAGGGGCTATTTATAGTTTTTTAAGGATGGCATGACCCGTAAATAGGAGGAGGATCAAGAGTAAATGTGGAGTGGTCCGGTTGGACAGCTAGCCGATATTGAATCCCTTGACCATGAAACATTTGTAAGACATTTGAAGGTATTAATGATATAGGAATTCGACGATCTTGGGCTCGTTGGATTTGTCTCGTCGAGCTGCTTAATTGGACTATAAGAATGTCATGTTTGGAAACTATTTGGTAATTCAAATTGTGGTTTGAACCTTCCAACAATGCATCAAGTCTTCGATTCAGACTTATTTGGGCTCAGATTGAGTTGAATTTAGTGTCGTTGGGTTTGTATTTTTGATACGCTCAGTTTGACTATAAGTTTATTGAAATCAGAATTCAGATGATCCCAGATTTAATTTTTGAAGTTTCCAACCTGATTTTGCCACGAGATTCGTGCCCTATCAAGATAATTTTTTATGATATATCAGTAATAATAATAATAAGAGAATAAGACACTATGGGACTTCTAAGATGCTTTCAATTGATTCTGCTTCTTTTGAGCTTGTACTATTTTTAATTCGTGAATTTTGAGGCTTAGGTATACTTAGCTATTTTCTACTCAATTCGGCTTCTATTTTGCTACTTATGATTGAACAGCTGCTATTACATGACCAAATACTTGTTGTTCTGATAATTTCTTGCATTTGGTAGCAATTTAAATTGAACTTCTGCTCATTATTTAGAATTGCTTGTTGAGGTATCATTTGCCAACTCAAAGTGTCAGATAAGAGTACAAATAATAATTCCACTATATGGGATTGGCTACATGAATCCTTTGTGTCCATTGTGCCCTATTAAGACTGAAATTCTCATTAAAATTATAAAAAAAGAAATGTTATTTCTAATATTTTCTAATCAAGTCTTTTTAGATCTGCCTCTGTCTTTCTTAACATAAGCCAAATCTAATACATCTACTCCCTTAATTGGATCATTTGAAGGCCTTTGTTTTATATGACCAAATCATCTAAGGGGTCCCTCTCTAATCTTATCTACCACTAGAGCTACTCCAACCTTTTCATGTATATGCTCATTTCTTATTATTGCAATCCGACCTAATATGACCTAATATCCCACAGGCCATACGATGTCTTTTACCTTTTTTTCAATCAGGTCAACTGGTCTGAATTGGACTTAGATTTTGAAGGCCTCACAGTTATTCTATCTCTAAGAGTAATGCCACTCATCCACTTGAGCTGTAATAACTCGCATTTTGATTTTGTCAAATTTTTTCTGGAGTCATTATAACTCTAAATTGCAAATCATATTCGTCATAATATTTTAATTGTAGTATTTCACTTACAAAAATTTTTCGTAATTTTTGGGCACAGGTGAAAATCCTTAAGAAATTGGTTCGTATCACTATAAGTGAGGATTTCGGGATCGTCAGGTATCCATTTTGAAAACCGATATTTTCTAAATAACATGTTTTATTTTATAGATATTTTTCTGTAATTTTTTGAAGTCCTAAAATAATTTATTTGAATTTTATATTAAATAATTAATTAAATTAAATATTATATTATTATTATATTATTATTTATTAGAAAATATCTTAAACCATTAAAAATCTATTTAAATCTTTTTCTTCTCCATTCGGCTAAACAAATGTCTGTTATGAGAATATGAGAGAAGAAAGATTAGAGAGAGAAATTATAATCCAAGATTTGGAGGCCACTGTACGATTTTCATCCATTTGGGCCAGTTGGAAAATTTTTTCGTCTCATTGTAAGGAACCTTTACCTATTTCTGATTTCAAATATTTTGAATTTTTGATATTTTTCTGATCAAATTTTTGTTTCCGTTATCGAAAAATATAAATAACCTTGTATTGACAAAACTTTCAATGCGTAACTTTTTGTATGTTATAGAGATCATGATTAAGAACATTTTGAGTATTTATTTAAGATTTTTTACCGGGTGATTTTGAAAGTACAATAATTTTTATCTATCGCAAAATTTATTTTAACATCTAAAAATAGTAGTGTAGTACAATAAAAGTCTTAAAATATCATTTTATACAATTTCTGATAATTTTTTAAAAATGTGCATTTTTGTCTAATAGGATTTTTTAGTGTCTACCGTTATGACACTTTGACATCTTCTTAATTAAGCTCAATTATGCACTATTTGCTACAATGCATTGAAAATAAATGTGAATATGTGATTGAGTAATAGTCGGTCATTATTACTGTTATAGTATTGTGATAATGATATGCGTGTGTGAAACAAATAAGTAAATACTAGTTGATTCGTTGGTTGGCAGCTGATTGACCTGTACATGATGGTGGGCCGACGGACTTTCTTTTAAATACTGTGATTTAGTATTATCATCTACTAATTCACGTGATACACTGATTGAGATTTATAAGGAGATCACTAATGTACTGATGGGCAAAGAATAATGACCCTATTTACTGAACCAATAGTTTACTAATATTGAAAAATACCGTGATAGTCAGGACTTCATTCATGTTTAGTGTAACTACTAAAATGCATGTTCATGAGACATTTTTCTTATTATTGTATGAATTTATTGTTACTGCACGGATTTACTTTTATTGTATTAATCTACTTATCCTGCCACTGGATTGTTACTGTTACTGATATAAATACTGATAATATCTGATACTACTGATCCACTGTACAATAAGCATGTGATATATAAGATTTATTGAGCATCTGATTGAGATATTAAGCATGTGATTGAGATATTAATTTAATGTTAATATAGAATAATTTGATAATATGTGTATACTTTTATATGATTTTATTATATTGACATGATTTTAATAGTCTTTATCAATATATTTGTTTAATACTTTATTCATTTTATTTATTTATTGATATTATAAATACGATGATTTATTTATAGATTTAACACTCATATTGGTTTACTGCTCTACAGGTTTTCGTATTGTAGTATTATATTATTTATAGATTGTATTACTACTACATGTGAATTTTACTATTTCTACATTGATTAAATGATAATATGAATGTAACTATTATGATTTGGTTGGTGACATGCATATTGTTCCTTTATCGTGCTTTTAATTAAGTTATAGATTTTGATGACCTGTTGGATTTTTTAAGCTCATTATATGTGATTAAATGATTTCAGGTCATGGCAAAGGATCAGAAGTGTGGGACTTGTCAGGAATTTTTCAGATTTAGTTTCTTTTTGTTTTAGATATTCTTTTAACTCATGTCATAATGGTTAGTATATAATTGTGTAGATCATAAGTAATGTATATGATTTTGAGAATGAATATAGATGTCTATATTGATATTTTAAATTAAGAATATATTTTGTTGTTTAATACTAATAGATGATAATAGATAGCTATGGTGTTATTTTTTAAAAAGATAAATGAATAATGCTTCCAATTTAAAAACATCACATGAGCATTCTCATCTCTGCGACACTTAACTCTATTCCAATAGTTGTGTGAGCAACATCTTTGTAGGGCTTGGTCCGATCCAGTTCAGCCAACTAGACCTCACCCTCTTTCCTTTCGTGTTTTTTTTTTTTAGTATTTTTCTTTAATTTTGATAGAGATCTTTTATCCTTTTTTTTTTTGGATAAGTTCTTATGTGGTTCTATAAATTTAATTAATTTTAAATAACACAAAAAAAGGAATGTGTCAATGACACTTGAATGTAGGGGTGTCAATATTTGACACGACACGAAAACCCGGCCCGGAAAATCCGGGTTGGACCCGACCCGATTTCAAAACGGGTCGGGTTCGGGTTCCAGAAATTGACCCGTTTAAAAAACGGGTCGGGTCCGGGTTGACCCGGCGGGTTGCCGGGTCTACCCGCCAACCCGTTTAGTTTAAAAAATTTCGAAATCCCGCCCTCTGCCCGCTGCCCCCGCTTGCTGCCCGCTGCCCCGCTGCCACGCGCTGCTGCCCAGCACTCGAGCTCGCGCTCGCGCTGCCGCCCTCGCGCTCGAGCTCGCGCTCGCGCTACCGCGTGCCGCTCTCGCTGTCGCGGTGCCGCCGTCGCCTGCTGCCGAGTGCCGATGGCGTGCTGCCGCGGTGCCGGGTCGGGTCGGGTCAACCCAGCAACCCGCCGGGTCGGGTCCGGGTTCGAATTTTTGACCCGTTTCTCTACCCGGGTCGGGTTAGGGTCGACCCGTTTTCCACCCGGGTCAGTTCGGGTTCGACCCGAACCCGACCCGTGACCCGAAATTGACACCCCTACTTGAATGAGATATGCTCAAATAGAAGAAATTTATATTACAATCACAAGATAATAAATCTGTATTTTAGACGAAGACTCAAATTCATTAATTGTTCAATAAAATTAAATTGTCTTCCATTTGGAGCTTATGGCTTTAATTTTTATTGTTTAGTATTGGCCTCCTAACATAAATTACATTATAACATAATATTTTTTCATTAAATTCCAGCAACCTCCATTTGCAAAATCATCACCCAAATATAATTAAATTCTTAGTGAGTTTATATTGTCACATATAAATATATAAATTTCATATTTTATTTCTTAGAAAGAATATTAATTTTATAAATATATAAATTCGCATGTGAATCATTTACTTTTATAAATGTAATATTTAGTTTTTTTTTCATATAAAAATTGAAGAAGAATTAACTATTGAAATATTTAGCCATCCTAATATTGAAGTTTATTTTTATTGAATGATTTTTGTTGCATCTCTTGCTTGAGTTTCAATGAACATCAATATTGCATGAGCATCATCTTTCATGATAATAAAGCTCAAGAATTTCATGTGATGCATGCTTATCAAAAGAGATCTATTTGGATTGAAGGAATTTAAAGAGAGAAAAAAGAAAGTAAATAGAAATGGAGAGGGAATTGAATTGAAATTAGTTTTTATAATACTTGAATGTTTATTTGGTTGAGAAGAAATTTAGTGAAAAACAAATATGATTTTTTTAGGTTATAAATTTTTGAAGCTTTTCCTTATTCTATTTATGACGTATTATGTCTGTCGAAATGATAACCTCATAAAATTTTCTTTTCATTTTTATTAGGGTTTAGTATAGGAAATTATCAATGAAAAAATGCATTTCCTTTTCCATTTCAATTTTCTTCTTCTTCTTCTTATTCTTCTTCTTCTCTCTCTCTCTCTCTCTCTCTCTCTCTCTCTCTCTCTCTCTCTCTCTCTCTCTCTCTCTCTCTCTCTCTCTCTCTCTCTCTCTCTCTCTCTCTCTCTCTCTCTCTCTTAATTCTTGCAAACCAAATTTACTTAAAAGGAGTTTGCATAAGAAATCTCTTGAGAACATTCACATATACATTGAATGTATAACAAAAGTTAAGTCTTAGAGTACGTGTAACAAGATACAACATTTCAATCCTTTTCTTTGCACAATTGGCGATCTCATTTGATAGCCAGCCATCAATGAGACAATTTGTGACCATTAAAAAAACTCATTAGAATCTACCACATTCTAATAAAATATAATTATGGCTCAATCATTAAAAAAGAATCCAATTCAAGAGGAATGTTAGACCAATATGATTATAATAAAATTTGGAGAGAAAGTTGACAAATAGTACTAAAAATAGTTGATAACTATGCAATAATTAAGTTGAATGCCTTCCAAATGTTGACATATGTGGTGTAAATAATGATTCAAGCATAATCATTTACAAGACCCCAATGGAATTAAGTTCAATAGAGGAGTTGAGACAAAATTGGAATCATAAAATGAATAAAATTCGGAGGAAAAAAAAGGAATAAAGATCGATTCCATTCTTGAAATTGATTTCTTTAACAAATACCTTCAATTGATTTGGAATGATTGATATCAACATAGAGGATCTAAAGATGAGCTCATAATTAATAGTTTTACATGCATGATATATAATTTTCAAATGAATTATTCATTTCTTACATTTGTGTATTTATAGTGGCTTTATATAAAAAATATAGTGGTTGGTACCAATTGAATTCTAGTCAAGATGACTTGTGCCTTTTTTTTTTTACAATCCCTATATAAGGTGTAAAATAAAAATAACATTAAATGAGGCCATTATATCATCTTCACCCCTTCAACTTGATGTATTTGATTATTTAATAAATTATTATATAACAACATAAGTGACATCTTACAAGCTCACTAAAACCAACTAAGATAATAAAGAGAACTCAAATTTGACCCCATAACTACAAAAAAGAACATACCAAATTCATTATTATAAATGTCAATTATTTGAAATTTTGAAAAATTAGATTAAAATAGAAATTATTTTTTTAATTTATTAATATAATTATAATATTTATATATAATTAAAATATAAATAAATCTTTTAATATATATTCATAGAGAGAGAGAGAGAGAGAGAGAGAGAGAGAGAGAGAATTACTCAAAATTTGAAGATGGTGATGGCCTCCTGAGTCACCTCCTAATTTCATCACTATTTGTAATTTTTATACTTCAAAATAAATGCCTTTAGTATGATTTTCTACATATTTTTGGATAAATAAAAAAGATAAAGGGCCATAGTTTCACTTCTTCTTCTTTTTTTTTGGGAGAAAATTGAGTACAATAAAGCACTAGTCATTGACCTTTAATGTACGTAGGGGAAATTGTAAGCCATTGATGATCTCTAAGTAAGAGCTTAAGTGTGCCACCCAAGATTAGATCCATTTTAGACTTGGATGCAAGTGATAAGAGGGTGAACTAAGTGCTTAACTTATTTCTTAACTTAATAGTTAATTCATTGTTAGAATTAATTCCTTTTGAAATTCTTGATTTTTATAATTATATTACAATTTATTTATTGAGCAATGTCTTTACTCTCATATCAGATAATTAAAACTATATTAATGGAGAAATACTAATTAATTTTTTTTCTTTTTGCATAAGATCAATTTTTCGATCGAACAAGATGAAATATTACTGTGATATTAACATGATTGACATGAAATGGCAAATGGGGAGTACAAGCACGTCTAAATAGTGATTCATTTGGAGCCCAAATTGAATCCCTAATTAATCTCTCATGGGCAAATGATCAAATTATAGTCTATACCTTCACGGCCTCCTTCACCGACCAACAAAAATAAAGCACGCACACATGATGTATGTGCATGTATAAATCAACATGTTATAGTTTTTTTTTTTTTTTTTGACGATGAACGATAAATCGTAAAATATGTTGCTCGAGATCATGAAATCTGGATAGAAAACCTTCGCCTTGGTCGCCTATCCTTTCACATTCATTATTTTTTAAGATATTTTTTTATTTATTTCTTTATTGTTGGCTTTTAATCAACTTTGTGATAGCAGCTACAGCTTCTGCAACATTCATATAAATGTTATCTGATCCAAATTTCTCCCAAGCCTCTGAAATAAAAAGTTTGTTTGCAACCTCTCCAATGGGATTTGCAAGCACAAGCTACAAAATTACACAGAAAAACAATTAATTAATTATAACTATATGCATTATTTGTGCTCCTTAATCACAATAATATTCACAATTTGCAATTTCTACTCACCTGCAGTGATCTATTGTTGAGTGCCTTCTTTATTTCTAAGAGTGCATCAATTCCACTTATGTCAATTGCAGTCACAGCTGAGAACATATAAAAACATTCAACAATCAACTTTTTAGTTAAAATTTTTTATGATTTTTTAATTACTTACCTGACATATCCAAAACCACACATTTGATGCCATTTTCCTTCAGCATTAGAGCTCTTTCCTCCTCTTCTCTAACCCATCTCAAAATTCTGCAAAAGCATTGTCATTAGCTGAATAATCACATGAAATCTTGATTAATATCAATAATTATCTGCTAATCACACTTCTTAACCATGCATTAGCAGCTTTAATGATTAATAAACAAACCAACCTATCTTGAAGATACACAGCACTTGCGAAATAGATAGGAAACTCAATGCTGAGAATAAGAAGATAAGGAACCCTTTTGGCATCCCTGTACTGTCCAATACTTCTGTAACTCTGTGTTCCCAAAACATTTCCCATGATAGCAATGTTTGGCCTTGTGACAGGAAGCAATATCTTGATTACAGATATACCCACCTGAAATTACAATAATTAAATAAATGAATGAATCAAATGGATAAATTTGAAATTTATGAAGAATGTATGAGGCTTACTGCAATTGCAAGGCCTATTGGTACTGAGATGAAGAGGACTCCAATGAATGCAGTTAGATAAGCAATGAAATCAATCTTATCTACCTTCCAAAGTTTAATTGGGACTTTGAAATCAATTAGTCCTACAACTGCTAATATGATAGTTACTGCTAATATAACATTTGGTGTGTAATAGAAGAGAGGCATTAAGAACATCATGGTTATAAGCACAACTGATGCCATCACTAAGTTAGAAATTGCTGTCTTGGATCCTGAATTGTAGTTCACTGCTGATCTGGAAAATGATCCTGTATTTCAAATAATGAAGAAATATAATTAATATTTTTGTTTAGGGTTTATGTGGCTAATAAGATCAATAGATAGTTTAGGCTTCAAAAGAGACAAGGTGTAGGGAGGGAATCATGGATCGTAGTCCATACACAACAAGCATGGGCGGATCCACCTTAAGGTCGGTGGGGGGCAATTGCCCCCCTGAAAAAATTAAAAAAAATTCTTTATTATATGATTCTTTAGGTAATTTATCCCCCTCCATATATTTTTTAATCTTTATTGCCCACCCCCCCTAAAAAAATTTAAATTACTATGGTCTTTAGGCAATTGCCCCAACATAATTAAATACATTGTGTAGAGATGTTATTGTTAGAAAACGATGAACCAAATACAAAGAGAAATAGTAAAGAGAATACAAAAATATCTTTACAACCAAAATTGATCAGGTCGAACCCCACTAGGGGGCACTGCCTCCTCGAACCCCAACATATATGTGAAGCATACAATGATGAACAAATAGGGGTTGAGAGGCAGTGCTCTTTGAACAATTTTTGGTTGTAAGGATATTTATGGAAAAAAAAAAAGTCTGCACTTTTACTTATAGTTACTTATAAGTTCCGCACCTCCCGCCCCCCGAAAAAATTAAGGCTGGATTCGCCCCTATCAACAAGATTTGTGCTAATGATATGATTGGAGGATGATTATCATTCAATGTTATATGGAATGATGATTCCAAATTTTGATAAAAATAAATCAGATTATTCTAATCAAAATTTTATCAAGATTATTACAAAATCATTAATTCTGCTTTGACATGAGTGCAATACATACATGAATAGTCAATTAAATTGTACATTCATCTCATAGCAAAATATAATTACTTTGAGGCTCATTATGAACAATTTTCTATCAAAATATTCATATATTTTTTTCTTTTTTTCAATCTAAACTTTGTTCTTAATGCCATATAATTAAATTCACAATGTGTTTTTCAATCAAAAAATAAAAATAAAAATGCAGTCTTCATGACTTTAATGATCATAGGGAACATATTATTTATAGAAAATATAATATCCTTAGTAAGATTTTAATAAAAATTATTTGATTTTGGTTAGCATACCTGTTGTAATGAAACAAGAAGAGCAGGAGCCAGCAATGTTCATGATTCCAATGGCCATCATCTCTTTATTTCCATCAATTTGGTAGTCTTTTAGAGAAGCAAAAGTTCTCCCAACAGCTATTCCTTCCTGTGATTAGTTCAAAATCAAATTAATATTTCAATCATTATTATTATTATTATTATATTTAGATGGGAAGTTTAATGTGTTTAGTGCTTACAGTTAGAGAGAGGATCCCGGTTATAATGCCTGTTTTGATGGTTAGCATCAAATAGGAACTTTTGAAAAGTAGCTTATCAATAGAAGGAGGATTAAGCCCCTGCTCTAACATGCCAACCTGATAGAAAAAAATCTCTCTTTATTTGTTATAATCATGTTATGATGTGTTATAGAAAAAAAATATCTCTATATTTGTTATAGTCAAACTGAGTATCTTGATGAGATGAATCCAACAACTCTAATATCTCACTAAAATTTCGATGTTTTGTGCCCAATTGCTGCCAAAAAATTGATGTTCTTTGTCTTTCAACCACTCATATTTGAACTAACCACCAACGTTTAGTGCATATACCGCTTGCTAATGACCATAATACTCATATTTCATTGATATATAATGCTCATTTTATCAATCTTTTGATCTCTCTTATCAAGAGAATGACTCATATTTCACCGGCCTTCTCAGTTGCCTAATCTCCCCTCATACCAGAAGATTGTCATAGCCAACAATTGATCTTCACCCAATTTCTAACATATCTCATTAATCATCATTTGATGCATATTAATGATCGACACCCATCAGTCATCAACGTATGGAAAAATTATTCTGTGCGGATTCCGAACGTCGTCCAGAGACCAATAAAAATGCACCATGTCACCCTTTTATTGTACCGCGGCTCAATACTACTCTACACCGCTCGGTACCGCAGCATCTGGACGTAGAGCTGCGTCCGACATCCGCACATAATAATTTCTCCAACATCTAATGACAAACTGGAGAGATTTGAAGAAGAAAACTGGAACTAATGAAGCCGTAATGAGATGCATAAAATAAAGATAAAAATCATAGATCATGAATTTTATCAAGTGGAAAATAAAAAAGGTATCTTGAGGGCTCAGATTCTTACAGTTTGAATGCCCTGAAAGGCCGGCCTGAATGAATAAATAATAAGTGTTGATATGATCACCGAGAGTAGTGGACCTGTTGCTGATATTAAGTAAAGCTTTGGTCTTTTCAAGCTCTGCATCAAAGTAATTAATTCCCTCAGTTTTATGTGTTAGCCATAATTTTTATCACAAAATAATAATTATGAACCTACATTTTATTTATTTAAACTATTTAAAAAGAATAAAAATTATATCAGAATTTTTTTATGTAAATTGTGCCATGTTGAGCTTTGAGATTAGTGCAATATATAGCACTAATCTCAACGCAGATCCCATATTTTTAAAGGTATATCAGGATATTCTAGGGGAATTTTTATTTCATAAAAAAAAAAATGCTTTATAGCAGTAAGAAAGGAATCTTACAATTTGTCTTGTTAGCAGTAAGAAAGCCAGAAATGCGAAGCCCATCATCATTGTTCTGAAATTCCACTGCACAAATTAAAAGGAAATTATCAATGTTACAATAACAAATTACATTGTAATAAAAAATTATTTTAGATAGCAATAAGAAAAATATCCTAAGCGAAGTTTAAGTTAATTATACAATATCGGCGAAGGCGGGCGGGCGGCCTTGGCAAGGCGAAGATAGCATTGATGGTTGTGGATGACAGTGGTGGCGGTGAAGACCGGCCCGGTCATAATATTTGTTTTTTAAAATACTTTAAAAAAACTTAGTTAATTTATTTTAAAATAAAAAAAATTAAAAATACTTTAAATAAATATATATTTAAAAATAAAAAAGGGATCGTATACAGGACGTAATCAATGATTAATTTTTTTGTGTGGTCGCCCAACGTCGTCTGGAGACCAATCAGAAGGTGTCACGTTACCCGTTCGCTCGGAACTGTAGCTCGGCACCGCACGATACCGTGGCTCAATAATGACACTATCTGATTGATCTCTGCATAGAAAAATTTCTCTTAATCAATCATACCTCGGACATATGGCTGAAAACTGATAACACCACTGGTAAAAAACCAGTTTTTGTGGTAAAATGATTAATTCCAGTAAGTCCTTTAAGCTGCTGCAGCACTGTGATGATAGCTGCACCTCCTGTGAATCCAGCAAGCGTTGGCTTTGATAAAAACTCCACAATAAATCCCAATCTGCTATCAAAATTTTGCACAAAATTAAAGATCTGCACATATATCAAATAAATTTGCAGAAAATAAGCATTTTGGTCTTCTTTTATATTCTATTAATTTCAATTTTTCATTAAAATAAACCTTGATTTTTAACTGCATTCATGACAAAATCATGAAATCCAACACTTTTTATCATATAATATATTTATTTTCAAGATAAGTTTTTTTTTTTTTTTTGCAGTAAAAATAAGTTTTTGATTATCTCAACGCAAATTTAAGTTGTCATATAAGACAAATAAAAAAATAATATTGTTGGTGGCTCCGCCAAAACTTGGAAATCCTCAATCCATTTTTATTTAATAAATAAAAAAAAAGAAAAAAATGTCCTAAAGAATATTAAAAGAAAATTATATATTTAAATAAATTATTAATAAAAAAATAATTGCAAATTATGATGAAAATCTAAAGATAATCTAAAAAATAAAAATTTATATACCTAAGAAGGCCTAACGAAGCTTGCAGAGCACCAGCAAAGAAGGTTGCTGTCAAAGCTAGTTTCAGATAGAGCTCTGGTTGCTCATAAGGAGAGACTTCTTCACTGATCATAGATCCGAGCACCACAGAAACAATGGAGGAGGAACCCACAGCAAGATCTCTTGAACTTCCAAGAACCAAATATACTAATGGTGGCACAAAACTGGAGTCTGCAATTCATTACAAAAACATTATTGATACATTAAAGAAGACATTATTAAATGATAATAAATGAAAGAAAATTTATTTTATTACTGATTAAATGTGAAAATTAAATATATTTAGGAGGGAGATTTATATATAGTTTATATTAATATATTCTAAATTTTAAAATTTAAAGTTAAAATAAAGATCATTGGTATTTATCTTCACAAATGAATTCATTAGAAATTACAATTTATTTAATTCTACATTTTACAGTTTTCAGCCAATTAATGAGATTTAAATTATATTTTTTATTTAGACAAAATTATCAATTTAAAGGAGTTTGTCCAGAATATTTATTTAGGCTTTGTTTGGGATGCTTTTTTATTGCTTTCTAAAACGGAGTTTTAGTACAAATTTTTTTATTTTTGTATTAAAACTCCGTTTTAGAAAGTATTAAAAAAGCCGTCCCAAACGAAGCCATAGTCTGCTGCATCATTTATTATTTATTTAAATGAATAAAAAAAGTCTTTTTTTAAGGATTGATTAGGCTTAATTTGGAACATTTTTTGACTATTTTTATAATAAGAAAAATAATTAGTGAGAAAATAATATATTTAAAAGATAATTTATTGCTTATTTTTTAAATTTTGGTTTTTAAAAAATATTTTTAACCTGTAGAAGAAAAAAGGTTTTAAAAAGCTAAAGTTTCATCAAACGAAACTTAAAATCCATGAGACTGATCTTTATTTGGATGTTCATATTGTAAAAAAAAAAAGCTGATGCAGCAAAAAACCACTATATAATGTGGCATCAAATGGGACAAAAACTTATGAATCCAATGTAAAATTCCAAAAAATTTATTCCCCCATTCAACGATGTTAAAATATCTTGATACTATCAATATAACTATCCTTTACACAGCTCATCATAGTCTGTTGGTTAGGAGATTTGACTACTAATTAAGAGGTCTTAAATTCGATTCTTACATATGTGATGTGTTTATGAGTTTATCTTAATTGGCCTAAATACTCTCTCTCTCTCTCTCTCGAAATTATTCTGTGCGGAGGCCAGATGCAAAACGCCGTCCGGAGACCAGCCAGAATGCGCCACGTCAGCGGCATCGAGCCATGGTACTGAGCAAAGGGGTGATGTGAATAATTAATCCGCTCTCTCTCTCTCTCTCTCTCTCTCTCTCTCTCTCTCTCTCTCTCTCTATCTATCTCTATATATATATATATATATATATATATATATAATTTTACATTTATGTTTATTTATTCTTAGGCTAATAAATTTTTTTAAAAAAAAGCTAATGAAGTAATTGCACAAAGAAAAAAACTCACATAGTCCATAAATAGGTGGAAGATAGGCAAGCTTTGCATAACTTATTCCCTGCATGGGCAAATTACAGTCAATTCAATTTAGTAAAAGGTAATGTGATTAACATATATAATAGGCTGTATTTTCTTGCTAATTAATGTTATTATAGAGATAATCCAATGCTTAATCAATTGAAATTATAATTTAATTACTTGTGGGATTGCTAAGCTAGCAATAGTGAGGCCAGCAATAGCATCAGACTTGAGGAGTTCAAGGCTGTAATCAGAGCCCCAAATCAAGACTGGAAACAAGTACTGAAGAACCATAAGCGTCTTCTTAGTTACTGTTTTCTGCTTCTTAACGTTGTGAAGAGGATCATCAGGGAAGAAACATTCTCCTGACCAGTGCTTCAGAGCTCTGAAAGTCCTCTTGTTTTGTGGCAAAGGAACCTTATGAACTTCATCTGATTTCTGAATTTCTTGAGCTGTTGCTATAATTGAGAAATAGCCTGACTCTACATCTCCATTTTCTTCATCTGCGCTCTCTACCTTACCAGTCATTATTGCTTTGTTATTCAGTAATAAGAGAAGAATTTCAGGTATTTGCTTAATAAAATGAGGTACTTATAGGAAGATACAGAAATGCTTAATGCAACAAAATGATTTGTTTGTTTATGCCCATTTTGGACTCAAAAGAAGAATGAGTTTTTATCAATTAAAATACACGAAAAAAATATAGTAAAGATTATTAGGATATAATGAGTAATTGACTCAGCCTTGTGCAGATGCTTGCAGATGATCAAAGCTGGGATATTATTTTAATTGCTGTACGTACAGCGCAGCAATTCTGCCGATATGCATTTGTTTTTTTAGAAAGGCATTAATAAGAACAACATTACATTCTGCTGATATGGCAGAAGTAATTGATTTGTTAATAATCGACAGTCCGCAGAAATTTTGAGATAGTATATCAATTAGAAACTTTCAGATTGACAAATCATTAAAAAATGATCTTGATCGGGCACAAATCTCGAGGCAAAAACAAATTTGAAACTTCTAAAATTAAATTCAATATCATATGAACTTTGATTTTAGCAAACTTACAGTCGAACTGAACATCTCGAAAATACGAACCCAACGGCACTCAACAACACCAAATTCGACTGAATCTGAGTCCAAATCCGACTGAATCTGAGTCCAAATCGAAGACCTGAAGCATTTTTGGAAAGTTCAAACCAGAAATTGGATGACCAAATGATTCTCAAACATGTCATGCTTATAGTCAAATCAAGCGACTCGACAAGACGATTCCAACGAACCCAAAATCATCAAATTCTGATATCATTAAGACATTCAAATGCCCAGTAAACAGTCCACGATCAAGGGATCAATATTGGCCGTTCATTCAAACCACTCCCAACATACCCTTGATCTCACAACTATTTACTAGCCATGACACTCTCAAAAAATTATAAATAGATCCATCATTCCTCATGGAAGTGGACCCAAGGTAGGAAGAGATGGAAGAGAGAGAAACTAGAGTTATCTTGCCATCAGACTCCTTGACCACCGTCAGTCATTGGACTTTCGTCCGGCCACCGACTGATGTCGGAATTCCGCCCGACCACCAATTATCGCCAGAAATTTGTCCGGCCATCGACTATTGTTGGTTCTTCTGTCCTCCATCGACAGACAACTATCTTTCTAACAATTGTTACCCGCCAACTACGATCATTCCAACCTCCATCACCAGACAATAGTCTTTATGACCACTATCGCTCGTCGATTACAATCCTTCCGACCTTCATCGTCAGACTATGATCCTTCTCACCTTCTTCTCTAGTCAATGGTCTTTTTAACCACTATAACATGTCCACTACGGTCCTTCCGACCTCCGTCGCTAGACTACGGTCCTTCCGACCTTTTTCGCCAGACTACGATCTTTTTGACCACTACCTCCCTCTGACTACAGTCCTTCCGACTTCTGCCGCCATATAACAATCCTTCCAACCTTCGTTGTCATACACCAATCTTTATGACTACTGTTGCTTGTCGAATATGATCATTCAGACCTTTGTTGCCAGATTACAATCCTTACAACCTCCATCGTTAAGCAATGGTCTTTCTAACCACTATCACCCACCGACTATGGTCCTTTTGACCTCTGTCTCCAGACTACAGTCCTTCTGACCTCCATCGTCATACAACGGTGCTTCCGACCTACGTCGTCAGACAACTGTCTTTCAAATCACCATCGTCCGCCGACTACGGTCCTTCAGACATCCATCGACAGACTATGGTCCTTCCAACCTTCGTCGCTAGACACGACCTTTATGACTACTATCGCTCGCCAACTACAGTCCTTCTGACCTCCGTCGCTAGACTAGTGTCCTTCTAACCTCCATTGCTAGGCATCAGTCTTTCTGACCACTGTCACCCACCAACTATGGTCCTTTTGACCTTCATGGCCAAACTACAATCCTTCCGAGCTCTGTCACTAGACTATGGTCCTTTCGACCTCCATCGCCAGACTATGGTTCTTCTGACCTCCATCATTAGACAATGGTATTTCTGATCATTGTCACCCGCTGACTATGGTTCTTCTGACATACGTTGCTAGGCTACAGTCCTTCTATCCTCCGTCATCAGACTACGATCCTTCTAACATTCGTCGCTAGACAACAGTATTTCTGGACACAATCTCCCACCAACTATGGTCATTCTGACCTCCATTCCCATACTACGTTCCTTCTGACCTCCACACCAGACAACAATCTATCTGATTACTATCGCCCACTGACTACGATCCTTCCAACCTTTGTTGCTAGACAACGATCTTTTTAAACAATGTCATTTGCCGACTACAGTCCTTCCGACCTTCGTTGCTAGAGAACGGACTTTTCGACCTGTGTCGCCTGTTGACTACGGTCCTTCATACCTTCGTCGCTAGACAACGATTCTTCCGACCTTTGTCACAAGACTAATGTCTTTCCGACCTTCGTCGCACATCGACTACAATCCTTCTGATCTTCGTCACCAGATAATAGTCCTTCCAACGTCCATTGCCTGTCGACTATGGTTCTTCCGACCATCGTCACCCAACTACGATCTTTTCGACCTCCATCGCTCGTTGACTATGGTCTTTCCGACTAAACGTACATGTCAATACTTATACTTTCAATTCCCACCATGTAATGCACTTTATATTATGTATATTTGTTATATCAAACCAAGCCCTTCCCTCAAGGAAATGACTCATTTGTAATTGACTACAAACACTAGTAGATTCATTCAAATTGTGTCAAGCCTCATGTTTTTCCCCTTTTTATGGATTTCCACATAAATACTCAGGTGTCTCTTATGCACGTCACACCCTCTCATTTATCTGATTTGTGTTAGATATCGTACAAAGCTAAGACGTTAAACTATATATTTATTTATCGCCGTGAATATTCCAGGATGCAACACAAATAATCTAAACTTCGATTTCAATAAATTTATATTAAAATTAAATATTTTTAGTACAAGATGAATCCATTATTACCACAAATAATTACGATCATGACTTAAATGAACCCAAATTAACTACTTGAAGTATATTTAGAACTTTTTAAAAATTAATTGAAAGACCAAATGGTCTATAAATATTACGTGCTTAGGTCAAATTGAGCACTATATTGAGACAAATCTTATGAGTTTGAGATTATTCGATTCTGACGACATATGACACTCAAATGTTCAATAAATGATCTATGATTAAGATGATTAATATATATTGCTTGAATGAGTGTTCTGTATTTGGTCAAATTTTCTAAAATGCCACTCGAAAAAAGCTATAAATAATAGGTCATTTTAAGGAGATTTAAGAGATGAGAAGAACTCAATTAAACTTTTATGTGATCACCACTAATATGACTAAAATTATTATTGTTGCTTGACTATTAACATCTAATCATACTGTTGGGCTTTGTGTATTTCGTTGTAAATATCGGTTTTTATAATCCATATAACGGGAATTAGACAAGTGTTCTCATATAGTCCCATCTTTCTTTTTTGTCTTTATTAATTTTGTGCTGTTGTGAATTTTTTTTTTTAAAGCCGGCATGATGAAAAAATTAAGTTGGATTTTTCAAGGACTTATAAATATTTTAATTTAGAACTATATATGATAGTAGTCCATTTGTCTTACTTAGGACAAAATGCTGACATGAGCTCTTACATATGCTTGTCATGTCTATGATTTTTTTTCCTTTTTCTTGTTAAGAACATTAAGCTGAATGTTCATAAGCATATTACTTCGAATTTATATATCAGCACATTTGTTTATGCGTAGGTCTTTTTTTGGGTTTCCCTTAAAAAAAAAAATAAACGCATTGATTTTTTTAGTGGGACTCTTATATTTAATATTAGAACTATCATATTTATATATTTAACATTTAAAATTTATGAGTTATTCAGCGAAATATCGTATCCACTTTTCACCAATTTTGCGTGCTTTATATGCCATCGGTGTCATCGATACACTTTAAGGCAAGATCACGTAGCAATTTACTCATTTATTGATCTTTCGAGTGAGATCTTGTCACGATTTCTTCTCTTTCTTCTTCGTTAAGGGTTTCAAAAGCTATGAATGTTTGAATAAGGTAATAGATACATAGTAATTTTTAAGGTTAAAATATGTAAATAGAATATATTTAAAGTGTTAGCAAACTCTTCAATGAACACACTGTTCATCAACCAAACAAACTTAACGCTGAAAATTAAGGGTAAGAAATAAGCTTAACATTCTCATTAAATTAGTTTTTTTTTTTTTTCAAATATTTTTCAGCTTTATGAGTTAAATTATAACGGTAATACATGAGGTTCAAATCAACTCGAGATTTGAGTAGTCTTTGCACACTTTCTTTATTCATAGCAAAGATCAAATTCAAATGAAGAAAAAAAAATACATAAGCATGTCCCAATGCATTTTGCATGAGGATGGGCTTTGATGTATTTGGATTTGCGTTAAGATTAGTACAATCATTGTAGGGGTGGAATATAGGGTTGTAAACGAGTCGATTTGAGCCGAGTTCGAGTCAACCTTGACTTGAGCTTGAGCTTGAGTTTGAGTTCGAGTTTGATTCAAGCTTCATTTTACGAGTTCGAGCAAGCTCGTTTATTATGAAATATATTATAATTAAGCATTTTTTACTAAAATGGTAATTAAAAAAGAAAATAATAAATAATCGCTTTATGTAAAAAGTGAGATATAAATTTTTAAATATTTATAATACTATTTTTTTAAAAATTCTGAATGCTAAAATATATTAGCTGCATTTTATATTAATATTTTTTAAACAAACCAGCTCCCAAGCTAACGAATCGATCGAGACACGGCTGGCTCAAGCTTGGCTTGGTAGCTCATTCAACTCGACTCACAAGTCATTTATCGAGTCAAGTCCAAGCCGGCTCACTAGTCAGCTTGACTCACTTACACCCCTAGTGGAATCAGTCTCTTTTATTAGGATGGTTAAAAGAGGATCAGAAATGTGTAACCTCATAAGCAATAAAAAGGATTTTTTTTTTTTTTATGTGTAGATTTTAGGGGATATACATTTATTGAGGTGTACAAAATATGTAAAATGTTTATTATATTATAGGGAAATTATATATATATATATATATATATATATATATATATATATATATATATATATATATATATATATATATATATATATATATATATGGCTTATTGACTTAATCATCTTCTAACCCCTAAGAGTTCAGTACTACAAGAACAACTTTATATATGTGAAACTGCATAATAATGTTTAACACATATTTATTGAAAATGAATAGGCATATCTAGCATGTAATTATGAAAATATATAAAGAACTCATAAGAAATTCTAAATAAAAATGATGAATTAAGGTGAAGTTATTGGTGACTTCACTTGAAGTTGATGAGCAAATTTGAAACTTGGGTGAGTTCATTTTGCAGGTCAAATGAGTGCAATGGTCTAGGATCATTTGGTCATTACAATGCACTCTAGCTTCTTTACTTGGTTAATTTAATTACAACTTTATGACATATAATCTAATTTGATTGACCTGAGTCAAGTCCTACACCTCATTTTTTTAGTAAACTAGTTCGCTTGCCATTATTGATGGATTAGTTGATAGGGAACTACATTACTTAGAAAATCCTACACATTATTATAGGATATATAGTATACATTAGCTTCTTATAGATTTAGGTTATGTCACCGCACCTATCAAAACCACTTCTAAAGATTATTTTGGTCTACCTTATTTGCATAACAAGAAAGCATACATTACTTTGATTGGTATTTGGGCTTATCCTTTTATTTGGCAATCTAGTTATGCACTCTTAACTAGGCTTTTCTTAAAACTTAATCATATCATGTTAATCAAGGGTCTTCTTCATACAATCATTCTTTATTGATTGTGTTTTTTCTTCCCTTAGTAATATTATTTTTGGTTGAGAATTTACTTAGATTTGTCATGCTCTTTTGAGCTAATCTACTACTAGTATAGTTATATCCTTTTGACTAGACTACCCACCCAGCTCGTGTTCATGCTCTTATGATTGTATATATCTTAGGTTTAGTCATTCTCTTTTGACAAAATTCATTCCAAGCATAATCATAATCTTTTATAGAATAGGGCTTGCCAATGATAAAAAATCCTCAAGTGATGTTTCACATTGATGACATGACTATGTTAACATGCATATACATGAATCTCTCACTTCAGGAGAAAAAAAAACACTTGCATGCATATCATATACCTTATAATAGATCTTTATATTATATGCATGATTTTTTTTAAATACATCTAGGTGCCTTCCTAATACTCTACGTAGTGGTTATCCTAATCCAAACATGATTATTAATCTCATTGAGCATCTCTGATTGCATATAACTAAGCTATATCATTCCCCTCTTTTTCGTAGGCATTATCTTTACATCTTGGGATTGTATGTCCAATATACTCTTTAGTATATCTCTTAGAATTCATCTACCTATGATTATTTTTTTAATTTGAGATCTTAAGGCAAATTTTGAATTATGTAATTTATGACTGCTAATAGAGCATCTCATGACTTACTTGGGACAACTACCTTTGCAGCTAAATAATTTCAAGTTTAAATCCTTAGCATGACACACCCATGAAGTCTATACCAAGGTTATGTTTATCTTTTTTCTAGTTTTTAACTTTTACATGCCACTTTCCTAAGATCATGGTACTCTTTTTTTATATCTTTGGTGATTCTAAGATTGTTATGGAATGAGATAAGATTTTAATGTAGAGAGACAATCATCTCACTTGATTATAGTGACTCATCATCTGCCTTATTAACTGACCAATTTCAAAGTATATATTATCATATTATGATAAAAATCTTTAAAACATTGTCTTTTTTTATATTAACTCGGTCAAATTAGAATAAATTAAGGCATATTTTATTTATCAAGAGTATCACTTGTAGGTGTGACCAAGTGTAAGTATCCTTAGAGAGGTCATTTTGGGAGGATAATCAACTTAGATTCTTCACTTGATTTGACTTCGCCTAATTTTGATGATATGATTTCTTGTGAGTATTTATATGATTTGAGATATAATTTATTAGTCCTACTCCACTAGATTGTTGACCATCACACATATTCCACGATCAATCCAACCGAGTGCACCGATATGACAAGCGATCAAACAACACAATGTAAATCAATTAACTCAACATCATGCAAACTTAGTCAAACATCATACTTATGCAAAAATGGAGTGTGTTGATATGTTCAAAATGTTAAAATGTTAAAATCACTTAGAAAATACTCATATTATATGGGTAATCAAATATTTTCATTAATAAATTCTCATCATAGAATTATATATTCATAGCATTAATTTCAAGTATGACGAAGAAGAATTCATGTAGCCAACCCCACATAGTGGGACAAAGGCTTGATTTTATTGTTGTTGTATAAATTTAGGGTATGAGCCCAATAGTTGTAGAAATAAGGCATTGAATAGTTTTAAAAATTGGGATTCAAATAGTTAGAATGCATCTTATTAATTGATTATTTTTTATTCTTTTAAAGATATTTATATATTATATACGTTGCATGAGTTTCCTTTCAAGCAAAGTCCTTGCCTTTTGGCCTTTCATTTTAATTATTCAAATAAAATTCTTAGCAAATTCCAATTAAAAAATTAATTATTAGCTTAAAAACCTTCCTTTCAAGTCCCCCATTTATTTTTTAGTGAAATAAACAACTCAATCTCTATCAAATTATTTAAGCAGCTCCCCTTCCTCTTCTCTCTGCCTCCACTCTTTCGAAGAACATATCACAAAAGATAACAAATGGAGAAAAATATTGAGGAGAATGAAGAGTTTTTTTTTTTTTTTTTTTTTCTAATGAAATTTCTAATCTTTTTAAAGTTATATTAAAATGTGAATTCTGCTTAATAATATAGAAATAATATATACAAGTATATGATTAAAATTTATTGGATCTACATCAGTTGAGAATTTCTTTTTATAAAAAAATTGATTGAAAAATAATATAGAAATAATACAAGTATTTGATTAAAATGACAACTTAAACTTCTTGCTGAAGTGATTTCATGGATGTTTTCTCTAACTGAATCATTTCAATATATAAAAAAAAAATACTAATTCTATTTCTTAGATTTCGTCTTTTTAAGTAGAATTTTTTTTTTTACAATTTTGCGTAAATTTTACGTGAAATTCTTCATCTCATATTTATTAATAAAAAAATTCTTGCATTTCACAACATTAAACCAATTATTTATATAAATTTACAAAGCACTTTAACATAATTACATGTCGTATTTTTTTTTTTAATTTAATGTAGCTATTGTGTATGGTAATTGAAGTAGTGTTTATGAGCATGATACAAAGGATGTATGGTATGGTAATTGAAATGACCTGGAATGCCCATTTAAATTGATAAATGCTCGACAATGAATGAGAATTTGCTTGAAAAGATATCATTGAGAACAATAACATGTGAAGAATAATAGATATTTAAGTTTAATTTGGGAAATGACATTATTTACTAAATTTGATATTTATTTAAAAATATAGTAAAAGACTTAAGATTCTGTAGTATTTAACGTTACCATGTTGGCTATTTAGCAGATTTAGATTAAATGCTGCTTAAAATATACTACCTAGCAATCACTTAAATTTTAATTAAAAAGATTTATTTTTGATACAACTATGTAAACACGACTTATTTTTCTCTCTAAATATTTTAACACAAAAAAATGAAATATTTATCCAAATTTTCTTGAAGGGCTATAAATTATAAAATTTATAATTATAACAAATATTGGAATATTCATTGGGATATAGTTATACTTGCTTCTCTATTAAAAAAGAAAACTAAAATTTATAAAATATTTTTTTATATATATTTTTTTAATTTAAATATAAATTTCTCGGATAAAAGATAAAATTTTTCAAAACTTATCTCATATAAGGAGAACAATGCATCGTATTGATTACAATCATAATAAAAGAATTACAAATAAAGCTTACTCTTATATTTTTTTTTTGAAAAGATGCATTGAGCAAATTCCTTTATATCCACTATAGGGGCTTACACGTTAATAAAATATTTAACTTCATTATTAATCATCATATCCTGAAACAATTTGATGACGATATGGTTATCATCTTTAATAATGATTCCTTTAGCATCCATCATCCATTCTTGCACTGGCGGAACCCAATAGGTTCCAGGGGGGGCAACTGCCCCCCCCCCCCCCCCCCCCCCCCCCCCCTCAAATTTTTTTTTAAATTTTTTTTATATGTTTTTTGTAGGTAATTTACATCTTTTTATTCATTTTTTAGTACTTAATACAAGGATTTTCATGCAATTGCCCCCCCTAAAAATTTTAAAATACTATGGTCTTTAGGTAATTGCCCCCAACAGGTCGAACCCCTCCAGAAGACACTGTCCCCTTGGAACCCCAACATATATGTCTTATAAGTTTGCCCCCCCTGAAAATTAGGGCTGGTTCCGCCCCTGCATTCTTGTATAACATTCCTCAAAGAAAGAATAGATAAGATTTCCAATTGTGCAGAATCTCAATGAAGAACTGAATCCAAAAGCACATAAGAACTGTCATTTGGAGACTCTAAAAACACCACCTATTCCACCTTTGTTAGACCTCATCAAAGATGCATCTACATTCACCTTAATCCATTCGGGGGGAGGAGGATGCCAAGAAACTAACTATTGTGAAAACTGATTAGCACCCCAACTCTTCCAAAAAAGATTAGATTGAAAATAAGTAACCAAAAAATTGATAGAAGAAATTGCTATAACAGTAACATTATCCTCCAAACTGCCATGAACTATCTTACATCTGCTTTTCCAACAAAAAAATATAACAGAACAATAAAGATTACCGGTTACTGTATCAGAAGATGGAAGGTCCTTCAAGACCTTTATACAATCTTCAAAAGAATTAAAGATATGAAGAGAAAATCCCCATTTGCTAAGTATACAAAAAACCTGAGGTAGTATATCACATTTTACTGCAATAATTTCCTTATTCCAAAAAACTTACTCTTATCAAATATATTATATTACCAACTTTCTTATTGGTAATTTGATTTTAAAATTATTTGTAGAAATAAATTTATAAAAATAAAATTATTATTTTAAATGAAATATATGAATAACAAAGTAATTTTCTCTCAAATTTATTCTATTAAATCTTTTTATTTAGTATTAATGTTTAAAATTTTATTAATTTGCAATTAAAAAAAAAACTTATAACTTTCAAAAAAATTTCACTTAAAAAATAAATAGATTGTTTATTAACTAATAAACAGAATTTACTACCAAAATAATTCATGAATAAAACAAAATCCATGTATCATATAAAATTACGTATCTAATCATATAAAAATTATCATAATGATTATAATTATTTATAATGATAAAATTTTTCATGTTTATAATGATAATATAATTAAAATATTTATAATATGAATTTTTATTTTTATTTTTTTATTAACGTGCATTTAATGCACGGGCATTTTTACTAGTATATCGAAGTGTGAAAGTTGTACCCTTGTGCGAGATGACAGTCACGTAAATTGAAACTCGTGATAAATGAAAATTTTATGTGAGCGACAAATATGCATTAAAAGAGTCGACACTTTATTATTATTATTATTATTATTATTATTATTATTATTATATAATCATGTATTAAGTGAATTTTATGAACACTAATAACCATATTTAACTAATAGTTAACCCTTAAAATATTAGTTAATATACAAATACTATTAATTAATATATTTAAGTGATATTTAATAGTTAAGATATTAGTTAATATATAAATACTAATAATCATTATCTTTATATATGTCCAAATTTCATACTTAGTTTTGCAAATCATACCATCAGTATTTAACTTAATATATTTAACTAATAATTAATAGTTAGATATACTAACTAAATATTATGTTTTATACACGTATCTGATTTTCATTTGATATCATCTCATAATTCCTTGCCACCTCATCTCTCTCACAACATTCTTTAATATGTGTGCTATCGAACTTTCTAATATTTATCCATAATAATAAAGTTTTATCTATTCTCAAAACGTCATTATATATTATTTTGTATAGTATGCATATCTTCCTGCATAATTGTATTATTGTATAAGAGTGATAGTTTTATTAGCTAATTAAATCAACGTTTCTGCATTCTGCCACGTCAAACGGCAATAGACGAACTCTTCTACCTATGCGATCGCAGCTCATTCTATTGATGTAGTGAAATTACAGTAAGAACAGCTCAAAGAGAAAATAAAAAATAGTAAGAAACAAAAAGCCAACAATAGAACAAAACGTTGGCGGAGAGAAAGAACGCTAAAAGGCAGAGATGAGCAATACAATAAAAATAATTCGACTCAGGCAACAGGCCAGATCCACAACATCAGATAATCAGAATAGGCAGCCCGAAAAAACAGAGGCAGCTATGGTTGCCAAAAGGTCGAGAGTGACCAACCCGAGAATACAAAAAGGCATAGTGGCCATCACAGAGCTTTAGCCAGCACAAAAATTTGACCATTCAGCAAAATTTGATGGTTGTCACAAGGACCATCCATAAGCAGAATGGGATGATCGGCCATGCTCATCATCGTCGGACAAAACCACCCAAAACTGAACCAGCTGCCCATCAAAAAATACCAGATAAAGAAGGATTGCAAAAACGTTGAATAATCGAGTCATAAGCTTTCCATGTATTCACTTTGCAACGAATAGCAAAATTGACATAATTTCTAATAGTGTTTGGATTAGCCCAATTCTTAGAGAAACGGCGATTATTTCTCTCCCTCCAAAGATGATAAATAATGCAGCTGACCGTCAAGAAACGGAAATTTTTTCCCAAACATTGAACTGCTGATAGTTATTAATAAATTCAAAAACCTGAGCCAAATTTGGTCTTAGATAAAAATGATTAAGCATAGGGAGAGTTGCTGTGAGAACCATATGAGAGTAATCACATTCAAAGAATAATTGGTTATTTCTTGTCGTTTATAAGTTAGTCTATAACCCTCCAATAAACTCGAAATGGAATCCATCGTTAAAAAAATTGAAAATGGCTGTCAGTTTGGTGTACACGGGTTGGACTAGGGCTGTCAAAATCGGGTCACGGGTCGGATTCGGGTCTAACCCAAAACTAACCCGAGACTGTTTGACTCAAACTGAACCCGACCTATTTTTTCAAATGGGTCGGTTTCTCGGATCCGAACCCATTCCGCTTCGTGTTCGGGTCAACCCAAACCCGACCTGCATATTTTGATCGGATGCAATGATGAGAGCTTGCTCGTTGTGAAGGTAGTCTCATCGTTGCTATTCGGCTTCATTCGTAGGACTTGTGGAGATTGCACGAGTCGCTCGGTTCCTTCGTTGCAATTTGACTTCACTCCTCCGACAACGTTATCGGAAAATAAAACATTTAGATCGGAAGAAACGACGGGAGCTTGCTCGCTGTGAAAGTAACATTCTCCCCTTCGTCACTTTCGTGTGCTTAGAGGCATCTAGGGTTTGCTTTTTGTCTTCTCTTTCTCATCGTTTCTGTTCGACTTTGCTCCATGGACGACGTTCCCTTCCGATCGAATGGGAAGTTACAACATTTTGCTGTGAAGCATTAGCAAATCCCATAAATACGCTGAACTACAAGATTCTGGGTCAAAAATGGGTCATTTTTGAGTTTTCAGGTCAACCCAAATCCGACCTGGAATTTGAAATGGGTCAAAAATCAGGTGTTGACCTCGATTTTGTCAAACCATGGGCATGAGGGACTAGGTTGACCAGGTCAACTGTTGACTTGGTCAACCCAAGGCTTATTGGGTCAATTTTGACCCATTAAGGCCTTTTGAGCCCAAATCAAGCCCAAATCAAATTCCAACTCATTAATGGCTCAAACCTCATATCCATTAGACCTATTTGATTGAGTTGACCAAGTCAACACATGACTTGGTCAATCCAAGTCATAATGGGTCAAATCGACCCATTAAAACCCATTTAAATCCTTATTAAGAGCCATTTAATGCATTAACTCCTCCCCCTTCGTTTTGAATTGCAAACCACGGCCTAATCCCTCTAATTTCCCTCCTAATATGATCATGATTCGATCCTAGCCGTTCCTCTTAGGGTTAGGAGTTTAAATAGAGAGAATTAGGTTATTTTCAGGACTTTTTGACTCTTGCTTGATCTAGAGAGCCCCTCAGCCCCTGAGATTTGGTGAGAGTGCTTCCACGACCCTTCCCCATATTCCCCTACCAAATCCCGACCACCTCGAGCCGTCGCCGGCGAGATCTCCGGCCACCCGAGGAGATCTACCTTCCAAGACGTTTCGGGACCGATCCAAGACGTTTCGAGACGCGGTTTCTTCTTCAAATAGGAGCGTGGACAGTCTACAAGTGCAACAAGCCAGAGATATCTCGATTCCATCGAGTATTTTTGGTAAAATCCTAAACCCTAGTTAGCGCACTTAGATCTAAATAACTCTTTTTATAACGCATTTTAGGACGAGTTTTTTATTCCCCATAGATGCTCTTCTCTATTAGAAGCCGTATCTAAAATTTCATTGCGATTGATCCACCCGATCGAGAGAAATTTCAAAAATATTGTTTAGGGCTCTCGGTCCGGCTTGTTCCAGGTTGGGCGCTCTCTGGACCGTTGATCTGGCCGATCAACGGTGCAGATCCGGTCGGACCGCGTAGCTGTCCGACCGCGGGAGCTCAGGTCGAACCGCGGGTTCGTCCAGCTGCATCTCTGCCGCCCGTTTCGACGCCGCGCCAATCGGACGGCCCCGATCCCGCGCTGACGTGGTTAAGTCGCGCGGGATTATTCCGCCGCCGCCGCAATCATTGCCCAATGATTGGCGGCGGCGCCAATCATTGGCCTCAGACCGCGCGCCGAACCCCGAGCCGCCACGTGTCAGACCGGGCCCGCCGCCGAATTTTTAATTCTAAAATTGTTTTTAAAATCTTTTTTAATCCAGATTTCTTCGAAAATTCGTCAAAAATTCGTTTTTTGTCCGATTTTCGCGTACAATACCTCGTTGGACTCGTATCGTCGTCCTCTACATGATAAATTTTTTTTTTATTAAAATGAAATATAGATTTTAATTTATTTTAAAAACAGCAAAATTCAATTCTTTTACATTATTTAAATAATTAATTTTTTTAGTTTAATTATTATTATATTATTATTTAAATAATTATTTATTATACTAACTATCATTTCTTTTTTTTTAAGTTGCTGTTTTGTCTTTTATTATCGTTAGTATTATTATACATTTTAATATATATATATTTAATTATTATTTATTTTTTATTATTTAAAAAAAAAATCCCTTTTAAGCGCTTTGAACTTCGAAAATGCATAACTTTTTCGTTTTTCGATCCTTTTTTAACGCATAACCCCCTTGTTTCTATCGTATTTTTATTCTGCACTCCTTAGAGTTGGTTTCACTCAAAAAGTTTTGATCCTTCTGCAGTTATTTTCAAAACAGCCAGCTGCCCTATTTTAAAATTAATCAATTATTCCCCTTTAAACTTTGAAATTATATAACTTTGTCGTTTTAAGTCCGCTGTCGACTTACAGCACCTTGTTTTGGATGTACCTTGAATTCTGCATAGTTTGAAGCTGTTTTCATGTGAAAATTATGTTTGTAGTTTCTGTTATGAAAAAAACAGTGAAAATGATACTATTTTAAAATATTATTTTATTGTGTTCAAACTTCAGAAAACCATATCTTCGTCGTTTTAAGACGGATTTCGATGTGCGACCCCTCGTTCTTTTCAGCAAGACGAGCTTTATGTTTTGGAACTATTTCCAGCCTCTTATTTTGGCTGTCTTGACGGTTTTCTGTTTTATACTATGATTTGGTTATTTTAATATTATTTAAATTAACTATTATACTAATTATTTTTAAACTAAAAATTATTTTTAAACTATTTTGAAGCCTCGATTGAGTGGTCAGTGAGTCTCCCATATATCTATTTATTATAAACCGATTTATTTTTAATTATCTATTTTCCTAAAAGTCTATTTAGTTTTAAGTATTTTTAAAGTATTTTAAAACTATATATACTTTAAATCCTAATTTTGGGAGATCCGCTATTCGATGAAATTTTAGACATGGATTCCGAATGAAGAGCAATCATGGGGGAGTGGGTTAGTGAATGGTTGAGTCCCAATCATTCACTAATCCTTTCTTTAGGTGTCTTTACTTTTTATCTTTCGTAGATTGCATGTGTAGGTCGCACTACCACCACTTAGTTTAGGCTCTCCTAGATCTAAGGACATGGCGTGTTTACTTTATTTATGTATTCCCCTACATTTATTATCCCGAGGGTTAGCGTAAACATCACTTTAAACTCCTACAACGTAGTGACACCCTAAGGACAAAAATTAAGGACTAGTCTAGCGAACTTAGAAGTTTTCTAGGAGCTAGGATAGATCCCGGAACGACATGAAAACTTCAACACTTAAACCTAGTGACATCATAAGCCTTTCATAATTTTATGGGGATTTCTAGGAGCTCTTAGAGCCCTTAATTAACCAACCCTAATTAATCTGTTAAATAAGGCCCCGAGACTTTCCGGAAAATACAATAATTACATATTAGGTCAGAAAATTACCCGTAATACCTCAAACTGACCAGAACCTAATCCTTGACCTTAGATAAATAGGGCTCCCTAGTTTGACTTCAGGTTGACCCTTAATTTGACCATAGGTGAAAATTACCGTTTTGCCCCTAATAAATTATTAAAAATTATTAAAAATTCCAAATTTTCTCCAAACATTTGGGAACACTTTCTTAGGTCATCCCTGATCTTTGGGAGTGATTCCAACCAGTTTGGAGCTTGTTTGGAGCAAAACAGTAAAAAAGGCCATTTGTTAGGAAATTTAGAAAATTCCCTTAAATACCCTGATCTTAGAAAACTCATAACTAATTATAGTAAACTCCAAATTAGGTAAACTCACTTGCATTAGACTCCAATTAGGTTCTAGTATTTATTGAAAATTTTAGGTTTCCAGAAATAGGCTTAGATTAGAAAGTCAACTTTTTGGTCAACTCCAGTCTATAGTTTAGGGCCTGAAACTTAGAAAATTCATAACTTTGGATAGGAAACTCCGATTTCAGCCTACTACCTGTCTAACTACTCGTATTAAGGTCTAGTATTTTCCTAGAATGTTAGGAGGCTCAGACTTTGCCTTTTTCCCATAGTGACTTTTTTGGACCCTTAGTCTAATTCCTAGGAGGATCCGGAACTTTCCAAAATCGGCTAATATAACTTTAACTTCAAATATCATCACCCTAAGTTCCTAAAATTGATCAACAAACTATATTAACTAAAATGCACCCCAATTCACTAATATTTGAATTTCAATAAAAATTTCCTTTTCTGGCCTTCAACAGACTTGAACTTTAGACAATTTTAACTAACTACCCTGCCTAGGACCTATCCAAACTACACAAACCTTACACACACATAGAATGGTTTGCTAGGGCACCACTTCTAGATCTAGGTTAGGCCGCTGGGTTTTATTTTCTGCTGTGTGCCGGAGCTTTCCGTGGTTTTCATTGCATGCTGTTTGAAAAATGATTGGTGTGTTTGCTTACTTTTTCTGCACTCTGGATGTGAGCGCTAGATTTACCCCTAGGTTAGGAACGCCATATATATATTATTCTTCCGTGCAGGTGGCCATGCTCAAGCTAATAAAAAGGGGGGAGCATTATGATTATTTCTAATAATATTTTATGCAGGTGCTTGCTCAGCTCCCCCTAAATAAAAATGAGGGCTAAAATTAATAATTATAACTGCACAGATGGAGCTGCTTAGCCCTCATAATTAAGAGCATGGCTTGGCACAGGGTCAATGGTGTTAGCATTTTCATTTCCATATAAACTGCTTGGGATTTTTATTAGGATAACCATGCAGGTCCTTTTAGATTTTTCTGCTTTTCAATTAATGTAATATTTGTAATAATTGTTAAGAGTTGTAAAAACAACTTCGAGTTGGGATATTCTTATCCAACTCGGATTCCAAAAGAAGAAGGCATCCCTAAGGGGAGAGTCTTCTTCCATTTGGAAGATCGAGTTGGATGGCTTTAGATATCTAAAAAGAAAAGACAATACCCCACATATTGGGAGAATTGCCTCTTCGTTTGGATATTCAAGCCACGATGGATCCAATGAGTCCAAGGAGGAGATTTCCAAGGAGTTCAAGGAGGAGTGATCCAAGGAATCCAAGGAGAGGATACCCATGAGACTAAAGATATTGAAGATTGAAGACCCAATATCTCACTCAAAGTTGTTGGCGTCTGTCATAGGCTTAGAAATCCGGGTTGTTGGCAGTGGTACCCGGCCACTTTACTTTTCTGCATACCCTGGGTTGTAATTAAAGGGCAGTTGGCCTATGGACATTTACTTGATTAGTTGGATTTATATTGATGTGTTTACCTGATTGCGCAGTAGAATTACCTGCTTTTTCTAGGTTTCTTTCTTGCATGCCGCTCTTGTTTTCGCCTGGATTCCGTTAGGCTCTCTAAGGACTAAAAATTCTTCTACTCATAACTAACTCCTAAAAGTTTAGGTTTTAAATAACATAGAAACTTAACGAACCTAAAGAACTGCCGGAACCGTCCGGGGTCGCATGCATATTACTGCATTTCTCTTTCCTTGCTATAAGACATCTCCCTGCCTGTGGGTAGAGTCCGGATAATCTGGCCTATGAGGATGAAGTGCCGGACCTAGGGAGACTCAGTCTTTTCAAAAAATTATTTTCTATAAGCCTGTTTTTAAAGTTCTATAGCATTCATGAGCTGACATTTCAACTAGCATGCATTGCATTAGAAATCAATTTAATTAAAATTTAATTGCATTAGTTAGGGGCATTCACCCAACATAAGTCCCGGACCACTTAGGAAATTCTCTAGATGTCGGTCCTCTTTCTAATAAACTGTACCTCCCACCCATCTTTCATAATTGACCTGATAGCATGGTTTTGAAACGATTAGGTTGTTAGCTGGCTCCCCCAATCTAGGCCGGGATAAGTCCAGATCTTTGCATCGCATTAGCTAGGACACTGGTCTTAGTGTGTGTCGAACACTAAGTCTAACCTAGATTTAGAATTCGAGGCTACTACATTCGGTCTCGTAGTAGGCCTTAAATAGTAGGTAGGTCCCTTCTTTTCAGGGACCCTAAATCCTACTTATCCGCGTTACAGGATGACGCCACCTCCATCCTTCTCTCACGCATGTGATTGAGTGCTTGATCTTTCTTTTTCCAGTTTCCATTTAGTACCCTAGAGCCTCCGAATGCTGGTATGAGCCACGCATGTCGATTCAGCCCTTCGGACCTTTCTTCCCTTTGAGTAGGATTTCATAGTCTATACCCTTGTGCCGATCCCATTTTAGGAAAGGATAATGTATAATCCTTAATCGAGAGTTTTTTCAGGCTCCGGCCTGGGATGTAATTAACCACGGGGGCTTGCGCCCGTGGGAAACTTGGTCCCCACAATCTACTAAACCCCATTCGAGCTCTTGCATCGGATGGGGGAAACCCGTGATTTGGTCCTGTATATTACTACCCATCGAGGTGTGTTGGTGAAAGCCTCTATCCTCAATGGTTAGTCGTATGCACGATCCAATCTGTCCCTTCCAATCGGCCCGTTTGCGCGGTGCTCTTTCGGAGGTCCACATCAGGACCCGAACCTGACCCATTTCAGGTTTGGGTTGACATGAACCCGAAATTTTCGTGTCGGGTTCAAGTCGAGTTTTTGGGTTGTGTCAAATATTAACACCCCTAGGTTGGACGCCTACGGTACTACAAATAGGCAAATGTAAACATCATGCAAAATTTGTATTGACTACATCAACTGTGAATGGACTTTTTATTGACTCTGTTAGTATTAACTTTGCATTAATTATGTATTAATTGCATATTAACTTGTATCAACTGTATTTTTATTATGTATTCACTGGTATCAACTTTGTATCGTCTGTCTTCCATTTTCAAAATTAGGTTGCAAAGATTTCGAACTCCTGAGTTTTTTTTTAAACACTTTTTTGAACTTAGTATTAACTGCGTATTTACTAGGCATCAACTGCATATTTACTATATATCAAATATGTAATTATTGTGTATCAATGATGTATCGAATATACATTCAGCATTAACTTGTAAAGAAAATTATTTTTGTTGAATGTGCATTCATAATTGAACTTATAATAAAAAAAAATTTAATAAACTGTCAAGATAACAGTAATGTGCATTAACTATGTATCAATTATATATTTATTGTGTATTTACTACGTATTCATTATATATTAACTACGTATTTTCCTGCGATGTCTACTTATATATGTTTGGCCTATTACCTATTATTATTATGTATCAAGTTTTAGAACTATTTGTGACTCATTTATCGAGATAATAAACAAGGATATTAAGGTTACCTTAAAGAGATCAAACATCTATCAATTTTTAAAATTCCCACCATTCCAATAAAATATTCCACTAATATATAAGTGATAGGGGTGATACGGTGGAATGTAATTTTGAATTATAAAAATGCTTAAAGCTCTATCTCCCCTAAATAATACTTATGTTTTCTTTGATATAAAATAACAAATCCACTTAATATATATGCAAGTATACATGCTGAATTAAGTAATAAAGTGATAGAGTTGAGTGTCTAACCCACGATGAAGTATATTTTTCAGCAATCAACTATTATTATTTATTCTAATTATAAAATTATAATATTAAAATAAAATTGTTTATTATGGAGATTCAATCATTGAATAAAAATAGTTAAAAAATTAATACAATATGTAAATAAAATATTTTGAATTGATAAATATAAATTTACATATATTTCCCAATGAAACTCTTATTTGTAATGTGATTCAGAGCATATGCATCCCTATATCTCTATCGAGTTTATAGGATGAAAAGGATATTTGATGACCTCCTACGTACAAATATATCATCTCTTTAAAAATTAATATATTTTGAATCTTATGTCTAGGCATATAAGCATACTATTTTAATTTTCATAATTATTCATGCATTCTCTGTCGAGGTTATGCATCACACTAGATTTTAAGTACACATATGGTCAATATGTGCATTAAATAAAGAGCAAGATAATATTGAAAACATCTTTTAACTTTAGAGCACAAGAATTTTTATTAGTACTTAATATGTTTTATGCATCATTAATCCAAAACTAAAAAAATAGTTAAACATTAAAGAAAAGATAAGCAAACTAATTTAATTTTCATTGAAATCATAGAATAATGAAAATACAAGAGAATAATATCACTAAAAAATATCAATGTATCTCATATACACTCCTTTCTTATGTATATAGTTACTTAAACAAACAATGACTAAATACTCTAATGATTGTATCAAGTACTTCTCTAAATTCTTTTAATTAATTGTCACCCTAAAATAGATTTAGAGAAGCACTCTGAAATATACTAAAATTAAATGAGTGACTGAACTCCCCTTATAAATATAACATAATTACTATTTTAAAAAACATAAAATAGACAACTAATGTTGTGACGCTTGGAAGGTCGGTGCCCCCTCTGCTCAACAAATGAACTAAGGTCGTTGTGCTATTATTTTGGTTTCGTCATGGCGCTTGCTGATATGGATAAGTTACTTAGTGAACAATCTCACTGTTTCGTTGACAGGTCGTGTCCTTTGGAATTTACAACTGTTATGATGTGTCACTGTTGACTTTCGAACACCATTGTGCTGGCATGACAATTTTGGCATTGAGCCGTGATATATTATGACGTTGCAATGCCTGAAGATAAAGCATGGAGCTACATAGCTAACCATTTTGATAACACGACACTGTACAACAAAGTTGTTGGCACCCTGTGGTTTTTCCCCCCTTTTTAGGGGCTTTCCAAAATATCATCTTGGATGTTAGAAACATTAGATGAACTTTGTTGAATGCTGCTGCAGTCAAGGTTGACCCCCAGTCCATATCTAATTTCCATAAATTTGAGGGAGTATTGGCTGATGTCAATGTATTGACATAAACCACTTTTGAGATTGGAGCAATAGTTTCCCCTCAGTCAGGAACAATGTTCCCATAGACATCGCCAAATTGTTGCATCCTAGAGTATTCGTGATAATATATAAATATAAAATTTAACGTAATGACTTTGTACGAAAATCCAGCATGCAATCAGATAAGAGAGAGTGTGTAGCATTTATGAGACAACAAGATTTTTACGTGGAAACCCCCTAAAAAGGGGAAAAATCACGAGGCCTAACCCAGTTTGAATGAATCCACTATTATTTGCAGTCAATTATAAATGAGGCCCTTCCTTAGGGGGAAGGCCTTGGCTTGATGTACATTATATGAAATACATGATGGGAATACAAAGAGTCGTTATTGACATGTTCATTTGGTTAGAATGACCATAGTTGATGGGCGACGTAAGTCGGAAGGACAGTAGTCGACGGGCGACGGAGGTCGGTAGGACAGTTGTCTAACGATGGAGGTCAGAAGGATGACATCAGGTAGAAGTTCATCAATGAATATAAATCCAGCATGAAATAGTTGTCCGGTGAAAATCCAACAAAGGCACAAGTTCGATGTCGGGTAGAAATCTAGCTACAAGCAGAGGTCCGGCGTCGGGTAGAAGTCCGACGTTAGTCAGCGGCCAAGGAGAACTTCGGCGTTAGATGATATTTAGGCAAAACTCCATATTCACTTGGAGATCAGACAGAATTCCAACATCACTTGGAGATTGGGTGGAGTTTCTGGATCACTTGGAGATCGGGCAGAGTTTCGACGTCACTTGAAAGTTGGGCGGAACTCTGGCATCACTTGAAAGTTGGGCAAAACTCCAGCGTCACTTGAAGATCGGGCAGCATTTCAGTGTCACTTAAAAGTTGGACGGAACTCCGGCATCACTTGAAAGTTGGGTGGAACTCCAGAGTCACTTGAAAGTCAAGCAGAACTCCGGCGTCACTTGAAATTTGGGTGGAGCTCCGACGTTATTTGAAAGTTGGGCAAAACTCCGGCGGTGGTCGAGGAGTTCCTTCCCCCCCCCCCCCCTTCTCTTCTTCTTCGTCTTCTTTTTATGGAGTCCTCTCTTAAGAGAAATGAGAGGTTATTTATAGTTTTTTGAGGATGGCATGACCTGTAAATAGGAGGAGGATCAAGGGAAAATGTCGAGTGGTTTGGATGGACGGCCGATATTGAATCCGTTAATCGTGGACAATTCGTCAGACATTTGAAGGTCTTAATGATATTGGAATTCAGTGATATTAGGCTCGTTGCATTCGTCTCGTCGAGCCGCTCGATTCGACTATAAGCGTGTCATGTTTGAAAAACGTTTAGTAATCCAAATTGTGGTTTGAACCTTCCAACAACGCTTCGGGTCTTCGATTTGGACCCATTCTGGCTCGGATTGAGTTGAATTTGGTGTCGTTGGGTTCGTATTTCCGAGACGCTCAGTTCGACTATAGGGTTTGCTGAAATTGGAGTATGATCCCATATTTAATTTTTGAAGTTTCCAATCTGATTTTGCCTCGAGATTCGTGCCTGGTCAAGAAAATTATATATATATGGAGAATATTCTTGATCTGAGAAATCAATGCTACCTCCAACAATTTATCATTTTAAGTTCCAATTGATTTAATTAAATAAAGGTGCCACCATCTTTTATTTAATTAAAGTCTAATTTTATCTTCATAATGTTTTTAAAGTAAAAATATCTGTGGCTGATCCACTGATAAATACAGATAGAATGTTAACATAAATTTTTGGAATCATGAATTTTTCATCCTATCCGACGCACTATAATGATTTATTTCTTGGATCTATTTGAAAAGTACTATTTAAATGAATTGAGAACTTGTGAAATTTATTTTCATGGTCAAATGGCTTTGTATTTCTCAAATTTATAGTCACTTAGGGATGATTCCAAAACTAAAATTCTTGCCTGTTGTAGCTATTCTGCTTGGACTGATATGCGGGGTTGGACCTGCCTATTGTTTTTCACATGGGTATGCGTGAACATTAGGAGGTTTCGAGGCAGCTCCAACTGCCGCCACGCCATTCGAGATGCGTTTCTATGCCCAAAAATTTCAAAAAAATGTTCTGTGCGGTTATCAAACGGCGTCCGAGGATAAATTATGCCACCAGGTGACTTGACGCACTCTAATTTGTCTCCGGACAATTCGGTAGCACTGTCAATATTGGACACGACCTGAAAACCCGACCCGAACACGACACGAAAATTTCGGGTTCGGATTAGAGTTTTCAACCCGTTTCAAAAATCGAAAATGACCTTGAAACCCGAAAATGACTCGGATTGACCCGCTGACTGGCCCTGACCACAGTTGCAATTTATTAGCTTAATAAGTGCAATTTATCATAAGCTTAAAAAATCAAAATATCTGAAAAAAATACCACCGGAATCGCAACATACACACAAGCGAACAGAATGCGTTATTTTTAAAATTAAAAATTGAAACATTACACACATGCCAAGGACAATAATTCCTGCAAATACTCAAAATTGAATATTTAAAAAAAGGGCATGTGTTTTCCCAAAAAAAAAAAAAAAAGCATGTGCTCCGACAAAATGCATCGAACATATAAATATAATGTATGAGAATACGGCAAATTATTGCGTCAGGTGACCGAACGCAGAGATGCGTTCGGTCTCTCTCTGTCTACAGTAACCTGCGCTTTACTGTAGCAGTGCTACAGTAAAGCGCAGGTTACTGTAGACAGAGAGAGACCGAACGCATCTCTCTGTCAGGTGACCTGATGCAATAATTTGCCATGAGAATACAGCCTGAGAAAATTATTTTCAAAGATGCCTTTGAAATAGAAACTATTTTTGTGTTATATTTCAATTAAAAATATGATAACTCAAAATTTTACAATTTCAAGTATTTAAGTAAATTTTATTCAAAACTTATTACGAAAATCCATCTCCGCAAACGTTTGTTAAAGATGCTAAATTGAAGAATAACTTGATCGACAAAGAATAAATTAAAAGATAAAAAATAATCCGAAAATGTTGACAGAGTCATGAGCATAATGAAGACCAAAATTTCAAATATATATATATTTTTATTTAAGGTATTCAATATTGGATAAAAACTTATATAATAAATAATAAAAGATAACTTTTAATATATCTAAGATAATGAACTAAATTTTGAATTAGTTTGCTTTTCACATCAATTTTTTAATTGAGAATTTAAAAAATAAATAAATTCCAATAGTTGAATAGGATTTGGTCATTTAAAGTCCCTCTCTAAAGTTGATTGGCTTCAATTAAAAATGCTAATGATAGAAAATAGATTTACATGGCTATAAATTCAATACTAAATATTAATTCTAATTAGATGACAATTACATTATATTATCATTTTGGTTTAATTTTGTTGATTTATCAAAACTCCAAATCTTATTTAAGTCATTATGCAATTTTGTAAATTGAAATTGGACTGAATTCAAATTCAAACAATTTGTCTTTTCAATTTAATTCAATTTTTTATTTAAATATTTTATGGATGGTGACAATTATTTAGATATTTTATCTCATATCAGGTTAATATAAGATGGATATGACTTGTATGATTTTATTGGGTTCATATTTAATCAGGTCAAATATGGGTTGAGAATCTCAAAAACCCATATTATGTCTTATATTGATTAAATTAATTTATGTTTTGAATTTTAATAACATGATAAGTTATCTTCAATGGACGGTGGAGATCAAGCCTTTCTATGACCAAATCATGATAAGATGATGTTAGTCATATGTTGATATACCTGATCGCTATGAACCTTGGAGACTAAGGTTTGGTTTTTTTTTTTTTTTTTTTTGTGTTTTTGTAAAAGACAGTTTTAAAAAATATTAGTTCTGAAAATGGAGTTTTCTAACGGAGAAACATATATAAAAATATTTCTCAAAACTGCAGAAAAATGAAAAAATGGAGTTATTGGGAACATGATTTGACGAACCAATCAACACCAAAAAAAATTCTTCCGTTTCCAAACGGAAAAGGCAAAAAAACGCTCAAACAAACAAAGCCTAATTGTGGCCCGGTGGTGACGATTCTATCTGGCAATGTCTTGGGTGATAAGGTAATAATAAAATAATTAGAAAAAAATTGAGCAAAGTTGATAGAAATAAGTATAAAAGAGTTTTTGAATTTGTTGGGAAGTAAATTATGCAATGAAACAAATAAAAAAAGAAAACAGTGAAAATGAATACTAAGATTTAATGTGAAAAATTCAAAACTAGAAAAAAAAAAAAAAAAACTATGGAGCCACTACACACCAATAAATCCATTATGAAAAATTGGGAGAAATTGTAAGTATCTTTTCTCTCACACTCTTTCCTTGTCTCCCCTTACTTCTCTCTTAGCTCTACACTTAGACGGATAAATAGATAGTTTTTAATACACCAAAGGGCGCAATCCTTCAAGTGAGGCAAAAAAGAGGTAAGAAAAACTATTTGGTCAGACCCGCAGTGCCGTGGCACCAGGATTTGGAGCACCACATCACTGTACTCTCTATCTCCAGCTTGGAGTGCAACAATGCTCTATCATACAATCCTGCTACGCTTGCATATGAACAAAAAGTTTTTCAGGGTTAAGGGCAGGACCCCCGAAACCCACAAAGGAGTATCATTGCCTCCCTACAGCCTCCGACAAGTTCCACCAATGGTATTTAAGTATAAGATAACATTACAATCTAATTGATCGAAACAATTACATTCCACACAAAACTAACAAAATCAAGATATAAGTTTCTATTGTTCAATGAGATTTATCTATGTTCACAATCATATAGAAATCAATAGCTCCATTAAGCTTTAAAAAGGGCACTTCAATATTTTCTCCTCATACAGATGATTTAGAGTTACTACTGGAAAAAAGTGTATCCACTTGATTTAGGCTTCGTTTGGGACGGCTTTTTATTGCTTCTTAAAACGAAGTTTTAGTACAAAAAAAAATTGTACTAAAAAATTGCTTTAAGAAGCAATACGAAAGCTGTTCCAAACGAAACCTTACTTTATAAAGAGAATAACATTCATCAATTATGCTTGATGCTAAATTGTAAGAAAACACTTACTCTTATTGAAGAATATAAGAATTAGAGTAAGGAAGAAGTCAATAAAGAAGACTTGTGCAAACTTCTTCCTTCCTAAAGGCTTGACACATGTCAGACTCTCTTGTCACTATGTTGTTTAATGGAAGTTGCCCAAACCCCACCACCCACCACTTTCTCCTTCACATTTTCTCTATTTTTTCTGCCTTTATGGATGCCAAACTCATAAAACTTTATTTATAGTGGTAATAAGGTGGGATTTTAAATATTTAATTAAGCATAATATATTGTGTAATTTTATAAGATTCTTAAATTAATAAGAATATTGTTTGTTTAGAATGCTTGTAACTATTTGTAAAATTGGCAAAATCATAAAAGGGAGGCATAACTAAACAAGATCTAATGTGAATAATTTACTCAATCCTTTGTTTGGTTATTTAAAGTTCTCGAAAAGCTCTATGAATTTAAGACAACATGCCGCCTTCTCAGACTTCGTTTGGGACAACTTTTTTACTCATTAAGACAGAATTTTAGTACAAAAATTAAAACTACATTTAAAAAAGCATTAAAAAAATTGTCCGAAACGAAATCTTAGTTTCTTAAGCTACCACCTATAGCTTGTTCCTCGAGCTTCATCAAAAGAGTGAACTTTTTTTGATATAAAGATTTGATTTTGTGATGGTTGGCCTTTGTGGCCATTGATCGAAACTGAGACAACTGGAGATTAATTGAGCATCTTTTTAAACTAGATCAGATCCAAACTTTCCCATGTCTCTGATTGATTGAGCTCCAATGCAACAACTAGAAGAGGATTTGCAAGCAGTAGCAATAAGTATTAGCACCACAACTCATATCCAGATGAATCAAGTGACTGAAGTGGAATGATGATAAGGAATTCTCTTACTTTAGCTAATTGATCTCTTGTCCAGCATCTTTTTAAGTTCTAGAAGTGAATCTATAGCACTCATGTCAACTATGGCCACTTGTATGAACATTTCAAACCTGTGACTACATATATAGCATAAACATTAAAGGAAAATTTTCATTTTCCGGCAGCCATTTCCGCTGGAAAATTATCAAAATCTATTTGTAGTATTTCCAACAAATTTTCGATGGAAAATTTCTGCCGGTAAAACAAATGTCGAAAAACTATTACTGGAAAAAAAAACCTTCCAACGGAAATTGCCGCTGCAAAATTATAAAAAAAATATTTAGCAAATTTTATTTTTTTTCACTATTTGAGTTCTTTCTTAGCTTGTCAGACGAACAACACCAAGATCACCATCGACCCGTGCAACCACACGAGTCAACCCGCCGTGAGACAACTTTTCATAGCTCATGTACATACTGTGTAGCCTGCCTAGCCCGCCACCCCACCCCTAACCTCTGGCCACAAGCGAAGTCTAGTACCCCTAGGGATGTCAATATTTGACACGACCCGAAAACTTAAGTCGAACCCGACACAAAAATTTCGGGTTCGGTCAACCCTAACCCGAAATGGGTCGGGTTCAGATACTGGTCCTGATTTTTGACCCGTTTCAAATTTCAGGTCGGGTTCGGGTTGACCCGGAAGCTCGAGATTGACCTGGTTTTGACCCGGGTTATGACTGAAGAAGCACGTGGAACAGACTACAGAGAAGGGATCTTCACGGCAAGCAAACTCCCATCGTTGCTTTCAATCAAAATGTTGTAACTTCCAATCCTACCGGAAAGGAAACGTCGTCATCCAAAGAGCAAATTCGAACAACAAAGACCAACGGCTCCACAGTTTACAGCAAGTGAACTCCCATCATTCCTAATGCTTCTGATCAAAATGTTGTAACTTACTAACTTCCGATCCGACCAAAAGTGAACGTCATCCAATGGCAAGGAGTGAAGTTCAACAAAGAGCCGTCGATTCCTTCAGTGAGCGAATTCTCGTCGTTACTTCCAACCAAAATGTTGTAACTTTCAATCCAACCGGAAGGAGCAAAATCGAACAGGAACTTAGGAGCCTGGAGCCGGTGACTCCTCAGCGAGCAAAACTCCCATCTTTGACTTGTTGCTTCCGAGATGTCCTGCAAGGAACGAATCAGACAATCAGCGAAGTCAAACTTGAACAGCAACGTAGGAGCCAACACCACTTGGCAGGTCAGGTTCGAGTTGATCAAAAGCGGATCGGATTCGGATCCAATAAATCCGACCCAGTAAATCTAATTTTGACAACCGTAACTATCCTGGCTGTGCAAATGTTAACATCCGGTGCAATGTTCGATGAGTATTTTTTTTTTGGGACATTTAGGCCATTTAAGGCAAACTCACACACACAACGCATACACATAGACTCGAACCTTGGACCTCTTAATTGGAAGTCTAAGCTCTCAACCAATAGGCCATGGGGAGTTGTGTAAGTACATTTTTTGCTTTTAAACAGCAAAAGCTAGTACCAAACAGGCAGTGTTGGACTAAGCAGAAGAGAGGGGAGGGGGGGGGGGGGGGGGGGAGCAAGGGACCCTGAGCTATTAATTTAATTTAGCACATTATTTTATTTAAATTAGTTAATTTAATTTAGTTTATTGGGTAATTTAAATTTCTTATTTAGTTAACTTAAATTAGTTACTAATATTATTAATACTATTAGTTTATTTAATTAGTTAACTTAAATTAGTCAATATTATTATTATTAGTAGTTAATTAATTATTTTTTTAAATTTCTCAAAAAAATTTAAAATTCATTGAAAATCTATTGGAAAATTTTTCTCGGAAATCCACCAAAAATCCATCAGAAGTCCATCGAAAATCCGCCAAAAATTCCAGAATAAAAATTTTGCCAATAATTTACATTTTTTCTTCTGTAGTGAGTCGGGTTCGGATCCTGGTCCGGAATTTTGACACGTTTCAAATTTCAGGTCAGGTTTCGGTTGACCCGGAAGCTCGAGATTGACCTGGTTTTGACCCGGGTTATGACCGAAGAAGCACGAGAAACAAAGAAGGGATCTTCACGGCAAGCAAACTCCCATCGTTGCTTTCGATCAAAATGTTGTAACTTCCAATCCTACCGGAAAGGGAACGTCGTCATCCAAAGAGCAAATTCGAACAACAAAGACCAACGACTCCACAGTTTACAGCAAGCGAACTCCCATCATTATGCTTCTGATCAAAATGTTGTAACTTACTAACTTCCGATCCGACCAAAAGTTAACGTCATCCAATGGCAAGGAGTGAAGTTCAACAAAGAGCCATCGATTCCTTCAGCGAGCGAATTCTCGTCGTTACTTCCAACCAAAATGTTGTAACTTTCAATCCAATCGGAAGGAGCAAAATCGAACAGGAACGAAGGAGCCTGGAGCCGGTGATTCCTCAGCGAGCAAAACTCCCATCTTTTGACTTGTTGCTTCCGAGAATGTCGTGCAAGGAACGAATCAGACAATCAGCGAAGTCAAACTTGAACAGCAACGTAGGAGCTAACACCATTTGGCAGGTCAGGTTCGAGTTGACCAAAAGCGGATCGAATTCGGATCCAATAAATCCGACCCAGTAAATCTAATTTTTACAACCGTAACTATCCTGGCTGTGCAAATGTTAACATCCGGTGCAATGTTCGATGAGTAAGTACATTTTTTTTTTGGGACATTTAGGCCATTTAAGGCAAACTCACACACACAACGCATACACATGGACTCGAACCTTGGACCTCTTAATTGGAAGTCTAAGCTCTCAACCAATAGGCCATGGGGAGTTGTGTAAGTACATTTTTTGCTTTTAAACAACAAAAGCTAGTACCAAACAGGCAGTGTTGGACTAAGCGGAAGAGAGGGGGCGGGGGCGGGGGGGGGGGGGGGGGGGGGGGGGGGGGGAGCAAGGGACCCTGAGCTATTAATTTAATTTAGCTAATTATTTTATTTAAATTAGTTAATTTAATTTAGTTTATTTGGTAATTTAAATTTCTTATTTAGTTAACTTAAATTAGTTACTAATATTATTAATACTATTAGTTTATTTAATTACTTAACTTAAATTAGTCAATATTATTATTATTAGTAGTTAATTAGTTAAATAATTAATTCTTTTTTTAAATTTCTCAAAAAAATTTAAAATTCATTGAAAATCTATTGGAAAACTTTTCTCGGAAATCCACCGAAAATTCATCAGAAGTCCATCGAAAATCCGCCAAAAATTCCGGAATAAAAATTTTGCCGGTAATTTACATTTTTTCTTCTGCAGTGAAAGAGGATTCTGCTTGTAAGATTATATTTTAGCAATAATGATAATCCATGCCAGATATATCTATAACCTTAATTAATATACATTTAGCCTCCCCTTAATATTAGAATACAAATAAATATATTATCATTATTATTCATCAGATGCCAAAATTTCCAAGTTACCTATTTATTTTAATTAAAATATGAGTATAATTTGAATGCAATTACACAATCTACATATTATTATTATTATTAAAATTAATTTTATATTGATAATTATGACTCTTTCCCTTATTGTTCTGAATCCTAATATAAAATATTTAAAAAATATAAAATATTTTATTTTACGCGCTTAAGAAATTGGTCTTTTTAGTCCATTTGAAAAGATACTTGAGACCGACACTCGCCGACGGGAGTTAGAAATTGGTGGCAGGAGCTTTTTTTATTTTCCGCTGAGAAGCGCGTGCTTGAACTCCAATCGCAGGGCATGATCCTTCTCTGGCGCGGCATTGCTACGTACAGTCGGGAAAGAAGGTAGGTCTCATTGATCTTCTTTTGATTAACTTGGATAGTGTAGATCTAGATCGAATTTGATGTATGGAGTGAACCATTCGGCGATGAATGTATTTTGTGCTACTTCGTTCTCTCCGCTCAGAGTTCGGATGGCGTGATTCTGGTTGAGATGTTTTTCTTCTTTTTTGGGGTTTCAGTTTGTTGGGATCAGGGTTTTGAGATGGTAACTGAAGGCCTTTCTTCTTAGTTTTGTCAAGTGAGTTGTTAAGGTGGATATTGCATATGGTTTATGTGAAAATTTCTTAACGCTGATATGATTTATGTCAGATATGCTCGGCCGTGCGTTACTTTGGATTCTCACGAGATCAAGTTACGGAGAAGGAGAACTATAGAAGAGAAGTGAGGCCGAGCAAGCTAGTGAGCTAGTTACTTACTCGGTTGAGCATTTAGTTCATAACTTGTGATACATCATCAAAAAATTATCTTGATCGGGCACGAATCTTGATGCAAAATCAAGTTGGAAACTTTTGAAATTAAAATTGGGACCATCTGATCTCAGATTTCAGCAAACTTACAGTTGAAATGAACATCTCGAGAATACGAACCCACGATACCAAATCCAACCCAATTCGAGCCCAAATGAGTCCAAATTTAGAGTTAGAAGCATTGTTGGGAGGTTCAAACCACAATTTAGATTACAAAATGGTTTCCAAACATAACGTGCTTATAGTCGAATCGAGCGGCTCGACGAGACGAATCCAACCAACCCAAGATAATAAAATTCCGACATCTCTAAGACATTCAAATGACCATCAAACAATCCATGATCAAGGGATTCAACATCAGCCATCCATTCAACCACTCCTCATTCTCCCTTGATATTCCATCTATTTATGGGCCATGCCACTCTAGAAAATCTATAAATAGACTCCTCCTCCCTCTTGAAAAGGAGACCTAAGCCCATGGGATTCAAGAGAGAGATTAAAGAGAGAGATTGGAGATTGCTCTTGCCTCCTTGCTCATCCTCGACCATCATCTGAGTTTCGCCGAACCACCACCTGACGTCGTTGCTCCGCCGGACCACCACTTGAGGCACTGAGCTTCGCTGGACCACCACTTAAGCCCTAAGCATTGCCGGAACACCACTCGAGGCCCTCACCTCTGTCGGACCACCACTTGAGGCCCTCACCTCCGCCAAACCATCACTTAAGGCCCTGAACTCCGCCGGACCACCATTTGAGGCCCTGAGCTTCTGCCGAACCACCCCCTGAGTCCCGGACTTGCATTGGAACACTGCCTGAGGCCCTTACTTCTGCCAGACTACCACTCAAGGCCCGGACTTGCACCGGACCACCACCTGAGGCCCGGACTTTTGCCAGACCACCACCTGAGGCTCGAAATTCCGCCGGACCACCACCTGACGCCCAGAGTTCCATTGGACCACTAGTTGATGCCTGGAGTTTTTCCATACCATCACCTGAGGCCCAAACTTTTGTCGTACCACCATCTGAGGATCGGAGTTCCGCCGGACCACCACCTGACGCCCAGAGTTCTATCGGAACGCCACTTGACTCCTGAAGTACGCTCAGAGTTCTACTGGACCACCATTTGATGTTGGACTTCCGCCGGACCACCTCCCGACGCTGAAGTTCTGCCAAACTAATGCCATACTACCATCTGATGCTCAAATTTTTTAAGTAGCACAAGATTTCTGCCAGTCCACCAAGTGAAGCTGTACTTTCATCTCCGTTTGTCACTAGATTTCAACTAAACAGTTGACATTTGAAATCTGATCGCCCTGAGGGATGAGTCAGCTCATTGTAATCTACCTAAACACTAGTTGAATCATTTCAAATTGGGCCAAGCTCTGTGATTTTTCCCCTTTCCAGAGTTTTCAACTTAAAAACATCTTGTGTTCTCTGTGTGTAAGCTGGATATTCGTACAACGCTAAGACGTAACATTTTAACTCTATCGCCGCGTATATTCTAGCCCACAATAGTTTGCAAAGAGGATTTTGAGATCAAGATTTTCCTCTCCTAAACCTCGTCCCTTGGATAGTGGTCACTATTTATAGGCAGGTTTGGTTTGTTGTTCAAGCCATCCCTTTGTTTTTTCTTCTCATTTGAACCGGTACTAGGAGCTGTTAACACACTGGTATAATGCACAACCGGTCCTTCATGCTCCTGCTAGCTCATCCAGTAACGTTTCTCCACTACACCACTATGACATACAACACTACCTATGAAGTTCCCTTATGCAGTTGTCGACCTACGTGAAACTGCTCCAACCATATTGTAACTTACTGTTTTTCTTCATTCTTATATTAAAAGACATTTCATCATGTATTTGAGTATGAGTGAAAATTATATACATTATACTTTTGGTTGCAATTCTCTCTTAGTCTTGTAGTATCTTCTTTATGGCATCAGAGCGTCAGGTCCCTTTCCTCACATTCAATGGCTGATCAAGATTCTTATTCATCACCTCTACCCACTTCTTCCCTTTCTGCTTCGATGGCCGAATTTACTATCCCATCTTCATTAAAATTTCTCATATCAAATCTCAAATCCATAATCAACATTCAGCTTACTAATGAGAACTATGCTATATGGTGTCTCCAAATTCAAAAGCTCTTCTCTGTAAACAGTTTTGACGGATATCTCACTGGAACACTTTCCTGTCCGCTGGAACCCTCACCTACGTCCTCTTCCATGACTACCACCCATGGAAATTGATAGACCAAAACCTTGTTACTGCTTTGTTATCAACAATATATCCATCAGTGCTACTATACATTCTGCATCTTTCAACAACTCATCAGATATGTATTACCTTAAAACTCCGGCTGCAACCAACAAATCGGTCACGAGTCATCCAACTGAAGAATGAACTTCACCACATCTAAATGCACGATCAAACAGTCCCCCAATATCTTGCACAAATAAAATCTCTGGTCGACAATATCGTTGCCGTTGGATCTAACTTTGATACAGAGGATATCATCCTCCACATACTAAATGGATTGCCCACCACCTACAACTCATTCAAAACAGCTATTTGCACTTCGCTTCACCCGATCAGCTTAGAAGTCCTCTACTCCCTCTTATGCAGCGAGGAAATCCATATCCAATCTGAGTTGCAGAAAGAATCTGCCCCATCTATCGATCATCAGGCGCTCTATACCTCTCGTACCCAATCTAACATTGGAAACACTCTTCACACCAGCTCATTCAAACAATTTCGCGGTAGAGGGTCCCCACACAATCCATCCCCCAGTACCATAAAATCTCTGGCACCTACCAGCTTGACTTCACCAAGACCCATATGTTAGTTATGTAGGAAAAGCAGTCATACAACACTTTCCCGTTGGCACATATGCAACCTTGAATATGCTCCAACTTATGCAGTGAATCAGCGAGCCCTTCTCTTTTAGCAACAGTCGAACTCACCCACTGAATGGGTCTTAGATTCGGGAGCATCCACGCATCTTACATTTGAGTTCACCAACTTACAGCAACCAACACCTTATAAAGGTTCAAACTCCATCTCAATTGTAAATGGCATTACGTTACCCATACAACACAGCGGGCAAGGCATCTTACCTCTTCCAGACTCCACCCATAAGCTTCTACAGCACAAACTCCTTCACGTACCTCGACTTTCTCATTACTTCCTGTCCATTTCAAAACTCACCTCCGATAATAATTACTCTATTTATTTTGATGCCGGTGGATTCATAATTAAGAACCTCATGGACAACCACATATTACTTCATGGCTGCAGTTGTAATGGAATATATCCAATACGAACCTCTACCAGCTTACCAATATGAGCTATACACACCACCTCAGCCCCAACAATTCTCTGGCATGCCCGTCTTGGACATCCACACCACCATGTGATGACAGTCATATCTAAATTTATCCTCTCTCTATGCAAAATTTCTTCGTTTTTTTGTGTCAGTTTTGTAATGTGGCCAAGAGCCACAAATTATCTTTTCCAAAACAATCTAGTCATATAACTCGTCCTTTCAACTTAATACACTTTGATGTTTGGGGCCCGTCTCCGATAACTTCATTACCTGGCTATAGATATTATATTGTGTTCATTGATGATAGCACTCGATTATGTTGACTATACTTAATGCATTCGAAAAATGAAGCTCTTCCAGAACTCCAACAATTTGTTAAAATGGTGCAAACACACTTTAATCAACATATCAAAACTTTTCGCTCTGACAGCGGAGGAGAATTCACTAGTAATAACTTTAAACAAGTTCTACTAACAAACAACATCATTCTTGAATTTAGCTGTCCTTATACTCCATAGAAAAATGGATTATCCGAAAGGAAAAATTGTCATCTTCTCTATACCACAAGGACCTTACTTCACACAGCTAATTTACCACCACAATTCTGGGCATAAGCCATGCAAATATCAAATTATCTAATAGATAGATTACTGACATCTGCCCTCAATTTCCAAATATTATATAGTTTGCTCCATAATCATAACCCCACTTATGATCACCTTAAACCCTTCGGCTGCCTCTGTTTTCCATGGCTTCACCCTCAAGCTCCTCATAAACTTGCAACTCGTTCCCATCCCTGCATCTTCTTAGGATATTCCACATCTCACAAAGGCTTTAGATGCTTCAATCCTCAAACTCAGAAAATTATAATTTCTCGACATGTACGGTTTCATGAGCAAACTTTTCCATCAATATCAACTTCGATCATCAATTCTCCCCCTTCCATCACCACACCAACTTCACCTTTAATTCCTATTAATTCCAACATCTGCATATTCAATTCAGAACAATGCTTCCATTCAATCCCTCCTACAACCTCCTTTGTCCATCAACAACCCTCCTCCCACCACAACCGAATTACTTTAGCCTCCACCTACCCCACCACCTGATAATCATCCTACCACTCCACCATTACAGCTACTTCCTCAATCCACTCACCCAATGCAAACTCGGCTCAAAACAGGCCACCTTAAACCCAAACAGGTCTTTGACCTCTATGCTCAGACCCCAGTCTTAACCCGAAACCATGCCATCCACTTACTTACAAGCATAAAAATGGCTGCAATGGCGAAAAGCCATGTCAACAGAGTTCTTTAGCTCAAAAATAAGGTACTTGGTCCCTAATACAACCACCACCCAACACTCCAATACTTGGATGTAAGTTGACTTACAAGATCAAGTTTCATCCCGATGGCACGGTTGATCATTACAAAGCTCACCTCATTGCTCAAGGCTACACTCAATAGTTTGGCATCAATTGCACAGACATGTTTAGCCTAGTAGCTAAAATGCCCACGATTCATGTCTTTCTCATTATAGCTTTTCAAAGGAACTAGCCAACCCTGCAAATTGATGTTATCATTGCATTTCTCCATGGAGAACTTAAGGAAGAGGTCTACATGCAGCAACCACAGGGATTCACTGACCCTCTGCATCCGCAGCATGTCTGCAAACTGCACAAGGCTATCTTCGATCTTAAACAAGCCTCCCGTCAAAGGTTTCATGAGCTCACATATTTCCTTCAAACCTTTGGATTCCAGTTCAGCAAAGCTGACCCGTCCCTCATGATCTACATCAATTCGGATGTCCAATTGTACCTGCTTATATATGTGGACGATCTCTTGCTTACAAGAAACAATTCAGAAGTCAGCCAACAACTTCTCTCTCAATTGCAAGTCTCATTCTCTCTCAAACAGCCTGGCAATGTCTCTCTATTCCTCGGGCTTCAAGTCAACCAAATAAATCAAGGTTTATTCCTTCATCAGACACATTATACTAGAGAAATCCTCAATTCTTCCTGTTTTATATCTTGCAAAGCTGCCATTACCCAAATGTCCCTCAAATCTTCATAGAATAAATTCAATACTGACCCATATGATAATCCCACTCATTACCGCCAACTCGCAGGCTCTTTGCATTTTGTTACAGTAACAAGATTTGACATTGCCTATGCCACCAATGCAATCTGTCAACACATGCATAATCCCACAAACAGTGATCACCAAGCACTCAAAAGTCTCCTTCGATACCTTAAAGGAACACAGAACCTTTGTGACCCAATAAAACCTGGTGATCTCAACGTCACTGCTTATAGTGATGTTGATTGCGCTAATGACTCAGCGGACAGAAAATTCATTTTTGGTTTTTGCACTTATCTCTACAACAATTTCATTTCCTGGAGTGTGAAGAAACAATCAGCTGTCGCCAAATCTTCAACTGAAGCAAAATATAGTGCTCTTGCATCAACCACCTCCGAGGTCATATGGCTCCGCCGTCTGCTCACAGACTTCAAAGCTCATCAGACTCAACCTACCAAAATCTATTGTGATAGCATCTCAGGACTAGCCCTTGCAAACAACCCTGTGTTTCATGCCAGAATCAAATATATAGAAATTGACTATCATTTTATGAGTGATCACATAAAAAATAAAGATATTGATGTCCTACACATTAGTTCCATTGATCAACCGGCGGACATTTTGACCAAAGCACTCTCCGCCAATAGATTCATCACACTTCCGGACAAATTAACTATCCGTTGCCTGGATACAATTTGAGGTGGGTTGTTAACACTCTAGTATAATGCACAGCCGATCCTTCATGCTCCTGCCAGCTCATCCAATAATGTTTCTCCACTACACCACTATTCCTGTAGTTGCCGGAATACAACACTACCTCTGCAGTTGCCGGCCTACGTGAAACTGCTCCAACCATATTGTAACTTACTGTTTTTTTCATTCTTATATTAAGAGACATTCCATCATGTATTTAAGTATGAGTGAAAATTATATACAATATTCTTCTGGTTGCAATTCTCTCTTAATGCTGTAGTGTCTTCTTTAGGAGCCTGCCAACTTGGATGAAACCATTTGACTGTTCATCCGTTTCCATTATCCCATTTAGCTTCTGAGGATTGATTATAAAGAGGTTTCTTTACACGATCTTCTAGTTAGACGTCCACCGTATTGAATGGCTGGGAGATTCTCTTTTAGTTGTTCCTCTGCCCAGAGTGCTTGTTATCCCTGCTCCATTATGTCTTATGGAATGTCTCGAAAGGACGAGTAGTGGACCTAGGGGGCTTATCTCAACTCTTAGCAACCTTATTAGCCATTAATTCTTATAGGAGAAGGTGAACGGATTGCATGCCCTTTTGTAATTCCACTAGAATGCAATTGAAAGAGATGTGACAGCTGGAATGTTGACACATGGATTTTATCGGCTCCACACCCCTACTCCTCTTACAATGAAAATTTCTTTAATTTGTTCTTCGCCAATTTCCACTTTTCCTCCTAGGTTGCTTACAATTCTACTTCAATTGTTTTTCGATGACATTCATCTAGAAGTTTTTAATTGTTGTGCTTCTAAGTAGCATCATATGCCAATTCCAGACTAGTGGACAAAGTGCCAGCTCTCGTGTCATCACCTATTATTGTGAGGAACATCATTGCCTCTCACACTCCGCCACAATTCTCATTGTACATGGCCTTTTCTTCTATCCTTGTTAAGGCATTTGTGCCTGGATCGATCTTAAGTGTTCTTGCAGAGACCCCAACACATGAGGCTGGTACATTTGCTTTTGTGAATGTTAAGGCTTCGTTTGGGATAGCTTTCTTACTGCTTTTTAATACAAAAATTTTTTGTACTAAAAATCTGTTTTAGAAAGTAGTCTGAAAGTTGTCCCAAACGAAACATAAATTTTTGGGGGTGTCCCATTCTCCACTTAGTGAAGCCACTTAATTAGACACTTTGACACCATGGCAGTGCCACATTGCAAATCGAATAGAAGACAAACATGGATGCAATGGCTAGCTCCACCCTTAATGGTGTAATAGTCTCAATTGATGGCATTGTTGTCGTGGTAGTGATGATATCATACTGAAGTGGAGACCAAGAAGGATGTAGAGGAGATTTGGTCCCTGATGGTGATGTAATCTAAACTGAGGTGAAGTCATTTGGTAGAAAATGATAAAATTCCTCCATTTCCAATGAATCTTCCATTTGTAAAATGCCAGCTCTTATTCGGAATTTGTAAGCATTAATGTGTCATCACTTGTTATTGTGAGGAACACCATTGCCTCTCACTCTCCATCAAAGCTCTCATTGTGCGTTGGTCTTTTTTTCTATCCCTCCTGAGGCATTTATGGCACGCTTCCTTTATTTCCTATGAAACTTCCTTCTGTAGAGATTAATTTCTGCTTTTGCAAAGACCAATGTTTAAAATTACGCAATTAGGTATTGAGGTGTTTTTCATTGGTGAGGTGAGGCAGAAGCCTCAACATTCAAAATTTGTGTAAAGTGAAAATAAAAGTTAAAATTAATTTTTAATATAATACCCAAATAACATGTCTAAGGATGACATTAACTTTCTATTGAACTATGAAGGAATAAATTGGCATATATATGATACAAAAATTGCACAAGTTGTAAAGTGACAAGTGATTATTACTCGAAATAAAATTGAAATTCTAATGTTACAAGAGCAAAATAATATAAAATATAGGAATTGCATAAAATATCATATAACATCAAATTCAACGCCAATTTTTTTTAGTTCCTTACTCATGCACACTTAATTTTTAAAGAAAGCTGAAATAGTTGGCAAGAACTCAGAATCTGCACTATCTTTACTGAGGGGTCTTTATTTGAGTCTTTGTAATAATAAATTGATCTCTCCCCTGCCTTATCTTGTGGAATCCAATGCCTCCCAATTTATTTCTTCATTTCTTTCAATTATATTCTCTTTCATAAATGTTTTTCATCAACATAAATATGAGTGTAATACTCCAAAATTTTTGGAGGTGGTGGTCATGTGCAACTTCCAAGTGATCCACAGTGACGACGGTGACCATGCTGCTTCATGCAAGAGAAATGCCACTTCAATTGATTCCATTCTTGGGGAAGAAACTTCCCAAAAATTTTCTGACATCTCTTCTATTAACACTATCATGGTTGAGCTCGACAATTATGCCATTAAGTATTTGGGCGAGGCTATTGTAAAAAACCATGAATGTGGAGATTGGAATCAAATGAGTCCTAAATTGCAGTTATTCTGTTGGTGAGGTTATTCACCCCTTTGACACTGTAGCTATCAATGAAAAGAGAATTCCCTTTAATGCAACTGGGTTGGAGAGTTTCCTATTGAAATAAAAGATGAAAGTTTTGAAGTTCAGCTTGTCGGTCTTTTTGCTCAACATGAGGAGGAGATCTAGAGATAAGATTGTGATAGGTACCACTTGAGTATTTCAAGTGATTCCTATCGGATCTAAGCCAAATCGCAACTAATCCGCTGTTTTCAATGAGAAAACAACCACCAAACAAGAAAACAGTAGAGAAATCTGAGAGAAAACGTAGAAAAAATAGGAAAAACAATAGCAAACGATTGAATTTCACTAGTCGATGCAAAAGAGAAGAAAGATACAAGTTTCCTTCAATTCGAGAGGAAGGAATAACTCTCCAAATCTCTAGCCGTTGCCTAGAGCCCAAAAGAAAAACTTAGATCTCACAAATCACATTCAAAATCAACCTAACCCTAATTTCCCCCTCATCTCCCTAATTAAACATGAAAGGACGATTACAAAAGACCTAATTACCCCCTTCTAATTCAAATTTTCCCTCCCAAAAGACTCCACGTGGCCTCCCTGGATGTTCCGCAGTGTTCCGCCCCCTCCCTGTTCGCGTGGCCTCCGTCGGGTGAAGACCTGGACCGGTCCAGGTTGGACCGGTCCAGCCGGCTCAGGTGCCGGCCTAACATTACCCTCCTCCCAAAGTACCACCTTGTCCTCAAGGTGGAAAGCAGGAAACTGCTCTGCAATCCTCTCCTGTGGCTCCCAGGTGGCCTCATAGTCAGGGAGGCCGCTCCACCTAATCTTTACCTCCTTTTCCCCCTTCTCATTGGTGCGCACTCCTTCTACCGCTAGAGGCTCCAATGTCACTTCCATGTCTTCCCTCAGTGTGCTGGGCAGCTCTGGGCTCACTGCATGCTCCCCCATCACTTTCCTCAATTGTGAGACATGAAAAACGGGGTGTATTCTGGCTGTTGGAGGAAGCCTCAATTGTGAGAAAAATAAAATCTCATCTGACTAACTTTATTTTATTATTATTTACATATAATTCTTTTAATGAAAATATTTAATTTAATAGAAAATAATAGAATTTATATTATATAATAAATCTACGGTATTTAAATAGAGAAAAAGAAGGAGGGAGAAATAGACTTTTGAAATAATTTTTCAAATAAAATTTATCCTATTTTATTTATGAAAAATAATCTGCTTTATTTATATTTTTTGAATATTCTCTTTCAATTGAATCTGTATAGTCGAATATCATACCGCCTCGAAAGACAGACTGATATCCTTCTATTGATTCTAAATAAAGAGAACAGATAATTCTCTTTCCTAATCAGGTATGACATAGGGAATATACAAATCACCCGAAAGGACGATCCGTATTTTCCCTAATTACCTAATTAGATTAGTGAATTGTCGATTCATTCCTAAAATCAAGTATACAGACGATATTTGATTTACTTATGAAAGTAAATCGAATATCTATCTATTTCTTGATTATAATGAATGAATCTAAACAAAAGTATAAATAAGACAAGGTTTTCTGTTTTAATAAAAAGAATTTTATCTTCTCACATGATTTGCTTTATTTATATTTAGGATATATTTCTCCCGATTAAATCTACATAGTCGGATGTTATACTGCTCCGAAAAACAGACTAATATCCTCCTATTGATTTTAAAGGGAAAAGCAGTACAATTCATTCTCCTAATCAGGTGTAGTATAGAGAATATTCAAATCATCCTGAAGGGATGACGAGTACATTCTCTAATCGACCTGATTAGATTCACGAATTGTAAGTTTGTTTCTATAATTAAGTATAGAAGACATTTGATTTGTTAGTGAGAAACAAATCAACTATCTATCTATTTCTTAATTATAGAAATAACTCCTAAACGTGAATAAAACCTAATCTACGTCCACAGATCTTTCCCCTGCCTCAGAAAGGAACTTTGGTAGGGTTTAGATTATTCTGGGTTTTAGACTCCCTACAGGGGCAAGCCCCTGTAGTTAATTACATCTCCTAAGAGAATACTCTCGATTTAAATGAAGACTAAATAATTTCCAAAATTATATATATAGGTATTTAATTAAATATTTGGGCAATTAAATTTCCACGATCAGGCTTTAGATTATATAATTGAATTTAGAAGAGTTAGAATTGATTAGAAAGAGGAATGTGCAGAGAGAAGTGTACACAATCTGGACTTACCACCTGCCTAGAGTGGGCTGCCAGCTAACAATCCTAATCACAACAATTCGCCGATGATGCAAGAGTTAAGGTAGCTCTATCCTAGGAATCAAGGAGTTTATTACAGAATCTGAAAATAAATGCAAGGAGATATGCTTACAAAAACCAAAAATCTACTCGTATGCGAATGATGTAGGAAGCAGTTATATATGAAAGAGCTGATTTTATTAATATAATTTTCATCGGTTACACCCCAGAATTTGCAGTAAAGTAATGGTGGCCAGGATCCACCGACAACAAACCTGGGTTCTAAGCCTACGAGAAAATAGAATTAAATATAACTGCTTAGGGTCTTCAGGCTCCAAGTCTTCTATGGAATTCCAAAAAGGAACGTCCTTCTGAAGGAGGACATTACTTTTTGGAGCCCCATTTGTATATTTATAAGCAGTTATCTTTAATTCTTTTACAGACTCCAGACGCTGTACAGACTCAATCTATATACAACAATTCTAGGAAATGAAAAGCAGTACATCAGATCCTAAAAACATTCTACCGTTGCAGTAATATAAAAGACAGGAAATAAAGCAGTTATATAATGATGCATGTTATGAGTGCGTTGTGTACAGTTATAAATGCAAGAAAGTAAAGACAGAAAAGTAAAGTACACGGCCCTCACTTTATTCACTCCGCTCTCTGGTGTACAGACAGAAAAGTAAATATGCATGCTAATGCAGTACAGAAAAGTAAGCAATCACACATAGGTGCCCTCTAGGCAAGACACCCGCAAGCAAACAACAACAATCCACCGGCCTAACTTAGGCTAGAGTTGGTTGTCCTAGCAAGCATCTAAGTGTGTGAAGAAAGCTGTGTGGCTTGGATAGGTCCTAATAGGTTTATTTGTTTAAATTACATGTATTATTAGGATTGATTTATTATAGGTCAAAGGAATTTAATTAAAATTTAAGTAAAGTATATTTGAATTTATTAAGAATTATTTCAATTTTAAATGTTGGAGTTATTTAATTTAGTTATAAAGAATCTATAGATTGATAATTCCCTAAGTGCAGGAAATTATCAATTTATAAATCCTAGGACTTTCAGAATAAATACCCGTCTTAGACAGAAGATAGGTATTTATTTTGAGAATCCTTATAATTTATTAAGGAGAGAGAAAGGGACCTTATAAATGTAATACAACGTGCCCTCCCGAAGGAATCTAGCACGTCGTATAAGGTCGGTGGTTTATTATTCTTTATTTGAAGATCTCCAAATCCAAATGGATTAGTGCATTCCTAAAAGGAGTCAAGCACAATCCATAGGAGATCTCTTTGTTATTTAAATGTTTTAAGGGTCTTTAAAAGTCAAAATGCCCAAAGTCCTCCAGAAGGAATCAAACTTTAGGCATAAAAGACCCGAATTCATTTAATTTAAATCAATTATCAAATTTGATTGATTAAGATAAATCTTAATCAATCAAATTATCTAATTAATTTAAGTTAAAGGAATATAGAATTTAATTGAATTATTAATAGATTTTAATTAATAGAATTCAGAAATTATTAAGAATTAAAGGTTTATTAGATTATTAAAGATTTGAAACTGATTAGAGATTTGATTTGTAATGATTGGTTGGATTAATGATTTTAGAAGTTTGATTAATTTAAATTTGTCATTAACTGATTCGTGGCGTTGTGCCACCAGGCTCGAGGAACCAGCCTCCTTAGGACACTTAGCCCCGCAGCCCGGAGTAGTCCAGCCGATAAACCAAGTTAATGTAGTTGAATTAGAAGTTTTAAAAGGTTAGATAATTAATAATTAATCTATTTTTAAAGGTTTAACACCCCTTGGAATCCATTCGTGGCGTTGTGCCACCAGGCTCGAGGAACCAGCCTCCTTAGGACACTTAGCCCCGCAGCCCGGAGTAGTCCAGCCAATAAACTTCATCTTTAGGATGGTTGTTGCATTTTAAAAGGTTTGTTAAATGTTTTAAACATTAAGTTAACATTTTCTGGAGTTTCAAAGTAATTTGAATTTTTAAGAATTTTGAATATTTTAATCATTTAATTAAGGGTTCAAAATATGACTTTTTGATTAAGCCCAAATTCTGGAATATTTGCATTTTATTAAAATATTAGACCTTAATACGATCAATTAGAAGGTAAGTTTGATGAAATCGGATTTTTCTAGATTTAGTTATAAAGGTTTGAAGTTTTGAACTAGTTTTAACCTACGATTGACCAATCTGTTGACTTTTTGAATTTAAAGGTTTTCTGGAATTTTTATATTTTTAATAAATATTAGGCCTTATTATGAATTGAATGCAACTTAGTTTGGTCAATTTGGATTTTTATTGAATTAGTTATGAATTTTCCAATGTTTGAGCTAATTAATGAATTTTTGGAAATTGTTTAATTAAGACCCTTTTTATGATTTTGCTCCAAATGGATCCCAAACTTCTTGAAATCAGCTCCAAAGGTCAGGGATGACCTAAGGAGGGATTTCTAAGTGTTTAGGAATTTATTGGAATTTTTAATTATTATTAATTAATTATATGAATTAATTGTTGAATTTCACTTAAACTTAAATTAACCTTTAATTGCTGTCAAATTGATTTGATTTTAATTTTCATTGGTTAAGGACTTAATTCTGGTCAGTTAGAGGTATTATTTGTATTTTTTAGATTTAAAATGGATTTATTACATTTTTGGAAGTTTAAAGTGATTAAGGGTTAATGAAGGGTTTGAAGAAATTAGTAAAGTTTGAAATGGAATTTTGGTTTTTTTAAAACATTGAATTTATAATACTGGATTGATTACAATGATTTGAGATTGATTTAGAATTTGGGAGATTTTTATTTGATTTATTTGAATTTATTAAAATCAAGGAGAGGAGAGAATCCTTAATCTACTAGTTGTTTTGAGATCAATTAATGTCAAATCAGGGTTAATTTAATCAAAGGTTGACGATACTAGTTTTCTAAGTTTGAGTTCAATCCCAGAAGGGATGTAAATGTAGTTCTTCCTAAATTTGACTAAGTTAGCTAAGACTCAACCTTAATTGTTGTCCTTAGTGTCACTATGTCATAGGATTGAAATCAATGTATATCTAACCCTTGAACACTAAGTTGCAATCACATCAATACAAAACATGAACAAGTGTACTAGATCTAAGGAAACAAAAATGAATGAAGGATTGATGAATTTTCAAATATTAGGATCAAATAGTAATCCTATTACTTGGAAATTCAATCAAGAAATGATGATTATGATATTACTTTTACAAACCATTGAACATTCCCCATTAAACTTATTTAATCATGATAAAGCCTTGCTTAAAGATTCTAATGGGTGTTTGAATACATATGGATTTAAATTTATTTATAATTTGATTTTAAAAAGTATATAATATAGAAATACCCTAGTACTTTGAAAATTCAATAACTATCAAAATATAGCTCAAATAAATCTAGGAAAATTACTGGATGCTTTTAAAACTCTGTATAACATGCCATTTAAATTTGGTATCAATTTAATAAATATATAAAATGTTATTAGTAAAAGTTTAAAAACATTCAAAACCACATAACTCTGTATATATTTATATTTTTTATTTAAAATTCTTTTTAAAATAAAGAAGATAAAAAACTGAAGAAAACGAGCTATTATACATATTTTTTGGCTTTATATTTTATTTTTAATGATTTTTTGAAGTTTTAGTGGTTTAAATGAATTTAAAATTGTTTATTTTAATTTTACAGGAAATGGCGGCGCCGGCGGGACACGTGGCAAGACTCCATTGGCTGGATCAGAATACGCGGCGGCGCGACGCGGCGTGGCATTAAATGCCAATCATTGGGCGGCGGCGCGGACGCGGTTTCGACTTAACCACGTCAGCGACCGCCGTCAGCCGTCGGATCGCCCGTTGCGTGAGATAGACGGCCAAGATCTGGCCGGATGGTGATCTGTGCAACGGACGCGGATGGCGCGGTCTGCTCAAGCTGCGAAATGACTTGATCAGTACCGTTGATGATGAGATCAACGGTCTGGATCTTGTACAGGCCATGCATGCATATTTTAAACCCTAGGTGATGAAGAACGGCTCGTTCTCTCAAACGACCGAACCAAAGTGTATGAAATTTTAAACAGAGATTTATATGATGTAGTAGAACAATGGGGAAGTTATTTTATGATTTGAAAAGCGCTTTATAAAAAGTTATTTAAATCTAAGTAGATCTAACTAGGGTTAGTTCGTTACCTTGATATAATGGATCGTTTTGAACGATTAAAGATTTGTTGAGCTTGTTGACTGTCCTAGATTGTTTCTCCAGAAGACTCCAAGGGCTGAAGAGGTCTGAATTTTGAGCTACAAGCCTGGGACGGTCTTTAGGCTCGGTTTGGCCGGATTCTTGCCGCCGGCAGCCTCCCACTGCCGGGTTTTGGGTGGGGGAAAGTAGAAGAGACCTAGTAGAGCCAAAACGAAAAGAGATCTCGCCTGGAGAGCTTGAGTGTGGAGAGAGAATGTAGAAATTGAAATCAGCTCTACTTGAGAGGTCTTGCCCTATTCAAACGTCCCCAGGTGAATTGGATGGCTGAGATGTGTTTGGTGAGCTGCTAGGATCAAGACACATGTCCAGGGGTTGTTAGGAGCAGAGAATCAAAAGGACAAGCAAGGACAATCTATGTGTAAAGGGATCTTTGTCCTCACTTGAGCACATGGGAGGATTGAGAGCCATTGGATCTTGAATCAAAGGCTAGGATAGAGTCTAGGAAGGTTCTAGAGCACCCTAGAGCTGCTGGAATAATTTGGGGTTGAATGGATTAGCTTAAGGGATTAATTTGACCATGTTTAATCCATTTAAAATTTGATTTGACAATTTGACCAGTCAACCTGGAATGTTGACTGATGAGGTGGCAGTGAAGGAGCTTAGTGTTGCTGGTTTGGAGGAAGCTCTACACTATTAATTCAAACATTGAGTGTATACATGATATTTAGGGAGGATTTGACCGAGAATTGGAGTTTGACCAAGTCAAATCCAAATGATTTAATTTTAAATAAGTTTGAATGAGTTTAGTCTAGGTTTTGGTATGGTTTTGAGAGCTTGAATGGATTAGATGGATCAAATGGGTCGAAATGACCCATTAAGAGCCTTAAGGGGTAATTGGGTCAACTAGGTTGACTGGGTCACCCAGGTTGACCTAGAGTATGGGTCTGAGCTGGACAGGTTTGAAATGATTTTTAGAGACCATTGGAAGTGGTCTCAAGGTCTGGAGAAGTTGATTTAGTAAAAATCACTATTTGAGCCCCCTTAGGGGCCTTCTTGGGTCAATTTTGTTGACTTGGTCAACCAGGTTGACCCGGGGGCTGGGAATGGGTTGAACAGGTTTGGTTTGGCATTTATAACTTGTTGGAAGTGATTGCATTCAATTTGGAGCTCATTTGGTTTGAAATCACTGTTTGGACCCTATGGGGGTATTTTGGTCATTTTGACCCCTGGCTAAATAGGGGTCAAATTGAGCCAGCCCAGAGGTAGATTAATGTTCAGGGAGTCAGGATTGAAGGTCTAAAAGTGATTAGAGACTTTGGGGAGGTCTCTAAGGCCAGGGTCTAGTTAAGGACAGGTCCAGTGGCATAGGCTGTAAATATTTGAAGGTTTTACAGCCTTTGGATTTCGATTTAGTAACTGGGGTTAGAGAGCTCAGAATGGGCTCAAATTTAGAGGGTTGACACTAGAGACATGCCCCATCAGTATGAAACTGACAGAGCTTGAATATGAGTTCATTTCACTGGATTTTAAAATTCTGGAAGATTTGCTGGAAAAGGCCTTTAGGACCAAGCCCTAGGACCTTGGATTTGGGTCTGGATTTGATTGAGTTTGGATTGACTTGAGTCTGGATTGGGTTGGGATCTTATTGAAGACCTCATACAAAAATGAGGTCAACATCAATCTGTAGGCCACCTCTCCAATTTTCTCCTCCACTTCAAAAGGGCCAAAATATCTTGCTGCCAGCTTCTCATTTCTCCTTTGGGCCATAGTTCTCTGTCGGTATGGTCGGAGCTTCAAGTAGACCTTGTCCCCAACTGCAAACTGAATATCTCTCCTTTTGTTGTCCGCCTGCTTCTTCATCAGTTGCTGGGCTCTAAGTAAATGCCTCTTGAGCTCTTCCAACACCCGATCTCTTTCCTTCAAATGCTGATCTACTGCAGATACTGGAGTAGTACTATGGCTGTAGTGTACCAAATGTGGGGGGTCCCTCCCATATAACACCTTAAAAGGTGTCATCTTAGTCGCCGAGTGGAAGGAGGTATTGTACCAATATTCTGCCCAGGCTAACCATTTGGCCCACTGCTTTGGTGTTTCAGACACAAAACACCTCAAGTATGTCTCCAAGCTCATATTCACCACCTCTGTTTGACCATCAGTCTATGGATGGTAGGCTGTGCTTCTCTTCAATACTGTTCCCTGCATCCTGAATAGCTCCCTCCAAAAATGGCTCAGGAATACCTTGTCCCTATCCGACACAATAGACTCTGGTACTCCATGCAGGCGGACTATCTCTCTCACAAATGCTGCTGCTACAGACACCGCTGTGTACGGGTGTCTTAAGGGAATGAAATGAGCATATTTGCTTAGCCTGTCGACCACTACAAGTATGACTGTGTAGCCTTCTGATTTTGGGAGCCCATCAATGAAATCCATAGTAATCTCCTCCCAAACTTTCTCTGGTAGGGCCAGAGGCTGCAGTAATCCCCCTGGTGCCATTGTCATGTACTTGCTCCGCTGGCAGGTATCACACTTAGTCACCATCTCCTCTATGTCTTTCCTCATCCCCCTCCAGTACAATTCAGCAGCTAACCGGCTATAAGTTTTCTGCACCCCTGAATGCCCTCCTATGGCACTCTCATGAAACTCCTGTAACAGTTGGGGAATATGGATGGAAGACCTAGGAATCACACTCCTTCCCTGATAGAACAGTCTTTCTCCCACAACTGAATAGCCCGGGTGGCTGTTCTCTTCTGATAACACCTCTTCTTTGATTTTCCTCAACTCCTCATCCTGAATGCTCTCCTCTTTGATGGCTCCCCAATCTATCAATACTGGTACTGATACAGCGATCCCCTGGAGCTCCCCCATACAGCGTGATAAGGCATCCGCTGCCTTATTCTCTAGCCCTGGTCGGTAGTGGATCTCGAAATCATATCCCAACAGCTTGGAAAACCACCTCTAGTGCTCCTCTGTGACCATCCTCTGCTCTAACAAGTACTTCAGGCTCCTCTGATCAGTTCTGACAATAAAGTGTCTGCCCAATAAGTAAGGTCTCCACTTCTGGATGGCCAGTACAATCGCCATCAGCTCTCTCTCGTAGACTGACTTCAGCCTAGCCCGGGATGACAGGACTTGACTGAAGTAAGCTATGGGCCTGTGCCTCTGCATCAACACTGCTCCCAATCCATAGCCTGAAGCATCTGTCTCCACCACAAACACCTGACTGAAGTCTGGCAGAGCAAGCACTGGCACCGTCGTCATGGCCTTCTTCAGCTTCTCAAAGGCCTCTGAAGCTGCTTCTCCCCATAAAAACCCGTCCTTCTTCAACTGCTCTGTCAAAGGCCATGCTATGGTGCTGTATCCTCTCACGAACCTTCTGTAATAGCCTGTCAGTCCCAAAAACCCTCTGAGTCCCTTCAAGGTCTTGGGTTGAGGCCAAGCCAGCATTGCCTCTATCTTGGATTGATCTGCAGCCACTCTCTCCTGGGATATCACGTGCCCCAGGTACTCCACCCTTGCCTGAGCGAAGTCACACTTCTTGAAGTTGGCCTTCAACTGATGCTCCTTCAGTACACCCAACACCACTCTCAGGTGCTCTAGGTGTTCCTCCTCAGTCCTGCTATAAATTAGGATGTCATCAAAAAAGACCAACACAAACCTGCGGAGGTGTGGCTTGAAGATCCGGTTCATCAAAGCTTGGAATGTTGCCGGAGCGTTGGTGAGGCCAAAAGGCATCACTAGAAACTCGTAGTGACCCTCATGAGTCCTGAAAGCCGTTTTCTGCACATCTTCCTTCCTCATCCTGATCTGGTGATAGCCTGACTTCAGATCGACCTTGGTGAACAAAGCGGCTCCATGTAGCTCATCCATCAACTCATCAATCACAGGGATAGGAAACTTATCAGGCACAGTTTCCTTGTTGAGAGCTCTATAATCTACACAGAACTTCCAACTCCCATCCTTCTTCTTCACAAGCAGAACTGGACTAGAGAAAGGACTCACACTGGGCTGAATGATCCCTCCTTCTAGCATTTCTCCCACCAACCTTTCAATCTCATCTTTCTGCACCTGAGGATATCTGTAAGGTCTCACACTGATAGGAGATACTCCTTCTTTCAGGATAATCTGGTGCTCCTGCTCTCTATCAGGTGGTAGTCCAACTGGAGGTTGGAACACATCCACAAATTCCTGCAACAGGGGTTGAACCAAAGCGGGGATGGGTCTACCCTCCCCCTCCTCCTGCTCCTCCAAGCTCTGCAACTCCACCAGGAATCCTCCTCCTTCCTCCTGTATGATTTTCACCATGGATCGGAGTGACACTCCAGCTCTGGACAATCCTGGTTCTCCTCTCAGCTTCACCTGCTTCCCCTCTACGCTCAGCTCCATCACCATGGTCCCCCAATTCACCTTGGTTTCACCCAAGGTCTGTAGCCACTTCATACCCAAAATGACATCTGTGCTACCCAACTTTAGGGGTAGAAAATCCTCTACCACCCTGATCTCCTATAGCCTCATCTCCACCCCTTTGCAGATCCCGGTGCTGGACTCAATCTTCCCTGTCCCCATCATCACCCCGTAGCTGCCTGTCTCAGTAGGCTCCATCCCTAGCTCCTCCGCCACCTGGGTGGATATGAAATTGTGGGTTGCCCCACTGTCAATCAGAACCACAACCTCTCTCCCCCGAATCTCCCCCTTCACCTTCATCGTATGGCTATGAGTGAATCCCATCACAGAATTGAGGGAGACCTCGGCTACCTCCAACTGTGGATCAATCTGCTCCTCATCAGAATCATCACCCTCTTCAGGCGCCTCGTCTATATAGACGGTGAGAGCCCGAAGAGCGCGATCCTTGCATCTGTGCCCTGGAACAAACTTCTCCTCACATCTGAAGCAAAGGCCCTTGGCCCTCTTCTCCTGCATCTCATCCTCAGTCAATTTCTTGAAGCTCCCTGCAGTTCTAGTCACCCCGCTCTTCTCCTTTCCACTCTCTCTAGGGACACTAGGGCTTGGCCCTTTTGGAGCCAAGTACGTGGTAGTTGTCCTGGTGGGACCTCCTGAGTGGTTGTTCCTCCAACTTCGAGCGTTGGTCTTCTGGTTCTCCACCAGCTGAGCCAACTCCATTGCCTCCCTCAGGTCTCTCGGTCTCATGACCTTCACAGCATCTCTAATTTCTGGCTTGAGCCCCTTCATGAAGTTCCCCCCCAACGTGCTGTTCGATAAGCCCTCCATGTCTCCCACCAGACTCTCAAATTTCTTTCTGTATTCCTCCACTGTTCCCTCCTGAGTGAGGGCATAGAACTGCTCGGAGATCTCCCATGGGCTGCCCCCCCTGAATCTCTCTCTGATGGCCTCCTTGAAATCCCTCCAAGTTCTCACCGGATCCCACTTATCCATGTATTTGAACCAGGCGAAAGCCGCCCCTTCCAAGCACATGCTAGCAGCCATCAATCTCTCCTCCTCCATAAGGCCATTCACTGCAAAATACATTTCCACCTTGTGGATCCACTCATCCACGTTTCCCTCTTCGAAGACAGGCATTTTCAGCTTCCTGGCTCTAGTGTCCATTCCATATGCTCTGTTCCCCCCATGGCCTCCCCTGTCCCAGGCAATGGGGTCTTCCCAAGTTCCTCTTTCTCCATATCGGGGCACATCCTCCCTCCTCGGCCGTCGATAGCCATCTTCCCCTCGCGCTCCGCCATGGTGGTTATGAATCCCCCATGGCCGGTCCACTGGGTCGGACCTCTGACGACGCCAATCATCCTCTCTTTCTTCCCTGAAGTCTCTCCTTCTTTCCTGCTCTTCCCTCCTGATGGACTCCCGATGTAGCATTCTTCCGTTGCTACCAAGCAGTTCCACCTCCTCTTCCCCTTCCGGATTTGCCTTCTCCTTACCCTTGCTCCCACTACCTTCTCCTCTTTCCTCCGTTGGCACAGCTCTTGCTTGCCCTTCCAACAACGTTTTCATCATCTCCTCCAATGCCATGAATTTCCCTTCCATATTCTCACTCAACGTCGCCATCTTCTCCTCCAGATCCGCCTTAAATTGACCCACTTCGGTCTCCAAGACTTCTACACGTTTAGATGCCATGGGAACCCAAAAATGGTCTCCGGATCCCTTCCAAAAAGCAAAAATCTGCAGCGAAACAGTGAAAAACAGCCCCCCACCGTCCGGATCTTCGCTCTGATACCAATTTGATAGGTACCACTTGAGTATTTCAAGTGATTCCTATCGGATCTAAGCCAAATCGCAACTAATCCGCTGTTTTCAATGAGAAAACAGCCACCAAACACGAAAACAGTAGAGAAATCTGAGAGAAAACGTAGAAAAAATAGGAAAAACAATAGCAAACGATTGAATTTCACTAGTCGATGCAAAAGAGAAGAAAGATACAAGTTTCCTTCAATTCGAGAGGAAGGAATAACTCTCCAAATCTCTAGCCGTTGCCTAGAGCCCAAAAGAAAAACTTAGATCTCACAAATCACATTCAAAATCAACCTAACCCTAATTTCCCCCTCATCTCCCTAATTAAACATGAAAGGACGATTACAAAAGACCTAATTACCCCCTTCTAATTCAAATTTTCCCTCCCAAAAGACTCCACGTGGCCTCCCTGGATGTTCCGCAGTGTTCCGCCCCCTCCCTGTTCGCGTGGCCTCCGTCGGGTGAAGACCTGGACCGGTCCAGGTTGGACCGGTCCAGCCGGCTCAGGTGCCGGCCTAACAGATTGTAGTTAAAGAAGTATTTTAAATAACTTGATTCTATGAAGGAACTTCTGAAGAGACTTGAGGATACCTAAATTGAGGTTTCCAAAAGCTTTTGTTTGAGCTATAAAGAATGAAGCGCACTTCTCACTTGATCTAGAAATAATAGAGCTTCAGGATGCCGATCTTTAGTTAACTTTTACAACTTATTAGATCGGGCTGAGCAATTTCCATAAATGCTCTAAACTTTGTCTGGAGTTCTCTCTATTCCCTTAGTGAAATTTGAAAACTGAGAAATTTTTTAGTGCTAACACCAAATGAACATCTATTAAGGTTGAGCCTTATGCTAAAGTTTTATTGGGCATCAAAATTGAAGTTCTTCAAAATTCTCAACTTTTGACTAACTTTTCACTAACAATTCATTGATGTAGTCATGTAGACTTCAATATTCCTCCTTTTTTGACATATGAAAATGTTATCCATCTCTTGTTAATGGGTATCCATAACATTCTCAAGATAAAGTAACATAATTATGTAGTAGTATGTATTGTTTTGTAAGATTAAATTAATCTTATACTTATATGTCATGAGCAGTGGCGAAGCCACAATGGGGGCATTGGGGTCACGTGCTCCCACTGGCCTGAAATTTTTTTTAGTTCATGTTAATTAATGGTATTTTTATTTATATAAAAAAACTAATACACTGCAGATAAACTGCTCCCAAGTCTAGTCTCTTCCCACTATCCACTCTATCTCCCCTTTTCTGCTACCCCTCTTCTCCATTATTAACTTCTCCGGCAATCCTCCATCCTCCATTTGTCTCTCTCTCTCTCTCTATCTCTCTTCTTTGCATTAGCTTTGCACAGGCTAGGAAGACAAGGGTTGAAGAAGTTAAATGACTGAAATGCCCTTCATATTTAAAATCGACAAGACAAGTTGAATTGAACTTGTTGCTGCCATAAAAATAGGATACGACAGTGAATAGTTGGCATAAATACTTATATTATCTTTCTAAAAATTTTAAAGCATTTTGTTAATATTATCAAATGCTACTGTGTTGCTTACTATTTTTTAATTAAGCTATTATTAAATCCAACAAAAATAAATGAGAAAATTTAGTGCAAATTTTTTATATAAGACATAAAATAGCAATCAATAATTTAATTAAAATATGCAATGTTAGAAAAATCTTAATTTTTTATCATTAAAAATTAATATATATATATATATATATATATATATATATATATATATATATATATATAGAACAAATATATGTATATTAAAAATTATTTTTTTATAAAATTAATAGCTAAATATTTAAAATGAAATAAGATGATTATAATTTATGTGTAACAACTAATAGAATATAGAATTTAAAATTTTATTAAAAACAAATATTAATATTCTTAAAAGATAAAAATATTATTTTACTATAAACTCTTAAATAGAAAGAAAAAAATGCTACTAAAAAAATATTAGAAGTATTAAAATTGATCAATTTGTGCTCTCACTGATAAAAATTTCTAGCTCCGCCCCTGATCATGAGTATTTTAATTTGATGTTATTTTGAGAATCATCAAGGAGTCTTTACATGGGATACCCTTCCATTGAGTCAACGAGTTAGTCAATCACCTATAGAGGATAAGAATCTCTTGGGCAGGTTTTGGCATTTTAAATATATTGGCATATTTAATAATATTAATTTATTATGTTGGGCTTATAATATTGGAAGGGGGTTTTATTAGAAATACATATTCATAATTTTAATTATTATTCTTGATTATTTATTTTCTTACTATATCTTATTGTATGCATTTTTATTGGTCCTTATATGAGTCAATTGTAGACAAAAATTCTCTTTCCTCTTAACGTGCTATCATGGTAGAAAAGCATAGTTGTTTCCTCCATGTTGATCCTGATGCGTTTTGGAAGTAAAAATAAAAAAGTAACAAGGAGAAAACGGTAAGAATTTGAAGATAGGGTTTGATTTTGATTAGTACTTCAACAATAATGAAAGATACAATTAATCTACTTTTCAAGAGGTAGATCAACTCTCCCACCAACTCTAGACGCCGTTAGGAACAACTCCTAAGAAAACTATAATAAACATAAATCATATAATGAAAATAAAACAACATAATTACCCTCAAATAAACTATCTTATTTTTTTCCCAAATTTGAATTCAAATCAGTCATCTTTCCCTTAGTAAAAACTTTCTAATTCCCTCCCAAATCTGAATTCAAATCAACCATCTTTCCCTAAATAAAACCTTCATAATTCCCTCTCAAGTCTGAATTCAAATCAACCCCCTTTCCTTAAATAAACATTTTTCAATTTTCCCCCCAATCTAGATTCAATCAATCATCTTTCTCTAAATAAATTGCCCTCCTGGCATATCAATACTTTCCTCCCAAAAAAGCTCCTTGTCCTCAAGGTGGAAGGATGAGAACGGTCTCCTGGTCATCTCATATATGTGGCTACGTACTCTGGCAAATCCTTCTACCTGATAAGTACCTCCTGAAACCTAGAGAAGTATTCACATATGCTGACTACGCAGGATCACCAGTTGATAGAAGATCTATCTCTGGATATTGCATATTTCTTGGAGGTAACTTAGTTACATGGAGAAGCAAGAAACAGAATGTGATACAAGATCTAGTGCAGAAGCAGAATATCGAGCTATGGCCTTGGGAATATGTGAGATACTATGGATCAAAGTAATCCTAGAAGACTTAAAGGTCAAGTGGGATGAGCCCATGAGGCTGCATTGTGATAATAAATCAGCAATCAGCATAGCCCACAATCCAGTCTAGCATGATAGGACCAAAGCACATAGAAGTGGACAAATATTTTATTAAAGAAAAACTAGACAATGGTCTAGTAAGTGTCGATCATGTATCATTAAAAGATCAACTTGCAGACATCCTTATCAAAGGATTGGACAATTCTTCCTTCCTCAGAATGATTGCCAAGATGGGAATGACAGATTTATATTCTCCAGCTTGAGGGGGAGTGTTAAATCTCAGCCTTCCGTTCCGAAACCGATCCCACGACTATGAACAGTGATCCATGGGAAGCCCGTCTGGATCACGTTGAATATCTTCCATAACTAGACATTTGGAGGAAGGAATTTTTTTCAGCAATTATTCTATAGTTATTTTGTTTCTTCATTAGACCTTGTATAGATCTATAAATTGGGAGTATTTTGTATAATAAAGCAAGCTTTTTCCTATCAAATTCATGTTTTTAACAATTATATTTTGATTCATGGAAATCATGCTAAATCTCCTCCGCTAAAGCTTAGTGATCTAAAGAGTTGAGTGAGGGATCCTTGCATAGTGACTAGTCTTATTGTTAGCATAGGAATTTTTGTTGAAAACCCTCAAAGTATGCAACGTTAGAGTAATTGACTGTTTTAAGATCTTAACCTCTACGTATGTGATTTGGCCTAAGCTTATTTTATCACCTTATTGTTTTATCTTATCGTTTAAATCAATATAAGTTTTGCTTATTATTGTTCTCTAAAATTTAAGCGTGCAAATTTATTAATCAAATCATTTTTGAATTTATGTTCTGGATCATATGGAGGTTGGTTAGATGAAAATTTTGATCACAAAGTGATCAATTAATATTGAGTGTGACAATACAAGTCATCACTCTTTTGGTAGGTAATACCTTTGGTTTAGTAATTAGATGTGAATTGCCAAATAAGAGGATAAGCTTTGAATTACAGTATAGTTCTAGGAAAATTAAGAAGAAAACACTTACAAAGGTTGTGAGAGAGTCTTCTTTGATCCCCAAATTGATTTCTCTAAGCTCTTCCATGGTGTTCTGGTGGCATTCTTAGAATTTTTTGAGATTTTATTTTATTTATATGCCTTGGTTATTTGATATATGATTATGATAAAATGTCTTTTCTTTTCCATCACTTTTTTTGGCATTCAATGTATTATAAATTGTGACTTGGGTATAGATGGGTTGGACAAATTTGAGCCCTATGGTATTGTATTTGCTATAATTCAACAACACTTTGGGACTTTTTCTCTTACCCAATTGCTGAAAGAGGCAAGCTAGCTCTTCAGCATGTATAGGATGTTGTTTCTGCTTATTAATCAAGGTTCAAATGATGAGAAACTTTTGTAATATCATTTCTTTAGGAGTAAGGTGTCAACTAGGATAGTTAAAGTTTTGACCTTAGAATTCCTCAGATTTATAAAATAAAATCCTCAATTCATGGTGGTCATGCCAAGCGTTACATATAATGCCTTTTAACCGCTCAATGTTATCTCCGCAAGAAGTAGTTTCTTTGTAGGGTTGAGGAATAGGATTGATGACAATGTTCGTTCTCTCTTAAGCTCATGGAGCTGGCCAATCTGATCAAAGAGCGATTTTGGTCATCTTGAAAGGGTCTTGAAGATTGAGTTTAAATTTGAATTATTCTCAACGTTTTTTTCCTTTTGCTCAAAATTTGCAAGCATTCCTGATTGGAGAAGGCTAACATCTTTTCATGTGAAGCTTAGCAAAATATGTTTCATATTGTCCTGAGTTTTAGAAAGTGTTGATTAGAGTATCTTATAGGTCATTGCTTGTTAGAAGAGCCTCATATATGCTGAGGTGCATTGGTATGTTTTTTGCAAGTGTAAGAGGACATTGTAATTTACTTGGTTATAATTGATGCCTTCTTTGGAGCTTGAGGGTATAATTTTCGTTATCATTGGTAGAGGGACTCTTGTTTGCCATAGATGTAGCACTTTGCCACTCCTCTATTGGGCTTAGACCTCTTCTTTTGATTTTGATTTTTCTGATGAGGAAGACTCTTCATGATATATTTCCTTAAAAACCTTAGAGGATTGACTAGAGGGTTCAGTATTGCTCTCTAATTTGAGGCATCCCATTTTTGGCTCCATATAAGGCTCCTACTTGCTTTCTTTGAGGAAGTACAAGCTTTCCTTCAAGGTATCATCTATTGGTAGCACCATAAGATAGGATTGCAGAGATATATCTTCAACATCTTCTTCATGTATAGAGTGTGATCTATCATGGGCAGATTCATTATCTTTAGGTGATCACCTCTCATCAAGTGTGTTGGAGGCATTGCCATTCATATACTGTGATCCGATGGAGATTTTGTTTGAAACACTATTTATCCCACCTTTAGTTCGAGTTATAAGATTTGGTCGTATCGTTATGACCTTTCCTATCACAAGTTAGAGAAGAGACTTGTTCGGAAACACATAGGACTATTGAGATAGCTCAACATGTTTGAGTTGGGAGTGGCTCATCATCTTCCTCAGGGGTGTCAATTTCGGGTCACGGGTCGGGTTCAGGTCAAATCCGAAACTGACCCGGCACTATTCGGGTCAACCCGAACCCGACTCATTTTTGCAAACAGGCCTATTTTTCAGACCCGAACCCAATCCGCTTTGGGTCCGAGTCAACCCGACATGACCCGAATGACTCGATGCCAACAAAAAACTACTAGTTTTCGGGTCCAAAAATGGGTCAATCCCCGCTTTTCAGGTCAAAACGGGTCAATCTCGGGTTGTTGGGCCAAAAACTAATTTTCGGGTAAAATTTGGTCAATTTCGGGTCTTAGAGTCAACCCGAACCCGACCCGATTTTTGAAACAGGTCGAATTGTTGAACCCTAACCCAACCCGTTTGTATTTTGAATGGAGTATGTATTTTCATTTTATTGAGTCTGAGAGAGTGTGATTATAATTGAGTAACAGTGCACACACACACTATGGGAGTGTTTAAAATTTACAAAAAAATCTAAACTGATCGTACTGTACGAATTCCTTTCGTACGGGACGATTTGTTCAGTTATAATTAAACTCCTATGAGCAGTTAAACGAACTTGAAATTTTTCGTAATTGATCATACCGTACGATGTTTGTCATCGTGCGTACGCCGTCATGAGTACGAATTGGACTGGTCCCTTTTCGTCCTGATGATTTCGAAGATTTTTATGAACTGTTCGTACTGTACGATCAATGGTTTGTACATACGAATTTGAAATGTTCGTACGGGACACTATGCGTTCGTACGGACGATTCGTACGGGACACTATGCATTCGTACGAACACTACGTGTTCGTACGAGGACACTATGCATTCATACGAGCGATTCGTACGGGACACTATGTGTTCGTACGGGAACACTATGCATTCATACGTGACACTATTCATTTGTATGGGACGATATGCGTTCGTGCAGTACGATTGTAGGATAGTTTTCTTACAATTTTTAATTTTTAGACGGTTTTTCATGTTCTTTCTATATAAGGAGTCCTAAAAAATATCACAATAGGCCTTTGTTGTGAATTTCTCTTGAGAGGGATCATTGAGTGTGAGTGTTTGGGAGAGATTGTGAGAGTGAAGTGTGAGAGATCAAGTGTCACGACCCGACCCGACGGGGACGGATCCCGCCCGAGCCGGATCGCGACGAGAGACTTCCATATCCAGGATCTGGCTTTGGATTAGGTTACTGAACTGATCTTCCAAATTCTTAACTCAACAGAAAAACACAGAACAACAGAGCTACTAAAAACATCAAATGCAGCGGAACAAAACATCTATCTTTTCATTTCCTCAAAATAATCATCTACAGAACAGTACATGGCTTTCAACAGAAAGAAAGACAGAACAGAAAAACCATGATTGTACAAAAAATCAAAAGTACAAAAGTACCTAATCGGATCAGACTCTGAAACTAATCCTGGACCTCCTTGCCCTTCCCAGAACCTGAAAACCACCAGAAAGCAAGGGTGAGCTCAACAGCTCAGCAAAGCAACAAACCACCAATCTAAATTCTCAGAAACCAAAACCAAACTCATCAGACAGAAATCAGATCAGAAATCGGAATCGTACAGATCATATCAGAACAAATCAACAGAGTCAGAATCAGAAATCAGAAATCAGAATCGTACGGAGCATATCGTATCGGAATTACAATTTCGTACAGAACAGAACAGATACAGAAAACAAAAACAGATACACATAGCTAAATGCCCTGACACTGACGGAATCTCTACGGATTCCGGCCCCTTATGCCTCCCTTCCCAGACACTGACTGAATCTCATAGGATCCAGGCCCCTTATGTCTCCCTTTGTGCTCACAGCACCAAAACAGATGTGCTTACAGCACCAAAACAGAATTCATCGGATCCGGAACGAAACAGATATCAAAATGTATATTGAGCTCATTTCAGAATTTCCCGTTTCACTAACTGAATCTCATAGGATTCAGGCCCCTTATAACTCCCTTTTTCTAGCTTACACACATAGCATTTCAATTCAGAAGAAATTCGGACATTTCAGAAATTACCCAAAAAAAATCGGGCAGCACAACGGCAGTATACAGAATTTACACAAAAATTCCTGCAAAGAAAATTTACCGAATTCGCACAGAACATAGATAATCACATTCCAGAACATTTATTCTACTGCACAGAGAATTTACGATTTCACAGAAAATTCCGGTCGACTAAAAACACAGTCGAATCAAAAACACCCGGACGAAAATCTTCAAAATATAGTCAAAACGTGCACACCCGGCACGGCAACGATATACGGAAAGTTACGCGGTAAAAACTGAACCAATCGAAAGATACGGACGAAAAACCGTAACGAAAACGAAATCCGGACAGAAAAATACCGCCAACCGCGACGGAACTGAAAATTGAGAAAGACGGAATGTGCCTTACCTCGAGCACAGCAAATTCTTCAACAGTCACATCGCTCGAAAACGGCTCCGCGTCTTCCCGAAATCAACTTTTCCAAAAATCCTCTTTTTCTCTCTCCTCAGACGAAAAATCAGATATTTTTATAAAAATCTTTTCTCTCTCTTCAAATGAGCTGATTTGCCTTAAATCTTCTTCAGATCGGCCTGGCCGATCGTCCAGATCGGCCTGGACGATCAGACCAAAATCCTATCGTCCAGGGACGATTTTTCAGGACGATGTTTACTATTCATAGGCGATAAAAACCTCTACTCACTGACTTGTGCCATCCACTGATCGTCCCGGGACGATACCTCGATCGGCCTGGACGATACCTACAGGAAATCACTTAGAGCAATTCTGGCAAAATCTGGAACTGAAAATACACTGATCGTCCCAGGACGATCCCAGATCGTCCTGGACGATACTGGAGCAGTTTGAAATATTACAATCTCCCCAACTCAGAAAAATGTCGTCCTCGACATTATCCAATCCAAACGCAGTCAAAACAAGTACGGGTACGACCGTCTCATATCAGACTCCTTTTCCCAAGTTGCTTCCCGTGCAGTCCGGTGCTTCCACTGGACTTTAACCATCGGGATCTCTTTATTTCTTAACTTTCGGACGTCGTACGCTAAAATAAGCTCTGGCTCTTCCTTGTACGCCAGATTCTCCTGAATCTCAACCTCATCAGCTGATACCTTCTTCCCAGAGTCGGATACCCACTTCCTCAGAGTGGATACGTGAAACACATTATGCACATCAGGCATAGAGTCAGAAAGTAATATTTTGTAAGCAGCTTTTCCAATTCTTTCCAAAATTTCAAATGGTCCAACATACCTTGGACTAAGCTTGCTTACCTGACCAAATCTGCTCACACCTTTCATCGGGCTGACTTTGACATACACAAAGTCACCGACCTGAAACTCAACAAATCTGTGCTTCTGATTGTAATACTTCTGCTGACGGTCTTGAGCGGCTTTCAATCTTTCTCTTATCAAATGAATCTTCTGAGCAGTTTCATCAGCAAAAGTGGCCCCCAAAGCCTGTCTATCTCCGACCTCCGTCAGAGTCAAAGGAGTACGGCACTTCCTGCCATACAAAGCCTCGTACGGTGCCATACCGATACTGGACTGAAAACTGTTGTTATAGGCAAACTCAATCAGTGGGATATGATCTTCCCAGCTTCCGCTAAAGTCCAGAACACAAAGCCTCAACAGATCTTCCAATACCTGAATAGTCCTCTCAGACTGTCCGTCGGTCTGAGGATGAAAGGCTGTACTGAAATGCAGTTTCGTACCCAAGCCTTGCTGAATGCCTTTCCAAAGTCTGGAAGTAAAACGTCCATCTCGATCAGATACAATCACACGAGGTACACCGTGCAATCTGACTATCTCTTTCACATATATCTGTGCCAAGCGTTCAACTGAATCCGTCTGTCTGATCGGAAGAAAATGGGCTGACTTCGTCAATCGATCCACAACTACCCAAATGGCATCATGTCCTTGTCGTGATCGAGGAAAACCCATAGCAAAATCCATCGTTACCTCCTCCCATTTCCACTCAGGGATAGGCAACGACTGCAACAGTCCACCTGGTCGCTGATGCTCTGCCTTCACCAACTGACAGGCTTCGCATCTCGACACAAACTCCGCCACATCCTTCTTCATCCCAGGCCACCAAAACAAAAGCTTCATATCAGCGTACATCTTACCACTGCCTGGATGAACAGTGTAGCCTGAATGATGAGATTCATACAGAATCTCCTGCCTCAAATCTCCAAACACAGGTACCCACAACCTGTTCTTACAGAAAATAGCACCAGAATCAGAAATTCGAAGTTCAGGAGTCTTACCAGATCCAATCTGAGCTAGCAACTTCGAATAATCAGAATCTGACTTCTGGGCTTCTTGAATCCTTGCTTCCAAAGAAGACTGAATACTCATCTGAGTCAACTCCAAACCACTGGAGGAAATCACCTCCAACTGCAATCTTTCCAAATCACGGATCAGAAAGTCATCACAGGTAAGCTGAATACCTGAGAATCCAGAAGACTTCCTGCTCAAAGCATCTGCTACCACATTCGCCTTCCCAGGCTGATACTGAATAGTCAGGTCATAATCCTTGATCAACTCGAGCCACCGCCTCTGTCTCAGATTCAAATCCTTCTGAGTAAAAATGTACTTCAGGCTCTTATGATCAGTAAACATCTCACATGTGACGCCATACAGGTAATGACGCCAAATCTTCAAAGCAAAAACAACTGCTGCTAACTCCAAATCATGTGTCGGGTAATTCTTCTCATGTGGTTTTAACTGTCTCGAAGCATAAGCAATTACCTGACCATGCTGCATCAGAACACAACCCAGTCCTTTCAGTGAAGCATCACTGAACACCTGAAAACCTTCCGTACCTGACGGAAGTGCCAACACTGGAGCTGAAGTCAAACAATCCTTCAATCGCTGAAAACTAGCTTCACACTCCGGTGTCCAAACAAAAGGAACTGACTTCTGAGTCAGTCTCGTCAGAGGAGTCGAAATCTGTGAAAATCCTTTCACAAACTTCCTATAATACCCGGCCATGCCTAAGAAACTACGTACCTCAAATACCGTAGTCGGCCTTGGCCAAACAGCAACCGCCTGAATCTTCTGGGGATCTACAGAAATACCTTCTCCGCTAATCACATGCCCCAGAAATGAAATGCTCTTCAGCCAGAATTCACACTTGGAGAACTTGGCATACAGCTGATGCCTCCTCAGAGTCTCCAACACAATCCTCAAATGTCTGGCATGTTCATCCTCAGAAGCAGAATATACCAGAATATCGTCAATGAAGACGATCACAAACTGATCCAAATACTCCCTGAATACTCGGTTCATCAGATCCATGAAAATCGCAGGCGCATTGGTTACCCCAAAAGGCATAACCAAAAACTCGTAGTGCCCGTACCGAGTACTGAAAGCAGTCTTCACCACATCAGATTCCTTCACCTTTACCTGATAATATCCGGATCTCAAATCAATCTTCGAAAACACCGAAGATCCGGAAAGCTGATCAAACAAGTCGTCTATCCGAGGCAAAGGATACTTGTTCTTGATCGTGGCCTTGTTCAAATCTCTGTAATCAATACACATACGGAGTGTACCGTCCTTCTTCTTCACAAACAGAACAGGTGCTCCCCAAGGAGAAACACTAGGACGTACAAATCCTCTGTCAACCAACTCCTGAAGCTGAACCTTCAACTCAGAAAGTTCTTTCGGTGCCATCCTGTACGGAGCTTTCGATATAGGAGCGGTACCCGGAAAAACATCGATAGAGAACTCCACATCTCTATCCGGAGGTAAACCAACCAACTCCTCAGGAAAAACATCCACAAACTCCCGTACCACTGGGATCTCAGAAACAGAACCAACCTCTAGGTTCAGATCCCGCACCGACGCCAAAAATACTGGATATCCCTTCTTCCACATTCTGCTCACCTCTAACGCAGAAATCAGACTGGAGAGAACACCTCGTAATCCCTGAAATACAACTCTCTCTCCAGCCACAAGCAAACTCACTTGCTTCTTCAGACAGTCAATCTGAGCCTCATACTGACTCAGCCAATCCATTCCCAGAATCACATCATACGAAGAAATCGGCAATCGAATCAAACTCGATTTCCACTTCTTGCCAGAAATCTCGATCTCACACAAACAAAACTGTCGAGCAATCAATGGATTCCCAGCCGGCAAAATCACAGACAAAGAAACCGGTAAAACCATCGAATCCAAATGTAAAAGCTCAAAACAATGCTCGGACAGAAAAGAATGACTCGCTCCAGAGTCAAACAAAACACGACAGGGCTGATCAGAAATGTAAACCGTACCTGTCACCACATCGGGAGCATCTCGAGCCTCCTGCTGACTCAGGCTGTAAACTCGTGGCTGAACTGGAGCAGGAGCTGAAGCAACAGAACTACTCTGCTCCCTCTGAATCGTAGGTGGTCTCCGTGGTGCAGAACTAGAACCACCACCTCTACCAGCAAATCCCTCAGGACGTGGAGGAACAGTCCTCGGTCTTCCTGCTGCTGAACCAACAGGTCTGACGAAGCCCTCAGATCGCTGCTCATATCCCATCTGTGGACATTCTGCAATCCTATGTCCCGGCTGACCGCATCTGAAACAAAGACCAGCTATCCTGTAGCACTGGCCATGGTGTCGCCGTCCACAACTCTGGCACACAGGTGCCGAACTGACAGATCCAGAACCAGTCGTACTGGTAGCAGTACCAGACGATCCTCCGCTCCTTCTGGAATCTCCAGATCCAGAACCAGGAACAAATCTCCTCTTCCCAGAGGAACCACTGCCAGAAGTATCTCCTCCAAATCTCTTCCTACTCGCAGACCACCGCTGCTGAGTAGTCGTCATATCATTCTCAATCAGACGAGCTCGCTCCACAAGCTCAGAGAAATCAGTAATCCAGAACGGTATCAAAGGCTGCCTCAAAGTGTCTCGTAAGCCTCTCAGAAACCTGTAGCACCTCTCAGCAGACGTGCTAACCAGCTGCGGAGCGTACCTGGCTAATGCAGTAAACTCAGCCTCGTACTGCATCACCGTCTTGCTCCCCTGAACCAGCCTCAGAAAACTCTCCTGCATCTGCTGTCGTGCAGAAGGGGGAACAAACCAGTCTCTGAATACTTCAGTGAACTCTTCCCAAGTGATCAAAGAGTTCAATCTACCCTGAAATCTGGCTGCCTGCTGGCCATCCCACCAGTGCTCAGCCTCTCCGTCCAACAGAAAAACAGCTAACGGAACCTTCCTGTCTGCAGGACACTGCATCCCGTCAAAAGTCTTCTCCAATCTCCTCAGCCACTCCTCGGCAGCTCTGGGCTCAACAGCGCCCTCAAATCTCGGAGGCTTCAACCTCAAAAATAACTGCAGGTGTCGATCAATATCCTCAGATCTCACAGTAGAAGCTCTGCTCTGAGTCTCGCTCATCATCTGAGCAACAAGTGACGCAAACTGTGAAAGCGTATCAGCACCGACCACTGGGGCTGTACTCCCCACTGGTGCTGCTTGATCATCACTCTGACCGTCTGTCATGTCTGGGTCTGGCTGATCCATACAGAAAAATCCAGAAAATCCGGAAAACTATCACAAAAACAACACAATAAAAAGCCAAACGACCCAAAACTACCTCCCAGACAGACTCACTGATCACTTCCTAGAGCTCTGTTTCACAATTCGACCTGTTTCCAAAACCAGTGCTCTGATACCACAAAAGCTTGTCACGACCCGACCCGACGGGGACGGATCCCGCCCGAGCCGGATCGCGACGAGAGACTTCCATATCCAGGATCTGGCTTTGGATTAGGTTACTGAACTGATCTTCCAAATTCTTAACTCAACAGAAAAACACAGAACAACAGAGCTACTAAAAACATCAAATGCAGCGGAACAAAACATCTATCTTTTCATTTCCTCAAAATAATCATCTACAGAACAGTACATGGCTTTCAACAGAAAGAAAGACAGAACAGAAAAGCCATGATTGTACAAAAAATCAAAAGTACAAAAGTACCTAATCGGATCAGACTCTGAAACTAATCCTGGACCTCCTTGCCCTTCCCAGAACCTGAAAACCACCAGAAAGCAAGGGTGAGCTCAACAGCTCAGCAAAGCAACAAACCACCAATCTAAATTCTCAGAAACCAAAACCAAACTCATCAGACAGAAATCAGATCAGAAATCGGAATCGTACAGATCATATCAGAACAAATCAACAGAGTCAGAATCAGAAATCAGAAATCAGAATCGTACGGAGCATATCGTATCGGAATTACAATTTCGTACAGAACAGAACAGATACAGAAAACAAAAACAGATACACATAGCTAAATGCCCTGACACTGACGGAATCTCTACGGATTCCGGCCCCTTATGCCTCCCTTCCCAGACACTGACTGAATCTCATAGGATCCAGGCCCCTTATGTCTCCCTTTGTGCTCACAGCATCAAAACAGATGTGCTTACAGCACCAAAACAGAATTCATCGGATCCGGAACGAAACAGATATCAAAATGTATATTGAGCTCATTTCAGAATTTCCCGTTTCACTAACTGAATCTCATAGGATTCAGGCCCCTTATAACTCCCTTTTTCTAGCTTACACACATAGCATTTCAATTCAGAAGAAATTCGGACATTTCAGAAATTACCCAAAAAAAATCGGGCAGCACAACGGCAGTATACAGAATTTACACAAAAATTCCTGCAAAGAAAATTTACCGAATTCGCACAGAACATAGATAATCACATTCCAGAACATTTATTCTACTGCACAGAGAATTTACGATTTCACAGAAAATTCCGGTCGACTAAAAACACAGTCGAATCAAAAACACCCGGACGAAAATCTTCAAAATATAGTCAAAACGTGCACACCCGGCACGGCAACGATATACGGAAAGTTACGCGGTAAAAACTGAACCAATCGAAAGATACGGACGAAAAACCGTAACGAAAACGAAATCCGGACAGAAAAATACCGCCAACCGCGACGGAACTGAAAATTGAGAAAGACGGAATGTGCCTTACCTCGAGCACAGCAAATTCTTCAACAGTCACATCGCTCGAAAACGGCTCCGCGTCTTCCCGAAATCAACTTTTCCAAAAATCCTCTTTTTCTCTCTCCTCAGACGAAAAATCAGATATTTTTATAAAAATCTTTTCTCTCTCTTCAAATGAGCTGATTTGCCTTAAATCTTCTTCAGATCGGCCTGGCCGATCGTCCAGATCGGCCTGGACGATCAGACCAAAATCCTATCGTCCAGGGACGATTTTTCAGGACGATGTTTACTATTCATAGGCGATAAAAACCTCTACTCACTGACTTGTGCCATCCACTGATCGTCCCGGGATGATACCTCGATCGGCCTGGACGATACCTACAGGAAATCACTTAGAGCAATTCTGGCAAAATCTGGAACTGAAAATACACTGATCGTCCCAGGACGATCCCAGATCGTCCTGGACGATACTGGAGCAGTTTGAAATATTACATCAAGTGAGGGGGTTATGAGGGATTCACAAGGTTTCCCAAAGCGAGGATCTCTTTGTTTCCTTCAAGTTTCTGTCCATCTCCTCTAAAGGCTCTTAAGTGAAGTTCTTCAACATCGGTCGTGGGTTCTCTGCCTTCACCAGGAGGGTGAAAAAGGACACCGGTTCTCTGCCTATACTTAGAGGGTGTGAAAGGGCGACGGTTCTCTGCCGACACTTGGAGGGTGTGAAAGGATGATGGTTCTCTGCAGCACCGGAGATTGGTGGAAGAGAGGAAAATTGTGAAGGCTTCTCCGCTTTGCTGTGGGGGCAAAATGAGAGTCACTTTGGTATAGTGCAATGCCTGAAGAGGGAGTCTTCAGGGAGTGGATGTAGGTCTAGTTGGACCGAACCACTATAAAACTTGGTGTTCTTCTGTTTTCTTTTATTTTCCGCATTTTTATTTTACGTACTTTAATGTTTTGTGGTTTAAAAATCTTGTGTGTTAAAATTATAAATCGGTTTTCTAAAATTTACCAAGAGTTTTTTAAATTACCAATTCACCTCCCTCTTGGTTAACATTGGAACAATTGCGTAGGTTTAACAACCTAATCAAGATTCAAAGTAAGCCAGCGGCATTCCTCCAAATTATTGTTGAAGTTTTATGTTATGAACTTTTTTTTATCGTTTTCATTGCGCTGAAGTTTTGATTTTCTCAAGAAGTACTAGAATAAGTTGCTCCCTTGCATCTGGAGGAGCTGGCTTGGTTGGGCTACCCACTATCTGGCAGATTTGAAAGTAGAAGCTCAAGAGTGCTTGTTTGGCTCCATATGAGCATTGGTTCAGTTGAGAATTTCCATTGAATGCTAGGATCTCCATTGTCTGGCGGTGATTTGGATGACTCTCCTTGCATTGTTTCTTTTGGAGTTGGCTTTGTAGAGATGGCACAATTAATTTTGCTGACGCCGTTGGTTACACTAGGAATTGATTGGAGAGTAAGAATTCTTTGGTTTTGTACTTCTTCGCCAGCTAATTTTTGAAGACAACATTCTTGAATTGGGTGATTGACTACTCAGCTATAGGGATAGCAGTTAGGGTCGTCAGTATTGTCAGCCTCCGTAGATTTTTTTATTCAGACAATTGGAGGCCTATCCTGAGTGCATGGTGGAACAAATTTGTCATGCAATCTCTTCAGAATGAATAGGATGACCATTTTCCATCTTTCTGGTGTGATTTTGAAGTCGACTAAGGCTTCGTTTGGGACGGCTTTCTTTCTGCTTCTTAAAACAATTTTCTACTAAATTTTTTAAAATTTTGCACTAAAAAACTGCTTAAAAAAACAGTAAGAAAGTTATCCTAAACGAAGCTTAATTCTTTCTAGCAATTAATTTGTCTATATTAACATTTCAGTGTATATTAAATTTGCATGCCCTTAATGAATTATAATTACTACATTATCTGTTGATCATGGGATACCATTCTAGCTTACAATTATCTGCATAATGCACTTGATAGCAATCTTAAACAAATCAAGAGTTGATCGTGGTTTTGGTGTTTCGTTGTGTTACTTATGCTAAAATCTGTTCACAAGAGAAGCAAAGCTTGTTACCATTTTGCATGATAGATTTGAATTGAGATGATTCTCATTAGCCTGATCCATAAATGTGAGTTGCCTTTGTAATCCTTCTTAGAAATTTGAATGCGAAATGCATGAGGTTTATGTTAGTATGGTATGATTTATTTAGTTAATTTACTTTCTTTTAAAATTCAGGTCATGATTGATTCGAAAAGCACAATAAATAAAATCGATATGTGATAAAATTACATACATATTATTAATTTTTTATCTATTTAAAGGTCAGAAAAAAATTTTATCTTCACTTATATAACACTCTAATCTTCAAATGATAAAAAATATCATCAATATTAACTCATGAGAGAAAAGATGGCAGGAAGCTTAGGCTTCGTTTGGGACGGCTTTTTTATTGCTTTCTGAAACGGAGTTTTAGTACAAAAATAAAAAAATCTGTACTAAATTTCCGTTTCAAAAAGCAATAAAAATGCCGTCCCAAACGAAACCTTAACCTTTTCATATTGATATTTCACTACACTTAGGTGTTGTTTGAAGGAATCCTTCTAGATATGAGATTTTTTTTCTCAAATTCATTTCTCTTTGTTGTCCAGTTGTATCCGAATATACAAGCAAGAAAGACATATTTGTGTTCCCATTTCACTGTCATGTATTGTTTTCTTACAAATCAAACCCAATCTTACGGATTATTGCTGTGGAATCTATTTTGCAATGAACTCCTATGCTGAATGCAATTATATGTTTTTGCAAGAATACCCATTCTAACAAAGAGGCTGATTTTGTTCTTCGTCTTCTATTGTGCATTGGATTCATGAGATTCAGATTGCTTGTTCTCCCTGCCATTCTTTTTTTTACATATATATCTCTATTTCATTACTGGATACAGCTGTCACCAGCTTCTTTTCTTTGGCATAACATGGTTGACCAATTTCTCTTTTGGATAATTGCCATCATTAATTGCTTTGAATTAATTGTGCTATTGAAATGTTGATGGTTTTTTTTTGGACATTTTGATCAATGGAGACATTTATATGCACATCATATACTTAATATTCAAATCCAAAATTTTTTTGTTGATAGTCAAAATTTCCAACCAACTGATCAAAATGAGTTTTGTTGTTGGATTAATTATTATGTGCGGACGTCAAACGCTGTCCAGAGACCAACCAGAATGCATCACGTAACACCTTCGCTCGGTACTGCAGCTTGGCACTGTTTACGTGGCGTATTATAGTTGGTCTCAGGAAAACGTTCTGTGTTCGGCCTCCGCATAGAATAATTTATCGCATTGTTAATGGGTTCTTAGACACCACTGATAGTTGACATTACTTATCAAAGGCTCTTTAACCCCTTGGATTTGCTTTGAACCCTGTGAAATCCTGAAATGTTCAGCTTTGCCCTTTCAATACTACACTGCACGCATCTTATAGCAAATTAAATAGTTTTGAATTGCCTTTCATGTCTTGTTTTTTTTTTCTTTGTACCATAGTCAGTTTGATTATGCTCAAAGTAGCAGAATCTCAGTATATATCCGTTACGGAGTTGGAATTGCTTGTGCTTATTGCTGTATAGCTGGCACGCGTTTTTTGTGGGCTATGGCAAATTGGCAAGTTGAAAAGAAGAAGCCTCTAAAAGCATGCCTCTTTGTTTTCTAGTATTAGAGTTCGCTTTCCAATATGAAAATTTATATTCTTCAGCCTGCTTCCAACTCTTATATTAAATCCTAATCTTGACTTCCTTTGATGGACTTTGTCACAACTGGCATGATTATCATGACTATAATGCATAATTGCTAGGGAAAAAAATTATAGAGAAGATGATCAAAATGATTTATTGGCTTTTTATGAAGATCAATATATTATCTAATTCTATTAAATAATCATTTTGATTTTTTTAACTTTTTAAAAAAGAAAATAAAATCATCTTATCATGAAACCATTTTGATTCATTTTTAAAGACTTAGAGATCAAAATAGTAGCTCCAGTGAAAGATAAGATTACATTGAGTCGGCTTAGATGGTTTGGTCACATAAAATAGCAGTCTTTCGATGACTCAGTTAGAAAAGTAGAGGTATTAGATTTGACTTATGTTAAGAAATGTAAAGATAGACCTAAAAAGACTTGGTTAGAAAATATTAGAAATGATCTTTCTTTATTAGAATTAAATGAGAATTTGATTTTTAACATAACACAATAAAGAAAAAAGGATTCATGTAGCTAATCCCATGTAGTGGGACAAAGGCTTGATGTTGTTGTTTTTGTAGAGATCAAAATAGTCATTTAATATAATTATGGACTATTTTGATTCTTCTCCCAAAATTTATGTTAGGATATTTTGATGCAAATGCATTATGATGAGTTTCTAAATCATCTGATTTGTATTGAGATTAGTGCAATAAGATATCATATATAGCATTAATTTTAACATAAATTAAATTATTTTAAAGCTCCTCTTAATGCATATCTAATATTTATTTGTCTTGGAAAATAGCTTATCTAAAATAAATTGACAGACAAGCTTTCATTATTTGCCATCAAATTGAGCAAAAAGTTAAACCAAATGTGGGTGTTTCGGTTTGTTTTGTGGGCAACTGCTTAAATACAACTATACAAAGTTGTTTTTGTGTGAATTTTTATTAAGTGGTTGAAGGCTAAGAATTTATATAATTGAGAAAAAGCTGTAATTTTTTTATTCAAAAAACACCCATTTATTTTGCAATATTTTGTCTGTTTAGGATTGATTCAATTTTTAATGCTATATATGATGTACGTTAAACCCCTTATGCTCATAATATAGAATACATTTATTATTAAAAATATATGACAAAACATATATTTGGCATGATAATAGAGAAATGATCTATAAATTAGTGAGCATGAATTCATGAAAACTTGCAATGTGCTTTCTTTAAAATTAAGGTTTATGGTGTAATCATGAATGTTAGCTGTAAAAACGACAACTAATGTGGGTTGGTTATTAAAAACTTAATACCCTTTATGGGAGGGTAGGTCAATGTGCTTTCTTTAAAATTAAGGTTTATGGTGTAATCATGAATGTTAGCATGTAATTGTTTGATTGAATTATACTGACAGATAGAAAGTGAATGATTCTTAATTATTTATTGTAAGTAACATGTGAATTGATTTAAGATTTATGAATAATGATGACAATATAAAGATCGATGAATAACTAGTTTACAATGGGATTAAAAATATTGAAAGCACCACATTAAAGTTAGTTTGATGCCTTGCTAATTATAATCACATTGATGATTGTATTTTCATGACAACATATGAATTGATTGATAGATGAAATTAATATATAATTGATTGAACTAGCATTGAAATTGTTACAGAATGATATAACATTTGATAGATACACATAAAAACATTAATGTATATATTGATATAATACACTAAAATCATAAATAGGCACACATGATCATTGATAGAAAAGATACGATTGAATTATTGGCATAAATATAATTGATAAATAAATGACATATATTTTATTATAGGCACCTGCCATCGCTTTATTGAATTTTATTAATTTCTTGATATGTTGATAGATTTTTTTGTCTTTTGAGATGCTTTTGTTTTATTGATCATATTGATTTTTATTAATGCATTGATATTAATTTTTGACTTCATATTAATTATTACTTATTTTATATTGATTGAGATATGTATGCATATTAATATCATTATTTTGCATTGAAAGCTTTGGTAGTATTGGGTCATGTTGGGCTTTATAAACTTATTATGTGAGTTTGATTGATTTCTAGGTTCAGGAAGAGGTCAACTGAATGAGATTGATCTGAGTTAGATTAGTAGGTTTAGTTTATTTCCTTGTATTTTGTATTATTCTTTTGTAACTAGAAGGGTTGTATTCAATGGATTCTATAAATTGAACGTCTGATTATTATATATGGACTTTGAATTATGATGTATACATTGACAGATGATATGATATACAGAGATGTTTTCACTTTTTTAATTAATATAAAATGCAATTAGATATTTTGGTAGATTAATTAAAAGTAAAAGATGTAACTGTTTTGATTTTGGTCTTGAGGTGTAAAATCAATCAAATTCATCTATACAATTGGGTTGGTAGTTTGTGGCATATTTTGTTAAATTTTGATAAGATATAATGTAAGATCTTAGAATTTAATTTGGAAGAATTATCTTTTATCTTTTAATTAATAACAATTAGAGCTAATTATTTATTTTTATCAATATAAATATAAGTGGAAGCAAAGCTATTGATCAAATATCAATATATATATCTATATTCATTACTCCCAAAAATTATATACAATACTCATGGATCATGCAATCGCAATATGCATATCCATTCAATCCTGAGTATAAATAAATAGCTAAAATAAAAAAGAATTGAACGTGAGGAATCCTAATCAACCTAATACTCTTGAATCTCTTTCGGACTTGAAAATATTTACATCACACATAATGAACTAAACAACCTAGCATGTAAATAAAAATCTTACAATTGAACTCAAAGCACAATAAAGACGCAACATATATGTTGCCAATCAATTTATAAAATTGGCAATCATTATGATCATAGATCTGTGATGAAATAATAAAATTCACATACAGTAGCAGTAAAATCTATGAAACAATAAAATGGTATGGTATAGAAGTTAGTAAAATGATATAATGTAGAAACTAATAAACTAGTACGGATGTCAAATCAATTAAGCTGTCATTGTATTTAATCAATAAGAAAATAAGAAATCATGTAAATTGGTAGGATCAAAGCCTTGATGAAAATTATCAAAATCATACCAATATAGTAAAATCACTACTTTATATCAAAATTAAGTCTTATATCACATGTTATTTATCACTAGTTTAGTATATTCAATCACTCTATATCAGTATTCTATAATTATCTTGTATCGCAGGCTCTGTAGTCAAATAACAGTAGACCGTGAATCGATAATAGTATAAATATTAGAAAATCAATAATAGTAACAATAATATCCATACAATAACAATAAAATAATATGATAACAATGATTTAGTAACATGTATTTCAATAGTCATATTCAACACTATTCAACATTATTCAACAAGGAGTTCTAATTATTACTTTATTTTTTAGTAATCAATGTTCTATCAGTAACCGTTGGTCAATAAATAGAGTTCTCACTTTTTGCTCGTCAAGACATCTTATAACTCTCAATCGTTATATTGTTGTAAATGATAACACAAAACTACAATATTTAAACGAAAATCTATCTGTCCACCATCCTATACAAGTCTATTAATCTTCAACTAATGGATCAACTAGTCTTTATTTGGTTCACACACATATTATTATAAAAGTAATGGCAACTAGCTTTACCCAATCACATAATTCATTCTCAATGCTTGCACTAACAATAGTCATTTATCATGTATTAAAATTCTATTTTAGGTCAATCAAATAAAATAGCATAACTTTTATTTTGCCTAGTGAAATTTTAAAATTAGCTAGCCAAATCATTCAAAATATCTAGTATTGTAACATATGAGAAGTTCACGTTGTATAAATTCTATAAAATTGAGAAAAGTGCAATAAAATTAGTTTTGAGGAGAATTCAATGGTGAAAGTCCACATCTTTGAAATCAAATATATGATTTGAGTCACCTATCTCAATTTGAGAAATTTTTTCATAAAACAATGAAGCGATCTATAGACCAAAAATTCGGATTTCAATTTCACTCTTCTCCTTCCCTCTCTCATTTTTTTTTTTATTTCTTCTCATGCAAGCCGATGCTGGTTGGAGGAAATGAAGGACGTCAAGTGGAAATGTATTATATAAAAATGATTTTCAATGGGGTGCCACATCACCATCACTCAGCATCGCAACACTTCATGACAAATCCAAATTACTATACAAACATAGGCTTTAATGTCATGGCGGCCCTTCTAGGAGCCATTGTGCTTCGAAACCCAATGCCTCAGCCCTCAAAGGCATAATGATGTTATCCTGTAATTCTAAAATAAATTCATTTTTTTTTCTTTTCCAATTATTTTTCAGAAATTCGGGTTGCTACATATAATGGCACAAGACTTTATATATTATACTTTCTAGAATTATTAGATTTTTATTTAAGAATAACATTTTCTAGTGTGTTTTTTATTTAATATAATATTTCATGCATATTTTTTTAACTTTAGGTGCAAAATGCTGATTTAGGTATCAATTTCTTGTGTGACTTTAATTATTAAAAAGACTGGTGGAAGTGACCTATTTGTAGCTCTCTTTTTTATGCAAAGTCACTTCCATTTCCTCTCCAAAGGTCTTGGGGTCCAATTCATGTATTTGTTTAATTGAGAGAATTAATTTACTTGAGATCAAAGACTATTCTCATGCCTTAGGTTTTAGTAAATATTAAATCTTATGTATTTGCTCATTTTATTCTCTCATGTGATGATTATTCAATATTTTATCAAAATTTCCCTTGAGAATTTATGGTTTCATATTTTGATTTATAAAATTTAGCCATTCATTAAAGGAGATCTTGAAGTTGTAGCAAGATGGACATAGGGAGACCAAAGTCACTTGAGGTTAGTAAACTTAGAACTTTTAGCTCTAGCTCCATCTCCTCTAAGAATTATGGCAACCCCTTTGCTATGTCTATTGTCTTCATTAGGACTTGTTCATTGAATTGTTACTCCATGGGAGCCTTCTTGGGACATCATCTAAGCTCAACTAGGATGAATTCAATCAACATCATTGCTTGAATAAACTCTTCAATAATGTTTCAAAGATGTTTGTAATCATGTGTAATGGATTTCAACCATGTTTGTAATCATGTGTAATGGATTTCATAATCTCTTATATTCAAATCTCTCCTCCCAATGTGGTGATTGTGATTCTGTAATCATTGTTCATTACTTTTTGATTTAATTGTTCCAATCATGTCTTGGTTGACTTCATAGGTCTTTGAAAATGCCCTATAAGTTCTCCATTAACTTAGGAATTTCTATAGGATATGCATTTATATGGCTATTCGACTAGGGAAAGGAACTTGACCAACAGTCCTTATTCTTGCAAATTACGCATTCATCTAAATGGACACCCTCATAGTCTCTTTGTCAACACAACTTGGGCCGCTACTAGTTATGGGTCTTTGAGTTCCAATATCTTACATTGAAATTGAACTTTATAGTTCATAAGTGACTCGTCCTACTATTCTCTCATATTTGAAAGGGTGTGAGAATTTTTTAATAACTTTGAGGTGCTAGATAATTGAGTAATAAATTACTTCTTAAACTTAAAATTAGAGGTATTACTCCCTTGTGGAAGACTCGAGAATTGTTTTAATGGCATCTTCTTAATATCGAAGAATAATCAACGCTTGAGCTCATCGATGAAGTGGTGAACTTGAAGTAGAAAACGTAGTTAGCAGAGTCCATATTCCCTCTATATAAATCAAGGTGTGGATTTTAAACTTCGATGCTCAATTCCATAGAAAAGGCATTTAAAAGTTGAGGTAGGTGCTTCACAACATGATGAAGTGAATGAAACTCAATGCTACTTCTTCAAGGAGATAAGTCTCATCAATTGCCCAAAGGAGAGGTGAGTGCTTTGAAACTTAATTGTTTCCTATGGATAATAGATTTAAAAGATCCTTTCTCTAAATGAGTTTTAATCTTAATAGTTATTGAAAATCATTCAAGAATTTATTTGATCATTATCATCGAGCAACCCCCCCAATTGATTCAACTACCATAGCACCATTAAAATATCATGGCTTAATTTGTAAGATATCTCTCTTTCATAAAAAAATCTCCATAGTTTATTTTATTTTTTTCTCCATGATGACACATTAAAATCTCTTAATTTTTTATTATTTTACCATTTTATTATACTAATTACTTGAAACATAAACATTTTTCCTCTTTCATAATACTATATGTCTTGTAAGCCAGCTCGAACTCGTAAAAATAAAAGCTCGAGCTCAAGCTCGAATTCAGTTAATTAATCAAGCTCAATCTCCAGCCAGCTCGACTTGACTCATTTATACCCCTTTATATTAATTACCCAACACCTTCAATGCTATTTATAAGTTTATGTCAGATTTGTCACCACATATATTAGAGTAATACAAGTAGAATTACATAATAAGACATTAAAATTTCTTATTAGACTCTCTAAATCTTCCTTCCTCTAAATATCTTAGTATTTAGGCAACTCTCAATAACTTCGAAGCATTGTTAACATTTTCACCAAATTCGAGAAAAAAAAAATCCCTTTCTCTACCCTTTTCATTTGCTTAAACCAGCCAAGTTCAATGGCTTATTTGCTTTCCTTATGGGCAGCTTGAAAAGCAAGGCGAAGTGAAGTGGTTCAAAGGCATGAAGTAGTTGGTCTCATTCAATATCATTATATCATATACAAATAATGCCCTCTCTCTCTACTCTCTCTCTCTCGACTTTCTCTCTCCACCCCCTTCATTATGCGAAGCACATGCTACATGATAGGTGTTGGGTAACCGGCCCATGAAGAACGGTCGTTAACTGCCCTGCACGATACCGAGGAGGAGAGCCGATGGCTTTGCTTAGATATTTAGCTTTAATGGAGATTTTAGTAATCTTTTCTGTCCTAATTTAGGCTTTATGTGAGGAGGATTTTTTCTGTGAGTAGTATCAAAAGTAAGGGTGATGTTGTGCATTATGGTTGGTCTCTGGATGACGTTCGGCGTCTGCACAAAATAAGCATTCTCATCTGAGATTGCTTTTTGCTACTTTATAATACTATTTTTTAGTATAAAATTTTTTTTTAGTCAATAAATTTTAAGTGGGACCTAGTATATTTTTTTATTATTAATTTCTTCATCAAATTTATTATAAGATTTTAATTTGATTTTATTCGGTATCCGACCATCAAATGTTAAGTGGATTTGCTTTATTTATTTATTTATTTTGACCAAAAAATTTTGTTAAATGAATGTAATTTGATTGGCATAGTTTTTTATTAATCAAAGATTGCCTTTGAATTGTGAAAGGTTCATTAGATTTAATGATTTTGGTTTTTTTTTATTCATAAATTCGAACCCAACATTTTTCAATTTATTGCTAATTATTTGAAATCGAAGTTTGTTATATTAATATATTTTTAATATATTATATTGAGAAAGGGTGTAATCGAGTCGAGCTCGAATCACCTCTAGGTGACTCGATTCCCAAATTTAATTTTGAAGTTTCTAACTCGAATATGCCTTGAGATTCGCGCCAATCAAAACTGTTTTTTGGTGATGTATTAATACTTGAGCTTATGAATTCTAATATATTTTAAATTTATTTTATAACAATATTTTTTAAATGAATAGGTTTAATGAATCGAGACAAGGCTAGCTCAAATTTGACTTGTTAGCTCATCGAGTTAAACTCATAATCCATTTATTGAGCCGAGCTCGCGCAAGCTCACGAGCCTACTTGACTCACTTACACCGCTAATATTGAGTCATATCACATCGCAATTTTTTTTTTGCTCATATGATTTTAACATAATCATAAAAATAAATTACATTGTGTCATTAATGTTCAATAATGAAAGAAATCTAAAAAATTTGAATTAAGATGATCTTGGAGAAGTAATATTTTGAGAACAATGATTAATTTTGGGTGATTGTAGCTACTTGTAAAAAAAGATGTAGAGTTAATATGAAAAAAAAATTAAAACATTTATTTTAATTCAACTTCAAATATTTTAATTTTTTAATCTATAATATTCTAAAATATTCAATTATTAAAAGCTATATCTCATAACATAAATTATTGAAAAAGAAAAGTAAAAAAAAAAAAAGCAGCTAAATATGAGTGTGGAAATTTTGTAAAAGCAAAAAAAAAAAAAAAAATTTGTCCGTAACTCGAATTCTATTTCATTATATCAAAAGAGAATATTTTGGGCATATTCTTTTTTCAATCGAAAAAATGACATTTGCAAGCAATGTGATGCCAATATTGACGTTGCATTGCTCACATCGCGAGAATGACACAGATTTTTGCATTTGAGTGGAATAATCATGGACGACAAATGCCAGTTTAGCGTTCAGTTGGAGATAGCCTAAAGTAAGAGATATTATTAAGTGCAAAGTCGTGACACAAAGAACCATTCATCTATAACTATATTTTTGGTTTTCACAGTCACAAAATCGAACGGTTCTCTATGATCAAACTCTGTACGTAATAATCTCTTCTAAAGTACACCCTAAATCAACGTGATTATTTATTTTTATTAGGCGTCAAATATAGCCGTGTGGACAATGGCACTCCTTTTGTTGTCGATGACTTTTCAACCGTTTTTAGTTAAATCCTTAAAGAAATCTCTTTCAACTTTACTACTTAGACTATTTTCAAGAGCATCTGCCCACGTCTTACTTAACGCTAAGTCAATATTAATTAATGATAATATAATGCTCATATTTAGGCCTATTTTAATGCCAATAAAGAAATAAAAAATTTTAGATTTTTGTTCACAAAACTTATTGTCTATTCAAATACAATTTTTTGGTGTAAGGCATAGGCAATCAAATGGACACAAAAGAGTATAAATTTATTATAAAATATATGATGATGCTGATGACATTAAAATCATCATAATTGTATAACTTGAAGTCTCCAAACTAACTAATTGAATTGTCTTATTGATGGAGGTTATGGGCCTTAGGATGTAGGAGGTGCACCCTAAGTCCCTGTGGCCACATCGATATTAGGTTGAGGGGCTATTTGATTGGAGAGATTATTTCGCGCGGAAATTTGACACAGAGAATCATTCGGATTTGTTTATGTGAACAGTAAAAGTTCACATAGTCAAAATCGGATTGTTCTCTGTGTCTGATCTCCGAATTTATTTCATTGGATTTTTCTTCAAATTATTCTTGAAAGTCGTATTTATAAAGATTTAATCAATAAACTTTATTGAATTTGATAGGTGAGATCTATAACATAATATATTTTATTTGTGATTGAAAGCTTTATTGATTGTGGTCATAATCATACCACCTCAAGCTCTCAACTTCCCTATCAATATGACCTTATCTCACATGAGTCGATCGATCCAACCCAAGAGAGATCATCAAGTTACTTCTTAATCAAGAGAGGGTGTGGTCTGATCTCGAATAAGGTGTCACATCTCGAGACCTAAATTTGAAAGAATTTTCAAGTTTTATCTTTGAACTAATTTGCCAAATTGTGTGTGTCTATATATATATATATATATATATATATATATATATATATATATATCAATTCAAATAAATTCAACAAAAATAACTATAAATCATATACATAAAAATATTTATATATTCATTTCTTCAAATTATAATTTAAATTTGCCAGGAGATTTCAACAATATCAATCTATCATGTTTAAAGGTCTTGACTACAAAAGAATGGAACAAAACACATAAATAAAAGAAAATCTAAAAAACACCGATCAACCTCACTCCCGAATGTCCTGACCCCTCTTCAGATCTGAAGTTAATAAAAATTACATAATGAGTTTATAAAGCTTAGCAAGTTACCAAAACTTATCAATGCCTTGAAATGCAAGAAAAAAAAGATTCAATAGTCTTTCTCTAGTTATAATCAAAATCAATTATTAATTTATATGTGTAACATAAAATCTCTAAAATTAAGAATAAATCAATATGATCAATGAAGCTAAAAAAGATCTATCAGACTATAAGAAAATTGAATATAATCACTATCAATCAATAGGTCGTGTTAGTATGTTATGATATATTGTATCAGTATCAAAACAAGTTTTATCAATACAACTTAAGTTCTATCTATTAATTAGTTCAATATATTATGACGTAAATAAAATTATAAGTATAATTATGAAGATGAAGGCAGGACATTAAGTTTTTATGCGGTGTTTTCATCCTTTCATTTGTTATCTATCATATATATATCCATCTGTAAATCTCATTTAATCTTTCATTTATTTCTATTAATAATTTATTTTCATAGGTTGCTTTTATTAATTTTTTAAGAGTTGTTACCCTCTACCCATTCGTGTAATTTGGTCAATCAGATAAATGCTATAACTAGGATTACCCCACCAATATTTTAATTAAAAGAAAGTCTGTCGATCCACCCTCATATGTAGGATATTATGTTTTAAAAGCTACATATTAATTATAGTGTTAACAACCAATCTTCCTTGCTTACATATAAATACTATATTTTTTTATGTAAGGTAAGTAAATATCATGTATGAATTACAGTATTTCATAAAACATAAAGAAATCTACAAAATTTATATATTATGCATTTACTTCAGAAAATCATAGCTTTCAAATATAATCAAAATGCTCAAGAAAGGTCATATCTATCATATAAAAAGTTATGCGATGGAAGTTTGTTAAAAATCAAGAAATCACAACTTTTACTAGTTTTGACCAAAATTAAAATTCATAAAACATAAAATATATAAAATCATTGAAATCAAAGGTAGGATAATGATTGTCCATCTAGAGACGAGAAAAAATTTTAATTGGATTGATCGGTAAAAACGACCATAAGATCTCCAAATCCTAGCTTATGGAAATTTAGGGTAATATTTAATTGTTCAATTCCATACCCTAAATTTGGAAAATTTAAGGGCCATGTCTTAATGATTTCATTTATCTATGAGAGGTTATGGAAAGAATTTGAATAATATAAGGAGAGTAGAAAATAGAAAAATAGTAATCATCAATAAAAATTAGCAAAAACTCATAGACAAAGCCACCCAAAAAAGAAGACAAATTAACCCAAAAATAACTAGACTAAAAAAGAGACACATTTAAACTCAACATAACATGTGGCTTTGGTGATAGAGAGAATGCATCGTGGCAGTCGCTAAGACCGTCTGTGGGTGCGACCACTCGCAAATATAAAATTCACTCATCATCATCAGTTAGACATCAAATTCCACCAACTTGCCAAGGGCCTTTTGCCAACCAATCTGAGATGTTGTGACTTAACATCTTGTATGATTAATAGTATGCTTCTTACTCTAAGAAGAAGCATTTGGTTGTTTCATTATCCATTAAAAAGGGTGTGTTGTCACACCATATAATCTAATTTATAAGAATTATTCTTTAACTTTTAATAAATAACAATCAAAATTACATAATTTCTTTTATTAATATAAATACTAACATAAATAAAACTATTAATTAAAACATCAATATTTGTTTTACAAAAATCATGTATACTACTCAATATGTATACAATCATATTATAACTATTCTATTATGAGTATAAAAGAATAATTAAAATAAAAAGAAATAGAACTTAAGGAATCGTGGTTAATCTCACACTCATACTCCCTTGGCCTGACCTGAAATCATTTAACCACATAAAATGAGTTCTAAAGAGCCAAGCAAGCAACTAAATCTTATGACAAAAGAGTAATATGTCTGTCAGTAGTTAAATCATAGGAGTAATATTTATATGATTATGAATCTGTATAAAAATAGTAGAATTTACAAATAATGAACTAGTATTGTACAAAATCTTAGTAAAGCAACACATAGGGGAACTAGTAAATCAGTAAATGTGTCTAATCAATAAATCAATCATCATATCAGCAATATCAACAACAACAACATCAAGCCTTTATCCCACTACGTGGGGTCGGCTACATGAATCCTTTTTCTCTATTGTGTCCTATTAAAAGTCAAATTCTCGTTTAAATCTAATACATAAAGGTCATTCCTAATATTTTCTAACCAAGTCTTTTTAGGTCTACCCCTACCTTTATTAACATAAGTCAAATCTAATACCTCTACTCTCCTAACCGGGTCATCGCAAGGCCGCCGTTTTATGTGACCAAACCATCTAAGGCGACTTTCTCTAATCTTATCTTCTACTGGAGCTACTCCAACCTTTTCACGTATATGCTCATTTCGTATCCTATCTCTAAGGGTAAAGCCACTCATCCACCTGAGCATCCTCATCTCTGCCACACTTAACTTAGTATTATGCTTCTCTTTTAAAGGCCAACATTCGGCACCATAAAGTATTGCAGGCCTCACTACCATCTTATAGAATTTTCACTTAAGTTTGAGGGGTACATTTCTATCACATAACAAGCCCGATGCATTCCTCCACTTCAACCATCCAACTTGAATTCTGTTGATAATATCCCCATCTATTTCACCATCACTCTGAACAATAGATCCAAGATATCTAAAATGTGTACTCTTATTAATGACTTGATTGCCCAAAGTCACAATCCCCTCACTAGGTCTATTACTACTAAAATTACACTCCATATATTCCGTTTTAGATCTACTCAAGCGAAAACCTTTAGACTCTAAGGTTGACCTCCATAATTCAAGTTTACCTTCAACTCCCTCTCTAGTCTTATCAACAAGAAGAATATCATCAGCAAAAAGCATACACCAAGGTACATCCTCTTGCAAATGTCTAGTGAGAACATCCATGACTAAAGCAAAAAGATATGGGCTTAAGGCTGATCCTTGATGTAACCCAACCGAAATAGGGAAATACTTGGTCAATCCACCTTATGTTTGAACACAAGTAATAGCTCCTGCATACATATCTTTAATGATTTGAATATAAGCATTATTGGCTCCTTTCTTTTCAAGAACTCTCCATAGCACTTCTCTTGGAACTTTATCATATGCTTTTTCTAAATCAATAAATATCATATGTAGATCCTCCTTATTTTCTATATATTTCTCCCTCAAACCTCTTAATAAATGTATGGCTTCCATAGTCGACCTACCCGGCATGAATCCAAATTGATTTTGAGAAACATTAGTATCACGCCGCAACCTATGCTCCATAACTCACTCCCATAGTTTTAAAGTAATCATATCAGCAATATCAATCAATAAAAAATCATATTGAGCGGGTAAAACTAAAGCATCAGTAAAGACTCTCGAAATTATATCAATATAATAAAATTTTATAATGATGTACACATGTTATCCAATTATTTTATATCATTATCAAATTAATATCTTAATCACATGCTCAATATATCACATACTTAATATGTCACATGTTCAGTTATAGTATAGTAAATCAATAACAATAACAATAAGAGTGAATCAATAACATTATCAATAACAATTTAGTAATAATATCAGTGTCTATATTAGTGATAGTAAATCTAATTGACATAGTAATAAAATAATATAATAATAATAAATCAATACAATATCAGTAAAGTTATACATTAATAGTGATTCTGTGACATATATTTCAATAGTCATACTAAACAAGTAAGAAGTTCTCGTTATCACGGTATTTTTCAGTAATCACTAATCGATAGTTAATAATTATTGACTTAATTATTGACCTTATTTTTATATGGTTCATCCTAAACTATAACTCCTAATATTCAGTCCTATGATTGGCAATCATATAATTATCAATCATTTAACTTACAATCACCTCATTGGTGGCCTGCAATCCATTAAAGTATGCTTCAATCAGTAATACATTAAATCATCCATAATCATTAATCAATTAATCAATGAACATATACTAAACTATAATCACTTAAATAATTGCAACCCTACACTACAATCAGATAGCCCAGTGCACAGCCCTGCATAGTGCTTTGACTTCTTGATCTCAATCATGTTCATATCACTTCATTAGGACCTACATACATCAAATCATGCATCACTAGCTATTTAAGCTAGTGATTGATCAGGTTGATCCAATTAGGCTAGCTCAGGCTAACCCAATTGGTTATGCACCCTAATCACTTCCAATTAAACCTCAAACAATTTCTAAATTTCATCAAACCTCCCTTAACATCACTTCTAGTAAATTGGACTTAACTAACCACCTTGATTCAATCCCTAGCTGACTTGGTCAACTAAACCTAGTTTTGGTCCAGCCAAGTCAACATATGTTTATCTTTGTAATAGCTCATTTCTTTGATTTCCTTCTAGGATCGTTCGAGACGATGTGGAGATCGTCCAGAACGATCAGAAACAGTTGATTTCTGGATGGATCGTCCGGGCCGATTCTTGGATCATCCTGGGACGATCAGTTCATTGTAAAGTCAGTGAGCAAGGGATTTTATCGTCCAAGGAAATTAATTATCGTCCTGAAATATCGTCCTGGACGATTGAAATTTGGTCATATCGTCCTGGACGATGTGGCGATCGACCGGGCCGATTAGGTCATGGTTATAAGAAAATCATCTCATTTTGAAGAGAGAGAAAATCATATTTTATTTCCAAAATATCTGAGGAGAGAGAAGGAGAAGGAAAGTAAAGGAAAAAGCTTGGTTTCGGAGACCGAGGAGCGCTTTTCGTCTGTCGCCGCTGTTGAGTAAAGTGTTTATCTCGTGGTAAGGACTCCGAATCTTATTTCTGTTTTTGAAGATGTTGAGTTTTGGTCGTTTTGTGCACAGTTTTGTGTTTTCGTTACCGATAAACGCGCCACATTTTGTATTGACGAATCTTTCACCGCACCACTTTTGATATGTTATTGATATGATTATTCTACACATTTTGAGTATTTTCTGTAACAATTCTACCGGTTATTTTGGGATATGTGCGATTTTGATCGAATAGATAAAAATCGGGATGTTGATTATTGTTGCTTCAGTAGAATAGAAGTCTTATATTGTTGTCGTGCACGTTCTGTATTAATTTGATAAATTGTGATTTTTAGGAATTTCTGTGTAAATTCTGTATACTACCGTTATGCCGCTGGATTTTTGTACGATTTCCGATTTTCTGAAATTGATGATTTGAACTGTATGCATACGAATATGAATATATGATTATTGATAATGAAAGACAAGTGGAGTCTGGTTGAACTATTGGTTGGAGATTGATTGACCTGTATAGGATGGTGGACCGACGGGCTTTCCTTTAAACTATTGATCATTGATATATTGATTGGGAGGCATAAGGAGATTCTTATGCCGACGGGCACAGAGTGACGACTCTTATTGAACCAACATATGGATATCTACAACAGCAATATGGATTTCTGCAACAGCACTATTGATTATTGAATAGCCAGTGATTGCACTTGTTTAGTAAGACTATTATATTGAAATGCATGTGTTCGGCATTGACTCGTGATGGATTTATTGTTTATTTGATTTGGATTTACAGACTTACTGTTATCGTATGATTTCATTGATTTATATTCTGTCACTGCGCATTACTACTGTTATAGATACTGTATGGATATGAATACTGCAATTGATTCATTGATATTATCGCTTCTGCATTATCTTGAACTGCTGCATTTGATTCATTGCTAGTATAGATTGGACTGTATTGTATTGATTTTATGATTTCCTACCGATTGATTTGATTGACCAGATAGTATTGTTTTGATTGATTCGATTGATACGATTGATTTGATTGATCGTTGCTTCTTTCTACCGTTATTGATTCTTCTACCGCTGCATTGATTACTGATTTGATTTTCGCTGCATTGATTTACTGATCATGTGTAATTGACTGTTATTGATTCGACTGATTGACATGCATATTATTTCTTGTATTATGCTTTGATTATAGTTGTAGGTATTAGGTGACCTGCTAGGCTTTTTGAAGCTCATTATATGTGGTTAATATTTTCATGTCAGGGCAAGGGAGCAGATCATTGAGGTTAATCAGGATCTCCAGGTTTTTGTTCTTTTTGGTTGTAGTGATTCTTTTGTACTCAGGACATGATAGATTTCAGTTCATGTGTTTTTGGTGTAGTTCCTGAGTATTGTATATGATCTTTTGTGATATGAATAGTATCGTTTATTGATGTTTTAAATGTTATAGAATTTTGCTAGACCGTTTGATTTGATTGTTATAGATAGCTCTGGTAAATTATTGATGGTTTGATTGAAATTCTTTCCAAGTTAGATCTTGGGGCATTACAAGTTGGTATCAGAGCAGTGTTATTGGAAGAATGAATTGTTACTAGAGTTATAGGATTGGATTGAGAGTTGGGTAGAATGGGTAGCTATAAGTGCATCATTTTGCATACATATTGAATGACATGTGATTGAATGAATTGTGTGATTTGTATGATTTTCGCCGAGTTTTGATTTTGATTCGAATTTGATTGGATATGTTTTGCTTCGTTTTTGTTTCGAACCTTTAGGGAAATGTCGGGACGACATTTTTCTAAGGTGTGGAGATTGTAATAGCTCGTTTCTTTGATTTCCTTCTGGGATCGTTCGAGATGATGTGGAGATCGTCTAGAACGATCAGAAACAGCTGATTTCTGGGTGGATCGTCCGGGCCGATTCTTGGATCGTCCTAGGACGATCAGTTCATTGTCAAGTTAGTGAGCAAGGGATTTTATCGTCCAAGGAAATTAATTATCGTCCTGAAATATCATCCTGGACGATTGAAATTTGGTCATATCGTCCTGGACGATGTGGCGATCGGCCGGGCCGATCAGGTCATGGTTATAAGAAAATCAGTTCTTTTTGAAGAGAGAGAAAATCATATTTTATTTCCAAAATATCTGAGGAGAGAGAAGGAGAAGGAAAGTAAAGGAAAAGCTTGGTTTCGGAGACCGCGGAGCGCTTTTCGTCCGTCGCCGCTGTTGAGTAAAGTGTTTATCTCATGGTAAGGACTCTGAATCCTATTTCTGTTTTTGAAGATGTTAAGTTTTGGTCGTTTTGTGCACAGTTTTGTGTTTTCGTTACCGATAAATGCGCCGCATTTTGTATTGACGAATCTTTCACCGCACAACTTTTGATATGTTATTGATATGATTATTCTACACGTTTTGAGTATTTTCTGTAACGATTCTACCGGTTATTTTGGGATCTATGTGAGTTTGATCGAATAGATAAAAATCGGGATGTTGATTGTTGTTGCTTCAGTAGAATAGAAGTCTTATATTATTGTCGTGCACGTTCTGTATTAATTTGATAAATTGTGATTTTTAGGAATTTCTGTGTAAATTCCGTATACAGTCGTTATGCCGCTGGATTTTCGTACGATTTTCGATTTTCTGAAATTGATGATTTGAACTGTATGCATACGAATATGAATATATGATTATTGATAATGAAAGACAAGTGGAGTCTGGTTGAACTGTTGGTTGGAGATTGATTGACCTGTACAGGATGGTGGGTCGACGGGCTTTCCTTTAAACTATTGATCATTGATATATTGATTGGGAGGCATAAGGAGATTCTTATGCCGACGGGCACAGAGTGGCGACTCTTATTGAACCAACATATGGATATCTACAACAGCAATATGGATTTCTGCAACAGCACTATTGATTATTGAATAACCAGTGATTGCACTTATTCAGTAAGACTATTATATTGAAATGCATGTGTTCGATATTGACTCGTGATGGATTTATTGCTTATTTGATTTGGATTTACTGAAGGATTTACGGACTTACTATTATCATACGATTTCATTGATTTATATTATGTCACTGCGCATTGCTACTGTTATAGATACTGTATGGATATGGATACTGCAATTGATTCATTGATATTATCGCTTCTGCATTATCTTGAACTGCTGCATTTGATTCATTGCTAGTATAGATTGGACTATATTGTATTGATTTTATGATTTCCTACCGATTGATTTGATTGACCAGATAGTATTATTTTGATTGATACGATTGATTTGACTGATCGTTGCTTCTTTCTACCGTTATTGATTCTTCTACCGCTGCATTGATTACTGATTTGATTTCCGCTGCATTGATTTACTGATCATGTGTAATTGACTGTTATTGATTCGACTGATTGACATGCATATTGTTTCCTGTATTGTGCTTTGATTACAGTTGTAGGTATTATGTGACCTGCTGGACTTTTTGAAGCTCATTATATGTGGTTAATATTTTCAGGTTAGGGCAAGGGAGCAGGTGATTGAGGTTGATCAGGATCTCCAGGTTTCTGTTCTTTTTTATTATAGTGATTCTTTTGTACTCAGGACAGGATAGATTTCAGTTCATGTGTTTTTGGTGTAGTTCTTAAGTATTGTATATGATCTTTTGTGATATGAATAGTATCGTTTATTGATGTTTTAAATATTATAGAATTTTGCTAGACCGTTTGATTTGATTGTTATAGATAGCTCTGGTAAATTGTTGATGGTTTGATTGAAATTCTTTCCAAGTTAGATCTTGGGGCGTTACAATCTTACTCATGCATTCAAATCAAACCTATTAAATCCTTATAATCACTTAATTATATGAAGCAAGCATATTCAAACCATTATTGTGCCAATCATTGATAGTTTGATAGGGTCAAACCATCAAAGATGGTCAAACTTCTTATACATTTAACCACTCATTCAAACCTCAACTTCATTACTTTAAAACCATGGCATTTCATTCCACTAGCATGTGCACTCTCCCATGTTCACCTCAATAATCAATTTGACCAGTTGACTAGTCAAACAATCAAATCATTTTAATATACATATTTCCCTCTGAAGCAATTCATTCCAGCAATTCAAACTCATTCTAGTACATTCCTAAGCACCTTCTAAACCTAACCTAAATAATATATTAGTCCTAAGCAACTCCAAGTGGTCCCACTTCCCCATGTGAAGACAAAATGACCTATACAAGTCATTATAGCATGCTTTGACGATTTCCTTTCCTTCTAACCACCTATGGACACTTGTCGAACATCTAAATGCTCCCTTAATCCATCACAATCATCCAATCAAGCCTTAGGGTTTAAATTGAGCAAAAAGAAAAATTTCATTCATTTTAACTTATCTTACGGAGCATGTTTGATGCTCCATATGTTTCTTGGAAGAAAATCCTGAAGGAAGTGCGTGACATGTGATTTAGGGAGTTTAATATTAGTAAGTTGTAGTATTATTAACATCTATTCATATTTTATTAAGCTAACAAATAATATTTTTTGTTCTAATTTATTATATACAATACGATTTGTATTAGTTGTCTAAGTGTGGTACTCATATAAGAGTAAATTTTGAGAAACACAGAGTAACTCACCTGCGAGACATGTTTACATACATTAGGAGGACAAGCAAGTGATCACTTTGAATTGAAGAGTGTGTATGAGTCGAGCTTAGTAGTGCTTGGGGCAACCTAAATAACATAGTGAGGAGGGAGCAGAACAAACATAATTGAACTTTTGATGTGCAGGGCCTAGGTAAAGCCCATCCATACTAGGCGCTCAGTTTTACATACTAAGCATATGCGACGATTGGTAAGAATTTTAATAGATTTTATTAATTTTTTTATTATGCATGCTAATCTAGGTATAATACAAAAGGAGATGCTTGATAGTCACTACAATTGAGTGCACAGTAACACCCACAAGCACCAAGAAGATCAATAGAGGGTGAATGAGCGACCAAGGAGGGCATATGCAAGTATATAAGATTACAATACTTAGAGAAATATTATAAATGACAATTATATGATTATTATTCTTAACTTATATTTTGTATGATGAGTATAAATGATATTGAGAGAGCCAGACTATAGCTGGAGAGGGATCCTCTGGGGGTTCCACATATACTTTTGACTATACCACTTGGTCGCATGCGGTAGGCAGAATGCAAAAGAGATGAATTTATGGGTTAGAATATTCTATCTCTAGCTACTATGCAAATAGCCATGAGAGTTTATAACTTGACAACAAAGATATAAAATGTCTGAAAATCACAAGTGGGGATCAACATTTAGATATAGGATGAGCTTCAGAGTTTGAGAGATCAGATTAGTGGAAATCACCATTCACCTACATCAGCTGAGTAGGAGAGTGAGGATATAGATTTTGCTTAGATTATCTATAGGGGTTTCTGATGTATTTTACTTTTTTTATGTATAAATTTATGTTTACGTTAGTAGTATTGTAGTAATTATAGAAAAGTTGGAATATAATTGTCTATTTGAGCAGTTGGTATATGATTGTACAAAATTATGTTTATTATGTTTATTTTAGCATTTTTGTTGAAATATTAGCATTATTAATTACTATTTCTAAACTGCTTGGATTATTATTGTTGAAAGCTCAATAACTGATTGTAGGTGCTATTTTTTAATTAATGATATAGGTTTCTGGCATATTTGTGGTTGAATTATGCCACACCATGGAAATGACGTCCATGTATCGTATTTTGTGATAGAGCAGTCCGTCATAAATTACAAAGGATTTGTGGCGGTATTTTCATCACAATTTACGAAGGCAATTCCGCCACAAATTTGTTGTAATTTGCGACGGAATTTGCATCGGGAAGCTAACGAAGGCGTCATTTTCGTGTAATTAATTCCATTGTAAATCCGCCGCAAAATATTTGCGATGAATGGGTTCCATCACATTTACTTTTGCGATGCGACTTTTACTGTCAGAAATTTTTGCGTCACAAATCCGTTGCAAACTAAAATTTGTGACTGATTTATATTATTTTACGTCTGATTTATCTGCCGCAAAAAACCTAACTTCTATGTAGTTTCATATTAATTTCTCAAGTTATTAAAATACTAAAAATAAATAAATTTATTTGATTTTACAAATAACTAAATACGTTTCATATAATCAATATTTTGTTTGTGCATGTAACATACATTAATGATCAAAATAAAAGATTTTGGATAAAAATTTCAATTTAAAATTATTTAAAATGAATATTTTACCTATTTAATTTACTTTTAGATTAATATGATATGAAAATTAATTATTAATTATATATTATACTCACATCAAAATAAAATAAGAATAATCAAATTTGAAGAAGAATATATCATTATATCATAATAAAATATCTTTCCCACCAAAATGCCCCTTTAAGCGTAAATGTCATTCTTAAAGCCGCTGGTTAATTTTAACCTTTAATCACCGCGTCAAAGATATTCTCCTAACAAATTTCGAAAGTATTACCGCATAAAACCACTATGCGAACTACAGATCCGCCGTCAGGATACTCCTAATTCTACGAACGGCAGATCGTGCGTACGCATACAAACTTCCCTATGCGGGCATGTCGGTTGCCTCAAATTTCATCTAACTAATTAATACTTCCCTCGCAATCCGCGCATTCTAATTTCAAAGTATTCTCACCCGCGAAGCATCCTTAAGCCCCACATCTCCACCTCATCGCTGGCGCTCGCTCGAGGATTGGCTGGGGCGGCATGGTGCCAGCTTTGAATCCCCACCGCGGATCACCACAACGCGTTCCTTTACTTTTAAATAGAAATTAGCCATAAGACAAATATGCCCTTACATTGAATGATAAACCCCCAATAGCCGAACAAACCAAAGGACTCCATCGACTTTTCACGGATCTTAGCTGTGGTTTAGCTGTTCGTGATATTCCCTTCGATTTCTATCTCTATCGCTTCCTCTCCCTTCCCCCTCTCAGGAAAAAACGAAAACCCTAGCCGTTTTTCTCTATCCTCATTCCTCTCCCTGTAGCTGGAGGATGAGATGAAGAGTGGTACACAACTGCTTCTCATTCATCTCCTAATCCTCGCCGTCGCCACCGCAGTTGCAGGTGCGGGGGCGGGATTCGCTAGCCGGGGGTTGAGTGACGCGGAGGCGGGGTATATCCGGCATCGGCAGCTTCTTTACTACCGCGATGAGTTTGGTGACAGGGGAGAGAAGGTTGACGTTGACCCATCGCTTTTCTTTCCCAACTCGCACCTCCGAAACGCCTACATTGCACTTCAGGCTTGGAAGCAGGCGATCATTTCAGATCCTTTGAATCTGACCGGGACATGGGTGGGATCTAATGTCTGCAAATATAAGGGCGTATTCTGCGCGCCGCTGCCGTCCAATCATAGCCTCATCGTTGTCGCGAGTATCGATCTCAACCACGCCGACATCGCCGGGTACCTGCCAGAGGAGCTCGGGCTTCTCACTGACCTCGCCGTATTCCACATCAACTCCAACCGGTTCTGCGGTACGATTCCACACCGCTTTGATCGCCTCCGCCTTCTCTTCGAGCTCGATCTCAGTAACAACCGTTTCGCCGGGAAGTTCCCGGACGTTGTGCTACGTCTCCCTTCTCTTAAATATCTTGACCTCCGGTTCAATGAGTTTGAAGGCACGGTACCGTCTGAGCTTTTTGATAAGGATCTCGACGCCATTTTCATCAACAGCAACCGATTCCGTTTCGATATCCCTAACAACATCGGGAATTCTCCGGTCTCGGTCATCGTCCTCGCTAACAATCGCTTCGGCGGGTGCTTGCCGGCGAGCATTGGTAACATGTCGAAAACCCTGAACGAAATTATACTTATGAACAATGGGCTTAGATCTTGCTTCCCTAAGGAGATTGGACTACTTAAGAAGCTCACCGTGCTCGATGTGAGCTTCAACCAGCTAATTGGCCCGCTGCCGAACGAGATCGGCGGTATGCGGAGCTTGGAACAGCTCGATGTAGCGCACAATTTACTCTCTGGTCAGATCCCTGCATCGATTTGCAATCTCCCGCGTCTTGAGAACTTTACATTCTCTTATAATTTTTTCACCGGAGAGCCACCGGCCTGTATTAGGTTACCATCGTTTGACGATAGGCGAAACTGTTTAGCTGGCCGACCGGCGCAGAGAACGCCTGCGCAATGCTCTGCGTTCGGGCGTCTTCCCGTCCGCTGCAGTTCGTTCAACTGTGCACCGTTTGTTCCATTCCTTCCCCCGCCACCGCCTCCATCCCCACCGCCACCTTCACCGACTGTCTCACCACCACCTTTGCTGCCCGTCTCACCGCCACCTATAGTTCCATCATCACCTCCAACACCTGTAGTTTTTCCACCTCCTGTTCACCCATCGCCTCCCCCATCCCCTGTTCCACCACCATCGTCCCCTCCATCACCTTCTACTCCATCCGCCTCTCCTCCGCCTCCACCGTCACCTTCACCTTCTCCACCATCTCCACCTTTGTCATTTTCACCGCCACCTCCATCTCCTCCTCCACCATCTCCACCTTTGTCATTTTCACCGCCACCTCCATCTCCTCCTCCACCATCTCCACCTTTGTCATTTTCACCGCCACCTCCATCTCCTCCTCCACCTTCTCCATCACCACCACCTCCCCCACCATCCCCTCCGCCACCCTCTCCACCTATATCTTCTCCTTCTCCACCACCACCCTCACCCTCCCCGCCACCACCATCCCCTCCGCCTCCATCTACACCTCGCCCTTCTCCATTCTCACCTCCAATTTTGTTGCCACCACCAGCCTCTTTTCCCACTCCACCGCCTCCACCACCTAAGCAACCTACTCCGCCCTATTGCATTCGTTCTCCACCCCCACCACCCAATTCGCCCCCACCGCCCAATTCACCTCCACCGCCGCCAAGCCTGCATTCCCCTCCTCCTCCAGTGTACCCATCTCCTCCACCTCCGCCACATTCACCTCCACCTCCGCCACATTCACCTCCACCACCTAGTTATCCTCCTCCGCCAGTTTTTCACTATCCTTCGCCGCCTCCCCCACCCAATTCACCACCTCCACTTCCTTGCATCGAGCCTCCACCGCCACCTCCACCTCCATGTATAGAACCACCATCACCTACTACATCACCACCCCCTCAATCACCGCCACCATCTCCCATACCTTACTTTCCACCATCATCACCATCACCCCCTCCACCTTCACCACCTTACTCTTCACCTCCACCTCCTTCATGGTCCCCCCCACCACCATATCACTTTGAATCCCCACCTCCTCCCTCTCCCTCACCACCTCCACCCTACTACCATCATGAATCCCCTCCCCCACCTTATCCATCACCACCACCGCCATACCATTATGAATCCCCTCCCCCGCCTTCTCCATCACCACTGCCACCACACCACTATGAATCCCCACCACCACCTTCTCCATTACCGTCACCACCACATCGACATGAATCTCCACCACCTCCCCCTTATCGCTATGAATCTCCGCCTCCACCTTCACCATCACCACCGCCACCATACCAATATAAATCTCCACCCCCACCTTCTCCATCACCACCTCCGCCATCACCCCCACTTCCCTGTGAAACTCCACCCCCACCTTCACCACCAGTATACGAAGGTCCATTGCCACCCGTAATCGGAATCTCTTATGCATCCCCTCCACCTCCTACTATCCCATACTACTGATTCTTTGAGAATCACCCTCAACTTTTCCCTTCACTCCATCCAAAAGCAAAGGCATTTGTTCTTTAATTTGTTTTAAGCTCTTATCATCCATGTCTATTATTGTTGTGGTGATGGAGAACTGTAAAGCAAAAAAAAAAAAAACATTCAATACTGTTCTTTTGTGATGGCGAGATACTAAATGGAAGTAAATCTGCTGCAAATTGAGAAGAGGAAGGCTGGCATTGAGGGTCGAAAATTCTCTCCTTATTTGTTTTCTCATATTATGGGTGTTGCTTGAGTTGTGAATAAGCTGCTGAGAGGGAGGAGATTATTTAGACGCCGAAACATGAATGTATAGAGTATATGAGATTTCCGGTGGATCATTTGTGGTACTATCCCTCTTCTTCTATACTTTGATTTATTTCATTTCATAAATGATTATGTTTACTTAAAACTCTCTCTCTTCTTCCTCATTAATTTCTTCAACTGATTGATGATGGAACTGCACTTCACACTGATTCATTTATTGTGTTTGTTTGATGAGTTTATTTTTTATTTTGGGTAAGAAGTGATTAAAGTAGCTTTGGTTCTGTTCAAGAACTTTTTCGAAGCGCCCGTTTGGCTCTTTTTATGCGTGGAACGGGGCAACGTGGGATGACATTGGAGTGCTGCAAATCTAAAATTGTGTGTGGAGATATCTTAAGGAAATTTTTTTATTTATTTATTTTCTTGAGATTGATGAATGATAAATTATAAATTATTTAGTTGAAATTGAGCTCGGTTGGGAACCCCCATCTCGAGTTCCACTCCCTCGAGCCGTAGTCGCCCCTTTAGTGGGAGCCCCAAAGTGCCAGCTGTGGGTACATTGGCGTGGTTGGCCCAATAGTTCGGTCCCGGTTCCTCGTCTATTTGATCTAGTATGAATTTTAATTAAGTTAGAATATTTTCACCAATTTTTATTATAATCTAAATAGTAAAGTTAAAAAAAAAATGAAAAAATAATTATTTTTTTGATAAATGTGTTAATATGATGTGTTATGATTTTAAACGATTTTCTTCGGCTAATGATGTGATATAATTATGCTTTGTGATTTGCAGCTGCGTCATTCCGTTAATCACGTAGTTAATTGACTAGTTCGCCTCATCGTGCCCGTCCCTTTCATCTCCCTTGCTTACAAATCTGCAATCACAATCGTTAAATGTCGCTTCATTGCATGCCATGAAATAATAATCCAAAGCAGTCTAATTGATTTGGAAAAAAGAATTATGGATATCATGATATAAATTATAAATTTATAAATTTAATATTTATTATGTTATAAATTAAATTAGAATATTTTATTTTTATTTTAATAAAAATATTCATCTTTTAACAATAAGATTATTTTTGAAAAAAAAAAAAAAAAAAAACATTATGGGTCTTCTTGTGCCAATAGAAATGTTAATGAATGGGTTGTGATTATATTAAAATTTAGGGTTATTAATCCTAAACAAATAAGTTTGCAAAATAATTTAGTTATAACCAATCTCTTGGGCTTAATTGATGGCCCACTTCTCCCTCAGGCCTCAAAAATCCGTCATTTGAATGGGCTTAGACATTACAATCTGTAGTACAATTATTGATCCATAGCAAATACGTTTGCATACATGAAAGTTCAGGAAAGAGAACCAGTTTTCATGGGTCTAATTAAAAGACCACTTCTTCTTGGGTCCTAGAGGATCCACCATGTTAATGGGGTTGGTTATTTTAATCTAACGATCTTGCTTTATCTATTAAAGACATGTCAAATAAGACTTTTTTTTTGGGAAGAAATTTACGTGTGGTCACCGGGCTGTTCGGAGATGAATCAGAATACGTCACTTTACCTGGTACACAGCAGTACACAGTACCGATACACAGCAAAATGATGATGTGACGGGTTATGATTCGCCTCTAGATGTCGTCCGATGACTACACAATAATTTCTCTCTTTTGGGACAACACTTTTTTAATTAATTTTTTTTGAAGCAGTAATAATAATAATAATTAGAAGCAATGCTAAATTAAGAATAAATGAGAACATATTTGATTGTTTATCATTTTCAGAGAAATTCAAACGTTTCACCTTTAAAGGTAGAAACTAATGCTTCGTTTGGGATGGTTTTTTTATTACTTATTGAAGCAGTTTTTTAGTGTAAAAATTAAAATTTTGTACTAGAAAGCTGTTTCAAAAAGCAGTAAAAAAGCCATCCCAAACGAAGCCTAAGAAAATCTTTTTATAAAGAAATATTTGATTGACTTAAGATAAAATAAAAAGTAAAAATTTATTTTTCATAAAAATAAAATTTAAAATATATTTTCTAAATATAATATAACTTAAGCCACAACATCTCCAATATTATAAAATATAGGGATTTTTACATACATAACACCTAAAACTATTGAAAATACATATCTAACACCCAAAGTTTTGTATTTACTGATATACCACCTAAATTCTTTATTTCTTTCTATTATACCACTTCGTTTAAGCTCTGTCAGCGCCCGCGCCTTCCGTTCGTTCACGTGTGGAACCCATTGCCGGCGAAAAGGGGAGAGCAGGTAGCTAACCTTTTTTTATTTACTGGATTTGGCCGGAGAAGCGTGAAATGGAGAAAGTTACCTTCCACAGCGACGAGCTCCCGTTTGTTGCTTTCGATACTACAGGAAGGGAAAGTCGGCGGAAGAGCAAAGCCGAGCAACCGAGGATCACACCGAGCGAGCTCTCACCGGCGACGATCATCCTCTCGTTGGATTTTGTTGGATGGCGTCGGAGGGGCAACGCCGGCGGAGGAGGAGTTCACGGCTTGTGGAGATCGGGCAAGGTAAGGATTCTTTCCCCTCTCTCTCTCTCTCTCTCTCTCTCTCTCTCTCTCTCTCTCTCTCTCTCTCTCTCTCTCTCTCGGCTTGGGGTCGGCACAGACAGAGAAGAGGAAGGGAATGTCGTAGCTTCCGATCCCTTAGGAAGGGAATGTCGTCGGAAGAGCAGAGTCGAGCCGCCAAGAGGGAGCCGGATGAAGAAGCACGAAAGGGAGAAAGTTCTTTCACAGCCGGCGAGCTCCAGTTGTTGGTCCCGATCAAGCTATCGTAACTTCCGATCCCACAAGAAAGGAAAGTCGTCGATCGAGCGAGAGAGAGCGAGCAAGAAAGATCGGGAGAGGAAGGGAGGCCGAACGCTCTCACCAGTCGTGAGCTGGATGTCGCCGTCGTAGGGAACTACGGTGAAGGTGGTTGTTGAGAAAAAGTGTTAGATATGTATTTTCAATAGTTTTAGATATTATGTATGTAAAAATCCTAAAATATAATACATAAATAATTTGATAGTCCTAAAATCTAATTTTAGTATTTCTATTTTGTTCTATTTAATGAATTTTTATAGTTTCTATTTCTATTTCTTATATAGAAAAACTTATTTTCTTAACTCATGCTAATAATTTATAATATCTTGTTGCTATTTTTTTCTTAATTAAAATTTAGATACTTAATAAATTTAAATATATTTTCTTACTACATAAAATAAATTTATAATTATTTAATTTTTTTTATATTTAGTTAATTTGTGCAATTAAATTATCTAAGAATCATATATCAGCTAATGTCTAAAAAATTACCATCTTTCCCTTCTTTTCCGCCTCGCTTCCTTCCAAAAAGGTTCCATTTCTACACGATTTATTCCATCGGCTCTTTTTCTTGGCAATTTAGATGGCGATTTCAACGCTTATGTTAACTTCCCTCTTCTCCTTCGCGGTAGCGACCGCGATCGCAAATGCGGCGACATTCAATGTGACGGAAATGGCTTTCGATGATGAATACCTACCATTGTTCGGCGAGCGCAACCTCCTGCGCTCCGCCGACGGACGGACAGTCAAGATTCTCCTGAATCAACATTCAGGTAAGCAATTTCAATATTTCACCCTCTGATATCTCATCACCATGTCTGATTGCACGATCTTGTTTTACAGGGTCAGGATTCATTTCTTCGAACTTGTATTATCACGGTTTGTTCAGTGCGTCGATAAAGCTCCCGTCTGCATACACTGCCGGCGTCGTAGTCGCATTCTACGTATGATTTATTTATTTATTTATTTTTAAAAGGAGATAAATTTAAATAAAAATAATAATTTAGATGTCGAATGGGGATATATTTGAGAAGAATCATGATGAGCTGGACTTTGAGTTTTTGGGCAATCTTTGGGGAAGAGAATGGAAGGTTCAGACCAATGTGTACGGGAATGGGAGCACAAGTCGGGGACGTGAGGAACGGTATCGACTTCCTTTTGATCCGACGGCTGAGGCTCATCGTTACTCTATTGTTTGGACTAATACCACCATCATGTACGCACGGATTATCATGCAATCGCCATTAAAGCAATCTCACATTACTGCTAATTGATTATATTTTCTTAATCAAATATTGATACAGATTTTACGTCGATGAGATTCCGATAAGAGAGGTGGTGAGAAGTTCGGCGATGGGCGGCGACTACCCATCAAAGCCCATGCTAATCTACGCCACCATCTGGGATGGCTCCAACTGGGCCACTTCCGGCGGAAAGCACAAAGTCGACTACAAATACGCACCTTTCGCCAGTGATTTCTCTGAGCTCATCCTCAAGGGCTGTCGTCTTGATCCCATACAGGAGTTGCCTGCCCATGCGCAGTGCCATGAGCAGGAGCTCGATATTGCTGTTGCAGACTACTCGGTGATGACAGAGCAGAAGCAGAAGGCCATGATGCAGTTCAGACGAGAGTACATGATCTACAGCTTCTGCTACGATGAGTTGAGATATCCATCCTCCTTTCCTGACTGCAAAATTGTGGAGGGGGAGAAGGAGAAGTTTGGAAGGACAGGGCATGTTATGCGACGTCCGTCGTCAAAGCCTGAAGTAATGAAGGGAGCTCTTCCTGTGCGCAAACGGAGGCCGAAGAGGCGCAATCAAGCCAGGAGTAGAATTATCATTGGTGAAACAGCCGAAATATGATTATATGTTTGTAGATGTCTAGCTTTTATTTGAGATTGTTTACTAATTACTGTTTTATGGTATGATGATTATTGACAATAATAATTAATTGTTCAATAATTATTTACTTTTTGAATAATTTGTTATCATGTTTAACTCATTTAATGTAGTGAAAACATAGTTTGCTGTATAAATTGGTGATTACTATATCATATTGTGACTAATTTAAGTTTACTTATTCTTTTTATTTGGGCTGTATTTGAGTACTAGATAGTTTTTTTTCCCTCTTCATTGGTATGCATGAAAGGAAAAATAATATGCATGCATGTCAATCTATCAACACAATATATATAAGATTATGTGCTAATGATTTTACTCTATATAGTCATGCATCTTCACTGTATTCTTATTAGCCAGTTATACTAACATCATACAATCTTCCACCAGAGATGTCTATGACTATCCCGTACATGTTCTTAACCCTTATACTACCTGAACCGCATAATCCAAATGCAAAAATTGTTATTTTTTTATAATCATTAATTAATAATCTCAATTCTTATGGGAAGAATCCCCACATATAATATCTTAATCAAATAAACTTTTCTCCTTAGAGCTGCATTGCTTTGGACCATTGGTGATTTTCCAACTTATGGAATGTTATCGAGTTGGAGCACAATAGAAAAATTAGCTTGCCCTTACTAATAGCTCCATTAACCTATCCTTACCCTCCTTATCACCACCCTTATTATCACTCACATCATATGCAGCCATAATAGGGTAGATCAATATCAACACAAGCAGAAGTTGGTGCTAGGGAGCCTATAGTAGTACAAGATAAGCATGTATATATAGAGCGTGAGGGTGATACATAAGTTTAGTTTATTTTATAAAATTATAGTAATTTGATATGTTATATATTATTGATAAATTTTTTACATGCAACTTCAATCCCTTAAGGCAGCCTACCCACAAGATTCGTGATATCATACGGAGCAAATATGATGCTCCTTACTTATCATGTAAGAAGATTCCAAAGGAAGTTAGAGATATGTTTTTCAAATAATTTTAAGTATATTTATTTGGCATTACTTAAACTTTTTTATTTTATTTGTGTTAATATTATTTATTATGTATATATTTTACAAAAAAGATTTTAGGTGGTTTCCCGAGCATAGTACAAGAATCAGAATAAATTTTAAGACGAAGGCTCAACTCGTCTTAGGGACATGTTCACGGACATTAGAAAGTCTAGACAGCGTCCATTATGTATTGGCGATGGAGTATGGACTAATGTTCATGGACATTAGAAAGTTTAGGCAGCGTCTATTATGTATTGACAAGGGAGTATGGGTTGATTTGAGCAAAGCTTAGGTGAGCCATGAGTTCACCAAATTAAAAGAGGAGAATAAGCAAAATAGAGCATCTGCCTGTTGTGGTTTAGGAAGCTCTCTTCATACCGGTGGTTTTGTAAAACCCTTAAAAAGCTGATTTTTTTGTGCTGTTAGTCCCGTACGATCTGACTTTAGTCCCGGACGAACTGAAGAAATTTGTGAAGAATCTGTCATTTTCGTCTGTACGAACCTGGAGCAGTCGGGACGATCCGTCTGTACGAAATTTGTCCAGAGAGCAAGTCGCCCGGGACGAATTTTGGATCGTCCAGGACGATCAGTGTTGATAAATATCAGTTTTGAGATATTTTGGATTCATTTTGGAGAGAGAGATAAGGCAGGAGAGAGAAAGAGAAGGAAAGAGAAGAGGAAAGCTTGGTTTTGGAGCCCGCGGAGTGCTTTTCGTCCGACGACGCAGTTGGAGGATTTGCTTATCTCGCAGTGAGGACTCCGAATCCTATTTCTGTTTTCAGAGATATTGATTTTTGATCGAGTTGTGCACTGTTTTGTGTTTTCGTAGTCGAATTTTGGACCCGGTTTTGTATTGACACAACTTTCACCGCACAACTTTTAATATGTTATAGATATGAATATTGTACACGATTTGAGTATTTTCTACGATGATTTTACCGATCGGAATTGGTTCTACGCGATTTTAATCGAATAGAAAAATATCAGGATGTTTATTGATATTGATTCAGTAGAAGAATAGTCTTATATTGATGTTGTGAACGTTCTGTTGTAATTTGGAATTTAGTGATTTTTGCAGGATTTTTGTGTAAATTGGGCAGACTGCCTGTAGTATCTCGTTCCCTTACTATTCCTCTCTGATTTGGATTTTCCTCCCAGAATCGGCCAGGACGAAGTTTGGATCGTCCAGGCCGATCAGTGCATTGAAAACAGCTAATTTCGGGAGTGTTCTGGAATGATTTCTGGACAGGATCGTCCAGGACGATATTGAGATCGTCCGGGACGATCGACACTGTTCACAATACCGTCCTGATCATCGCCCTGGGAATGGTCCAGGACGATCAGAATTTGGTCTGATCGTCCCGGGACGATCGGGCGATCGGCCAGGCCGATATGAGTAAGTTATAAGGAAATGAGCTCGTTTTGAGGAGAGAGAAAAATCAAAATTAAAATCAGAAATATCTGAGGAGAGAGAAAGAGAAAAGGAAAAAAGAGATAAGCTGGTTTTCGGAGACCGCGGAGCGCTTTTCGTCCGACGCTGCTGTTGGAGAAAGTGTAGATCTCGTGGTAAGGACTCCGAACCCTGTTTCTGTTTTCAAAGATGTTGTGTTTTGACCGAGTTGGAATTTGTTTTGTGTTTTCGTAGTCGACTTTTCGACATGATTTTGATTTGACACAACTTCCACCGCACAACTTCTAGTATGTTATAGATATGATTATTGTACACGATTTGACTGTATTCTACGAAGATTTTACCGGTCGGAATTGATTCTACGTGATTTTAATCGAATAGAAAATAATCGGGACCTGATTTGATTTGGATTCTATAGACTGATAGTCTTGCATTGATGCCGTGGTTATTCTGTTGTAATTTGGTGAAATTCAGAATTATGTCTTTTTGCAGGATTTTTGTGTAAATTTGACCGACTGCCGTTACTCTGCCCGATTTTCGTATGATTCCTGAATTGTATGAAACTGATAGATTGAATCGATATAGATATGATTATTGATATGATTGCTCTAATATTGATTATTGATTGATTATTGATACTGGAACACGTATGACCTGGTTGAACATTGGTTGGAGATGATACCTGTACAGGATGGTGGGCCGACGGGCTTTCCTTTAAATCATAGATCATGGATCATGGATATAACGATGGGAGTCATAAGGAGATTATATGCCGACGGGCGGCCGACGGGCAATAGAGTGACGACTCTTTTCATAGAACCAATGTATTGATATCTACAACAGTAATATGAATTCTACAACAGCAACATGACCATTGATTATACATTGTTCAGTATATAATATTGAATTGCATGTTTACTGTATTGATTTACAGATTTATTGCTTTATCGACTTCTGCTTTATTGAGTTTGATCGGATTTACTGTATCGTACGATTTCACTGATTTCATCGATTGACTACTGAACATTGATACTACTGAACATTGATAGATATAGATACTGCATTGATAGCATGGACATGGACATCGTATTTGTACTACTGCCTTTAGACTTATAGATTCACTGTTGCTGCTATTCTACACCGTATTGACTGTTTTATAGATTCCTTGTCTCGTATCGCTTTTCTCAATTGACTTCATTGATTAGATCGCACTGATTTGACCGTATCGATTTGATTGACGACATTGATTTATTGAATTGATTTACCGAATTGCCTGCCGCTGCATTGACTGGTTTTATTGACTATGAATTTCCGCTGCATTGACTCATTGACCATTGACTGATACGGATTGAATAGATTGACATGCATATTGATAGCATTGTCGTGCTTTGATTTCAGTTATAGGTATTAGGTGACCTGCTGGGCTTTGTAAAGCTCATTATATGTGGTTGATATTTTCAGGTCAGGGATCGGGAGCAGGAGATAGGAGTTGATTCAGATTGACATGTTTTAGTTTTTTTGATCGATAGATGATTCTTTTGTACTCAGGACAGGATAGATTTCTTTACTTGTATTGATATTGTAGTTCCTGAGTATTGTACATGATGTTTTGAGATATGAATCGACTTGAATATTGATGTTTTAAATTTTATAGATGTTTGTTAGATTGCTTACTGAAGGTTTATAGATAACTCTGGTAGATTGCTGCGAATTGATTGACATTCTTTCCAAGTTAGATCTCGGGGCATGACACTGCCGTTACTCTGCCCGATTTTCGTAGTTTTTCTGATTTGTCTGAAATTGATAGATTGAATTGATCTGCATATGACTATTGATATGATTATTCTAGATTGCTTTAATATTGATTATTAATTGATTATTGAAATGATTCTTGAATTGACTATTGATACTGGAACACAAGTGGAACCTGGTTGAACGTTGGTTGGAGATTGAATTGACCTGTACAGAATGGTGGGCCGACGGGCTTTCCTTTAAACCATTGATCATTGATATAACGATTGTGAGTCATAAGGGGTTTATAGATATGCCGACGGGCGGCCGACGGGCAATAGAGTGACGACTCTTTTTATGGAAACCAACGTATGGATATCTACAACAGCAATATGGAATCTACAACAGCAACATAGCCAGTTGATTGTACTTGTTCAGTATTATCGTATTGAATGCATGTTTACTGTATTGACATATGGATTTATTGATTTATCGATGTCTGCTTTATTGATTTGTCGGATTTACTGTTTCGTACGGATTTATAGATTTCATTGATTGATCTTTGAGCATGGAGAATATTGATTATTGTTTATTGACATTAATATGAATAGAATGGATATAGATTTTGTATAAACTCATTGATATTATTGATTCTGCATTGTATTGATTGATACATTTGAATTATTGATAGGATATCGTATTGCTTCTCCGATTGATTTTATCGACTTGATAGTATAGATTAGATTTGATTTAATTTGATTGATTGATTTGACAGATTGATTTGACGGACGAATTGACTGATTTGACGGATCGATTGATTTTCTACTGTGTACGGATTTCTTCGAGATTGACGTGGATTGATTGAGCTTAGTTTATTGATTTGCTTGCTACTGCATTGACTACTGATTTGATTTCCGCTGCATAGACTCATTGACCATTGACTGATATGGATTTGATTGACTGACACGCATATTGATAGCATCGCCATGCTTTGATTTCAGTTATAGGTATTAGGTGACCTGCTGGGCTTTGTAAAGCTCATTATATGTGGTTGATATTTTCAGGTCAGGGCAATGGAGCAGAAGTTAGAAATTGATTCGGATCTTCAGGTTTTTAGTTCTTTTGATGATTTTGATTCTTTTGTACTCATGACAGGATAGATTTCTTTACTTGTATTGACAGTATAGTTCCTGAGTATTGTAAATGGACTTTTGGTGATATGAATCGACTTGTATATTGATGTTTTAAATTTATAGACTTTTGTTTAGACTGTTTAATTGAAGGTTTTAGATAGCTCTGGTAAATTGTTTGAGTAATTGATTGACATTCTTTCCAAGTTAGATCTTGGGGCATCATAGTTGGTATCAGAGCAGTGTTATTGGAAGAATGGATTGTTACCAGAGTTGTAGGATTGGATTGAGAATTGGGTAGATTGGGTAGCTTTAAGAGCATCATTGGCATACATCGTTGCATGTGCGTATCATTTGTTCTGAATTGTGCAGGTGAAAAGATATGGATCCTCCGGCAGAATCCAGTATACCGAATGAGCAACACAGTGCAGCTCCAGTACATTCAGAGAGTATGATGCAGTTGGCTACTGCGATTGCACATGTAATGGGGGATGCTCAGAGCAAGATGAGTGGGAGCAAAGAAGAAGAGGCAGACAGACACTTGCAGATGTTTCATAAACTGAAGCCTCCATTGTTCAAAGGGGCTGTGGGACCCCAGGCTGCTGAGGATTGGATCATGAGAGTGGAAAAGATTTTTGACAGCATGTAGTGTCCTGGAAATCGAAAGGTACCATTGGCTGTGTTTCTGTTTGAGGGTGAGGCGGAGAGATGGTGGATCGGACAGCAGAGAAAGAAATTCCAGGGGAAGACTAATGCTAAGATCACCTGGGATGAGTTCACTGCAGTGTTCAGGATGTGGTTTGTACCACCGTCAGCTCAGCGACAGATGCAGGAAGCTTTCATGAGATTGGAGCAAGGCCGCAAGTCAGTGATGAAGTACGAGGCCGAGTTTACTGCACTTGCGAGGTATGCTGCTCATCTGATTCCTACTACCGAAGAGAAGTGCTATAGATTCCTGTACGGATTGAATAGAGAGCTGAGACACCCACTTGTACCCTTTCGGATCCATGAGTTTTCTGAGCTAGTGGAGTGGGCCAGATTGATAGAGATTGATTTGGCGACACCGGTATCAAGGTACGAGGATACCAGGAGGAGGAGAGATGATGTACGATGAGATGATTCTGTTAGAGACAGAGATAGAGAGAAAAGAAGCAGGTACGAGGGCTCGAAGGGATCTGCATCGGGATCTGCATCGCGATCTACATCGGTAGTATCGTCTGGTAGTTCTGGAATGTACATTCACTGTGGTAGACGACATGCAGGTCGGTGCTACCTGTTGACGGGGCAGTGTTTTCACTGTGGACAGCAAGGGCACAGAGCAGCAGATTGTCCTCAGAAAGGACTGGGTGGAAGGACTGATTCTGGCACGGGTACAGGACAGCAGAGGACTGTTGGCTCGAGGGCTTACAGTGAGAGATCAGGGAACCGGATGGATGATAGAGCTGTCAGAGATCAGAGGGAGACAGTTGCGCCACGACCTCCTGCACTCCCTCTAGTGGTGCCACGCATATACAATCTACAGAGTTTACAGCATCGTGAGGATCAACAATGACCAGAAGGTTCTACTGGTAAGATTGATTTGACTAACTGATTGATATTGACATTTGATCATGCATATTGACATGTGATTGATTGCATTGTGTGTTTTGTATGGATTCCGACGAGTTTTGATTTTGATTTTGATTTAATTTGATTTTGATTTGAAATTTGATTGGACGGATTTGCTTTGTATCGATTTTGCATTCGATCCCTTAAGTGAAATGTCGAGGATGACATTTTTCTTAAGGTGGGTAGATTGTAAAACCCTTAAAAAGCTGATTTTTTTTGTGTTGTTACTCCCGTACGATCTGACTTTAGTCCCGGACGAACTAAAGAAATTTGTGAAGAATCTGTCATTTTCGTCTGTACGAACCTGGAGCAGTCGGGACGATCCGTCTGTACGAAATTTATCCAGAGAGCAAGTCGCCCGGGACGAATTTTGGATCGTCCAGGACGATCAGTGTTGATAAATATCGGTTTTGAGATATTTTGGATTCATTTTGGAGAGAGATAAGGTAGGAGAGAGAAAGAGAAGGAAAGAAAAGGAAAGAGAAGAGGAAAGCTTGGTTTTGGAGCACGCGGAGTGCTTTTCATCCGACGACGCAGTTGGAGGATTTGCTTATCTCGCAGTAAGGACTCCGAATCCTATTTCTGTTTTCAGATATATTGATTTTTGATCGAGTTGTGCACTGTTTTGTGTTTTTGTAGTCGAATTTTGGACCCGGTTTTGTATTGACACAACTTTCACCGCACAACTTTTAATATGTTATAGATATGAATATTGTACACGATTCGAGTATTTTCTACGACGATTTTACCGGTCGGAATTGGTTCTACGCGATTTTAATCGAATAGAAAAATATCAGGATGTTTATTGATATTGATTCAGTAGAAGAATAGTCTTATATTGATGTTGTGAACGTTCTGTTGTAATTTGGAATTTAGTGATTTTTGCAGGATTTTTGTGTAAATTGGGCAGACTGCCGTTACTCTGCCCGATTTTCGTAGTTTTTCTGATTTGTCTGAAATTGATAGATTGAATTGATCTGCATATGACTATTGATATGATTGTTCTAGATTGCTTTAATATTGATTATTGATTGATTATTGAAATGATTCTTGAATTGACTATTGATACTGGAACACAAGTGGAACCTGGTTGAACGTTGGTTAGAGATTGAATTGACCTGTACAGGATGGTGGGCCGACGGGCTTTCCTTTAAACCATTGATCATTGATATAACGATTGGGAGTCATAAGGGGTTTATAGATATGCCGACGGGCGGCCGACGGGCAATAGAGTGACGACTCTTTTTATGGAAACCAACGTATGGATATCTACAACAGCAATATGGATTCTACAACAGCAACATAGCCAGTTGATTGTACTTGTTCAGTATTATCGTATTGAATGCATGTTTACTGTATTGACATATGGATTTATTGATTTATCGATGTCTGCTTTATTGATTTGTCGGATTTACTATTTCGTACGGATTTATAGATTTCATTAATTGATCTTTGAGCATGGAGAATATTGATTATTGATTATTGACATTGATATGAATAGAATGGATATAGATTTTGTATAGACTCATTGATACTATTGATTCTGCATTGTATTGATTGCTACATTTGAATTATTGATAGGATATCGTATTGCTTCTCCGATTGATTTTATCGACTTGATAGTATATATTAGATTTGATTTAATTTGATTGATTGATTTGACAGATTGATTTGACGGACGAATTGACTGATTTGACGGATCGATTGATTTTCTACTGTGTACGGATTTCTTTGAGATTGACGTGGATTGATTGAGCTTAGTTTATTGATTTGCTTGCTACTGCATTGACTACTGATTTGATTTCCGCTGCATAGACTCATTGACCATTGACTGATATGGATTTGATTGACTGACACGCATATTGATAGCATCGCCGTGCTTTGATTTCAGTTATAGGTATTAGGTGACCTGCTGGGCTTTGTAAAGCTCATTATATGTGGTTGATATTTTCAGGTCAGGGCAAGGGAGCAGAAGATAGAAATTGATCCGGATCTTCAGGTTTTTAGTTCTTTTGATGATTTTGATTCTTTTGTACTCAGGACAGGATAGATTTCTTTACTTGTATTGATAGTATAGTTCCTGAGTATTGTACATGGACTTTTGGTGATATGAATCGACTTGTATATTGATGTTTTAAATTTATAGACTTTTGTTTAGACTGTTTAATTAAAGGTTTTAGATAGCTCTGGTAAATTGTTTGAGTAATTGATTGACATTCTTTCCAAGTTAGATCTTGAGGCATCACAGGTTTAGTGTCTTAAATTGGACATAGAAGATGATTAGTAACACTACAGAAAAATCACCCATTTCCGGCGGCCTTTTCCGGCGGTAATTGAACATTTTCCGGCGGTTTTGTAGTTTTCCGGCGGTTTTCCGGCGTTTCAATTACCGCCGATAAAAACGGCGTAGGAAAATGAATTCCGGCGGTTTTTTCCGGCAACAATTTTGTCCGGCGGCTTACCGACGGTCTTAAACCGCCGGTCAAATTAAAAAAAAAAAAAACTGCTCAGTGAAGCCACAACCCCGCCGCTCCCGCGGCATCCGCGTTCAGGCCAGGTCCCCCCCTCCCGAGCGACCTCCCCGCGCATCCGCGCTCCGGCCAGGTCCCCCCCTCCCGCGGCATCCGCGCTCCGGCCAGACCTCGCGCGTGCAGTGGGATTCGAACGCTGGCCAGACCTCTCGCGTGCCCGCGTGCAGTAGGATTCGAACGCCGTTTTGCTGAAAAAGTAAATATGTCTAGTTTGTCAATATTTATTATTTAAACTAGATCAACAGAAAATAAAAAAAAGACTTAAAATATAAAAAAATAAAACTAATTAATTTAAAATAAAAATAATATTTAATTAAAAATAAAAATAACTAACTAATTAATTTTAAGATGAAATTTAAGTTAATTGTTATTTTAACTTTTAATAATTTTTTTGTTAAATCATTTAAATGATTAAAATTTTATTTATTTTTTATTAAATTTTTAAACGTCGCCAGAAACTTTAAAAAGCCGCCGGACAATCCGTCGGAAAGCCGCCGGTAATCCGCCGGAAAGTCCGCGGGAAAAGTCCGCGGGAAAATTTTGCGGGAAATTAGCCGTGACAAAATTTTGCGGGAAAATTAGCCGCCGGTAAGCCGTCGGAAAGCCGCCGGAAAATTTTGTAGGAAATAAGCAGTCAAAAACCGCCGGAAAACTGACCGCCGGAAAGCCGCTGGAAAATTCCGCCGGTAATAAGTGATTTTTCTATAGTGTAAAAGATTATTTTAATTATATATATATATTCTATTGGAAAAAAGAGTAACTTGGTCGGAAGTTGACACAACTGGAGCTGCATAGGATGACTCACCAACTTCAAGCTGATTATCAATAGAATATTTTAAAGATTGATAGAAAAGTTCACGTGAGTATAATTTTTTGAGTAATAATATAAAATAAATAGAAATTTTATTTTATGAATTTATTCTTGTATGAAGATTTTATATGACCTCGAGATAGTCAACAGTCTACTAATGAGATATCATCTTTAGGATCAACCCAATATTCTTAGTATCACATGTGGTTAGATTATTAATGGAAGGTAGAGGGGAGAGTTTATGACTTACGTTCACAAAGATATGCTTATGAGGGCAATATATATACTTCAGCATTTATGATGTTAGTAGAGTTGAAAAAACTGTTAACCAAATGGTTACTTCATGATAGGAGAGATAGAGGAGATAAGAAAGATTCAAGCTGAGATGCAGCTGGAGTTGCGATCATATCGAGCTAAAAATCAGAAGAAAAAGGATGCACATGATGACGTAACTAATCACTCGGTGGGCCTAGCGGCAAACAATCCCACAGGTGTAGAGATACACAGTTATTTCTCCCCATTTTAGGAGTCACACGTATGAGAGGAATTGAACATGGGTTAGGGGGTTCTCAACCATACTCCCCCACCAACTCAGCTAGCCCAATGAAGTTTATTCTCCTTTTCAATCAACATCCATTTTTTGTATATCCAATAATTTATAAGCACATAACCTTAGCTTTATAAGCATTTTCTCCAACACATTAGTGTGAAAATTGGAGCACCCTGACATAGAAATTAGATGTGAGAGAGAGAAAGGTTTGGATAAGACATAGATTGATAAAAGCATTAATCTTTCAACTCAGACTATTATTATTTCAATTTCGTGACATTGTTTATGTAACTACAATCTTTTTCTTTTTCATTTTAAAAGTGACATCTTATTTATTTACAAAATTTTAGCTCTCTATTCAAATCAAATAGCTAACGCTCTTTCTTTCCTTTATAGAGCCCAAAATTTATTTTTATCTATTTTGCAAGAAAAAAAAATTTAGCTGCAAAGTAAGCTAGAGCCATTTCTCCGTTTTACAGTTTTACCCTCTAAGTGAAGATCTAGATCAATGTGTTCGCACTGTCGTGTCGTCAGCTGATCTTCTTCCTGCTCAGTCCTCCCCCTTTTCTCTCTCTCTCTCTCCCTCCCCATAGATCGGAAAAACTAAGCCAGTGTATTCCTGGTGGAGGAAAGAACCCGAGTGGTTTGTTCTGTTCTTGCTAGAGCGTCAAGATCAAGAATTTCTAAAAACTTTCAACTGACGAGCTAAGAAATCCCTTTTCATGTCATCATAGGCATCATCTTTTCGTTCGCGGTAGTTTCTCCCGTCATTCTTGCTTTCAGGAAAGCTTAGTAGCTGGAGACTGAGTTTTTAGCTACAGAGCCTCAGAATTGCTGAATGCTGCCCTATCATAAGCAACAAACAGTGATATCAGTATTTTGCTTAGTATTTGGTTAAAAAGGTTCGAAATTTGTATTGCGAGCTTTCTACTGCATGAGAAGTTGGCATGGATGATATTAGCGGAAAAGGGGATGTCCATGGAAATTTGCCGGGGCTGAATTTGATACGTGGTCCTGGAAGCTTGAAAACCTCTCTTTCCGGTAGATCTGGTGCAAGGAACTCACCTTCTTTCCGAAGGTTGCAATCCAGTAGAACTCCCAGGCGAGATTTGAGATCTGGCTCCGGAAGTCTGCAGTGGATCAGGAGCAATCGAGTGGTATTTTGGTTGTTGTTGATTACTATGTGGGCTTATATTGGGTTTCATGTGCAGTCGAGGTGGGCTCATAGTGACCACAGTAAGAAAGAATTTGTTGGTTACAAGGATGAGGCTGTCGGTATTAAAAATCAGGAAGATGCAGCAAAAGAATTAAATTCTCTTGGATCCAAACCCCAAAATTTGGCTGTGAAGGAACCAACAATTGGTAAAAACAAGAAAATTTCTGATTCTAGTGATTCTAAGTTACCTCTAAGAAGTATTTCAAGGATAGTAAAGAGTTCTTCCAGAAAAAGAGGCAGAAGGATGCTAAAGAAGGTGACACCAAAGACTCCCACGGTGGTGGTGGAGAATACAGAGAATGAGACGGACGATGCTATTATTCCAAAAAGAAACACTTCATTTGGATTGATGGTTGGGCCATTTGGTGATGTTGAGGACAAAATTTTGGAGTGGACTCCTGAAAAACGCAAAGGAACATGTGATAGAAAAGGAAGATTTGCAAAGATTGTCTGGTCACGTACAATCATATTGATTTTTCATGAGCTCTCAATGACAGGTGCTCCACTATCAATGATGGAACTGGCTACAGAGCTTTTGAGCTGTGGGGCATATGTGAAGGTTGTGGTTCTTAGCAAGAAAGGTGGCTTGATGAGTGAACTTGACAGGAGGGGCATCAGTATACTTGAAGACAAAGGGGAGATTAGCTTCAAGGCTGCCATGAAAGCAGACCTTGTTATAGCAGGATCAGCTGTCAGTTCATCCTGGATTGGTAAGGTGCTTCTACTGAAAAGAATGTTTATTTTCCTTGCGGATTATGTTATTATTTTAATTCCCATGCTTTTACTCAAGAGAATGCCTACAAATGCATCTTCAAGGGCTTGAACATCCTTGCCATCAATTTTGTCAAACTTCACATTCTTCAAGGACTTGAACATCCTTGCCATCAATTTTGTCAAACTTCACTTTCTTATCTTGAGACGCCATCCCACATTTCCTGTATACCTGCAAAGTACAGATCTAATACCGGTTGTTAGGGAATAGCGCACGCACGAGAGAGCAATGAAAAACAAGTGAGCAAAAAAAAAAAAAAAAAAACTTAAGAAAATGCACTTGAAAATAAGGGATAAAAATTATATTGTTAGATGAAGTTCTCCAGTATCATGGGATATACTAAGAGACAGTTTTCACTAGTTTTAGCAGCGAGTATTGCGCAACCATATTCAACCATTTTGTCACACCTATGGATTATTTTAGTTTTACATTCTTCGGTGAGTCACACTATGAATTTTTGAAAGGAAAGTCAATAAGCTTTCCCATCGTATTGTAAAAATGAATAACATTATTTGATTGTCAACTACAAATGCATGGTTTAGGCCTCCTTATTCAATGATTTATTCATAAATATATTTCAAACATTATCAAGTACATTCTTTTCTTTGTTGACCTTTTAGCTTCAAAAATTTTCTCTCGGAGTTTGACGGGTAGTTATGTTTGAAAGTCAATCACCTAAAGGGCTACTCTTTTTTTTTTTTTTTTTTTTGGCTTATAATATAATCACCTGAGGGGCTACTTGAATAAGTGTAAAAGGTTGAACCCTAAACTCAAATCCTCCTTTTGTGATATGATTTGCATTTCATGCGAGAAGTCGACTTTAGAAGCAATTCTAAGAGTTACACCATGTGATTGCAAAGAATCTCGCTGATGAAATATCCTTCCACTAAGGAATGGCCTAGTGTGATGAAGGAAGACTTAAGTAATCACTACAAATTCCCAATTAGAAAACAAATTGAATAAATAAATTTCTTAATAAGCCAATGCCAATGCTATTATGATAGTGGCTACTTCATTCCTATGTAAGCACAAGCATAATGAGGCAAGAAATATACAAAGTAAAAGTGAATTTTATTTCATTATCAGAAGAGATTTATAAAGCCGCATGCTAGTTTTGTACATTTGCTAGGCTTCAAAAAGGGATACAAATAAAAAGTATATATTCTTTGCTTTTCTCTTTCTCTTGGAATGTGAGTCAAGTACTTGAGTAAAAACTTACTCAACAACGCTATAATAGGAAGTTGAGGCAAAATAGAAATGTTGAAATAATAACTAAAAAAATGAATATTAAGTCTATTGGCTTCTTCCTCATCATCATTGGTATATTTGATGTCCTTGCAGGATATATCAAGATCAATGTTTGCAGGGGAAAGTAGTTAACTCTTTAAAAGTTTCTTCAAGCACGGGACAATTCCTCTATCAAATTAATTGGAAATTGCATTCATATATTATGTTGAACTCATGATCCTCTCTATTAAGTTGTCTTCATCTGGAACTTCAGTGGACTTTGTTTTCAAATTATTGATTTTCTCGATAAATTGGGACTTACGTGACCTTGAGCGTTAATTTCTCTTCCATCAATTTTATTTTCTAGGCCTCAAAAAGATATTCTCTTTAGCAAACTTAGTCTTTTTGGCTTGAAAAACTGACATGAAAAAAAAAAAGTTTAGCTCTCATATATTATTCAGTAAACATGCCACCAATCATGCAACAACATAATTAGTGGAATCATGCCACAAAATTCTTATCAGGCAATGAGTTTTAACTCTTCCCTTGATTCAATGCTTACTTTTCTTTTGATATTATAAGCTACAAGGCTACAAATGATGTTGCTTTCATTTTTTTGTCATTTCAAATATTATGCTTTGATTGCTTTCTTAATTTTTAGGTATGATTTATAAATTATAATGACGTATTCGCGCCGTACCCGTATCCTGTATTTTTAAGAATTGACGTGTCCCATATTCGTATCGTGTTGTATCCGTGTCGCCGTATCCGTATCGGTGCAACATAGGTGGCTAATTAATTGTTTAATCTGATAGTGGTATTATTAACTTGTATCAACTTCTGTGACTCCTTGTTAAGCAAATTTGAGAAATTCTTGGAGACAACCTAGTCCTTTATATGATAAGAAGCTATAAAAAGAGAACCGCCACACTCAAAATTGGAGTTTGCTTTCTCCTCATTCTCTTTTTTAAATTTTCATTAGTTTTGTTCAGTGGCAACTCAGGTTTCCTCTTTTTATTTATCTCTGTCTCTAGCTTAACAAACAAGGATGACATTTCTTGGGTCCATTCTACACATGTCTTCTTTGCACCTCTTCCATCTTCTTAAAGGATTCACATTGGCTCTTTACTTCTCATCTGAGCTTGGAGTATCACTTGATAAGCAAAATGTGTACTCCTAATTAATTGCCTTCTACACAGTAGAAAAGTGCACAACCTCATAAGGAGGTTCTCCAAGCATTTCCAATTAGCCCTGAGGAAAATTATTGAACCCAAGTCGAAGACGCCAAGCTTGATAAAGTAACCAATCACCAACAAAATCCAATCACCAACAAAATGAATACTAGCCTTCTTACAATCATTTTTCTGTTTGAGTTGTTGATATTTCTAAAGAACATTAGCATACCATAATAAGGGTACAAAACTCGTTGTCACACTCCGGATCTGGAAGGTGGTGCACCTCGGCAACACGGGACGTGATGAAACATAACCCCTATATATACCTCTCATCACTTCTGAAACATAAGCCCTTCACCATTTTCTCCTGTAGCTCCTTCTTGGTGAGCTTCTAGAACTTTCCCCCTATTCTCCCTCATACAGTCTTCTCGTTCGGAGTCTCTCCAGGAATACCTGGTGTTGGTCTCTTGGATGCCAAAAAGGGGATGGTCATTCTGTAGGAGCCTCATGAACTGCTATCTCTGGTCCCCTTTCCAGGTGCTGTTGGTCCTTCACTAATTGGGTTGGCTCCATAGCCTCTCCCAAATCACGAGGCCTCATCACTCTATTTGCGGCCCAAATATTTGGTTTGAGCCCTTTCATAAAGTTCCCTCCAATACAGTCTCCGAACGGATCATAAATTGGAACATAAACCTAACCCGTTTGTTAAACTGGTCTGCCCAAATATGAATTTTTCAGGTTGGGTTTGAAACTCGGATTTTTTGGGTTGGGTTCATGCCGGGTTATCGGGTTGTGTCAATAATTGACACCTCTAGGTCCAGGAGGGACCGGTCTAACATTGAACTAAACCTTATTCAAATCTTAGAGATGATAGACATGAAATAAATTGATGAGATTTTCATAGCTTAGATTTAGCTAAGAGAAGAAGATTTATGTGTTGGTGTGGGCTCCGAAAATTCGGCCCCGGCCTCCGCCCGCGTTATTGTTTAGCTTTTGGCGAGGGAGTTTTAACGGAGTAAGTTCTGGGGTAAATTTTGGAAGGCATATGGGTTTGTAAATAAGACACTACCCAGAGCTTTTGCCCTCATTTAGTGAGGACTTTATAATCTGAGTTCTGATTTCCTATAGGCGCAAGCCCCTATAGTTAATTACCCCTCCCAATAACGAGAGCGAACTATCGATTAAGGCTAGTCGTCAATTAGATACGTAGAAAATACGTAGTATCTGGCTATAGTAGAAGCATTGGGTATTGAGATTTGCATGGTCAAAGTTTGAAAATTTTGATATTTAAAATTAGAAAATTTCACCATCTCATACTTAAAGCAGATGGTGGGGGAATGGATGATGGACCCGATTAAGATCCCATGATTTCGTCGTCCCGAGTCATCGTGGTTCCTGATCTACTTAGTCAGAGGAGATAGTTGACCCAACCTGATAGAAAGATCCTTGTCGGCAACCATGGGTTGCTTCGTCCAAGGGGACCTTGCAGACCTGGGTTGGATATTTGCCTAAGGGGACAAATTTGAATCCACCTTAGCTAACAGTGAGCTTTGTGCCCTATTGATCATATCATATTGATTCATATATCAAGAATTTGATGCTAATAAGGAACGTATTGGCTCTAGCCATAACCAGTATATCGTGGCGCCATTTGGTAGCAAAACCACTTGGTTCAGAGGGCCCTGGGTCATAACCGTTTATCCTGCGGTGCCATTTGGCGGTAAAACCGCCGGTTTAGAGGACACGTACCACGTCTTTACCAGAAGGAGATTGTTTGAGAATGGATCATAGTGATATTTTTAACAGGACATTAGCTCTATGTGAGCTGAAGTTTTATTTGAATTTATTCACCTCGGCAAAATGTTGCGGAGGGTGGATGGATTTTACTTTAAGTGTTTGATAGATTTATTTCAATTTTAAATATTTTTTTTTATTTTGGAATTTTGAGAATTTCTGCGGAGTTTTGGATTTTGATGGGCATTTAGATATTTGAGAGACATTTGAAAATATTTTCTGGTTGAGATAAACATTCAATACGGCCATCATCGGGGTATTTGGGAGGGCATTTTTATTTGTAGCTTGAACCTTGTCGACTCTGTCTGGTTGTCGACAGAGGATCGGGTTTCTTAGGCTTTATGCCTTTGTTAGTGAATTCTCTTAATTATAGACCTTGAATGTCTAATATGAATAGATTAAAACAAATACACCGGTCGCCACAACCGTGTATTTGTTTGATAGTTCGAACCTTGTTGACTCCTATTGATCCACTTAGGAGGATCGGGTTCAAACTTGAATTCACTTATTGATCCGCGAAGCATCCCTGAACATCACATGTGTACCAATAATACGCTCCCCGGGGCCCATGCGGGTGTTTGAGGGGCATTTTATAATCATTTGTTGAACCTTGTCGACTCCTACCTACTTGTTTAGGAGGATCGGATTCAACTTTATTGACCCGCGCAGCATCCTTAGACGTCACGTGTTTTCCAATAACACGCTCGCCGAGGCCCATGTGGGTTTTATGATTGCTTTTATCTCTTTTTAGTGTACCTATGTGTATACAAACTATGGTGTATGTGCAGGGGTATTCTGGAAATATTTGATGCTACATGGTTGTGCTAGCGACCGATAGTTGAATGCAGTAACACTCCATTTGAAAGCTTATACACGCCTTCTGTTCGCTTGTAAGGATGTTGCAGATCGGTTGCGTGGCATTGTAGCCTTCTGGATGCCTTCTGTCTGCTTGTATGAGTGTTGCAGATCCGGTGGCGTGGCGTAGCAGCTTCTGAATTGACTTGTTCGCTGTCTTGTACAGGTAGACTTTCGTGCACTACTCGTCTATTTCTGTAGATGGGTTATAGTGCACTAACTAATCTTCTGTTTTATGTTTGTTAATGCTTGCATTCATTGTACTTCTTTGGTATTTGTTCATAGATTGTACGTAATATTCGTAATGGGACTCTAGTAGAAGCTCGTGGAGCTTGTATCAGCTGTATTATTTATGTACTTTATTGTGGCCTTTGGCTCATATAGTACATTCGCTGCTGTTACAGGTAGGCAAGTAGATGTATTCATTCACATACTAAAATTGACTTCAGAATACTGCATTTACTGAAGTCTTTCTGCATCTACCAATAAGTGGCATGTGACACGTACATCTGTCTTCGTAGAGAGCATGTATGTATTGCAGATCTTTGACTTATGGATCAACCGTAGAGAGATTGTATGCTTGCACCCGCTACAATTTGTCCATCTTTATTTATATATCTTCAATGTATTTAGTTGATGCTAGACCGTTGTCGATTGTAGGAGTATCATAGTGTTCATTACATGATATTAATACATGTTTGCATACAACATTATCATTTGTGAACGAACGAGTTTGATCATTTGCAAATTAGCACTGACTGCTAAGTAGACTATGATCACCATAAATTTCTTTATGCAAGTTGGTCGGCAGGTTTCTACATTCACTTGCATCGGCTATATTTTAGTTTGTAGACAAGTAGTGTTTGGAGTTGAATGCAACCTTTGTTCACTGCAAATCCCCAACTTTGTTGGTCACTTGATGTAGTCATTGTAATATTTTTGCACTATTCAACTGCATGATTGGAATGAATGCTACGAGCTAACCGTTGCCATTCATGGACACTCACAAGTCTCTTATAGTTGCTTGTAAACACTCATCATGAATCTTCTAGTACTACAAGCATCCATGTTCTTGGCAATTCTTCTTATGTCATTTGAGGAACGAGATGTAGGAATCATAAGTTTCTTATTGCCCTTGAAAGTAGTGTTTAGCTTGCATGTTGAATTTGCTCCTTGACATATGCTCGTAATCAAGCGTATATCACTGTAGCTAATGTAATTGTGTCTAACCAATAAATTGATGAGTTTCCATATCATTTGTGAGTGAACGATACTTGCAAGTTCTTTGCCTTCAAAGGTGATTTATAATAAGTGTAATGAACTTGATATTATCATCAATGTCTTTATTCCAATCCACATGACTCTTACAAGTCAAGTATAGTTATCCAAAAATCTCATGCTAAGGTTTAGGATTAATTTAGGCATAAATCCTTGTTTGCTTGCATGGGGTTCATTTGAATGAGTCATTTTAAGTAAATCATTTTGAAGTCCAAGTCCTCCATGGTGAGGTTACAAGTATTCATTGAATATAAGCATATTATTGTATTCTCCATTTGCTCCATGTTAATGATTGTTTGCAAGTTCATTATTATTTTCCATAAAGACACTCTATATTGAAGCTTGTGATCAAATTAGGCAAGAATTATAATTTACTCATTTGTAATTGATTGATCATTCCAAGTAAATTATGCTTAAAACTTGATGCTTGGACATCACTTCATGAATTCATCATTATGTTCATTTGATATTTGATTGCAATTCTCATTTTTAGATGAAGTTCCATTTAGTGTTATCCTCTTATATTCAACTTAATTTAATTTTGATGTCATTATTTAATATTTGTTTGAGTTCAATTCATGGTCATTTGTTCAAGTTCATGTCCAGATTTGCAAGTCCCCTGTTGTTCAAAATTTGTCCCATGCTGTCCAAAAATTTGTGCAAGTCCTTGTCTTTTTTAGAAAAAATTTCGGCAGCCTCCCGGCATCTACCCCGTTTGGGAAAAATTTCAGGAGTCTGGGCCTCTCGCCATGCTAGAGAAAAGCGTGTACGGTTAGTGTCGTGGGACACTGTGGCCATAATTTTCGTCCCCCACCACGCCAGAGAAAGGCGTGCATGGGTCTTTGGGCACCTGTTCAAAAGCACAGTTTATATTTGTCCTCGCCTCGCAGTAGGTGTCGCACCGGGTTTCCTTCCACCACGCTAGAGAAAAGCGTGCATGAGTTGGTTTTTCGGTTCGACACTAACATCGAAAATGGGGTTTTAGGAGATTACCCGCCCCGTCGCAAGCTTCGCAACTCCTCCTACCCCGCTAGAGAAAAACGTACATAGGTGGTTGTTCGCTGCGTTGCAAGTGTCGGAACAGGTTGTCTTAAGTTTATAACATTATACCTGTGCGAAAAGGCGACGACGATGAGGATGAATGTACAAAATGAAAACACTTTTTTTTAAACCCTCTTTTCTCTTTTTTTTTTTTGCTTTCTTCTTTTCTTGAAATTTTTTTTATGCTCTCCCATTTTTTTTGAAACATCTTTTTTTTTTTTTTTTTTGCTTTCTTTTTTTAATTTTTTTTTTAGATGAAAATAATAATAACAATCAAAGACAAAATGACAAATGATACAAAATAATAAAAGATTACAATGCTTCTTCATAATTCCAACCTTACAAATTATTCAACTTCGACTAACATAAATTTTCTTCATCATTTTTTTAAACTATCATTTTTAACTAACTAAAATGAAGGAAACTAATCATAAAAAGTAAAATGTAAAATAAAAATAAAATAAAGTGTGCATCTTCCAATCTCTTAGATATCCATTTCACAAATCAGATGGCTCGTGCTCATGCATGTGATTTTGGGAGCAAATATTTAATCAGTTCTAAAAAAAAAACTAATACAAATATTTGGAGTAGAAAGCTTCTCAAAAAGTATTGAATCCTAACTTTTTTTGTTAGATAATTTGTTTGTATCTATCTCCAATTGATTCCACAAAGACAAACGTGGCATGATGTAAACGACACTCAAAACTAGAGACTTCCCCTTTTTTTTATTAAAGGAACTTATGTCCAAGCAGGTGCCAACAACTAATAATACCACTTAATATTATCAGCTAGTGATAATGATTAGCTTCTAAAATAACAATGGCAGAAAGATAAAGTTGACTTAAATGAGAAGGGTTTGCTGAGTTGGCTACTTTGGATTGGTGGTAAAAAAAGTTGATTTTGGGAGCATTTTTCAAGCTGGGTAGCCGACTAAATAACAAAAGTTGAAGTTCACGTGAAAAGCATGTTCTCATCTCCATGTAGTGGCTTACAACCTGTACATTTCATATAAAGGAGAAGAGGTTGTCTAGCCAGCAATACTTACTACCGATTGGCTAAAACGAGTAGTTCTCACAGAGCAAAGGCAATCGGAGAGTGCTGGACAGTGGAGATCGCAAAGGTGAGTGTTGAAAGCAGGAGGCGTGAGATCCACTGCTGATCGCGTAAGAGCAAAGCTTGGTGACGTGGGAGGTTTGTGAAGGCTGGATGGGAGTTTGACGCCTTGTTATTTGCGGTAAAGAGAAGTGTTCGGTCTTCAGAAAATGCAGGCAAGGGGACCTCCTTCTCAGCTTCTTCAAGTGGATCTAGGCGCACGAATCATTCAAGGCTAAAGGCAGCTCGACTAAAAGTTTATATTTTTCTTTTGAAAGAAAGTGGGCAATCTTGAGGGAGCTCAGCTATAGTAGAAAAAAAAAAAAAAACAAAGAGCTTTTTTTTTTTTGAACTCCTCTGGAGAAGTGGAGTGGAGTGGTTAAGAGCTTCTCCCTTTTTCCTTTTTGCTGCCTCAGAGTGAAGTGTCGAAGAGAAGCCGAATATTGCTCTGTTCAGTTTCACTTAACAACAGTTTAGTACACTCGAGGTCAACTGTGACAGAGATACAAAAGAAAAAAATGAGGTAACCGCATTTAATTAGAATTTGACCTTTCTCTGTTCGGGAATTTGATTTTTGTTGAATTCATCAAGTTATTAGCCATATGAATGATTAGACATTAATGCATTACTTTAGAAATGACAAAACGTCATTCACTAAGTCAAAATTGTCTCAATCCGTGTGTAGTTTACTCGTTTTACATGTATTTCATCTCATTTAGCGTGTTAATTGCTCCGTTTTGCATGTCAATTTTGTCGAACATAAACATTGGATAAATTAATAGTGGATTTAGGGTATTGTTGATGTCCCGGTCGCAATGATATAGTCCGTTCGTCAATCGGAGGTCATTCGAGCATCGCTGAGGCCTCATTTTACTCGTAATGCATGCCTTCGCAACATATTTGAATCGCTTTTGAAATTTACAACACCACCTTAAACAATCTAATTTGATCAAATAAAATATATATTCCTAATGCCGACGACATTCCGGACGTAATGCACCATCCGTTTTGCAATTGGACGTCATTTATCCACCGACGAGGCTAATTTCCCTCGTAATGCGCGCCTTCACATCATATTCGAATCACCTCAAAATTTGTCACCACCTCAGACGATCCAAATTTATTAAATAAAATATATATTCTAAATGTCGGCGACGTTCCGGACGCAATGACACCATCTGTTTGTCGATTAAACGTCGTTCGAGCGTCTTCAAGGCCCCGTTTCCTTCGTAGCGCATACCTCCACATCATATTCAAATCACCTCAAAATTTGTCACCACCTCAGACGATCCAAATTTATTAAATAAAATATATATTTTGAATGTCGGCGATGTTCCGGACGTAATGACGCTGTCCGTTTGTCGATCAGACGTCGTTCGATTAGCCTTGTGCTTTAATTTCGGGTGTCGGTCTTCGATCACATTCTCAGTGAAATTGAGGTTTTTTTTTTTCGAATTAGTGAAATTCCAACATAAAGTTAAATATGTGATTCTGCTCTTGGCATATATTTTGACACTATAAGTCTCCTCGGCATCTTCGCATTCTCAAAGTTGTAGGTTCTCCATTGGCAGAGCTCATTCATATCATTCAACTCCAAAATTCTGTACTCGCTCGTGTCTTTTTGAAGAGATCTTAGCTTCCCAATCTCATATATCGATATAATGCAAGACATGATCAATCCCAAGTGACGCAAGTCATTAATATCACTGGAGATCTTAGATGTATACTTAATGTATCATTCTTAAATCATTTAAGTGTCGAAGGTATATCGAATATTCAACTTCTTCGAGTATCATTTCGAAGCCATCAATTTATACACATGATAATCATCGACTTTTCGATGCTTGGAATATTTTGACGAGTGCACTACAAAGATCCTGATTAAAACAATTTATCGAACGAGAGAAGAGAATGCAAACGTTTAAACTCCCCGATCCTTCTTGAATATCATGCTTTGTAGTTTGAACAGGCAAGTGTCGAAGAGTCATAGGAATTATTGAAGGCGACCTCATGTCATCCTTAACTCTTGAATATCCTTGTTTGAGAATTGGCCGCGCTGAGTCATGCAGTAAGTCGTACACATTGTAACATGAAAATAATTTTTAGTGATTATCAACTTGTCGAAGAAAGAAGTTTTTTTTTAATTGGAGCATCGAAGTTCTTCATTCCGACAACCTATATTATATTTCTCTGAAACCCAGGAGACTGAATGAAATCTAATGTAATCCACATTCGAACTAAGTCATCTTGATTAAACTTATGATTTATGGGCTGATTGCAGGGGTCAACAAATGCTTCACAACAAATATGATATGCGTTTAGAGCGTATCATGTTTGTTGCGACGTGGTTGGACGGTCTTGAGTAGCTTTTTTTTTTTTGCACTTCTTTTCTTTTTTTTATTATTATTATACCTGCCTTTTGACATACTTTCTCTTTTTTTTTTTGCAGGAAATGTTTCTCTGGCAAAGACCTGACGATCTACCTCCATGTGAGCCTAGGGAGGCTACTATTTGGGAGGCTATTGACAGACATGACCCTTATAGCAGTGTTGATATGCGGGATATACTAGAGCAGCATAGGGACATGCTGCAGGGGCGAGACCTCTTCCACAGTTTCTTTGCCCGTTCCCCTTACTTCCAGAGCTTTCTGAGGACTCTGTTGCTTCTGAGGACCCGGACAGGTGGGTTACAAGTCTCAGGTTATAGTACGGGGAGTACCACCTGTTGGAGAGTTTTGTGGCATAGGTCGGTTGGGGCACCTGTGATATTCTAGTGCCAGCAACAGATACGATTGAGCCGATTGGGCAGTCGAGCCTACTTAGCCACCGTCAGCTACAGTTGTCACCTCCTCTAGAGTGGCCAAGGGACGTACCATTTGGACATATTCATAGCCTAGTTAGTGGTTATATTTGTTTGACCCGCTACGTACTTCAGGCGCACAGGGAGACTCTTCGAGCGGCGGGGATTTACGAGGCAGTGTACGCCTCATTATTTGACTACGGACGCCTCCCCATTTCTTGGGCTCACGGTTTGGTAGAGTTTTGGGATTCGGGTAAATGTACGTGCTGGGTTGGGGTAAATGAGCTCACGATCACTCTTTCAGACCTTCAGACAGTATCAGGGCTGTTAGTTTTTGGTTATTGCTTTGAGAAGTGTGTCCCTCTAGACGAGCAATTGTTTCAGCGGGTTCCCTCAATAGATAGTGACAGGAGAGACAGACTGTTACTACCATATGTTTATCCCAGACTTCTTCAGTACTACCGTCAGACTTTCAGGTTGGCACGGGATTTGCCGATGCGTTCCCGAGCCACCATGCCCGCAGGTGCTTGGGTTAATAGCTTCCTTTAGTAGAGGTACCTGTCTCCTACTACAGCGTCATTGCATAATCCTTTTAGTTGTGGCTTGCAGCGCGGGACCCCTTTGTTCGAGGAGACTGTCGAGTCTTCTTCTTCTACTGGCTACGCTTCTCCTGACTTAGCAGATGATGATGTACCTTCTATTGGCAGGATTTTTGGCATTTTGGCTCAGCACCTTTGTACTTTCACTCTAGACGGGGTCTCTGAGGTGCAGCATTCTCTTAGCAGTCAGTTAGTTGTCATAGGGGCAGAGATTTGCTATAGCTCATGCAGTTCTTACTAGGGTGTACAGAGTTTTTAGGACTATTTCTGAAGTCAGTTCTTTGGAGGTGCACGATTCAGCTTTGTCATGACAGTACCTGTACGCCTGTGTTCACTCTCACGTCCAGGGAGCATTTTTCTGTTTAGAGACTCCGACTTACTTTCTGTAGAGAGGGTTCCTTATAGTTTTGCAGCTTGTCTAGGCGTCTTCTACTCTTGAGTTGGAGAGGATTAGACTATTTTTCTTTGCCCCGCAATCAGTCTCAGATCGATTTGCCTTAGTACGTCAACCAGATATTATTAGCTTACCACCTCACTAGAGGGGTATAATTCTAGTTGACGGAGTTATCATAGAGGTAGACGTACACTGCTACTCCGTAGTCAGAGTTTGGCGGTTGCTGAGTACTTCATCAGCATTCGCCCAAGATGGTTTTGCCACCGTCAGGATGGATTTGTGATATTGGAGGGCTACCAGCCCAATAAGATGGCCAGACAGTTTGGGTTTTCACAGGCTACAACCTATAACGGGCTGGTACTCCTTCCAGTGGTTACAGATGTACGACGCATAGGGATGGTTCCACTAGAGTCCCATTTTTATATTGCAGCTCTGACTTGGGTGCACCTGTTGAGGCTCGAGACAGGTTCTAATTTTCTTTTGGCTTAGCCGTCTTCTCATACTGCTGTTAGTTACACACGATTGTCTTGGGTACGATAATCTTTTAGACCTGCTTTGGAGTATGATGCGAGATGGTACAAGCGCAGAGTACGGTGACTTGGGTCGTCCAGAGGACCGAGATCTCATCTGGGCTTCTTAGATGCCACTTTTGATAGAGGTACCTTTTATACTATTTTCTCTTTTGTTAGTAATTGAATTGATTGGATATTGATTGCTTAATTTGCTCTTGATACAGGGACGGATACTGAGGCTCACACTACTACTAGAGCCGTTGTTCCTTCTCCTCCCAGAGCTTCAGATGTGACACCTGAGCCACCTCGTACCGAGACTGCCAGGCCTTCTCGCAGACGTGTCGGCTTCCAGCGTAGTTCGTCTTCTCGGATGTCTGTAGACATTCACACTTTACTTGGGGACTTCGGCGAGAGTTCACAAAGATCGAGGAGATTAGACTTTATCGGTTATAGTACGCTGGACTCTCTAGACGACTTCTCTTTTTCGGTGTACCCTTACGGGTCTTTCTACCCTGTGGAGTCTTCAGGGGCCGGTGCAGGCTTTCTTTCTGAGTTTCTTGAGACACCATCGTATACACCAACGGCCTCAGACTTAGTACCTTTGGAGTTTTCTTTCTTTCCTAAGTGCCCCCAGACTGACGCAGAGTCAGAGGAGTAGAAGAAGGGTCCGCAGCATCAGTCTGGGGGCACTCAGGAAAAAAAGAAAACTCCACAAGTACTAAATCTGAGGCCGTTGGTGTATACGACGGTGTCTCAAAAAACTTAAAAAGAAAGCCTGCACCAACCCCTAAAAACTTCCCAGGGCAGAAAGAGCAGTAAGGGTACACTGAAAAAGAGAAGTCGTCTGGAGGGTACAACGTACATTGTACCCGGTAAAGTCTGATCTCCTCGGTCTCTATGAACTCTCGTCGGAGTCCCCAAGTAAGTGTGAACGTCTATAGACATCTGAGAAGACGAACTACGCTGGGAGCCAACATGTTTACGAGGAGGCCTGACAGTCTCGGTACGAGGTGGCTTAGGTGTCACATCTGAAGCTCTGGGAGGAGAAGGAACAACGACTCTAGTAGTAGTGTGAGCCTCAGTATCTGTCCCTATATCAAGAGCAAATTAAGCTATCAATATCCAATCAATTCAATTACTAACAGAAGAGGAAAGGGTAGAAATGTACCTCTGTCAAAAGTGGCATCTGAGAAGCCCCGACAAGGTCTCAATCCTCTAGACGACCTAAGTCCCCGTACTCTGTGCTTGTACCGTCTTGCGCCATACTCCAAGGTAGGTCCAAAAGACTATCGTACCCAAGACAGTCGTGTGTAACTAACAGTAGTCTGAGTAGACGGCTGAGCCAAAAGAAAACTAGAACCTGTCCCAAGCCTCAACAGGTGCACTCAAGTCAGAGCTGCAACGTAAAAATGGGTCTTTGGCGGAACCGTCCCCTTGTGTCGTACATTTGTAACCCTTGGAAGGAGTACCCGCCCGTCATAGGTTGTAGCCTGTGAAAATCCAAACTGTCTGGCCACCTTATTGGACTGATAGCCCTCCAATGTCACAAAGCCACCATGACGGTGGCATAACCATCCTGGGCGCATGCTGATGAAGTACTCAACAATCGCCAAACTCTGACTACGGAGCAACAATGTACGTCTACCTCTGTGATCAACTCCGTCAACTAGAACTATATCCCTCTGGTGGGGTGATAAGCTAATAGTATCTGGCTGACGTACTAAGACAAATCGATCTGAGACTGACTGCGGAGCAAAGAAGAACAGTCTAATCCTCTCCAACTCGAGTAGAAGACGCCTGGACGAGTTGCGAAATTATAGGAAACCCTCTCTACAGAAAGTAGGTCGAAGTCTCTAAACAGAAAAAGACTCCCTGGAGGTGCAAGTGAACTCAGTCGTACAGGTACTGCCATGACAAAGCTGAATCCTGCACCTCCAAAGAGCTGACCTCAGAAACAGCCCGAAAAACTCTGTATATCCTTGTAAGAACTACAGGAGCTAGAGCAAGCCTTTTCCCCTGTGACAACTGACTGGCTGCTAAGAGAACACTGCATCTCAGAGACCCTGTCCAGAGTGGAAGTATAAAAGTGCTGAGCCAAAGTGCCAAAAATCCTGCCAACAGAAGATGCTCATCAACATTTGCTAAACCAGGAGAAGTTAGACAGTAGAAGAAGAAAGCTCGACGGTCTCCTCGGATAAAGGGGTCCCGCGCTGCAAGCCACAGCTAAAAGAGTCGTGCAGTGACATTGTAGTAGGAGACATGTACCTCTCCTGAAGGAAGCTATTAACCCAAATACCTGCGGGCATGGTGGCTCGGGAACGCATCAGCAAACCACATGTCGACCTGAAAGTCCGACGGTAGTGTTGAAGAAGCCTGGGATAAACATCTGATAGTAACAGTCTGCCTCTCCTGTCACCATCTATTGAGGGAACCCGCTGAAACAACTGCTCGTCTGGAGGGACACTCCTCAAAGCAGTAATCAAAAACTGGCAGCCCCGATACTGTCTGAAGGTCTGAAAGAGTGATTGTGGGCTCCTCTTCTCTGACCCAGCACATACTTCTACCCGAATCCAAAAACTCTACCAAACCGCGAGCCCAAGAAGTGGGGAGGCGTCCGTAGTCAAACAGCGAGGCGTACACTGCCTCGTAGATCCCCATTGCTCGAAGAGTCTCCCTGTGTGTCTGAAGTATGTAGCGGGTCCAACAAATATAACCGCTGACTGGGCTCTGAATCTATCCAAATACTGTGTCCCTCGACCACTCTAGAGGGGGTGACGACTGTAGCTGACTGTGGCTAAGTAGGCTCAATTGCCCAACCGACTCAATCGTATCTGCTGCTGGCGCTAGAACATCACAAGTGCCCCAACCGACCTGTGCCACAAAACTCTCCAACTGGTGGTACTCCCCGTACTGCAACCTGAGACTGGTAACCCACCTGTTCGGGTCCTCAGAAGCAACGGAGTCCACAGAAAGTTCTTGAAGTAAGGGGGAACGAGCAAAGAAACTATGGAAGAGGTCTCGCCCCTGCAGCATGTCCCTATGCTGCTCTAGTCTATCCCGCACATCAACACTGTCATGAGAGTCATATATGTCAATAGCCTCCCAGATGGTAGCCTCGCTAGGCTCACCTGGAGGCAGGTTGTCAGGTCTCTGCTAGCGGAATATTTCCTGCAAAAATAAAAGAGAGAGAAAGTAGGTTATCTGCTGCAGTGGACTCATAGGGAAAATTTTTTCTACCCTTTAATTAAATTGATAATCAACTTAAAAATCAAAATAGGAAGAGATTATCTTTAAATTAAAATTTCATAGCCTTAGTTAAAATCTTTTAATTGAAATTATTTTTTGAGTGGAGCTTAATAATAATTGACCCTAGATGATTCCCAATTATGTCATGGCATATAGATAAAAACCTTTACAATTAGGACATATAACTTTGCATTCCTTCTTGTCCTCTACGATATTTCTCTTAAATTTGATGTCATGTTTTAATTAAATATTTTCAGGTAGATGTCAGGTACACTAAATAAAGACATTTCTAATTCAAATAGAAATGCAAGGCCTATTGGGTAACTTTAACTACATATAGTTGAACCTCGATCACCTGTTCTCATGAGCATTTCTTATGCCTCTAAGAATTATAAGCTCCACATCTTTCTAGATCTATGAGGTAGAGCTATCTGTCTGTGAATCTATGTTTTTCTTTGAGATCATGCGACTCCTCTAAGTGACATATCAAGGTTGTTGATAGAGTTTCTCTTGGTTGGGTTAGGTTTACTACCTTCATTATTAATTCTGCTTGATGATCTGGGACAACAATTCCACAAAATCCTTGTCAAGTCATTTCTCTATTTTCATAGTTTCTTTACATATACATGCCACCCTTTTGTGCTTATTCATTCCTATTGACTTCTGAGCTCATTCTTTATGTAAATACAACTACTTTCCATTAAGATGCATTCATTTCATTGCAGGCGCAGAATAATGCAAATATTTTGGCAGTCTTTATTGCAACTGGTTTTATCACTTGTAAGGCCATCTCTAACCGAAAAACTCATTTTCTAGTCCAAAATGTAGTAACACTCTAAAATGCAGTATCTCATCTCCAATCTAACTCTATTTTTTAATACCAAAAAAGAAAATTCTATGTATATTCTTTCTCAACCGAATTTTCTAATTAAAAAAATGCGTCGGTGAATAGTGCCACGCCAATATTGGCGTTGCACTGTTCACTTCGCGAAATTGCCGTGCGATTTGGAGTTTTGTTGGAGCTGCCTGTGAACTGCATACGTGTGTAAAGCGGTCGGTTGGAGATGGCCTAATCCTCAAGACACTTTTTCAAGAGCTTTGAAGGAAAAAAATAATCTACATTTGGTGCAGAGGCTTATTTAGTACTTTTATACTATTCCATATTGTTTATGTTAGTATTGGATGGATCTATCTTTCATATATGTTTGTTTACTATTCCAGAGCAGTATCTTAGACGTAATCCTGCTGGATCAAACCAACTTGTCTGGTGGATCATGGAGAATCGACAAGAATACTTCAACCGATCAAAGCATATGCTTAGCCAAGTGAAAATGCTGACCTTCTTGTCCGATATACAGTCCAATCAATGGTTATCTTGGTGCAAAGAGGAAAATATTAAGTTGAAATCACAGCCTATGGTGGTGCCTCTTTCTGTTAATGATGAATTGGCATTTGCTGCAGGCATTCCTTGCTCCTTAAATACACCTGCTTTCAGTACTGAGAAGATGATGGGGAAGAGGGACCTCTTGAGAATTGAAGTTCGTAAAGAGATGGGTTTGTCTGATAACGACATGCTTGTAATGACTTTGAGCAGTATAAACCCTGCTAAGGGTCAGCTGTTGCTTCTTGAAGCTGCTCATTTAGTTGCTGAGAGAAATGTTTCTCAGCGAGATCCCATAGTAATAGAGAAAGAATTTTCACTTGATTCTAATCAGAACAAAGGCACCGTGAATAATGTGCTAGGGGCTGGGAAACTGGATTTGGAAGCTAACCTAACTGACACTAAAGTAGAAGCTAAACGGAAACCTACCAATGGAGCTTCGAAGAAGAGAAGGAGAAAACGCTCTAGATCAAATGGACTCTCCTTGCGCAATGACAGTGAGACTGCAAAACAGGATCAGCGTAAGTTGAGGCGTTTATTAGCTGACAAAACTGGCGCTGAAGAACAAAGTCTCAAGATTCTAATTGGATTAGTTGGATCAAAAAGCAACAAAGTCCCTTATGTTAAAGGACTTCTGAGATTTCTTTCTCAGACTTCGAACATGTCAAATTTTGTCTTGTGGACTCGAGCAACCACTCGAGTTGCCTCACTGTATGCTGCGGCAGATGTTTATATAATTAATTCCCAGGTAAATGTCATCTATGCATCCTTATCAATTCAAGTTTATCCATAAGTTTATTTTTTCTTAGGGATATTAAAATAATTTCTTCACCGAGGTTAACTTTGCATTTTATATACAATGGAAAAGATGACATGCATAAGATCAGAGCGAGTCGTCTTAGATGTTTTGGTCATATAAAACGGCAGTCTTTTGATGACCCTGGTAGAAAGGTAGATGTATTAGATTTGGCCTATGTTAAGAAAGATAAATGTAGACCTAAAAAACTTGGTTAGAAAATATTAGAAATGACATTTCTTTATTAGATTTAAATGAGAATTTGACTATTAACAGAACATAATGGAGAAAAAGTATTCATGTAGAAGACCCGATGTAGTGGGATAAAGGCTTGATATTGTTATTGTTGTGATGGTGGTGGTAAAGATGACACGCAGAGTTTTTTTTTTCCCCGAAACCAACACTGAGTCTTACAAAGGCTTGAACATTCAACATGAGAACTAGGTTTTTGTAGATTGTTTTGTATATTATCTTTATGTGGCTCTTCTGATTGCTTTCCCACCGGATCTATGCTGGCCACGTATATTTCCTTTGGTGTTAATGAGGTTTACAGGACATAAGTCCAAGGTTGTAGTTTGCTGCTAAAGTTTTTTTTTTAATAATTTTTTTACTTTTTTATTTTGATCCCTATTGTTGACTCATTCCTTAATGGTGATTATTTCTCTATTTGAGGACTTCTGGCAGAGCCCCAAACCCATAAAGTTTTGAATATTTAACATTAACTATATTAGTTTCTAGATATATATTTTTTTGTATTTTATTTATATAGCTAATTCTATAAGATGGTGGTTAAACCTGCAATGTTTTATGGCATAGAATGTTGGCTATTAAAAGAGAAGCATAATATTAAGTTAAGTGTTGCAGAGATGAGGATGCCTTAAATGGATGACTGGATTTATTCTTATAGACAGGATATGAAACGAGGATATACATGAAAAGGTTGAATTAGCTCTAGTGGTAGATAAGATTAGAGAGAGTCGCCTTAAATGATTTGGTCACATAAAACAGTGGCCTTCCAGTGACCCGGTTAGTGTCTAGAGCCTGTATAACAGGGCTAACCAGTGTTGGGCTAGTCCGGATGGAAGTGGGTTGTGAAGCTGGGTGGGTTTGATCCGGAGAAGGCTGAGTAGATTGTACGCGGGTTGTAACCGAGATGATGTTTGGTGAATCCCGCACCGAGGTTGGAGTGATGAGCAGAGGCGAGATATGCATGTCTGAGTTGTCATCCGGAGAGTTGAGAGTAGCTGCAGACTGCATGGGATTAGAATAGGGGAATGTAGTTTCATGGAATGTGACGTGCCTGGATATGTGAATTTTATTTGTTTGAATATTTAAGCATCTGTAGCCTTTATGTTGTGAGGAGTAGCCAAAAAATATGCAGGGTTGAGACCGGGGCGAGAGCTTGTCGGGAGCATTTGGACGAAGCCAAGGGAAGCAGAGACAGCCGAAGGTACGGAGGTGGGTGTATGACGGAGCCTTGTGGTGAAGTCGTTGATACGGAGAGTTCTCGGCGAGAGCTTTGGTTGGCAGCCTATTGATCAGATAATTTGCGGTGGAAACGGCTTCAGCCCAGAATTGCTTGGGAAGATTGGATGTGTGAAGTAAAGCATGGGTGACTTCCAAAAGGTGTCGGTTCTTTCGCTCAGCGAGCCCATTCTGTTCTGGAGTGTGAGGACAACTGATTTGATGAGTTATACCTTGGGTGGATAAAAACGTTTTGAATTGGGTGCTGTTGAACTCTCCTCCTCCATCGGATCTTAAAAATTTTGGTGTTATATGAAACAGGTTTTTCACAAGAGAGCAAAAGTGAGTAAACTTGGAATAGGTTTCAGCTTTAGAATGCAGTAAATACAACCAACTGAAGCGTGAGAAGTCGTCGATAAAAACTACATAGAAGTTGAACCCGTTTGTGGAAGATTGAGGTGCTGGACCCCAAACGTCGGTATGAACTAAGTAAAAAGCATGAGGTGAAACAGTAGTACTTTTATTAAATGCTAGCTTATGGCTCTTGGCCAAATTACATGAAGTGCACAAAATATTAGCATAAACGATAACTAAGTCCGGTAATGAGTTTCGTAGGCTCTGGAGGATGCCATGGTTCGGGTGACTTAAGCGATCGTGCCACCGTTTAACGGATCCAGCAGTGGCCATGTGGGTCTGCGGGCTGTTGACAAAGAGATCCCTAAGAGTGTAGAGGCCGTTATGCAGTTGACCATGAAGAAGAGGACGCTGGTCCTGAACATCCTTAATCACAAAGCCATTAGCATCAAAGCAGATAGATACATGATTATCGGTAGTAAGTTTAGAAATAGAGATGAGATTGTTAGTTAGATTTGGGACATGAAGAAGATTGCGTAAGAAAAGCTTATGAGCCGAATCAGGAAGAGGCAGAAGACCTTGCCCGGAGTTGTGGATCGGTAGTGCGGAGCCATTTGCGACGGAAGCCGAGTCCGAGCCCTGATAAGCCAAGCTGCTCTGAAGATTGTTGAGATCTGGGGTGAGGTGAGATGAGGCCCCGTAATCAAGAATCCAATCGTTCGTGGGAGAAGAGGTTTGCTGAGTTAGGTAGGCCTGAGAGTTTGCGGAGGGGATGGTCGGAGCGTATTTCAAGTTACACCTGTGCCAACAGTTTAGAGCAATATGACCGGGCTTACCGCAGATTTGGCACGAGGTCCGTTCCGGCTGGTTGGAGCTGGAGGGCAGTCGGTTTGGAGCTGGAGCGGAGTTGTTATTGCTGCGGTTGTTGGAGTTGCGGTTCTTTGAGAATCTTGAATAGTTCTTGCCGCGATTATTCGGATTTGTCTGAACATAGAGGGCGGTGTTGTCCTGCGATTCTTTATGTGTTTCTTGTTGAACGTTGATCTCCTCACTACATAGGAGTGAATAGAGCGTATCAAGATCGATGGGATTGAGTGATGTACGAATCGCAATTTTGAAGGAGTTGTAAGTGGACGGAAGCCCATTGAGGATGTAGAGGATAATGTCCTCAGTGTCGAGTTGAGATCCCGACGCAGCGATATTGTCCACGAGCGTCTTGATTTGCATCAGGTATTGCTGCATCGTGGATCCGCGCATCTGGATGTGATGTAACTCGTTCTTGAGTTGAATAACTCTCGAACGATTTGTAGGTTGCATTCGTTTGGTCAGAATCTGCCAAACTTCTTGAGATGTGGACGATCTGCCAAACTTCTTGAGATGTGGACGAAGAGAGGACATAGGGGAGGATTGCCGGTGAAATTGTCGAAAACAACGCCGACATCAAGTTGCAATCTATGAGTCGCCATTTTTGATGAGCTTCGGTGGACGAATCCTGGGGACAGGGACTATAGCCGGTGAGGAATCCGGCGAACCTGTTTGCCGAGAAATGTTGCAAAAGCTGAGAGCGCCAGATTGGAAAGTTGTTGGAGGAGAGAGGCGTCGGCACCAGGTTTTTAAGATTTGAGATGAGGAACTTGAGGGAGGGAGGGATCACCAGTTCTTGAATGTCGCCGGGGACAGCGGCTGGTGAGGGAGACAGGGTGCCGGATTCTTGATCTGCCATGGCAGAGCCTTGCTCTGATACCATGTAAGAAAGATAAAAGCAGAGAGAGAGGATGTGGACAAGACAGAGAACGGGAAATAAAGAAAAGGTATATTATCTAAAGGTACAGATACAACATATATATAGTTTCCCAGAAGAATGACAGTAGAGGTAATTACAATTAAGCCTGAATAAGGCCAAAGTATATACAGCCGTTAAGAGTTAGGAGAGTAGATGTATTAGATTTGACCTATGTTAAGAAAGATAGAGGTAGACCTAAAAAGTGAGATTTTGATTCTTAACAGGACATAATGGAGAAAAATGATTCATGTAGCCGACCCCGCTTAGTGGGATAAAGGCTTTATTTTTTTATTGTTGTTTATTTATATAGATCTCCTGATCACTCTTGGTTATTTCTTCCCATCATCTATTTGTTATTCGTGTTGTTTCCTTAGATGTTACAAAAAAAAAAAAAAAATTATAATAATAAAAATAAAAATAAAGGTTTTGATATTCAAATTCTGTGAATATTTCTTATGGGAGTATATTCTATGGAACATTATGAGGTTAAATATAATATTTTTTAATCTTCACGGTCACCTTAGCTTTCTATATAAAGCGTGTCATTTTCTGTAATTGTAATACTAACTAATATAGTGGAATCTACGTCACCATTGTTATAGGAGGACTAATCTAATGTCATGTAACATCTGTCTTTTGTTAATTCTCTTTCATTTGTTTATTTTGCACTGAATTATTGGCTCTTATATTTATTAAGTTGTATACTCTAGGTTTCTTGTAGGGTTTTTTGGTTGCAAGTATTCCTAGTGTATTGCATTCCTAATGCATTTATTTAAAAAATCCCATTGTTTGGTTGGAAGAATAGAAAGTATAATATGAAATTCTAATGTATTTGGAATATATCATTTAGTTTATCTTCAATGTATTTGAATTTGTCCAATTTTAAACAAATTCCATATATAACTTTTGTGAAGTTATGTGAGCCACACCCACTGCCTATCGTCGTCCACTACCGCTAGCTACCATTGCCCACCGCTAGCTACCATTGCCATAGTTGTTGCGCCCCTGGCAAAATTCTTCAACCGCTCACCATCACCACCGCTGGTGGCAAGCACCAACATCGCTGTCGGCCACCTTCTATTAACTATTTTTTTAAATGCACTACTGTTTTACTTGGATTGTTGTACTTTAAACCAAATAAAAAAAAATTGAACCTCTGTATTTATAATATACTCAAACTAACAACTTATAAATAATTTATTTTAGGGGGATTTACATGCATAGCACTCAAAACTATCAAATTTCTATATTTCACATTTAAATTTATGGCACCCAAAACGTCAAAATAAACTGTTGGTAAGGGTGCTAGATGAAAAATAACGAAATTTAGGTGTGAAATATATTTTAGATAGTTTTTAAGTGTCATGTATGTAATTCCTCCCCATTTTCTTTTAATATTTATGCGACTTACAAAATGATTTATAGCAATGCTATAACACGTTTGAACCAATCAGGAACTCTTCTTTTAGCAATCCAAATGAATTAAAAAAAGATGCAGAAGCTATTTTGATAATCTATCTGCTACTCTATTCCTGTCCTCATTAATCCTACAGAATTAACAGTTCAAAATTTTGATTTTCTTTGATGGGAGTTATAGAACTTGTTTTGTTACTTTTATTGATGAGGTCATCGATAGGAGATTTCGGCGCGCTTATCAGAGACGACCACGGAGATCGACGGCCGAGATTGCTAGCCTTTATTTTTGATCTCATTTGTATTTTTTCAGCTTTCATTTTATGATTGTATTTTCGTAGTTTCCATTTTTACCCCTGAGGGTAATAGTTGCTTGTGTAGCCCCAAGGGGCATTTTAGACTTTGCGCATTATTTTTCTGTTGGGCCTATTTAAATGGCCGTTGTATCTTGTATTTTTTTTCACTGAAATATTGAATGAAAAGCTTTCTCTTGTGATCTCTTTGTGAGTTCCAACCATGATCTCTTAGTGAGTTCATTTTAGATCTCTTAGTGAGTTCTACCCGAGTTTCATGCGATCGTCGTATTCTCTAGCCAATCCACTACAAGCAAGATTCAATTGGTGAAGGAGTTCAATTCGTGTAAGCCCTCCTCCCCTTGGAAGTTGCTTTCTCCCCTAACCCAACCACCGGCCACCCACATCCCGCCGGCTCCACACCTTGCCGCCGGGTCAGTTTCCCCCACCACCACCTCCTCCCACCGGCCCTAGCCAAGCCCCAATGAAATTTGATTTTCAAATTTCAAAAATTTTCTAAAATAGGAAATTCTATTTTTGGAAAGTTTTGAATAAGTTCAAATAATAAAAATAAATTTCTATTGGACTTATTATAAAACTATCCTAGTCATCAAATCCTATTTAGAATCCTCCCCCTCTCTCTCCCCATGGCCCTCTCTCTCTAGCATTGCCGCCGGCCTCCCCTATTGGAAACCCCTTGATTACTCAATTATTCCCCCCCCCCCCCCCTCTTAATTCTAATTTAAAATTCAAATTAGAATTTAATTCCCCTCCTTTTCCTTCTAAAACTGAAACAAATTTCAGTTTTTCCCTCTCCTCCTCTTCCCCTCTACCGCCGGCCCCCCTTTATTTTCTCCCCTAATTGACAATTTCAATTAATGCCATTATTGCATTAATTAAAATTTTCAAATCCCAAATATTCCCTCTTAATTTCACTAAAACTGAAATTAAAATTCAGTTTCCCCTCTTACAAACCGCCCCTCTCCTTTGCCTTACCGCCGGCTCTCCTCCCCCTTGCCAAACCGCCGGCTCACCCCTCCTCCTTGGGGAGATTTTGCTTGCGGCGACCATCCGGATCCAATCCAAAGATGCATGGACGAGCAAGAGTGGAATTACGGCTTTGAGTACGACGACAACGGAAGGATCGACATCCTCCGTTCCCAATTCTTCGACGTCGGATTTGATTTCGATGATACCGTCGAAGATTATCTAGCCCGCATTGTGCCGACGCTCATAGAATCAATTGACGAACATTTTGCCGTCTATACTTGGCGTATCGAGGGTCGATCTACCGTGCCTCCTCCACCTCCGAGATCTTCTTCCATGGCGACGTTCGTTGGCGCTTCCATCCTAGTGGCAACCTCCTTGCTCGCTTGGACAATCTTCCGCCGCTCAACTTAGTCTTCGTAGGAAGAGAGTGCTAACGGCCCCAAAGTGTGAACAACTTGGTATTAATCTTGGGAATCTTATTTACTAGCTTTGGTTTTACGTTTTCTTTTGCAATTGCTTAAAAGATGTGGCTCTCTTATTGTCGTTTCTTTGCCTAGCATATTGAACACCGTGATTTTCTTACAATTGACTTGACTTTGATGCAAGATTGAGTAATTTGTAAAGCGGAATTTTAATTTTCTTTAACAATCATTGTGTAACTCGCTTTGCATCACATCATTTTGGTATCAGAGCATGGTTACCATGCTTAACCTGCATAGAAAGCATCCTAGGGTTTAGTTTTTGCGGTAGTTCAATAAGTTCATGCATATCATTGCTTAGGAAGCTTATATTTCTCTGTTTTTGCTTCCATTTTAACATTTCCAGCAAACATATAACTGAGTTAAGACATTCTAGCTCGCATATTAGTGTTGGTCTTTGGTTTGGTCGAGTTCTAGGTGTACGGAACAACTCCGGCTTGAAGTACCCCTGCTGTCCTCAATTTCCTGCTACTGTTTTCCACTGTTTTGATAATAGTAACACTTGTTCTTGCTGCTGCTTTTTACTTCCTGCAGCGTATACTGTCTGTGGGAGTTACCTACTTAGGTCCTAGGTGCTGTTCACTCATTAAGAGTCCCTTAGAAGAAGTTTCCCAGCCATGAGTGGTGGCTGTCCATTCAAAAACCTGCACCCGTTAGAGACTTTTAGAGTTCTGTTAGCTGTCCTAGGTTGCTGACCAGAGTTTCAAACCAACTCTTAACCTCTGGACAACCTAATTCCTAGTTGTAAGCTGCTGTCCACACCTTCCAGCCGTTGGTAATCTCTTTAGCAGACTTTCGGCCTTGTGTAGTTGCTGTCCTGAAACTTCCAGCAGCAGTTTTAGCTTTTCAGATACTCTTATCTGCTTGCTTAGCTGCTGTCCACCTCCCCATTCTCTTCCATAGCAACCCCTAGACCTCACCCATGGAGCCTCAACACCTCCAAGCCACCTTGGACCTTATTTTGGGACAACTAGGCACTGTTACTCAGCAAATCCGCAACACCCAAACCGATCTAGCTGACTTTAGGCGCCACACGAGTGACCGATTAGATAACATCGAGAGGAACGGGAATCCTGCAATCTACACGCCATCAAGACCTCACTCACCTTATGGCGAGGACAACCGACCCGATCATGAACCCCATCGAGATCCCGGACGTTTTCACGACCATTACCAACGAAACCCTAGGCCACCTCAGGAGCCCGTAGGGGATGACCACACTTGGAGAGACAATGACGCTCAGCTTTTGAAAAACATTAGGATCGACGCCCCGACCTATGATGGGACACTCGATCCCCAAATTTTCCTAGACTGGCTCAAGTCAATGGATAGTTATTTTAAATGGTATAACATCTCTGAAGCGAAGAAAGTCAGATTCGCTGAGATGAAGCTTACCGGACGAGCCAACCTTTATTGGACCAATCTGGAGAACATGCGCGAATCTCGAGGAGAACACCCGATAGGCGATTGGAGAACCATGAAGCAGGAGCTTAGGAGGAAATACCTACCACCGTCCTACTACCCTAAGCTTTTGGACAGGTGGAATCGGCTAACTCAGGGGAGCAAGTCCGTTAAAGATTATATCTCCGCCTTCGACGACTTCTTGATTCGTTGTAACGGCGAGGAATCTGCTACCCCAACCCAAATCCTGTCGATGTTTAGAGCTGGCCTTCGGGAAGATCTTCGCACCGAACTGTTTGCTAGAGGGGTAGACACTCTAGAGGCTGCTTGCAGCCTGGTACTTGACCTAGAGGAATCCAAAACCCATTCCCACACTAGGCAGTTCGACTCCCGACCCAACCCGTATCGCTCCTCCACCAACCAGCCTCAAAACCGACCCTCAAACTCGACCAGTAGTCGACCCACTGCTAACCCAGCCCCTCAGCGTTCCGACCTTAAGGGTAAAGCACCTGAACGAGACACCCAAAAACCCAATTCTGGAACCAAATGTTATAGGTGTCATGGGTATGGACACATTGCCTCACAATGTTCCAGTCCCTATAAGGTCACCATAATTGAAGAAGTCGACGATGACGAGGAGGAACCCGATACTGACATAGTTCACCATGTGGATGAAGAGGAAGATTCTTTTACGGAGGATGAACCCGTCACCCTGCAAGTCGTTAGGTGTGCGCTATCCCAACCCAAGCCGAGTGATGATTGGAGAAGAACAGCCATTTTCCATACCTTTACCAAGATCGGGGATAAGAACTGTAAGGTCATTGTCGATAGTGGGAGCTGTATTAACGCTGTCTCATCAGCGATGATCTCTAAGCTCAACCTTAAAGCCACACCTCACCCAAACCCGTATAAGGTCGCTTGGATTAACTCAACTTCTATGGAAATTAAAGATAGGAGCCTTATACCACTCGAATTCAATGGATATCAGGAGAAAATTTGGTGTGATGTGTTGACTATGGATGTGGGTCAGATTATTCTTGGCCGCCCTTGGCTGTTTGACAATGATGTCCACATTTATGGGAGGACGAACACCTGCGTGTTCGAACACAACGGGAAGAAAATCAAGTTGATCCCCTCACAGCCCCGACCCGATAAGAGCGAAGCTAAGGTTATTCCACCTAAGCCTAACAAGAGCCTACACTTCTTAACTGCCAAAGAAGTGGACATTGAGATTCACCACGGAACACCCATGTATGCCCTGGTAGCTAGGGAAGTGGATGATGAACCTGAAGGGCAAGTACCTGAAAAAGTAAGACCCCTGTTAGAGCAATTCGCTGATGTCTTCCCCGAGGAGTTACCTGACCAACTTCCTCCCCTCAGAGACATTCAACATGTCATAGACTTGGTTCCTGGAGCATCCCTGCCTAACCTCCCTCACTACCGGATGAATCCAACGGAGCACGCTGAGCTAAAAAGGCAAGTAGAGGAACTTCTACAACGAGGATTTATTAAAGAAAGCCTTAGCCCATGTGCCGTTCCTGCCCTCCTAACTCCAAAGAAAGATGGCTCCTGGAGGATGTGTGTTGATAGCCGCGCTATCAACAAGATTACCGTTAAGTATCGCTTTCCTATTCCCCGACTAGACGACATGCTCGATATGATGACTGGAGCAACACTGTTCTCCAAAGTGGATCTTAAGAGTGGATATCATCAGATTAGGATTCGCCCAGGGGATGAATGGAAAACGGCATTCAAGACCAAAGATGGATTGTATGAATGGATGGTCATGCCTTTTGGTCTTAGTAACGCCCCTAGCACTTTCATGAGGATTATGACCCAAGTCCTACGACCTTTCCTTGGAAAATTCGTAGTCGTTTACTTTGATGATATCCTAATCTATAGCAAGACTGTAGACCAACATTTGGGACACCTGAAACAAGTATGTGAAATCTTGAGAAAAGAGCAGTTATATGCGAACCCTCAGAAGTGTGTATTTCTCACTGATAGTGTCACTTTTCTCGGATTTATAATCTCATCTCGAGGAATCTCAGCTGACCCCGAGAAAGTTAGAGCAATCAACGAGTGGCCTGAACCAAAAACCATAAGAGATGTTCGGAGTTTTCATGGATTGGCCACATTCTATCGGAGGTTCATTAGGAATTTTAGTACCATCGTGGCACCCATAACTGACTGCCTAAAGAAAGGCGAATTTCATTGGACACCTGCTGCCACTAAAGCCTTCGAGGACATTAAAAGGAAAATGGTGGAAGCCCCTGTGATGCGTCTCCCGGATTTTTCTAAAGTATTCGAAGTAACCTGCGACGCATCAGGGATCGGTATTGGAGGAGTTTTATCTCAAGAAGGACACCCCGTAGCGTATTTTAGCGAAAAGTTAAATGACATCCGTCAGCGGTATTCGACCTATGACAAAGAATTTTATGCGGTCATCCAGTCTCTTAGGTACTGGAGGCATTACTTGCTGCCCCTAGAATTTGTGATCTTCTCTGATCACGAAGCCTTGAGATATATAAACTCGCAGAAGAAACTCAATGCCCGCCATGGCCGTTGGGTCGAGTTTTTGCAGGAGTACACATATACGATTAGACACAAAGCGGGAAGTGAAAATAAAGCTGCGGATGCCCTTAGTAGGAGACTGATGACCACCCAAGAAATGAGGAATGAAGTTATCGGATTTGAACGCCTTAAGGAAGACTATAAGGACTGCCCGGACTTTAAGGATACCTATTCCCTTTTAACCTCAGGATATGAGCACTCGACGGACGATTTTATAGTAGAGAATGGGTACCTATTCAAGGCCCAGAAACTCTGCATTCCCCAAACCTCCCTTCGTGAATATCTAGTTTGGGAATTACATGCAGGAGGTTTAGCAGGCCATTTCGGGCAGGCGAAAACTATTGCTGCACTAGAAAACCGTTTTTATTGGCCTAGTCTCAAACGCGATGTTGGACGACTCTTAAAGCGATGTCACATTTGCCAACTAGCCAAACAGCGAAAACAGAACACAGGACTCTATTCCCCACTACCTGTACCGAGTCGCCCTTGGCAAGATGTGAGTATGGACTTTGTCCTTGGATTACCCAAAACCTCTAGAAAGCATGATTCTGTCTTTGTGGTAGTAGATCGATTTTCTAAAATGGCGCATTTCCTCCCTTGCTCCAAAACTTTCGATGCGTCCCGAATCGCTAAGCTTTATTTTGAGGAAATTGTTAGACTCCATGGCCTTCCTAAGACAATCGTGTCCGATAGGGATGTTAAGTTTACCAGTTATTTCTGGAAGACCCTTTGGCACAAAATGGGGACTAAGCTCCAATTTTCCACTGCTTTTCACCCCCAAACCGACGGCCAAACTGAGGTAGTTAATAGAAGTCTAGGCAATCTTCTAAGAACTTTGGTAGGAGAAAACCTTAGGGATTGGGACTCAATACTTCCTATAGCCGAGTTTGCTTACAACAACTCTATCAATCGAACCACTGGCCTTAGCCCTGCAGAGATCGTGTATGGATATCAGCAGAGTCAGCCCATTGACCTAGTTCCCATGAGTCCTAGGACTAGAACATCTGAGTCTGCATTTGCATTTGCATCCCACTTGCATGAGTTACACAATGAAATTAAAAGAAAAATTGAACAAAGCAATACAGATTATAAAATTCATGCTGATAAGAAAAGGAGATTTAAAGAATTCAAGGTGGGAGATTTTGTGATGGTACGGATCCGCCCGGAGCGTTTTCCTCCTGGGTCCGTAAAGAAACTACATGCGAGAAGTGCCGGGCCTTTTAAAATACTTGCGAAGGTTAACGATAATGCTTATGTGCTAGAACTCCCGGAAGGGTTTAATATGAATCCCACTTTTAATATTGAGGATATAGTAGCCTTTGAGGGTCCTGATTTAAACCCCAACAATCCACTTCATAACGAGCCTTGTGTGACCCCACCTGGTGAGATCCCTAGCCTTCCTCCACTCCCCAATTTACCCACTTACCTAGAGCGGAAAAGATTGAAACCATTCTGGATGATGAGATTATTTCCACAAAAGATGGAGGTCGCCAACGGTACTTGGTCCATTGGAAAGGAACTCCGGAGACAGAGGACACGTGGATCGATCGTGAGGAGCTACTGAGACTGGACCCGGACCTGCTGGAGTTATATGAGAGCTTTCGTAGCACACACTCGACGGGGTCGAGTTCTCTCCCACCCGGGGAGAATGATGAGGTCATCGATAGGAGATTTCGGCGCGCTTATCAGAGACGACCACGGAGATCGACGGCCGAGATTGCTAGCCTTTATTTTTGATCTCATTTGTATTTTTTCAGCTTTCATTTTATGATTGTATTTTCGTAGTTTCCATTTTTACCCCTGAGGGTAATAGTTGCTTGTGTAGCCCCAAGGGGCATTTTAGACTTTGCGCATTATTTTTCTGTTGGGCCTATTTAAATGGCCGTTGTATCTTGTATTTTTTTTCACTGAAATATTGAATGAAAAGCTTTCTCTTGTGATCTCTTTGTGAGTTCCAACCATGATCTCTTAGTGAGTTCATTTTAGATCTCTTAGTGAGTTCTACCCGAGTTTCATGCGATCGTCGTATTCTCTAGCCAATCCACTACAAGCAAGATTCAATTGGTGAAGGAGTTCAATTCGTGTAAGCCCTCCTCCCCTTGGAAGTTGCTTTCTCCCCTAACCCAACCACCGGCCACCCACATCCCGCCGGCTCCACACCTTGCCGCCGGGTCAGTTTCCCCCACCACCACCTCCTCCCACCGGCCCTAGCCAAGCCCCAATGAAATTTGATTTTCAAATTTCAAAAATTTTCTAAAATAGGAAATTCTATTTTTGGAAAGTTTTGAATAAGTTCAAATAATAAAAATAAATTTCTATTGGACTTATTATAAAACTATCCTAGTCATCAAATCCTATTTAGAATCCTCCCCCTCTCTCTCCCCATGGCCCTCTCTCTCTAGCATTGCCGCCGGCCTCCCCTATTGGAAACCCCTTGATTACTCAATTATTCCCCCCCCCTCTTAATTCTAATTTAAAATTCAAATTAGAATTTAATTCCCCTCCTTTTCCTTCTAAAACTGAAACAAATTTCAGTTTTTCCCTCTCCTCCTCTTCCCCTCTACCGCCGGGCCCCCTTTATTTTCTCCCCTAATTGACAATTTCAATTAATGCCATTATTGCATTAATTAAAATTTTCAAATCCCAAATATTCCCTCTTAATTTCACTAAAACTGAAATTAAAATTCAGTTTCCCCTCTTACAAACCGCCCCTCTCCTTTGCCTTACCGCCGGCTCTCCTCCCCCTTGCCAAACCGCCGGCTCACCCCTCCTCCTTGGGGAGATTTTGCTTGTGGCGACCATCCGGATCCAATCCAAGGATGCATGGACGAGCAAGAGTGGAATTACGGCTTTGAGTACGACGACAACGGAAGGATCGACATCCTCCGTTCCCAATTCTTCGACGTCGGATTTGATTTCGATGATACCGTCGAAGATTATCTAGCCCGCATTGTGCCGACGCTCATAGAATCAATTGACGAACATTTTGCCGTCTATACTTGGCGTATCGAGGGTCGATCTACCGTGCCTCCTCCACCTCCGAGATCTTCTTCCATGGCGACGTTCGTTGGCGCTTCCATCCTAGTGGCAACCTCCTTGCTCGCTTGGACAATCTTCCGCCGCTCAACTTAGTCTTCGTAGGAAGAGAGTGCTAACGGCCCCAAAGTGTGAACAACTTGGTATTAATCTTGGGAATCTTATTTACTAGCTTTGGTTTTACGTTTTCTTTTGCAATTGCTTAAAAGATGTGGCTCTCTTATTGTCGTTTCTTTGCCTAGCATATTGAACACCGTGATTTTCTTACAATTGACTTGACTTTGATGCAAGATTGAGTAATTTGTAAAGCGGAATTTTAATTTTCTTTAACAATCATTGTGTAACTCGCTTTGCATCACATCATTTATCCTCCTTTTTGTATTTGATTATTTTTTCATCTGCAACAAATCTAACATTTGTGCAAATTTGTTGTAGGGAGTTGGAGAAACATTTGGAAGGGTTACAATTGAGGCTATGGCATTTGGTTTGCCGGTATGGATATCAGGCATTAATATGTTTCTGATCTATTGTTTTATTCCTCCCCTAAAGCTATACATTGAATTTATATTAAAATATATTGCTTTCTTTTGGGAAGGATTTTAACTATAGACCTCCACCTTAAAGATGAAAGACAATATCACTCAATCAACTTACTTTAAAATAAACTGTTATTTTATAGTATAATATTGTGTATCAACATGAATTTAGTACTGTTTGTCTTACGTCATATTATCATCATCATTTTATACAATATTCTTTTTTTGTTTTCAATCTTAGAACATCCGATGAACAAATCAATTCATTTATTTTAGGCTTCGTTTGAGACAGTTTTTTTACTGCTTTATGAAGTAGTTTTTTAGTACAATTTTTTTTTTTTAATTTGAAATTTGTATACTAGAAAGTTGCTTCATAAAAAAGTAAAAAACCCATCCAAAATGAAGCATGAGATGGCTTTTTTGTTGATTCTTGTACTAAAAAGCTAATTTAAGAAGCAAGAAGAAAGCTGTACCAAACGAAGTCTTAATTTGATAGTGTAAGATTGCTACAATCATATAAAATACTTTCAACTCAGAGTAAAATATATGAAATGTATCAAAAATTGAATGGGCCAACTTCAAAATTTTTTTCTGAAAGTAGTGAAGGGCATCACATTCATACATTATTCATCACGTTTGATCATTGATATTCTTACAAGATGATCCACATAGATGACTAAGTTGTTCTTACATTATATATATTTAGTATCAATGTTCTTGACCTTTTATTTGAATGAAAGAAAATAATAAACTACTCGAATGAAAAGTAAGCTTTATGCATATAAAAAGATTGCACACTATTTATACAACACAACAATAAGTTTTTCTGAAAGCAAATATTTTCTTGCTGTTTGGTTCAGTGTTATTTAGATGGAGACTCCTACACAGAATAACTATGCTTTCACTATGGTATAGGTCCTTGGAACGGACGCAGGAGGCACCAGGGAGATTGTAGAGGACAAGGTAACTGGGCTCCTTCATCCTCTTGGTCAGGAAGGAACATATAATCTTGCACAGAATATCCACTATTTCCTGAACAATCCTTCAGTGAGGAAGAAGATGGGATTGCTTGGAAGACAAAAAGTGCAAAAAAAATACCTTAAGCATCACACCTACAGCAAATTAGCTGAGGTCTTCATCAAGTGCATGAAGGTCAAATAATAGTTTCATTTGTGATCAGTTTCTTTCCTTGGATTGGAATTTGTGATGCATCAGTGAGTTCGTTAGCCATGGCTGGCAGATTATATATTCTCTCTGCTAGTTTTGCCTGTTTTGATGCCTCAGGAAAGTTCTGGAAGAGTTGATTTTATCATTTTATGAGAATGTAAAATGGTATGCGTAGACATTTGAACATGAATATACTTTGCTAGGAATAAAAGATGGGGTTGATTGATTTATGTTCTGTAGCCATGATTGGACTGGAAGAAAGTGTTCTTAGTGAAGTTTACATACTAAATAGAAAGTTTTTCAATGGTCCCTCAGTTTTTGTTTTGATGGTTTTGGTAGTTGGCATTTACAGTATTTGGTTTTGTTGTCAAATTAAATTATTTTTTTAATTACTTTTTTTTTTAATTTTTAAACACTATAATAAAAAAGTTTTTCATTAAATTTTCAAAAAATTTAAAATAATTTTGTTTTTTACATTTAGAGTCATTGTTTTGCTTTTTCAAACTGTAAATGCAGTTCTATTTGAGACAACTTATTTGCTGTTTTCTAAAGTAGTTTTTTAGTATATATATTTTAAATCAGAGAAAAAGTAGTTGCCAAAAGTTGTTCCGTTTGGGACAACTTTCTTCTTGCTTTCTAAAACAACTTTTACGTACAAAAATTCTTGAATTTGAAATTTTTGCACTAAAAAACAATTTTAGAAATCAGTACGAAAGCTGTCCCAAATGAAATCTTAACCATCTTCCAAAATGCCAACTTTGAAAGTCATAGATGTTGGCTAATACAAAATTATAAATGGAAGTTACCATAAAATTCTATTTAAAGGCCACCTCAAAAATCTATATTGGAGGCTATACAAATCTTCAATGGTAGTTGATCATTAATGTTAGAAGGTGAACTACTCTTTGTATAATTATTGCAATCCTCACTTGTAAATGATCTGTTATTTACAAGCAAGTAAAGATAAAAATGAAAGAAGGGGAAGACAGAAGGAAGGAGAAAGTTCTGCTCGCGTTAGACAAAGAAGAAAAAGAGAAGCATCATCAACAACTTATTCTCCATATTTAACTCTCATCTTCAGAATAGGTCGCATGTTCCTTGAAAAATAATGTAAACGAAATAGCTTTTTTAAATATTCTATAAAAGACTTTGCAGCGGTGGAGCCATAAATTTTTTTTGAATGAGCATGATATTGTCGATTTAAAAAATAAAAATAAAAAACCTTCAACATTTTTCATTCGGGATTCGGATTGACATCGACAATTTAAAAAATTAGAGTTGTTAACATAAAAAATATAAATGACATAACAAAAAAAAAAAATTAATGAAGAGCATCTGATATAATTAAATAAAAACAAATACATTTTAGTAATATAGTAATTGATACGGCTTCACAAAATTAGCTTGATCGGGCACGAATCTTGAGGCAAAAGCTAGTTGAAAACTTCAAAAATTAATTCCGAGAGCTTTCGACCTTCGATTTCAGACAGCTTATAGTCAAACTGAGCGTATCGGAAATACAAACCCAACGACACCAAGATCAACCCAATCCGAGCCCAAATGAGTCCGAATCAAGGAACCAAAGCGCTGTTGGAAGGTTCAAACCGCAATTTGGGTTACGAAACGGTCTTAGATTTTAACGAGCTTATACTCTAATCGAGCGGCTCGACGAGACGAATCCAACGAGCCCAAGATCGCCAAATTCCGACATCATTAAGGCTTCCAAATGTCCAATGAACGGTGCACGATCGAAGGGTTCAATATCGACCGTCCATTCAAACCACTCCCTATTCGCCCATGATCTCACACCTATTTATGAGCTATGCCACTCCAGAAAAACTATAAATAGAGCCCTCATTCTACACAAATGGGACTCAAGTGAAGAGAGAGAAGAAGAAAAAAAGGAGGAGAAGGAAGAAGCTCCTCCTCGACTACCGCCGGAGCTCTTCCCGCCGCCTGAAGATGCTGGAACTCTGCCAGATTTTTGGAAAACACCGGGAATTTGAAAAACTTTGTAAATTTGCTTCAAGTTGTAATCTGATCGTCCCGATTTGTGGGACGAATCAGTTTCTTGTAATTTACAGAAACACTAGTAGAATTTTATAACTGGGCGAGGCCTCGTGGTTATTTCCCTTTTTGGATTTTCCACGTAAAAACTCTGGTGTTCTTTCTCTTTTCTGTTTGTGTGCTAAATACTCATGCAATGCTATGACGAATATTTTCTAACTCTACTGCCGCGTATATTCTAGCACGCAACAATAATATATTTAAAAAATAAATAACAATTTAAATATGAAATTTTTAACTTGAATAAAAAAAATTAAGATTCTTGTCTCTACAACTTATACAATTATAATTTATTGTATTAGTTTCATTAAAATTTCTATTAAAAACAGATTTAAGTTTTAAAAATAAAGAAAATCACAAATTATATAAAGATTTATTAGGTATATTTTCCCCTTCGTCAATGTTTCTTGCTCTTCGACTTCGCCTCCTTCATGTGACAGCGTTAAATAACTTCTTCGCCTCCTTTGTCAACCTTCCTTTTCAAATTTGAAATCACATGCGGCATGAGCCTCGACAACTCCCACCCCCTACTTTTTTTTTAGCACTTGTTTGAAAGTCATTTTTTGTTTTTTAAAAATGTTTGATTTATATTTTATAATTATTTTTTCTAAAAGATAATTCAAATTCTTTTAATAAATATTATAAATAACTTTGAGTGTTTTATAAATATTTTAGTTTTTTTTAAACATAAAAATCAAATAGGATGTCATCACCACCACCATTATAAATAACTTTGAGTGTTTTATAAATCTTTTCTTATTTAAGAAAAGATTTATTTATAGATTAGTGGTCGAAGGCCGACACTCCCTGCCAAAAAAAAAAAAAAAAAAAATCTTGAAGGTTATTATTCCTTTGTTGACAAATCTGAAGATTCCCAAATTATGCTCCTCATATTTTCGATTTCACCACCTGACCCCACCCCTTGTCCTTATCCGCTTTAGCGGATGACAGCGCCAGCTGGCGCTGAAAATATTTATTTTTTTAAAATAAATAAAAAATGAGAGCAAAAAATAAGAAGATGATATAAAAATCAAATGGTCACGTTAATAAAGAATAAATAAATAAATCTTTTCTTAAATAAGAAATTGTAATTTAAAGCTTTGACTCTAATTATAAAATTTTGAATTTGAGATTTATATTTTATTTGGGACATTTTATTAGCAACATAGCCCATTTCTTATAATATAAATAAATTATTAAATATTCATAATATATTTTATGTAGTAATCATACTTTGAATATAAATTTGAAAAGTATATTATGAATATTTAAAATATACCTAAAATTTTAAATTCAAATTATCTATTTTATAATTTATCACAAGTTATTTAAATAATAATAATTCCTAGTTAAATTTCTGCCCGGCGAGGCGGCTGATCAGTATATGGAATATTCAATGCCGTGTTCTCAAAGATTCGGTATCGGTACGCGACGCCTCGACCCCGATTCGATTCCCAAACTCCGCTTTGTCTCCCTCGTTTATTCTCATCTCCTTCTGGTCATTCATTCCTATATGTCTTTCTCCGGTTTCCTTCTCCATTTACCCTTTCTCTCTGCTCCTCCCCTTCATCCATGGCGCTTCCGGCTCGCTATAGAAATCTCCAAGACTACATCGAGGCCCTCGAAGGGGAGCGCCGCAAGATACTGGTGTTCTCCCGCGAGTTACCGCTCTGCCTCGAACTCATCAGCCAAGGTACCACCAAAGTCACCTCCTTTGCTTTATTTCAGGCGATTAATGCTCACTGTTTGGCTAAATATTTGATCTTGATCTGGTAGTAATTGAGATCCGACGGCGGGAGATGGCCGGTGATGACTATTTCGGCGAGGTGCCGGCTCTTGAGGAGTTCATTCCCCTGAAACCGAGCTCTTCTTCTTCCGGGAACGAGAAAGGCCACAAGGTAGCGGGTGATTCCAAGCCGGATTGGCTCAGATCTGTCCAGCTATGGGCTCCGGCAATCGCCGTCGAGACGTCGCCCGTAGAGGTGAAAAAATAGAAGCAATCTTTAGCTCCTTAATTGCTTTCTCGTCCTCTTTAATTTGTGTTTTTTTCTATTAGAGCTCGAAGCCGAGGAAGCCGGTGGCGGAGATGGGAGGAACATTCCGGCGGTTTGAGAAGGAGAAGCTTTGTCGGCCTCCTCCAGCGGAGATTCTCGAGAGCTCCACCACCACGGAGAATATTTCTGCGCCCAGGAAGCAGAGGAGGTGTTGGTCTCCTGAGTTGCATCGCAAGTTCTTGTGTGCGCTTGAGCGCGGCTTGGTGGATCCCAATGTAATGTCTTCGCCATTAATGAATATAGTTCTGTAATATTGTTGATTATGACACAGGAATTTTTATTTCTACTTCCAAATAAAAAAATGTTTTGTGAAAAGATGAAGTTTTGTTTGCAGCGGCTACGCCAAAACAAATCAGGGAGCTGATGAAGGTGGAGCGGCTTACAAATGATGAGGTGAAATCTCACTTACAGGTGAAGATAGTTCAAAAATATTGCTTTTCAATATTGAGAAGGATCAGATCAATTACATATTGAGATATTTATTTTTGGAGGTTTTTTGGATTCTAATCTCTGTTGAAAATCAAAGCCTTACATGGTGTCATGGTTGGGTACCCATGCTTTACTCGGATGGGCTTCGCCCACCCACGCCCACCCATGGTGACTTTTGGGATGTCCTACCAACCTATACCCATTCACTTTCAATGTTTTTTGAACGCAGTATGCACGAACTGATGACTTTGAGGCTCTGATTGCAAACTTTCAAGCCTTATATCATAATTTACTATAGTCGCGTCGTGGTTTGAGTTCTGCATATTACTTGATGAGGATTGCAGTAATATAAGATATACAGTTATTAGAAATGTAAATCGATTTATCCCCAATGTTGAGTACCCACCGATATACCCACTCATACCCATTGGATATGGGTGGGTATATGGGTGGGTGTGGATATGAGTATCCAATGCAAGGCTCTGTTGAAAACTCGTATAATACTGTTGATTTGTTACTTGCTTACGACGATTAAACGCCTTGTTGAGTTGGCTGGGTGTGATAGGAACATCTTCCAATAAGGAAAAATGAGTTCTTTGGAATATTATGATGATTCTTCCAAAATTTTTTTTTAATTTCTTCCAAAAAAAAAAAAAAAGAATATTATGATGGTAAGTTTTGTGGGAATATCCTGTTGGGAAATATTATATTCTCCACTGATTTCTGGCCGCCTTAATCTTCTACTCTCTATAATATTTTATCTGTAATACTTGTAATCTGAAGGGGGCTGTTGTTTGAGCCAGATGACCTTACTAACTTCTAAAATTTCATTTTTACACTTCTTATAATTGTCTCCTCTTTTTTTTTTTTTTCAATTTATATTTGTCAAACAAATTTCTATGATTTAATTAGATTTAAAATTTATCATATCAAATGGTATCAGGATTTGAACCTCTAGGATAACTAAATCTGGATTTATAAGATTTACAAAATTTGATTTGTAGCCGAACAACCCAGAAGAACATCATGATGTTTGTTAGAGTTTTTTGTGACCCATCTTGTTTATGTTAGCTTTTATTTGTGTACTTTCTTAAGGTTTTTTGTTGTAGCTATTGTGTTACCTTTAGAAGTCTATAAATAAGATATGGTTGTTATAGGATAGGACAAGCCAATCAATAAAGAATTAAGTTCTGATTTTTCAGTTCTCTCCCTCATTCGAAGAAGAGCAAGAAGCTCTCTTCCACTCCAAGAAATCCTAACATGCAATTTTCTTACAGCCATGTCAAACAATATGCTATTCTATTTGACACTTCAGATCTACTTTTACATAATAGAAAGCTAACATTGGCAGTTGGGTTATATCTACTTCTTATCTATGCAAAGATTTTGTTTTGGATCAACTTTTTTGCTGCTTCTTAAAACATCATTTTAGTATAAAAATAAAAATTTTATGCTAAAAAACTACTTTAAGAAGCAGTAAGAAAGTCGTCACAAATGAAGCCAAAGTCATCAAAAAGATTGTTCAAACATCTATATTGCAGTATATCTCTATGTTTTTACTCTTTCAACTTGGTGCATCTTACACAGAGCCAATTCATATAGTGGTATCTTACCTTGCTTGTTCTTTTAGTCTCTTCTCCCTTCGTCCTCATACATGGATTATTACTGCAGAAATACCGGCTACACACAACGCGCCCGTTGACCAAAATTCATAGCAGCAGTTACATCAACCCTCAAATTCCTCCTCAGTTAGTCTTGGTTGGTGGAATCTGGGTACCTCCACCGGATTATAGGGTAATGGTCACTGCTGCTGAACAAAGCAGTGCTGCCTTCAATGGAACATACTCTTCTGTTCCATCAATGGCGCTCGAATCTGGATTGTCTCAACAGAAACAGGATAAGCAGCAGAAACAACTGAATAATTTGCTTTCCAAGCCATCACAGTCATTTGAAGATGATACTAATCTTGCCGATGAGTTGGCAACGAAATCCGATTCTTGCACCATGTCTTCGACCTTTCAGACCACAACTTTGCCCCTCTTATGAGATTTTATTTCCTAGAGGGATTCAAAATTTCAAACTGAGCCTTCAAATTTGAAGGTTGTAAGGAATGCCAGCGAGCTATTGCTCATTTGCTTCTTATTGTTATAACTTTTTTTGAGCGTTCTTATCTGTAAAAGTATAGAGTTACATATTTGAGCTTGTATGTTCTTCTGTACATCACATTTGCATGAGAGTAGACAAAAGCTGCAAGTTTGGAATCTTTGGCATTGCGGTTTTCCATAGTTTTTTATGCTTATTTGAAGCCTTCATGACTTACTAGGTTTGATTGATTCCCAACTTTCTCAAAACTCTCGAGGACCTGTACGTTCTTGATCTAAACTATGTCAGAAGCATTCTTCATGTTGTATTATCATATCAAATGAAATAATTTTCAATGATCTCTATGGGCAGAATGCATGAGCCTAAAAACTCTCTCTCTCTCTCTCTCTCTCTCTCTCTCTCTCTCTCTCTCTCTCTCTCTTTACTATTTTGAAGTCCATCAGTCCATGCTATGAGATTTCTGCATGCAAAGGCATACATATCTGTCATTAGTGTACTGAGACGATCTCCTAAAAAATTTACTAATTATTATTTAATTCAACAAGTCCGAGAAAGCTCACATATTGGATTAATTATTATGTGCTGACGACGAACGTCATTCGAAAACCAATCAGAATGCGCCACATCACCTCTTCGCTCGGTACCGTAGCTTGGTATTGCTTGGTACCGCTCGGTACGACCAACGTGATGCATTTTGATTGGTCTCCGGATGTAGAGCTGTGTTCAGTATCCGCACAAAATAATTTCACATATTGAGACATCTTATGAAGTACAAATGATTAATTAAAGGAAAAGGAATGAGAAATTTAGATAAAGTGAGAGGAAACTGGAGCTTTCATTGTGTTTATAAATATGAAAATAAAGAAACTGAATTTAAATTAATTAAGGAGTTAATTAAAAATTCCATTTACTGTTTAAAATAAATGCATAACGTAAATATATTTTTAAAATATACAAATAAATCCATATGGTATTTATTTAAAATATCTATAACCACAACATAAATGTTGATTATTCTCTCACAAGATTTTAATACATTAATTTGAAAGTTGTCGGTTTTTTATATCATTTTAAAACTTTGTTTTGGCCTTTTATAAGTTTCTGGCAACTATCTCAAGTGGATTTGAGGCCTTTCTTTAGCCCTTTGGACTAAATCTATTTTCATTTTAGTTAGGGAAAGTTTCCTCTAAAAACCTCAAGAGCTGGTCCAAGCTAAGGCATCACTTGGGATAGTTTTTTTGTTACTTCTTAAAGCAATTTTTAGTATAAAAATTAAAATTTATTTCACTAAAAAGTTGCTTTAAGAAATAGTAAGAAATCCGTCTCAATCCCAAATGAAGCCCAAGTCAAATAGGTTCAAGTTTCTTAAGAATTTACTTGGCTCATGTGGAAGTCAATAAATGCATTCGAACATATACATTCAAGATTTTAAGCTTAATCGATAGCTTCAACCTAAATGATGAAAGCTATAAATTGTGATTGTCCCACGTGTCAATCATATGCAAGCAATTGTGAAGATACTTCTTAGATGCATATTATAGGCTGCATGTAACTAGATATTGATGAGGACATTCGTGGGAGATTTCGACACTTACTATCAGAGGAGTCGTGGAGCGACAGCTATGTTTCATAGTCTCTACTTCTAATGTTTTATGTTATTCATGTTATTTATATTTTATGTTTTTCCATTTGTACCCCTATGAGGGAGTCGTTGTATGTTGTAGCCCGAGGGCAATTTCATCTTTGATTGTTTTGTTTTAGAAGGCCTATATATGAGGCCTAGTCATTGTATTTTGGGATGATGTTTTGATGAATGAAATTTTCTCTTTGATCTCTTTGTGAGTTCGTGAGATCTCTTTGTGAGTTCTTGAGGAAGTAGTGCTTGTGGATCTCTTTGTGAGTTCCATTGGAGAACTCAACCACAAATTTTTATTCCTTTATTCAACTAATGCTATATTTCAACCTCATTTATCTCTCTTCGAAATCCACACATTCAAAAAATATTTTCCGGAATTTTTCCCAAAGAAAATTAAGAGTATCTAATTAGAAAAACACTACAGGAAAAGCTGTTATTACCGGCGGACGGAATTCGCCGGAACAAATGTAAATTCCGTCGGAACCGTTCTTTTCCGGCGCATGTTCCGGTGCAAATATCTCCGCCGGTTTTGGGTGCGTCGATAAATTTGTTCCGACGCATATTTTGCGCCGGAACCAGTTCCGACGTTGTTTCCGACGCATTAAACGGTTTGTTTGCCGACGTGAAAAACGTGAAACTTCCGGCGCCTAATGCGCCGGTATTTACCGTCGCAGTATACGACGTTAATTAACGGCGGATTAAGCGCCGGAATTGCGTCAGCGAAATTCCACGCTTATTTGCGACGCAATTGTAATCCAACTTAATATCCATAACATAAAATTAATGGATTTATATATTTCTAATATCCATAACATAAAATTATGTTACACTTATTAATGAATTGTTCGCTCAAAGTCACAATACCCTCACTAGGTCTACTAACCACTAAAGCAAAAAGATATGGAGTAATGTTGATCTCCATAATCCAACTTTACCTTCAACTCCCTCTAGTCTTATCAACAAGAACAATACCATCAACAAAAAGCATGCACCAAGGTACATCCTCTAGCAAATATCTAGTGCTAACAACCATGACTAAAACATAAAAAAAAATAGACTAATGTTGATCTCCATAATCCAAGTTTACCTTCAACTCTCTCTAGTCTTATCAACAAGAACAATATCATCAACAAAAAGCATGCACCAAGGTACATCCTCTAGCAAATGTCTAGTGCTAACAATCATGACTAAAGCAAAAAGATATGGACTAATGTTGATTTCCATAATTTAAGTTTACCTTCAAATCCCTCTCTAGTCTTATCAACAAGAACAATATCATCAACAAAAAGCATGCACCAAACTACATCCTCTAGCAAATGTCTAGTGAACAATCATGACTATAGCAAAAAGATATGAACTTAAGGCTAATCCTATATGTAATCCAACCGAAATAGCAAAAAAAATTGAAAACAAAAACCTTCAAATCCCTCTCTAGTCTTATCAACAAGAATAATATCATCAACAAAAAGCATGCACCAAACTACATCATCTAACAAATGTCTAGTAATAACAACCATGACTATAGCAAAAATATATGGACTTAAGGCTAATACTATATGTAATCCAACCGAAATAGCAAAAAAAAATTGAAAACAAAAACCAAACCTTCGGTTCTCCTCGGCGGCGCGCGACTAGGCAGGAGAGAGGATGCGTGCGATTAGGAAGGAGGCTCGGCGAAGTCCGGTGACCGTCGACGGCGAAGTCCGGTGACCGTCGGCGATGTCTAACCACGGCGAGTGACGAACGGCGACGGAGGGCGACGGGCGAAGCAGTCGAAGTGAGAGAATGGAAGGAAACAAATGACGGCCAGACGGGTTCGGGTTCGCGAAATAGGGCTTTTACCGGCGGACGTTCCGCCGGTAATGGCATTAGTGACGTCGGTATCATTTTCGACGTCTAATCCGTCGGATATATTTCGTTGAGTTTAAATACGCCGGCGCAATTTCCGCCGGTACCATACGCCGTAATAGTTCCGCCGTAACGTGCGACGAAAATGGTTCAGGCATCCCTATACCGTCGGACTTTCCGGCCGAAAAGGCGTCGGTAACTTTACGGCGTATTTTGCGCCGGAAAGGTTGACGCAAACTTTACGTTGAACAAAGCCGCCGGAAACTGCGCCGTTTATTACCGTCCAGAATTTTCCGCCGGATAATCCGACGGTATTCCCGTGTTTTCCCGTAGTGAATAAGAAGAAAACCACTAAATTTAGAATGCATCCCTTAACCCGTCCAAACTATAAATTTTCCCAAAAAAAATCACATTTATCAAAAAAGGCAGAAATTTTCTTCTATATGGAAGATCTGATACCAGGCCTTCCAGAAGAAATCGGCTTGGAGTGCCTTATTCGAGTCCCCCATGGAACCCTCCCTCTTCTCCGACAAGTCTGCCGCAGGTGGAAACAAGCAACTGAATCTCCCTTCTTTCATCACCTCCGCCGCTCCGCTGGTTCCTTCCACCATCTCATCATCTTCATAGAGGCCCGTCGTGCAGCCAGACGCTCCCTCAGGAGACTCCTTAAGTTGCAATGATAGCGTCTATGTCAATAGCTTCCTCTCCAACACCTGGCATCTCGGCCAGCCCATGCCTGGCCCCACCCGCTTCTTATTCGCTTGCGCCGGCAGCCCAGACAACCAAGTATTCATCGCTGGGGGCCACGATGAGCAAAAGAATGCCCTGAAATCGGCGATGGTTTATGATATTGCCAAAGGCAACTGGACAATATTGCCGGAGATGGCGAGGGAACGTGAAGACTGCACGGGAGTTTTTGCAGCGGGACTGTTCCAGGTAATTGGTGGTTCAATGCATAAGAGATTAGAGTGGAGTAGAGAGGCATTTGATGTAGGAGAATGGCGATGGAGAGCAATGGAAGAGGTGTTGGAATAGAAAAATGCTTTTGGAACAAGAGAAGGCTAAAGAGAATAGAAGAAAGAAAGTAGAAATTTTATTTCTCACTTTGTGACTTATGCAAACTCAAAGACACCACCACTATTTATAGTAGTTTTACACCGTTAAGATTATGCCAACACATTTCAATCTAATGGCTACAAAATACTCTCTAGAGTATTCTATCATAAATGACATTAAATGCCTATTCTAGAGTATTCTCATGCATATTACTTTTCAATAGATTTCTAGAGTCTTCTTTAATAGATTTCTCTAGATTATGGGCTTCATTCAAAAAAGCCCAAATAATAGTGGGCCAAATTAAGTTTAATTTCTAACATCCCCCCTTAAACTTAATTTTGTGACTCCAAGAAAATTTCTCATCTTGATATAGTCTTCATACTTGAGTGGCTTGGTGAAGATGTCAGCAAGTTGGTCTTGTGACTTCACATATTCTGCTTGCACTTCCTTCCTTGCAATGCATTCTCTGATATAATGATAGCGTGTATCAATGTGCTTGCTTCTATCATGGAATACAGGATTTTGGCTAATGCTATTGCAGACTTATTATCAACATGAATCTTTGTTGCTTCTTCTTGAGGCAAGCTTAATTCTTTCAATAAGTTTCGAAGCCAAATTGCATGGCAAACACAAGATGTTGCAGCTATATACTCTGCTTCACAAGTAGATAGGCTAACAATTGATTGCTTCTTTGATATCCATGTAAAAGCTGTATCTCCCATGAAGAACACATAACCAGTGGTGCTCTTTCTATCATCCATATCACCAGCCCAATCACTGTCGCTATATCCTACAAGTTTAAAATCGTTAGATGAGGAGTATAGCAAGCCAAAGTGAATTGTACCTTTGATGTAGCGTAGGATTCTCTTAGCAGTCTTTAAGTGGCTGGTGGTTGGAGTCTCCATATAGCGACTTACAAGTCCGACAGCATAAAGGATATCAGGCCTTGTGCATGTTAAGTAGCGCAAACTCCCAACCAGGCTTTTGAAAAGTGTAGGATCAACATTTTCTCCTTCAGCATGCTTTGATAGCTTGACTCCACATTCAATGGGAGTGTTTGTAGGTTTGCAATTATCCATCTGGAACTTCTTTAGCATCTCCTTTGCATAGCTTTCTTGTGAGATAAATATTCCATCTTTCATTTGATGGACTTCAATGCCCAAGTAATAAGCCATGAGCCCAATATCAGTCATCTCGAATTCCTTAGTCATTGCTTGTTTGAATTCTTGAAACATCATTAGGTTATTTCCGGTGAAGATCAAATCATCAACGTACAAGCAAACAATTAAAATATCCCCATTATTATTCTTGATGTAAAGAGCATGTTCATAAGGACATTTTATAAAACCTCTGTCTTGTAGATACTTATCTATCCGACTATTCCATGCTCTTGGTGCTTGTTTCAACCCATAGAGTGCCTTCTTTAACTTTAGAACTTTATCTTCTTGCCTTTTAACTTCGTATCCTGGTGGTTGTTGGATATATACTTCTTCTTCTAGAACTCCATTCAAGAAGGCTGATTTTACATCCATTTGATGTATCTTCCATTTGTTTTGAGCTGCCAAGGAGATGATTAGTCTAATTGTTTCTAAGCGAGCAACAGGAGCAAATACCTCGTCATAGTCGATGCCGGCTCTTTGACTATAGCCTTTGGCCACTAGTCTTGCCTTGTATCTTTCAATTTCTCCTTTAGCATTCTTCTTTGCTTTGTACACCCATTTCACGCCAATTGCCTTGTGTCCGTGAGGAAGTGATGCAAGCTCCCATGTGTCATTCTTCTCGATGGCCTTAATTTCTTCGTCCATAGCATCCTTCCACTCCTTATTTTGTATGGCTTCTTGAAAATTCATGGGCTCACAGTCTGCAAAGAGGCAAAAGAGTGTAAGATTTTCATGATTCTCTGTTACCTCATATATGTCTCTTAAGCTCCTGAACCGTGGTATTCTTTCACTCGAGCTTTCTTGATAATCTGTAGTTGGTGTTGCTGTTGGAGTAGTAGGCTCCTCTCTTGCTTGCTCCATCGTTGGTTGCTCCGTATCTTCATCTTCATATTTGTAATCTTTCTCATATGATCCCCAGTCCCATTCTCCTTCTTCATCAATATAACATCTCGGCTGATAATTGTCTTTCCAATATTTGGATTGTATAGCTTGTATCCTTTTGAGTTGTTGTCGTAGCCGATGAAGATGAACTTCTCACTTTTATCATCTAACTTACTTCTTTTCATATCAGGTACGTGCACATGAGCTAAACTTCCAAACACCTTTAAGTGGGAGATGCCGGGCTTTCTTCCACTCCATGCTTCTTGTGGAGTCATACCCCACACACTTCTTGTTGGTGAACGGTTGGTCAAATAAACTGCACAGGAGACCGCTTCTGCCCAAAATTCCTTCGGCAGCTTCTTGCTTTTGAGCATACTCCTCGCCATGTCAAGGATGGTTCTGTTCTTCCTTTCTGCTACTCCATTTTGTTGAGGGGATCCTGGAACAGTTAGAAATCATCGTATCCCATTGGCATCACAAAATTCTTGAAATTCTTTTGAAGTGAACTCTCCTCCTCGATCCGATCGCATAGCCTTGATCTTGAGTCCACTTTCTTTCTCGACTGCTGCCTTGAATTTCTTGAATATGCCGAACACCTCTGATTTTTGCTTCAAAAAGTACACCCATGTTTTTCGTGAGAAATCATCAATGAAGAGAAGAAAGTAGTTACTCTTACCGAGTGAGCATGGCTTTATTGGTCCACAAACATCTGTATGTATGATCTCCAATGGCTTTTGAGCTCTCGAACTTGATTCTCTTGGAAAACTTTTCCTGAAATGCTTCCCAAGTAGACATGCTTCACACACTTGATCGGGGTGCTTGATGCAAGGGAGACCTCGCACCATCTCTTTCTTTGAAAGCAGCTCCAGTCCTCCAAAGTTGAGATGACCAAATCGGAGGTGCCACAACCAAGACACATCTTTATAACATGCTTTGAGGCACTTGGCAACATCATTTTGAATGTTTAGCAAAAACATTCTATTTCTTGACATTGGCACTTTTGCAATTAAAGTACCAATATTATCTTTTAAGAAAAGATAATTATTTTTTAAATGAATATCATATCCTTTCTCCAGAAGTTGTCCCAAGCTTAAAATATTACTCCTCATATTTGGTACAAAATAGACATTAGAATAAATTGATGATTCCCATTCTTCAAGCGAATAAGGATGTTACCTTTGCCTTTCACTTCTATTTTTGAGTCATCTCCGAAGGATACATTGCCGCCCACCGTTTCGTCAAGCTCCACAAACATGCTCCTTTTTCCGCACATGTGATTACTTGCTCCAGTGTCCAAGTACCACGTTCCATCTTCACATCTTTCATTATTTTTGTAGGCTAGCAATAATGTGCCGTCTTCTTTTCTTTCTTCTTCTACGTAGTTGACTTTTTCGTTCACTTTACTTTTGGGCGCTCTACATTCTTTAGCAAAGTGCCCAAATTTATTACAATTGTAGCACTTAACTTGAGATTTCTCATACCTCGAGTTTGAGCGTCCTCTTCCACGCCCTCTTGTTGAATTTTCTTCTCTTTCGTGATTATTATTGTTGAAATCTCTTTCTTGTTCATTTGCACGACCTCGTCCTTGTCCACGACCTCTTCCACGATAGTTTTTATTATTGTTGTTGAAGCTTTCATTTTTCTTGGCTGATTTGAGATCTAGCTTGAGGAGTTGCTCGGTAATCCCTTCAGTCATCTTCTTTCTTTCTTCATAAGCTTGCAATGATCCCAAGAGTTGCTCTATTGTCATCTCTTGTAGATCTTTTGTCTCCTCAATGATAGTTGTGATACTATCAAATCTAGATTCTAGCGATCGAAGAATCTTCTCAATAATAGTCACATCTTCCAGCTTCTCACCATTTCTTTTTAGTTGATTAGAAATGGAAATGACTCTTGAAAAATAATCGGAGACCGTCTCACCTTCTTTCATTTGCAAGACATCAAATTGTCTTCTTAAGGTTTGAAGACGTACCTTTTTAACCTTCTCTTCACCCTTGTACGATACTTGGAGCTTCTCCCACGCTTGTTTGGCTGATGTAGCACTTGAGATTTTCTCAAAACCGTCATCATCTAACGCTTGATAGATGAGGAAGAGAGCCTTTTTGTCTCTCTTTCTTGAATCCCTTAAACTATCCTTTTGTGTTAAGGATAGAGCGGACTCGTCGCTTGGTTCATCGTAGCCTTTCTCTACAATCTCCCAAACGTCATGCGCTCCGAGAAGTGCCTTCATCTTTATACTCCAATTATCATAATCCGTCGTCTTGAGCAATGGAACTTGGAAGGAAGCCATACCTCCATTCGCCATCTCTAGAAAGGAACTTGGCTCTGATACCACTTTGTTGGAATAGAAAAATGCTTTTGGAACAAGAGAAGGCTAAAGAGAATAGAAGAAAGAAAGTAGAAATTTTATTTCTCACTTTGTGACTTATGCAAACTCAAAGACACCACCACTATTTATAGTAGTTTTACACCGTTAAGATTATGCCAACACATTTCAATCTAATGGCTACAAAATACTCTCTAGAGTATTCTATCATAAATGACATTAAATGCCTATTCTAGAGTATTCTCATGCATATTACTTTTCAATAGATTTCTAGAGTCTTCTTTAATAGATTTCTCTAGATTATGGGCTTCATTCAAAAAAGCCCAAATAATAGTGGGCCAAATTAAGTTTAATTTCCAACAGGAGGATGCGGTGCCGGAGGAAGAGTTTTTGAAGACCTACGTAATGGGAGGACATGTGCGAATTTATAAATGTGGCGTAGGAGGTAAGATGTTGCTGGTCAAGGAAGGAGAGGATTGGAGGGAGGTGACAGAGTTGCCAGAGGACGTCAGAGGTTCTCCAATAATGGTAACTTGGGCTGAAAGATTGATGGTGGCGAGGGTGGAGTCTAGTGGCTGGCCTTCGGCTGTTTTTGTATTGGAGATGAAGGAAGGGGTGGCGATTGGGTGGCGGAGGGTGGAGTTTCCGAAGAAATATCATGGATATTTTTATACTGCTTGTGTTGATATCTAAAGCAGGCTACATTAGCTCTGGCATGCTTAATGATCGATGATATGCGTATATAAAATCGTAGTATTCTGATTTAGCTATACCAGAGAAACTGTTGTGTTATTGTAGTTCGGATTATGCATTTTTATTTAGTTTTGAGGATAAAAGAACTATTTTTCAGTGTTTTCAAGAGGAATTTAGGCTCTTTGTGATAGTTTTCTTATTTTTTAAAAAATAGTTTTTCAAACAGAATTTAGAAAGCAGTAAAAAAGTTATCCCTAGCAAAGCTTTAATTATAAGAATGTGATTTGCTTTTGTAATTTTTTTTGGTAAATTGCTTGTAATATCTTAATATAAAATATATTATGATGAATTTTTTAAATTTAAAAATATATCAAATTTAATATTATATAATATTTTAAATTATATTATCTCAATATAATTCAAAATGTTTGAAATTCATTTTAATATATATTTTTACATAATACCCTAAGGTAATCATTTTTAGTTATGTGATTTGTCTTGCTCTCAACAAAAATATTGAAGAAAATAAAACTAAATTCAATAATTTAGGATATATTTTTGTCTATTGGTTAGGAGTATAACACTTCCTACATAAAGTTAAGAGTTGGAGTCTTTATATGAGAGTTAGTGGTTATATTCACTATTTTTTTATTTTAATAATTTAAAAATTTATCATCAATAAGTTTTAATAACGATATCTCATATAAATTAAAAAAACTTACATAAACAAAAAAAAAGTTAGTTCATATGTGCATATTGTAAAGTAAGCAATTTCAATAATATTTGTCTAGATTACAAAAGAGTGAGAGGAGGTTCCGCCTAGATTAGGAACAATTATTACGTCCTCCGACTGGACGTAGAGGAATGTCCGGTCGGAGGCCAAATCGCGCCAAAAAACGAGAAATACCGAGCAATATCAAACAATTACGAGGAATACCATCACGTGAAGACCCAATACCGAGTTATATCAAGCTATACCGAGTAATACCGAGTTATACAAGAGTTGTACTGAGTTTTTCCTAGAAAAAACTCGGTACAACTCGGTATTGCTCGGTATAGCTCGGTATAACTTGGTATTGATCTTCACAGAGCGGTATTCCTCGTTATTATCAAATAATACCTAGTAATACCGAGCAAATACCGAGTTTTTTGGCGGGATTTTGCCTCCGATTGGATGTTCCTCTACGTCCTTACATCGGACCTAATAAAAATTCCTAGATTAGGGCCTCCCAAAAGAGAGGATAATAGAGAACCACATAAAGAAAAGGGGTGGTAAATTTATAACATTTTAATGCTCTCCCAAAATCTACCTCTGTTCTATTTTATATAAGGTGTGAGCAATCCAACACAATCACAAATTTTTTTTTCCTTTTTCAACTAAGCCTATATTTATGCCTCTTTTATCTCTCTTCAAAATCTACACATTCAAAAAATATTTTCTTGATTTATTTCCAACCAAAATTAAGAGTCTCTAATTAGAAAAAATATATATTAAATTTAATATGCATCCCTTAACCCCTCCAAAACTATAAATCTCCCAAAAAATTTTAATCTTTATCGAAAATAGAAAATAAATTTCTTCAATATGGAAGATCTAATTACAGGCCTTTCAGAAGAACTAGGCTTGGAGTGACTTATCCGAGTCCCCCATGAAACCCTCCATCTTCTCCGACGAGTCTGCCACCAGTGGAAACAAGCAACTGAATCCCCCCCACTTTTACCACCTCTGTCGCTCTGATAGTTCCTCTCACCATCTCATCATGTTCTTAGAGGCCCACCCCGCACCCTCTTCCGTAACCAAATGCTCCCTCATGTTCTTCTCCTCCCACCCCTTCTGCATTTCACTGCTCTTAACCAGTCCACCGGTGAGTGGACTCCCCTCTCGCCAATCCCCTTAGTCCCCCATTTTCTTAAGTGTCGTTACCTCCGGCCTCCACCTCGTTTTCATTGGTGGTTCAGACCTAAACTCCTTAAATTACAATGACGATGTCTACATTTACAGCATCCTCTCCACCGCCTGGCACCACAGACAATCAATGTCAGGCCCCACTTGATTCTCATTCGCATGCACTGACAGCCCAAGCAACCAAATATTCATCACCGGAGACCACGACGAGCAGAAGATCACTCTAAAATTAGCGATGATTTATAATATTATCAAAGACAACTGGATGATGTTGCCGGAGATGTAGAGAGAGCGTGAGGACTGTATGGGAGCATTTGACGAGGGACTATTCTAGATGGTTATAGGTTCAATGCAGGAGAGATTCGAGTGGAGCACAGAGGCATTTGTTGTAGGAGAATGGCGGTGCTGGGCAGTATGGGAGGAGGCGACGCACGCGGAAGAGTTTTCGAAGACCTGCATGGTGGGAGGAGATGGGAGAATGTATAAATGCGGCAGAGGAGGGAAGATGTTGCTGGTCAAGGAAGGGGAGGAGTGAAGGGTGGTTGCAAAGTTGCCTGAGGACGTCAAAGGTTCTCTAATAATGGTGGATTGGGTAGAAGATTGTTGGTGCTGAGGGTGAGGTGTTGCGACTGACCTTTATCGGTGTTTGTGTTGGAGATGAAGTAAGGGGTGGCGATTGGGTGGTGGAAGGTGGCATTTCCGAGGAAATATCATTGTTGTTTTTATAGTGCTTGTGTTGATATCTAAGGTAGACAACATTAGATCTGGTATGCATATGTGTATGTAAAATCTTATTAATCTAATTATGTGAGATCAAGGATTTTATGTTTTGCTAATGTAGTTTTGATTCTGAATTTTGATTTTGTTTTGAGGATATAAGAAATGATCTATTTGCCAACAAAGAATAAATGATTGTGATCTGTTTTTGTAATTTTGAGTAAATTGCTTGTAATTTTTACTATGAAATATATTTATTTATTTATTTTAAAATATCTTAATGTAAAATATATTATAATGAATTTTAAAATTTTTAAAATTATATTAAAATTAATGTGATATATAATATTTTAAATTATATTATCTTAATATAAATTCAAAAAATTTGAAATTCATTTTAATATATATTTTTAGTTTTTTACATAATATCCTAATATAAATATTTTTAGTTATGTGATTTGTCTTATTCTTAATAAAAAAAATGGAAGAAACAAAACAAAATTCAATGATTTAGAGTATATTTTAGTCTATCTGTTGCGAGTACATTCCTAACGACGAGTTAGAGGTTTTGTATGTGAGTTTGTAGGTATATTCAATATTCAATATTTTTTTTTAATTTTAATAATTTTGAAATTTATCATCAATAATTTTATAATAAGGATTTCATAAATTTTTTTCATTAATAAATTATACTATTTTATTGAGTAGCTGAGAGATGTGGAATTGTGCATATTATCAAATAGTTTTAAGTGTTCTAATTTTATCTCATATTTTGAATCTCATCTTAAAACATTATATATAATTTCCCCCATTTAGATTGTCTTGAAGATTTAAATAATGATAATTCTTATAAATAATTTTAAAATATGGCCTATAAAATTGTACTGTTTTATAACATCCTAGTTTTCTCCTATCAATCTTTGAATTTTTTTTAATCTAATTTATACTTTTTGTTTGCTCATTTTAGCGTATTAGTTGGGAGCTCAGACTTGCAACCAAACTATTTTGGATTTGAAACTCGTATACACAATGTGTAAATTTATGATGTAATTATAACTACTAATAAATTAGGTTTTTGCAACACATTTTAGGACCTACAAGTGGTTTAAGAACCGTGGCAAATCCATTGTATTTGTGTTTGTTGGAATGTCTTTAACAGTGGATTTATAAGTGTTATTGTAGGAAGGCTTTATCAGTGCTTTTAGCATGTGTTAAAACCGCTGATCAAGAGTCGAATTAATTAAAAAGAATGTAATGAAAAACAAATTTTACGATCACATTATAAATATCAATAAAATACTATACAAATATAAATTGAGTTAATATTAACAACATATAAATCTGCAAGTACTTTAGTACTTGCTCTTCTACAACTAAGATGTAGAACTCTTATATGTGGACCTACAAACACCATTATTGTTGAATTTGCTTCTCGCTTCAAAACATGAACCTGATGATTGCACCAGTTGTTCACCATCCACAACTAGAATAGGAACCTTCTTATAGTCTAACCATTTGATTTCCTTCTTGCCAAAAGGCTTTACTTCCACAACCTTGTATGGTATATCATGATAGTCTAAAAATGCTGCGGTGAAATTAAAAATAAGACATAAAATAAACGTTTACTGAATTTTTCAGGATATGCCAAAATATGAAAAAGGCCTTATGTGTTCAGAAGCTGATCATGAGACGGCCACTGCAATCAAACACATTTCAGTGCACAAAACAACTGCCAATCAGTTGTGTACGAGCGGAGCTTGTGCAAGAGCAGGATGAACATACCAAACCGCCGATTACCCGTCGCACCTCGCTTACGTGTGTGTCAGCCGAGCACGTCATATAAAGCCCCGACGCGCGCTATCCCAGTTTTAGCGTTATTCCCAAAATACCCATGGCCTTGCCCACCAACAAGAAATATATATTCATTATTAATCCTTAAAATTTATAATAGACAAGAATTCCTCGCGCATTCGGTTTCGCCGCCGGCTACTCAAAACCTCAGCGGTGGTTGCCGCCGTCACCGATCACTTGCCACCGACAAAGCCGTGTGATTCAGATCGCTTATCCTCCTTTCCCCTTCGCATGGTTGGTTAGTCTTCGATGGTCTCGGCATGGCGGCTGCCGCGCCTCAGCGAGGGAAGTCGCAATCTAACCTTCTGCATCGCGATTTCTCCTCGCCGGTTCTGAAGTCTTGGGGAAGCCAGAGGCATATACGGTACGACGGCGTAGATGGTAGCGGAGAGGGAGTAGCCGGAGAGCATAGATCGGCGTTGCCGTCGCCGGCGAGGGATTGTTCTCGGCGATTCTCAAGGATAGGGGCTCCGAAGATTGGCTACATCGACGAGGATGGTGGGTTGGCGGAGTTCCGGGAGAAGCTCATGGTCGGGACGATGGTATGATCTCCGGCTCCGTCACGACGATGGAGGACGCCGGTTTAATGATAGGAACTTCGAGTTTCATTTTGTCGGCGGCCTCCCGAAGGTGCCCCATGAGGAGAAATCACGATGCATAAGGTTAGATTGGAACTTCCCTCGCTGAGGCGCGGCAGCCGCCATGCCGAGACCATCGAAGACTAACCAACCATGCAAAGGGGAAAGGAGGATAAGCGATCTGAATCACACGGCTTTGTCGGTGGCAAGTGATTGGTGACGGCGGCAACCACCGCAGGGGTTTTTAGTAGCAGGCGGCGAAACCGAATGCACGAGGAATTCTTGTCTATTATAAATTTTAAGGATTAATAATAAATATATATTTCTTGTTGGTGGGCAAGGCCATGGGTATTTTGGGAATAACGCTAAAACTGTGATAGCGCACGTCGAGGCTTAATTATTACTCCTCTGACCGGACGTAGAGCTATGTTCGGCAGCCAATAACATGTCGCCACGTGCTCTTACTCTTTATCGCACGGCCCGATGACTTGACCCGGAGCGGAACTCGGGAATGCTATGTTCGCGATTTTCTCGGTATTGCTCGGTATTTGCTAGGTATTGCTTTGCAAAAATGAGAAATACCGCTCTGTAAAGACCAATACCATGCAAATATCGAGTTGTACCGAGTTTTTTTACAACTCGATACAACTCGGTACAACTCAGTATTTGCTTAAGATTTGCTCAGTATTGCTAGGGATTTGCTCGGTATTGCTAGGTATTTGCTCGGTGTTGCTAGAAATAACTCGGTACAACTCGGTATTTGCTCGGTATTGCTAGGTATTTGCTCGGTATTGGTTATTGCCGAGCAAAATCGATCAATACCTAGCAATACCGAGCTATCTTGGGTCCGTTCTTGGTCGGGTTGTCAGGGCGCGCGGTAAATAATGAAAATGCGTGGCGCGATTCTATTGGTGGCCGAACGTAAAGTTGCACGTTCACCGGACCAAATAAAAGTTCTTATATGACGTGCTCGGCTGACACACACGTAAGCGAGGTGCGACGGGTAATCGGCGGTTCGGTGGTCGGAGAGTTTTTTTTTTTTTTTACATCGGCGCACCCATTTGACGAGCGACAAATTTGGTCCAAGCGATGACGGTGTGGGTGGGGTTGTGGGTGCGAGATTGGTTCGTTTGAGAACTTTTCCATCATGAGGCCGTAACTCCGTTTGTTTTGCCTCGTTGTGAATGTGCTGGCGCTGGTCATGTGTCGAGCGCCTGACGTGATTTTTAGGGTTTGTACCTGTTGTTACTATAATAGGAGTACAATAAATTTTGTTATGAAATTATTTTTATTGATTAGCTCTGTTTCCATTCACCGCCTCCCCCCGCGCCCCCCCCCCCCCCCCCTCTCTAGTGTTCTGCTTTGGGGTGGATAATCCTCCATTTAAGGCTTTCATTCAGGATTATTTTAAGATTCATCAACTAAGTATTTTGGTTCCAAGATTATGCAATTTATGTTTTCAATCTCCTAAAACTTATTCTCACTTATTTTTTTGAATGCGACTTTTCTTTAGGGATCAGTTACCTGCTTGTTAAGGGCCAATTTGCTCCAACTGTCTGACTTTATTTTGAGTTTATAACATCCCAATCATGTTTATAAATAAGTGTACCGTTTAATCATATGTTGTTATATTTACTACATCTGATAAGAAAGAAATGAGAGAAGATTTTTGCAAATTTTAATTGCCTCTCTCCAGTTACTCAAGCCATCAAGAAAATTTTACACTTCCAACTGGCTGACTTTATTTTAGGTTTACAACATCCCAATCATGCTTATAAATAACTGTACAGTTTAATCATATGTTGTTCTATTTACCACATTTGATAAGAAAGAAATGAGAGAATTCCTGCAAACTTTAATCACCTCTCTTCAGTTACTCAAGCCATCAAGAAAGTTTTACACCTCAAATGTTGAAATGGAAGAATTATGATGATATTAAACATCTTATCAGAAAAAAAGGAGCTTGGATTATGCACTAATATGAGAAAAGGTTCATGTGTTTCCTCCTTAATTAAACCATGAAAAGAATAGCTTATAGGCTTAGTCTTGAGTCCAATAGAAGAATAATCTCTCTCTTATCTATAAAGAGAGGCAACCTCATACACATTGTTGTTTATCACAGTTTGTGGAATTTCTAAGAGGAGCTTGGAAAGAAATATAACTGATAACAAAATAATAACCTACTATTACATGCGAAAATAGGTTTCATTTAAGAGAAATAAAAATAATATTTAATGGAAAATAATCAGTTCATAACCTAGCTCTATACAACATGTAAGAATTTTCTCCATTCATTAAAGATTTTTCTTAATTATGCAACTCAAACTTTAATTTTCTACATAAAATTGTATATCCAAGTTATTCATAATGATCTCCTTCATGAAATTTAATTGATAAATGATTCATAAATGTTTAATGAATTCTGTCTTTTGACCGATGTGATTCAGTTAGATAATTAATTATTAAATCATAATTAAAAGTTAAGTGAAAGTTGTGGGACACTTAATAAAAATATTTCTAACATTAAGAATCTTCTACTAGAAATAATTGATCTCATTTAAGAGTAAATTAAGTAATATCATACTAAAAACCAGTAAAAAGTAGGCCATTGGAAATGTATTTGTGGGTCATAGGGAGGAACGGTTCTTGCACTATATAACTCCCCAATCCCTTCCACAAGCCAGTGCCACCTTTCAAATGATTCCAGACCTCCCAGAAGAAATGGGCTGGGAGTGCCTCATCCGAGTGCCCCATGAAACTCTCCCTATTCTCCGACGAGTATGCTGCCGATGGAAACAAGCAACCGAGTTTCCCCTCTTTCACCGCCTATGCCGATTCGCCAGTTCCTCCGACCATCTCATCATTTTCTTACAAGCCCACCCTGCCATTAATTATATTGTAGGTAGATCATCCCTGGAATTGTTCCTTCAAAGCCTCCCCCTTTTCTGCACCCTCTCTGCCTCCGGCGTCTACCTCGTCATCATCGGTGGCTAGGACCCCGAAACCTTAACTTGCTCCATTGCCGTCTATGTCTACAGCTTCCTCTCCTCCACCTGGAGCCGCGGCCGGCCCATGCCAGGCCCAACCTGTTCCTTCTTCGCCTGCGCCACTAGCCCAAGCAACCAAGTATTCATCGCTGGAGGCCACGACGAGGAAAAGAACGCCCTGAAATCAGCGATGGTTTATGATATTGCCAAAAACGATTGGATAATGCTACCAGAGATGGTGAGAGAACGAGACGAGTGCACGGGTGTGTTTGAAGACAATAAGGAGGGGCTGTTTTGGGTGGTTAGCGGTTATTGTACCTCGATGCAGGGGAGATTCGATCGGAGTGCGGAGGCATTTGATGTAGGAGAATGGTGTTGGCTGCCCGTGGAGGAGGAAGGGGTACCGAAGGGAGCGTGTTCAAAGACCTGCGTGGTGGGAGGAGATGGGAGAATCTATGTATGTGGCGGAGGAGGGAAGATGGTGATGGTCAAGGAAGCGGACGAGTGGAGGGTGGTGGCAGAGTTGCCGGAGGATGTCAAAGTTGCTCCAAAGATGGTGGCTTGGGGTGAAGGATTGATGGTGATGAGGATGGGGGGTTCCAGCTGGCCTCCGACAGTGTATGTGTTGGAGATGAAGGAGGGGGTGGCGACTGAGTGGCGGAGGTTTGCGATTGCGAAGGTAAATTCATGCTTTTTTCATAGTGCTTGTTGTGTTGATGTATAGAATCTATAGAGTGGCATGCTTAATGATGATATCTGTATGTAAATCTTAAGATCATGATGATTTTTTTTTTTTCATAGTGCTTGAGGGGTAAGGTTTATTTTAAATGATCATATGTCTAATAAAATTTATAATATTAACAATTCATAAAATTTTGCCCATCTTTAAATTCCCCAAATCAATTGCACAAGCCACATGTCCCGTAAAAACACAAAGCAAGCATTTTCGATATGATAACTTTGAGTCCATCTCTGGCTGTTTCGTCCAGTAGTCTTTGGCAATATTGTAAAACATCATTGTCAAGGCGACCTTTTCCTCGTTGTCGCCTCCTACAACGAAAACTTGGTTGCTTGGGTTGGGGGTGTAGGCGAAGAATGAACGGTTGGGGCCTAGTATGGGCTGGCCGCGGCTCGATGTGGTGGAGAGGAAGTTGTGGACATAGACAGTTTTGGAGCAAGTTAACGTTTCAGATTCGCTAAAGAAGACGAGGTGGTCGACGAAGGAAGTGAGGGTGCAGAACGTGGGAGGCTTTGGGCGAAGAAAAGGATTTTAGGGAAGGGAGCCCACTCACTTGAGAACTGGTGGAGGGAAGCGAGATTGTAGGAGGGGAGGGAGGGTCTACCTGTGGCGGAGAGGGTACGGTGAGCTTGTAATAAGATGATGAGGTGGTCGGAGAAACTAGTGGACCGACGAAGGCAGTGAAGGAGGGAGGCTTCGATTGCTTGTTTCCATCGACAGCAGACTCCTCGAGGAAGAGGAAGGGTTCCGCGGAGGACTCAAATACGGCACTCCAAGCCAATTTCTTCTGGAAGGTCTAAATCAGAGATTTCATATCGGAAAAGTTTGATGTCTGCTTTTGCAAGAAAGGTAGCTTGTGGAAGGGATTGGGGGAATTTATAGACAGTCTAATTTAATGACTAGTTATAACTATAAATATTTTCGCACATTAATTTGGTCTGTTGGTTAGAAGTTTTATTTACTAATTAAGAGATCATGTGTTCGAATCTTGCTTTTGTGATGTGTGTGTTTTCCCTAATTAGCCTAATGTCCAAAAAAGAAGTCTTTTATGTATTAATGGGGACCCCAACAAAATTTTTTTTCATAGATAAGAATTAATTCGACAATTAACAAGGAAAATATTTACAGCAAATAAATGATTTATATATACTTTTCATTGATAAGAAATCATTTCCTTACTATTTATATCTACCCCATTAATTGACAAATGATTTCTTATCAATGAAAGCTATATATAAATCATTTATTTGCTATATATCTTTTCCTCATTAATTGTGAAACTAATTCTTATCAATGAAAAATATATAAATCATTTATTTTCTATATATATTTTCAATATTAATTGTCAAATTAATTCATATCAATAAAAACTATATATATATATATATATATATATATATATATATATATATATATATATATATATATATATATATATATATATATATATATATATATATATATATATATATATCAATGTTTTTTAAAACCTAGCTAGTTAAACGATGATCCGATCAATTGTCCAATCCAAACCAATTTAAAAGCTGGCTTCGCATCAAACCAACTTGAACCCAACTTAACCAGCGGTACAACTGATGAATCGGTCTGAGTTGGAAAGAACTGATCGATTCTATAAATTTTTGTATATTAAATATTGAGATTATTACACTATAATATGTGCAGGTCATCTAACAAAATATGTTTTGTTAAAAAAGTGTGTAATTTACACAATATAAAGAGCTAATAGACAATCATCTCAAACTTCCTTATGATGTGGGAGTAAAAAAGTTGCATGAATACTATATGAGCTTGAATGTGAGTTTAGATTTTATAATTTTGGCTTCTTGGGCCGCAAATTTAGGTTGCTTGGCCTGCAAAGTTTTTAAAATTGTATAATAAATTTGTATATTATAAATCTATTATAATGTATATTATAAATATAAAATTTTATTATTATAAATTTATATGTTATATTTAATATTATTCTTATTATAAATTTGTTATAATGCATATTATTAAATCTTCTCCATAAAGAGAGGTAATCTCATAAACTTACTTTGTTATCACAAAATGGGAATTGTATTGAAAATCGTGCTAAATATAATGTATTTTCTCGTAACTTAGTAATTGCCTTAATTTTTTTGAGATCAAATATATATTAAGTCTCTAAAAAATTTATAACATCTCAATCATACTCAACTTCTACAAAAATATATTTGATTTATGATCAAAAAAAAATTTCAATCAAGCACGAATCTCAAGGCAAATTCTAATTGATCCGAACTCTGATTTAAGCAAATGTATATTTGAACTGAATGTCTTGAAAAGACGAACCTAACAAAACAAAATTGAATCCGATCCAAGCCTAAATGGCCCAAATCGAGGGTTTAAAGCATAAATTGGATGATAAAATGACATTCAAATATGACATGCTTATAGTCAAATCGAGCGATGCAACGAGAGGAATCCAACGAGCCCAAGATCAGTGAATTATAACATCATTAAAACACTTAAATACTCAATAAATGATCTATGATCAAGCGAGTTGATATATGTTGTCCATTCAAAACACTCCCAACCAACCCTTGATCTTCTTCATATTGGTTGGACATGTCATTCCCAAAAGATTATAAATAACCCCCTCATTGTTCATAGGAGTGGGAGAAAAGAAGAGAGGAAATGAATAAATCTGAGATCTCTATTGCCGCCAAGCTTTTCCTTGTTCACTGTCCGGCCTCCGAGTGTTGTTGGATTTCGCCGGACTTTTTCCTAGCCTCCAACTTCTGTCTAGTCACCGACCTTCATCGGATTTTCACCAAACCACCAACCGTCATCGGAATTCTGCCTAGACACTAACATCGTCTGCCAATTATGATTCTTCTAACCACTATCACCTGTCTACTACAATCCTTTTAATCACCATTGCCTGACTGCGGTCTCCCTGACCTCCATCTTCCACTTATTACGGTCTCTCCGACCACTGTCTCTAGTTTACGGTCTTTCCAACCTCTATATCCTGCTGACTATGGCCTCTTCGACCTCCGTCGCTTACTGACTACAGTCTCCCCGACCTCCATCGCCAATCGACTATGGTCTTTTCGACCATCGTCACTTGAGTACGGTCTCTCAATATCTTCGGATTACAGTCTTTCTGACCTTCAGCGCTGCCGACTATGGTCTCGCCGACCTTCGTCTCCTGCCGACTATAGTTCTTCCAACCATCATCACCTGAATATGGTCTTCCTGACCTTCGTCGACCACCGACTACGATCATTCTGACCATCTTTACCTTACAATAGCCTTTCTGACCTCATTTTCTTGCTGACTACAGTTCTTCCGACCACCATCACACGACAATGGTCTTTTCGACCTCTATCGCCCGCCAACCACGGTCCTTCGGACTACCATTGCTCGACTACAGTCTTTCCGACCACCATCACCCGACTGCGATCCTTCCTGCCATCGTCACCCGACTACGATCTTTCTAACCTATGTTTCCTGTCAATTATGATCCTTCCAAGCACCATCACCAGCCGACCACCGTCGCCCGATTATAATCCTTTCTACCTGCATAGCTCGTCGACTATGATCCTTCCAACCAAACGAACATGTCAACTCTGATCCTTCCAACTCCCACCATTTAATATACTAGATATGATATATACTTGCTACATCAAGCCAAAGCCTTTGCCCCAATAAAGGGCTTCATTTGTAATCAATTGCAAATACTAATGGATTCAATTAAACTCCCGTGAGTTTTTCCCCTTTTAGGGGTTTTCACGTATAAACTCTGATGTCTCATATGAACGTTGTACATCTATATATCATTCATTTGTTTGCGTGCTAGATTTTCGTACAAAGCTAGATTGCTAAACTTTATATTTTTTTTTTACCGCCACGGATGTTCTAAGATGCAACAATTTTTTTATCCTAATAAAAGTACCATAAGGCAGATAAATATAGATCTTCAAGAAGCAATAGCCACCAAATCTAGCATTTCCTATAAGAAATTCAGGAACCAAGACACATTTAAATTACCTTAAATTTCCAGTACCAAATTTCCAGCAAAAAACACCATAGCTTGCAATTGCCTTAGGACGGGATGCTTCTCAGGGAATTAGCCAGTAAATAAACAGCTTCAACTGAAAAAAAACATTTAAGAAGACCGGCGAACAAAAATCAAAGCTTCGTTCCTTAACCTAACCCTAGCTAGTTCTTGTCATCGTCCCACCAGGATTTCTTGAAGAAGGGCGAGAGAGAGAGAGAGAGGGAGAGAGAAAAACGGGATGGTGAGGGGTGGAAGAGGCGAGAGGAGCTGCGGGCTCCAAGCCAACTGCCATGTCAACATACACGTGTCCATTACACACACCCGTCAGCCACATGACAAGGAAACAGCTGGACCGGCACTACAGGAAAAATGTCAAAATCCGGCGGTTACTATAGATTAACCAGCTGTTTTATGGATTATCGGCGGCTTTGTGGCGGTATTCCAGCCGCCGGAAAAAATCGCGTAGGAAACATGTACCGGCGGTTTATGTTGGCGGCAGTTTTCTGTCGGCTCATACCGCCGGTGACAAACGGATTTGAAACCGGCGGTTTTCCGGCCGTTACGCCTTCGATTATCTGACCGACAGCTGACCGGCGGTCATATTACCGATGGTCTTCCGACAGTTAAAGCGGGCGTCGTTTGTTTCTTAAACCGCCGGCAAGCGCCGGTAGACCGTCGCTTCATTTACCGGCGATATCCGACGGTTACAGCCGTCGGTATTACCGATGGTGTACACCGCCGGACGTCCACCGTAACACCGCCGGTGGCCGTCGGTAACCGCCGGTTTATTACATGCGGTGTAATGCCATTACCGACGGCTTGGCATTGGCCGTCCGATATCGTAGTTTCCGGCGGGCAAACCGCCGGTTGGCCGCCGGAAACCTGTAGCACCTGCAAAACAAATTGACAGCATCCCCTCTATTTGAGGGAGGTTCACCCTAAAGTCTAAACCTGCAGAAATAGCAAGATATTTTGGGCAACACGCCGCTATATTCATCAGAACCATAAATTATAAATAGATGAGGATATTATCAGCATAATTCAAGTTGGATGGTTGAAATGGAGGAATGCATCGGGCTTGTTGTGCGATAGAAAAGTCCCCCTCAAACTTAAGGGAAAATTATATAAGATGGTGACACATGCAATGCTTTATGGTGCCGAATGTTGGCCATTAAATGACAAACGTGCATAAGTGGATTTACTTTTCACATATATTCTCGTTTTCATTCTCCCTCTTTCTTTTCCATATCTCTTCCTTTTCACTCACTCTCTCTCTCTCTACCCCTCCCTCTCTCTTTCGCTCTCTCACTCTCCCTCTTTCTAGTCGTTCTTGCTTTCTCTCTATCTATCGCTCTCTCTCTCTTGTTCTCTCTCTCTCCCTCTCACTCTCTTTTCACTCTCCCTCTCTTTTCTCTCTCCCTCTCCCTCTCTTTTCTCTCTCTCCCTCTCGATCTCTCGCTCTCTCTATCCCTCTTGTTCTCTCTCCCTCTCCCTCTCTTTTCTCTCTCTCCCTCTCGATCTCTCGCTCTCTCTCTCTCTCTCTCTCTCTCTTGTTCTCTCTCTCTCTCTCTCTCTCTCTCTCTCTCTCTCTCTCTCTCTCTCTCCCTCTCTCTCCCTCTCTCTCTCTTTTCACTCTCCCTCTCTTTTCTCTCTCCCTCTCTCTCTCTTTTCTCTCTCTCCCTCTTGATCTCTCGCTCTCTCTAACACTTGCTATTTATCTATCTCTCTTATTCTCTCTCTCTCTCTCTCTCTCTCTCTCTCTCTCTCTCTCTCTCTCTCTCTCTCTCTCTTGCTCTCTCATATATCTCTCTTCCTCTCCCTCTCTTTTCTCTCCCTCAATCTCTCTCTTCCTATCTTGCTCTAACTCAAAGTCACAATCAACAAAATTGATCTACCCTAAACTAAAATAACACTTAATAAAAAAAAATTTAGATCTAACAAAATGATTACAACATTACATCTTTGCTTACTACCTAAATTATCCAAAATATCTCTAACACTTGCAAATGTGTAGTGAGAACAAATAATCAACGAAAAACCATAAAAAATAACCTTAAAATAGAAATCGGACGGTTTGGGGTAGGACTAGGTCGGCGGTCGGACGTTGGAGTTTAACCGTCGACGGTCGGAGAAGCTTCGTCGGTGGCGGTCGGATTGGGGTCGGCGGTCGGAGTAGATTCGTCGGCGGCGGTCGGACGAGCGTAGGCGACGGCAGAGCGACCGAGAGAGAGAAGGAAAGAGTAAAAATGAAATGCGAGGCGCGGGTCTGGTCGTATTAGGGCTAATTCTACCGTCGGCTTTCCGGCAGTCTGGACCGCCGGTAAAAAACACTTATCAACGGCGGTCCAAGCCGCCGGTAAACCGCCGGTTCATATTGATGTCTGGCGGTTTGCCGTCGGTTTAGGGACTGCCGCTAGTACCGGCGGCTTAACGTAGCAAAATCATCGGTTAGGCCGCCGTTAAAAGCCGGAGGTCACACCGCCGGTTATGCCGCCGGTAACACCGGCGGTCCATGAACCGCCGGTTAGAACCGCCAGTAATGGGCATTTTTCCTGTAGTGCGGGAACACCAAAGCCGTCACCGCGTCGACCGCTGAACCGCCGACACGTGTCGCCAAAAAATGGATCTACGCCACCGGCTTCAGAAACCTATTTATTTGACTCATTAAGAATACCCTCTCTGTCCGCGAAGCTTAGAAGCACGTCAGCATTGGCTCCCAGTTGCCATATGGAATCGTTAGACGGGTCTCTGAAGATTTAAAGTCAGCCAGCGTATGCGGGTGTGTGTAATGGACACGTGTACGTTGACATGGCAGTTAGCTTGGAGCCCGCAGCTCCTCTCTTCCTCGCCTCTCTCTTCCACCCCTCACCATGCAACCCGCTTCTCTCTCTCTCTCTCTTCTTCAAGAAATCCTGGTGGGACGATGACAAGAACTAGCTAGGGTTAGGTTAAGGAACGAAGCTTTGATTTTTGTTCGCCGGTCTTCTTAAATGTTTTTTTTTTTTTTCAGTTGAAGCTGTTTGTTTACTGGCTAATTCCCTGAGATCCTGAGGCGATTGCAAGCTATGGTGTTTTTTGCTGGAAATTTGGTACTGGAAATTTAAGGTAATTTAAATATGTGTGTTGGACTGTTGGTTCCTGAATTTCTTATAGGAAATGCTAGATTTGGTGTCTATTGCTTCTTGAAGATCTATATTTATCTGCCTTATCATCTGGACATGCTTTCCAAAGCATTTATATAACAAATGAAAATTATATATATATATATATATATATATATATATATATATATATATATATATATATATATATATATATATATATATATATATATATATATATATATATATATATATATATATATATATATATATATATATAAAGTTTAATATGAAGACTGCGAAAACCAGTAAAAACGCCGATGTAAATGTATTTGTGGGCCATAATTTACTTAAATAAGAGTGGTCAATTTTTTTCGAAAATTAAATAATTTTGATAAAAATTTTTTAATGATCAATATTAGCCCGGGACAGTTTTTTTATTGCTTTATAAAACAACTATAGATACATTAATTTTCTTAAAGACATAGAAAGCATTTCTTTAGTAATAATTTTTTGAAAGCAGCAGAAAAAATTGTCTACAAAAATTATAATTGCGATCTGAAAAGTAAAGCAATAAGAAAGATATCCCAAAGAAAGCCCTAATATAATGGGGTCAATGGAAAATTTATAACGTTTTAATGCTCTCCAAAGTAGGTTATCTCAATAATATTTGTCTAGATTACAAAAGAGTAAGAGGAGATTCCGTCTAAATTAGGGCCTCTAAAAAGAGAGGATAATGGAGAACCACATAAAGAAAAGGGATGACAAATTTATGACATTTTAATGCTCTACCAAAATCTACCTATGTTCTAATTTTATATAGGGTGTGAGCAATTGAACACAATCATACATTTTTATTTCTCTCTTCAACTAATGATGTATTTCTGCCTCTTTTATCTCTCTTCGAAATCCACACCTTCAAAAAAAAAATATTTTCCAGATTTTTTTCAAAGAAAATTAAGAGTCTCTAATTAGAAAAAAAAAATATTAAATTTAAGATGCATCTCTTAACCCATCCCAAACTATAAATCTTGTCAAAATTCTTCACCTTTATCGAAGAAAGAAAATGAATTTCCTTGATATGAAAAATCTATTATCAGGCCTTCAAGAAGAAATAGGCTTAGAGTGTCTTATTTGAGCCCCCCACGAAACCCTCCCTCTTCTCCAACAAGTCTGCTGGAGGAAACAAGCAACTGAATCCCACTTCTTTCATCACCTCTGTCGCTTCGCCGGTTCCTCCCACCATCTCATCATCTTCGTAGAGGCCCACTACGTAGTTAGACGCTCCCTCAGGTTTTTCTCCTCCCACCCCTATTGTCGTCTTGTTGCACTCAACCTGTCTACCGGTGAGTGGGCTTCCCTCCCACCAATCCCTTTAGTCTCCCTCGATCACCCCTTTTTATTTTGTATTTTTTCCTCCGGCCTCCACTTCGTCGTCAATGGTGGGGGGCGGGTTCGGGTTTGGGCGTGGAATTAAGCTATTTTTTTTATTTCGGCGGCATTTTTTTGTCGAACAGCCGCCGGAGAAATTACCGGTGGCCAAATTCAGCCGGAAAAAATTTTCAGGCGAATTTTGTTCACCGAAATTTTTTTCCGACGCTAGTTTTACCGGCAAAAAAATTTTCGCCAGAAATACGCCGTAAAACTATTAAATCCGCCGGAAGAAAAAGATTGTAGGGAAGGGGAGGGAGGGTCTGCCTGTGGCGGAGAGGGTATGGTGAGACTGTAAGAAGATGATGAGGTGGTCGGAGAAACTAATGGACCTACGAAGGCAATGAAGGAGAGATGCTTCGATTGCTTGTTACCATCGGCATCAGACTCGTCGGAGAAGAGGATGGGTTCCGTGGAGGACTCAAATACGGCACTCCAAGCCAATTTATTCTGGAAGGTCTAGAATCAGAGGTTTCATATCGGAAAAGTTTGATTTCTATTGTTGCGAGAAAGGCGGCTTGTGGAAGGGATTGGGGGAATTTATAGATAGACTAATTTAATGAATAGTTATAATCATAAAAATTTTTTTAACTCAATTTGATCTGTTAGTTGGAAGCTTTATTTATTAATCAAGAGATCATGAGTTCGAATCTTGCTTTTATGATGTGTGTGTTTTCCCTAATTAGCCTAAATGTCCAAAAAAGAAGACTTTTATGTATTATTGGGGACCTCAAAAAAAATATTTTTCATAGATAAGAATTAGTTTGACAATTAACGAGGAAAATATATATAATATATAAATGATTTATATATAGTTTTCATTGATAAGAATTAATTTGACAATTAATGGGGGAAATATAAATAGTAAGGAAATGATTTCTTATCAATGAAAACTATATATAAATCATTTATTTGATATATATTTTTTCAATATTAATTGTCAAATTAATTCATATCAATAAAAACTATATATATATATATATATATATATTATATATATATATATATATATATATATATATATATATATATATATATATATATATATATAATATATATATATATATATATATATATATATATATATATATATATCAAGGTTTAAAAACCTAGCTAGTTCAACTATGATCCGATCAATTGTCCAATCCAAACCAATTTAAAAGCTAGCTTCGCATCAAACCAACTTGAACCTGACTTAACCAACGGTACAACTGATGAATCGGTCTTAGGTTGAAAGAACTAATCAGTTTTATAAATTTTTTTATATTAAATATTGAGATTATTACACTATAATATGTGTAGGTCATCTAATAAAATATGTTTTATTAAAAAAAGTGTGTAATTTACATAATATAAAGAGCTAACATACAACCATCTCAAACTCCCCTATGATGTGTGACTAAAAAAGTTGCATGAATACTATATGAGCTTGAATGTGAGTTTGGGTTTTATTGAACCACAAATTTGGGCTGCTTGGGCCACAAATTTGGGCTTAATGGGTTGAATAATTTTTTAATTTGTATTATAAATTTGTTATAATGCATATTATAAAAATTCATAATATAAATTTTTAGTATTATAAATTTATATATTAAATTAAATATTATTCTTATTATAAATTTGTTATAATATATATCGTAAGAATCACATTAATTATCACTATAATAAAATATTAAAGTTAATTATAATTAAATTATTATATATTTATAAATATAATATAATTAAACTATATTTCTAATAATTTAATTATAGTATATAATTATATTCATGATTTTAATTTAATTTAATTATTTAGTTATATTGAGAGTTAATCTACTAAAATTATGGAGTTTAAATTCTTAGAATTATAATGTTTAAGATTAGACTGTCATAATGATTGATGGTGGCAAGGGTGGTGTCTTGCGGCTGGGCTTCTGCTGTATTTGTGTTGGATATGAAGAAAGGGTTGTCGATTGGGTGGCATTTCCAAAGAAATATCACGGCTATTTTTATATTGTTTGTGTTGATATTTAAGGCATGCTACATTAGCTCTGACGTGCTTGATGATCGATGATATGTGCATATAAAATCTTAGTATTCTGATTTAGTTAGATCAGAGAGACTTTGTTATGTGACTGTGGTTTTGATTCTTCATTTTTATTTTGTTTTGAGGATATAAGAAATGTTTTTCGGTTTTTGCCTAGAAGAAATTTAGGCTTTATTTGTGATAGCTTTCTTACTATTTTTTAAAATATTTTTTTTATACAAAATTTTCATGAATTAAAATTTTTTATTTTGAGAATATTTAATAAAATTTTTGTTGTGGCCTATCAATCTTTTTGAAATTTTTTATTTAATTTTCTAGTTTTTGTTAGGTTATTGTAGCCGCTTAGTTGGGATATTAAACATGCAACCAAACGGTTTTTGATTCAAAGCGAGTATGCACGATATGTGTAAATTTGTGACTTAATTTACACAAAATTAAAATATAACTTTTCTCTAGAAACATAAAATCATTAATAATAAAGGTAGGATTCGATTTATAAATATCCCAACGGACTTTCTCTCTCGTCACTCTCTCTCCCCCTTTCTCTCTCTTCATCTCCTTTTTTGGCAAAATTTTAGGAAGAAGCACGGTAGGTGGCGATATTAGGGGAAGCAGCATAATTGGGAATAAATTTAAATAGAAGCAATTACGCTGTGAAGAACCGCGCATTGTAGAATACGCTTAATATAAACGCGCATTTACAGAATACGCTGAAAAATATAGCGCATTCTGTAGAATGTGCTTAATTGTTCAGCGCATTCTTCAGAATGCGCTTATTCATTAGGCGCATTTCATGCTGTCTGACTTGTTCCAGCTGTGGATCATTATCTCCTTTGGCGTTATCGCCGACCAGATCCGCAAATTGCGGGCAATTTGCGCTGGCTGGACTGGTGGCATTCAGTGAAGCGAAGTAATGAAAAGGGGTTGGGAGTTAGGCGTTGGGAGGTATGTCGAGTGTCTATAAAAAAGGGGCTGTGGTGAAGAGCGAAACTTCATCAGCTCTCAGGTTGCACTGCCCTCTTCGTTAGCTTCAGAGAGTTAGGTAATATTTTTTTGCCTTAGTTTGATTTTTTTTTTTTTGTACTTTTTTTTTTCTTCATAGTTTTTAATGCTTTTATATGTGAGCTACCACAAAGTGAAATGTATGATTAATTTTTCTTGATGTATTTGCAATGAAGAACTCTTGTTAGCTTAATTTTAAAATTTGTTTGTTATTTATTTCTTAGGATGTTTAATCTTATTAGTAGAAGGTGTTAATGTTTGAGTGTAGAGTTTTTATTGGAACCATTTTTTTTTTCCCGTCATGGTTATATTTGAATTTATTTATAATTTCATGTTTGACCGGAGAGCTAATAAATTCATATATTGCAAATCCATGTGTTTGCCTTGCTAAAGTCTATTAATAATATAAATTTAAAAGTATATAATTTCATACAGTGTACTTATCCGTTAGATAATTACTTGATATGAAGAAATAAAATGTTAGTTCCAGGCTTTATAAAATTTTCCAAAAATTTAAAAAAAAACCATGAGCTAGTATATATAAGAGCATAATATGAATCATTGGTCAATAGAACAACAAAATGTTTTATCTTCCTAAAATTCACAGGCTCCCCAAAAAGACTAAAATTATACATAATGCTACATGTAATAAAAATTACACAACAGATATTTCAAGTATATTTTTAAATGAATTAATTTAATTTACCAGATTAAATATTTATAAGCATTAATTATTTGAGCATAACTTTTCTCTTTCTAATCAGGAATTCACATTCACTTTTCATTTTTTTAAAAAAAATCCATATTAAAAAAAAAAAGAAATTTGGATAATATTCCGAATGGACGCCATGGCCTCATGTTTTAGTTGAAGGAAAAAAAATATGTCAAATATTTCGATTAAAATTTTATTCTGATAAATTTTAATTTCATTATATTATTTCATATAAGTGCGCACAGAACTTAATTTAAAATCTCTGAAATTTTTTTTAACAAAAATTTTTTATGCTACAAAATTGTTTTATAAAGTAATAAAAATGTTGCCTCAAAATCCTAAGAAAAAAAATTAATTTTTATAAATTTCTAATTAAATTATATATTTAATAATTTAAAACTCATCATAAAAATATCATCTTGAACTTGAATTTTATTCATTTCAAATGTAAAAAAATAAAATAAAATAAAATTATGCAGTGACTAAATTGGCTAAGTTGTTTGAGCCAATTTTTTTTCTTGGCAAAATAGTTTATGTTATACAAGAGTATTCCGAAAATTTTGTAAAATAAAAAGAGAATTTGATTGGTGGATATATGAAGAGATCTTTTTTTTAATTCCGAATTTTATGGGAATATTTTTTGAGCTCTGCAATAGTGAATAGAATCAGGTTATTTTTTGTTAGAGAATTAGGATTGCATGAACTGAGTTGCATAGTTGTAACTTTGAATTTTTATGCAAATCCCCATATTTAAATACTATTCGTTTTGTACATTACATTCAACGCAGAGATAGCGAGAGAAATATTCGACTTCCAAAGTAGTTCCTAAAGTTTAGATTGTTTGTTTATTTTTTATTTTTTAAACATTAATGTTTAGTGAGTTATTTAATGTTTCATATTTTCTGAAATAAACAAAATAATTTTTCAGTATTTTGAATGCTTAAAAAATTCAACTATGAACATTGGCTTCAAGCTTTTTTTTTTCCCCACCAATCCAAAAATGTTGCCACCTGCTCCACAGTAACCTAACTTATTAGATTTGTTTATATAAAATTAAATTTTTTATATTAAATGTAAATATAAAATATTAATTTATATAATTTTTAGAAAAATGAAATTAACCTTTTGTTGTGCTTGTGAAATATAAAACCACGTAAGCAATTTTAATTTTAGGAATATTATTTAATATCATCATTGAAAACAATGTAAACTGAAATATACACTAAAAAATGGATATTACGGAAAGGATACATGTAGAGCACTTATTATTTTTAAAAAATTATACAGCATATATGGGTTTCGATATTTCATTACAATTTGGAAAAAAAATATTAAAAGAATAGGAAAAAGTAATTAGAAAAAAATATGACTAGAGAGGTGTCGAGAAGAAATCATGATATATTTAGTACATATCTTATTTGATATCTGGTAGAGACCGATATTCTGAATCAAACTTAGGACACTTTCGTCATTTGTTTGTCTAAGCAAGAGGTACGACTTTAGCCTGAACAATGAAGGCTAACATATGAATCGAAAAATATAATTACTTTCATTTCTCCAGAAATTGGGGTAAAAAGTGCATTCTAATGCGTTTAAACGTTTTTCACTACGTACATTATGTTCACTATGATAAGTGAAGATGTTTAAAAAAATATGACATTCTATGAAATGACCCTCCTCTATCTTTAATTTAGGATAGGATGTCACGCTTGCTATTATTTTTTGGTGGAGAGCTGCGTATCGGGGATGAGTTCACAGCGACATATATTGGTGGGCAAAATCGGCCAATCATTGTTGATTATGACATATCACTTACTATGCTAAAAAACAGAGTAATGGGCGCACTTAAGATAAATCCTACAACAAATACTGTCAGCCTTACATGTCGCCTTCGTAGTAATGGTGGCTACTGTGCCACACATGTCACTGATGATGAGGTTTGTGAGTTTATGTTATTGGAGGCTAGAATTGATCCTGTCATTGTGTACGTCGAGACCGAACCAATAAATTTTGGTGATATTGCTGGTCCGTCAACGGGGGTACAAACGTAAGTATATTGAACTTTATTATGTTACTATTACGTTTTTGAATTCCGTTTTACCAAAATTGAAGCATAACTAGATATTTTCTTTTACCAGTGAAAACCTATAGTACGACAGAGAAGTAAATTCGTTAGATATGCAAAATAATTTTCAAGGCCAACTTAGTTTGTCGGAGCAACCTAATTTCATGCCAAAACCATTGCGTCCACATCGTAATGTAACCCAACGTCCAATTATGGTTAGACAAAGTCATAGTACATTTGAAGAAAACCTTGTGTCTTCGTCGTACATCCCTTAGTCAGAACAAACTGAAAATGTTTGGTTAGAAGGAGGTATCATGGATGATGATGACGTAGGTTCATACGAAACTATGGATAGTGGTAGTACTGATTCAGGAGATGGATGTAGTGAACCAGAAACAAATTTATATGGATTAATGAATAATAATACGCATGATCAAAATATTGCTGTTGAGCTCATTGAAGATCATGCAAGACGAAATGCAGCTGGAGTAGAATCGATGGAGGCAGACAACAACTACAAGGAAACAATTAAAACATCCGAAGAATGGGATCGTAATGATCAGTGTGATCCTCCTATCCCCAATATTGTCAGCTCAAACGAAGCAGGCATTCCTTCTAAAATTTATGAAGGTCAAATATTTCATAACAAAAAAGATTTACAGGCTACAATTAATGGATGGTTCATTTCACAAAATGTTGAGTACATAAATTCGACTTCGAACAAAAGTCATCTCACTATTTTATGCAGCCAATATAACAATGTGCATAGGGTTTGTTCGTGGCGTCTACATGCATCACGAAGTAAAAGACTTGATGGCCTTTGGAAAGTCTCATCTGTGGGTCCTCCGCATAGTTGCACTCAGCCTATTATGCTTGGTGGGCATCATAATTGCACCTCAAAATTTATATGTAGGCATATCATGCCTATTATAAAACAACAGTTCGATATGAAGCCGAAGGAGGTAATCGCAAGAATAGAGTCGAAGTTTGAAATGAAGATTTCATACATGAAGGCATGGGATGCCCGTAGAAAAGCTATCGAATCAATATTTGGTACGTATGAAGAATCATATCGTTCCCTTCTACGTTTTATGGAAGCTATACGGTTGACACAACCAGGAACTGTATCCAATATTGAAGTGGTTGGAGGATCACGATTTAAGGCTTTATTTTGGACATTTGGCCCCTCAATTTCTGGGTGGAAACATTGTCGTCCCGTCCTAAGCCTTGATGGAACTTTCCTACTAGGGAAGTATCGTGGCACACTTCTTGTGGCTGTGGGAATAGATGGAAACGGTGGATTAGTTCCGTTGGCCTTTGCAGTTGTTGAATCCGAGAGCAATGAATCATGGGTTTGGTTCCTTAAGAACTTACATGACTTGGTGGAAGTAGTTCAACACCGTCAAAATTTATGTATAATATGTGATAAGCATCCTGGTTTGGTGAGAGGGTGCAGGAAAATTTTTCCTAACGCCGTTCATAGACACTGTCTGCGCCATCTGCGTGAGAACTACAAAATTTTTTTCCGTCGTAAAGATTTTCCTGATGTTGAAGGCATGTGCATTAACATGTACTTAGCTGGTAGTACTGATGATATCGTGAACTTCACTCGCATGATGAACCACATTAAAAATGTGAAGCAATAAGCATATGAATGGTTAATAGAACGTGATGTAAGTAAGTGGTCATTACTATTTGACAATGGATGTCGATACAGCATCATGACAACCAACACATAAGAGTGTTTTAATGGAGTTCTTAAACGTGCTCGTGGACTTCCAATTCAAGGTCAGGTAATGTCCATATACTATAACCTTGTATCTTTATTTGTTAGGCGTTCTACAGACGTTGAGAAATGGACTATGTCTGGGGAATCTGAATTTGTTCCACGTACGATGGCAACGTTACAGCGAACTGAACGTGAGGCTCGGAGATGCCCACAACCCATAACTATTAATAGAGGTGAATTTGAAGTTGTGGATTCGTCATGTCGCCCGCATAGAGTTGAGATTCCATCACTTCAAAATTGTACCTGCACATGTAAGAGACCACAACTCTATCATGTGTCGTGCGTTCATGTCATAGCGGTCGCCGGATATAAGCGATGGAATCATAATCCGTTCGTATCACAGTACTTCACACTCGACTCCTATAGGGAAACGTATTCCGGCCTTTTTCATGTTCTTCCCCCGAAGGAAGTTTGGCCGAACTTCAGCGAAGTTCAGGGAATCATACCTTTACTTGCACCGGCTTTCAGAAGGCGTGCAGGTAGACCAAGGACTAATAGATTTCGTAACACAATGGATGAACCTAATTCAACAACGAATAAGAGGTGCGGACATTGCAAGCAAAACGGTCATAATAGAGCAACATGCCCAAATAATCTAGGATCATCGAGGTATAAAACATATTTAAATAATAATTATTTTACTACAATGTGTTAAATTATTGGTTTGATTTCTAGATTGATTCTAATGATTGATTTTTTCTTAATGATTTAAAGATATCGTCGGTAGATCGAGGGATGCAATCTCAAAGCTACGTCCACGGATTGTGTTCCGCATCAAGAATAGTATAGATTGTTTTGTGGCACCTACGTGTTGTGTATTAGAATAATCATTGTAACATATATGCTAGTTTATTTGGAGAACATTGTTGTGTGATGTCTTAATTTATGGAATGCTAGTCACAAATGTTCATGTTATGACCTGTTTACCTTGGAGGCCCTAATAAAATTATGTTTTCTGCATTGCATCTTTCCACGACTCCATATGATGTTGCATTAAAATTATATTGGTTATGCAAATATAGTAAATGGCTGATAGATCAAGGCAACGACGTGGTGGGCGTCGTAGCAGACATGAAGAGCGTGGGGAGGAGTCAATTCAAGAAATTAGCATTGCTTCAATAGGCGCATCACATAGGGCTCATGACCCTGATTAGGTGACCTAGCAGTTGCATTACATTTCTTAACTAGTTACATATTAAGTTCTTTTTAAAACCGACTCTTATTTTTTCATTGAAAATAGGCATCTCCGCTGGTTCCTTCAACCCATTTACGGACTGCACGTGAGTGGCCTGTTGAGTGCCCCCGAATGATTTATGTCCTAAGGAATCTTGGGCTGCATAACATCCGACACCTACAATTCATTCATTTGGATCATAACCTCATAACAGCACTTGTGGAGCGATGGTGTCCACTTACGAACAGCTTTCATTTTACGGTGGGGGAGATGACAATAACGCTCCAAGATGTCCAGGTTATACTTGGCTTGAGAATTGATGGCCCTGCTGTTGTGGGCCCGAATGTGGTGGGTGTTGGTCGTCGTTGGGAAACCTGGCCAGAATGCTGTGATGAACTGCTAGGAACACATCCAAGCAGGGATACTGTGTACCATGCACCGGGTGATGAAGAAGACACAGCCACCTTTAGGATGGGTAGTGCACAGGTAGATTCAATGCTTCCTTTGCGTTGGCTCCGTTGGACATTCTATCGAGAATCATACGACGACTTAGGTCATGGTCCATTTCTTCAACATGTTCGGGCGTATATTCTGTTCATGATTGGATGCTTCTTGTTACCCGACACATCACGATCACATGTGTCATTGCAGTGGTTACCCTTACTATTGGATGTTGAAAGCTTTGCCCAAATGTCTATTGGTGGTGCTGTACTTGCCCATCTATACAAAGAGTTGTAACATGCTACTAGGCCAACACGCACTTATATTGCTGGATGTGTGGCATTACTACAAGTTTGGTCTTGGGAGCGATTATATATAGGGAGACCCACACTACGTGTACCACAAATACACGATTTCGGTGGAAGACCATTGGCGTGCAGGTATGCATTAAAAATTAGTATACTTAATTACACTTAAATGCTTGATTTCAATTATCTATTATGTTAACTATAGATTGGCTGAAGATCGGATACGAGAACTACCTACCGGAAACACTTTGACATATCGTGACGAATTCGATGGTTTACGTCTTAGTCAGGTAAAACAAATTTTTACACTAACTACAACAGTTATTCTTTACATATCAATAATAATTTATTATTTATAACTTATTTTATACTAGGTGGCCATGACTCCTTTCACGGATGAGATCCTTGTAGCTTTGTCTAGCCAATGTTTGGAGGGGAGAGACATATGGCGAGCTCGAGTACCACTTATTAGCTGGAAGCGCATTGAGTGGCATTTACCGGACCGTGTTATGAGGCAATTTGGGGGAGTACAATTAACGGATATTCCACCGATGGAAGCAAATTTTAGAAGGATTGATGGAAGAGGTCGAGCAGATTTAGATTGGACAATTCAGTATAGGGATTACCTTGAGATATGGGAAGCAAGGCGAGCATATGTTGTACCAATAACTCCACCAGAAGGCACAGGTAACAGGGAGTTAGGCACTTACCTACGGTGGTATAGATCATGGGCATCGATTTATCTGTTGCAGCCACAGACGGATCCACCAGAGACTTTCTTCCCTCGATCTCCAGGAGAACGATTAATGGTATGTAAGTTAATTTAATAAAAAAATTTAAAATTTTCTTTCAAGAGGATAATTGAACAAACATATTGCATCTTGTAGGCTGACTACTACATCCGTTCAACTGCAATTCTAGAGCCATTGGTTGGAGGTCAAGGACAAAATGCAAGTTCATTGCAATTAGCAGTTGACCAGGTTGCTGAATTATCGTCAAGAGTGCAACGTTCAGTTTATATCTATTATACAACTTTTGACACCACAATAGAAGAACAGAGTCAAGGTAGGGCTGAGGGAGCAAGACGGTCAACCTCTGATGCTCCTTCTAGATCCATGAGAAGTCGTCGACGCCAAAATACAGAGCGTGAACCATCTAGACATTCAATGCATATTCCGTCGTCCTCCTATGATATGACTGGGGCAGGGCCATCAACACAACATTGGAGCACATTTCCTATGCAAGAAAGTGCTGCACATGAAATATATTACGGTACACCATCTCAACATCCCACAACGCAATCATTTTTTCCAGTCACAGTCCCACAGTGGATGTCAAATGTAGGGTTACCGTCCTCCCCCACACAGCAAGATATACTATTAATGGGAGGAGATACATCACAACAATACCCTATTGCGGCACAACGTCAACCAGAATTGCAAGAAGAAGAAGAGGATTTTATTGAGGAAGAGCAACAGCTACAAAGACGAAGAAGAAGGGCCCCAGATAGGTATACTCCTGGTAGTAGGGCTCTCCGTCGTCATCGTTAGATAATCTGTAATAATAATTTCTCTTATTTATGCTGCCTTCTTTATTTGTGTGTGAATGTATATGTTAATGTTTGGTGACAACTAAGGTTAAATTGCACCCGTTCTTTAATATCTATCATTGTACGCACTCTTCTTTATGGTTATTAATAAAGGTAAATTTCTTTTTTGTCTGCAAATATTTTTTATTTCACTAAGTCATATTTACTACAAAACAATTAATGCCAAAATGTATTTTTAAACATAGCTCCTCAAATAGGGTTCCACATTTTCTTAACTAATTTCACCTCATTTTTACCTCCATGCAACATAGGCCAACGCATGTTTACATGAAAGAAGAAGGAAGTACCCGTTCACATGAAAGTTTGACTAATATTACAAATGATTTCGTAGAAGCAAAAGTAACAAGAAATGAAAGTTTGGATGGTGGCAGCAGTGTCGAAAGAAAACTATGGATTACAGAGGGTACTATCCGAGTGCGTAAAAGCTTATCATATCCTACCGATAAGGACCTTGAAGCCAGGGTATCATCAAATGAACTATTTAGGTGTGTTATACATACTTGGGATGAAGATGAAGATTTCTTACTGTGGCACTTACACGATGATACGATGAAAGAGAAGGAATATAGAGGTAACACTGCACGTCGAGAGTTAGGCTGGAAATGTATACAAGAAGGCTTTACCGATTTAAGCACCACCTTGTGGCAATATATTTCCTGAAAGGTCAAATTCTAGAACTTTGTCGTGCTAAAAACGGTGACATTGGATTGGGTTTGGGAAGGTCCATGATGGATACATATAATTGTATTTTATACTCCAACTGGACGGCTCAACATGATAAACACATGTTAGATTCTTATAAACAGTTATTGTGAAGTTCTAAACATGCTAAAGCACATGAATATCTTAATGGAGGAGATTGGCAACAAATACAACATCAATTTCAGATCAACTTCTGCTGTTGTCCTACACAAACACAGATCCAAAATCGTCTACAATATCTACTTAACAATATGAATCAGTAACTTCGAAAAAGTACTTTATGTTGTTCTTTCGCCAGAAAATTAAAATATAATTCCTCTTATAATGTTCATGCTTACTATTTCTGTTTCTAATTGGTACTCAAATTTAAATTTGCTTTATTAATGTGAGCCTATTTCTCAAATCATTTCTTTTAAATGGTATGTGTTATTATTTTACTAATGATAACTCATATGGTATTATTTGCTAAAAAATCAGCACTTAATGTCTTCATCATCAAGTACCTCATCAATAAAGCGCTCGCCATCAAGAGATTTCCTACATATTATTCCAAGAAAGAAGTTGATTTATGATGGTACTATTCGATTGACAGAATCTATGTCGTATCCCATGGATGAATACTTGGAGGAGAAATCAAGATCAAATGAAATTTTTCGAGGTTGTCTACATGAGTGGTCTTGGTATGAAGATGACAGTTTATGGGATGCGTATCATGAAGTTATTAAAAGTTAGTACCCCATGTATGTGGATGGAGAAATAATTACTAATATGGGTTGAAAATTTGTACAACAAAGGTTTAGGGATCATTGTTGAGTCTAGTAATTAGGTTGTTAAGCCTAAGTAAATGTCCCACGGCTACCAAGAGGTGGGTGAATTGGTAGTTTTAAAAATTTTAAACCCTCTGAAAATTAAAGTTGAACCGAAATAAAATTTTCTTTTAAAGTTTGTAGAAAAATGTTTTTCAACCACAGAGTTGTTAAAACTGAAATTTAAAATGCGGAAACGTAAAAGCAATAAAGTAAATGACACCAGATTTATAGTGGTTCGGTCTATAACCAGACCTACATCCACTCCTCAGAGGCACCCTCTGAGTATTGCACTAATATCACAAAGTGACTCTCCTTTAGCACCCACAGCAAGGCGGAGAAGCCTGTACAAAACACTCTTTTCACCACTCCCCGGTACGGCAGAGAACCGTCGTCCTTTTACACAATCCACAGTGCTGGCAGAGAACCGTCGTCCTTTCACACTCTCCTAGTGTGGGCAGAGAACCGTACGGCTGTTCACACTTTCCAAGTGTAGGCAGAGAACCTCCTTCCTTTTACACTCTCCTAGTGTAGGCAGAGAACCCACGTCTGTTCACACTCTCCAAGTGTCGGCAGTGAACCGGACCTTCTTGAATGATCTTCTCACAAGAATCTAGAAGGAAGAAAGAAAAGAGTGAAGAAATCCAATTTCACAAGTAGAGATTCTTACCTTAGCAATCCAAGTGAAGCCTTCTTGCTCCAATGGTAGGAATCCTCCTTTGAATGCTCTCTTCCACTCTCCCCTTGGCTATTCTCTCAATAGGCACGAAGATCAAATGACAAAAAGATTGGGTGGCAGTCTAATTTGGACTATTTATACAAAAGACATGAAAAACGCCCAAAAACTGCAAGTTTTCAATTCTGTACGCAGTGGATCGTCCCGTACGATCATGGATCGTCCTGGACGATTTTACTTAAACGATCTGAAACGACCCAATTTGTATATGTGTACGAAATGACTTCGTACAGCTGATCGTCCTGTACGAACTAGGTTCGTCCAGTACGAACGGTTATTACAAGGTCGGTTCTAGAAACTGCTAAAAACTGTCCTAAGTCGGTTTATCGTTTGGACGAAAATATGGTCGTCTGGACGAAAATTTTCCAGAGAGCCGATCGTCCTGGACGATTATTTAATTCGTCTGGACGAAAATTTTCCAGAGCGCCCATCGCCGGGGACGATAATTTGGTTTCGTCTGGATGAAAATTTTCCAGAGAGCTGTTCGTCCGGTACGATATTTATTTTCGTCTGGACGAAAATTTTCCAGAGGACTGGTCGCCCAGTACGATGGTAAAATTCGTCTGGACGAAATTTTACAGAGAACCCATCGTCCGGGACGATATTAAAATTCGTCCTGGATGAATAGGACTTAGAAAAATTTTCCAAAGCAAGTTCCTATTCGTTCCAAGTGCTCTATAGGAGATAACTGACAGATCGTCCAGTACGATAAATATCGTTTTGTACGATCAGTATAGAATTTCATGATCTCCTAATTTGTGTGTGTGAGATTTTATTCACTCAATTACAATCACTCCCTTTCAAAATTAATTAAAGAAAAGACAAACTTCAAATAAACAAAATATCATATGTTGAATTTGATTTGAAGTTTTCGTAGTCTGGAGTCTGATTTTCCTGAAATGTTAGTACACACAAGAGCAAGTGCAAATCTTCTAAATTGTTAGGAGATAACTATACATCTGAACAATAATGTTTGGAATCATCAAAACTACATAAGTTGCACAAATATAAATCATTCAAATAGCAACTATTCAAACAATCTCCCCCTTTTTGATGATGGCAAAACAATTATTATTAGTATGGTTTCAAGTTAAAACATAAATCTCTTATCTCCTAAACTCCCCCTGAATTTATGAGTACATTAAAATAAGGAGGCATTAAAGAACAATATTTTTGTTTTTCAAAATTTTAACAGAAAACACAAATCACAAATCACAAAAACACAAACACAAACATAATAATTTCTCCCCCTTTTTGACAGCAACAAAAAGTGAAGAAGAAAAAGACAAGAAATGTAAATAATAATATGAAATTCATTGTTAAAATTTAATCTAAATTGTGATTTGACATAGGGTATGCAATTTTAAACTAAAGATATTAGGTCAATCATAGAAATTCATAAAATTTATGAAATGATATAACATTGTAAGTAAGAAGAATTTATCTAAGACATGATTCGATTTAGACATTTTGATTATTAAAAATCATTACAAGTGAGATGTAAAAAAATTCTATATTTCAAAATTCAATAGAATATAAATGAACAGTAGATCAACTTGAATTAAGAGATTAAACGAATTTGGAAAGAAGAGAATTACCTCATGTGGTGCTTTGCACATCTTTTCAAAGTTTTGAAGCACATTTTTGTGCATTTTTCTTTGGTTGGGCTTATTTTGTGCCTCTTTTTCACTTTGCAAATTTTTGCGAATCCCTTTTGATTTTTGTACATTTGTACAATGTTCAAGAGTAATTTGACCAATTCTTTCCAAAATCTATAATCTAAGATTTCAAATATTTCTAGGTGCATAAATATCATTTGAGCATAGAAATATAAAATAAGAAAACATCAAAATTGCAATAACAATATTAACTTTTATGTAGTCTAAATGAATAGACATGAATTTAAAAAAAATTCTAAATACAACAAGTTATAAACAAATTATAAATTTAGAAAGTCTAGATTTTCTAATATAGATAATCTCATATTACAATCGAATTTAAGCACAATGTAGATTAAAAACAATATTAATGAAATTCTTAAAAATTAGCCACATTTCAAAATAAATCTAAAACAAACAAACTTTCATTGATAAAAAAAAATTACATTAAAACATTGAACTTAAACAAAAACATAACAACACAACAAACAAAAAATACAACAGACACACATAAAAAAAAAAAAAAAAAAACTTCTACTGTTCTGGAGGAGGAGGAGGAGGAATCCCGCCAAAGAGGTTGAAGTAGGAGGCCATCAACATTACATTGGTATTTATTTCATGAACTTCATCTCTAATATTACCAATGTCATGTTGCTGCTGCGTAAGGTGAGCATCAAATTGATCAAACCTTTGATCAATGTGAGTCTCTAGTCTATCGAATCTCTCAATCAGATTCTGGTAATCTGATTGAGAAGCAGAAGCTTGCACTCCTTCTTCTTCTTCTTCTGAAGCACTGCCATGTGCTTTTTCTTTTTCTTTTTCCTCCTTGAAGAGCAGTCTGAATGATGCATCGTTGTAGTAGACTGGCTCTTCATATTCCTCATCAGGATGTACTATATTGTACTTCTTCTCCAAAACATAAGTAATCAAGTGCCATAAAGAAATATTCTTCTTCCTCTTCTGATCAGGATGTCCTATTTCTGAAAGCCCATAGATATGATATAGGATGAGTTGGGCTTCATCAATAGGATGTCTTTTCATGATTAAAAAAGTTAGACAAGAAAGGAGAGGAGTAATGTTAATCCTATCACCAGCTTTAGGAATAATTGAGGATCTAAGGATATGCTGGATGATTCGGGCATCTTGGGTCATACCGGCCACTCTAGCAACATGATTGTCAATCGCATTTTCTCTAATTACCGTATTGATTTGAAACCATTTGAAGGAGGTTTCTGACATTAGGGTGTGGGCTCTATATCCTTCAGTCCTTAAGTTCAAAAATGCACCAAGGTCGTGCTTGGTGATCTCAACTTTTTTCTTAAAAACAAAAGAACTAATGATAGAGTGGTCAGAATTGAAACTCATGTTGGCTAGGAAGTAATGGTAGGTTTGCTTATTGTAGAGGTGGACAAGAGAAAGAATGAACTGAAATTGAGTTGATGCGAAGAGGTGCAATACCCGAAATTTCAACTCCGTTTGGATAAGAATGCGAGACGGAGTGATTTTTGCAGATGCAAAACGAGGAAAAGATTCCTCATTTGCTTTGGAAAGGAAGTTGTCAGTGGCATTCCTGTTAGGTTTCTTCACCAAAACCTTTTGTCTTTTGCTAGAAGAGGCCATAGTTGATTTGATGTAGAAAGGGATTGAAAAAGATGTTTTGAAAGTGTGATTTTCAAGTTTGAAAGCCTTCATATTTAAAGAAAACGATACGTTCGTCCTGGACGAAAATATTCGTCCTGGACGAAAAATTATCGTTCGTCTGGACGAAGTAATTTCGTACAGACGATCCAATTCGTCCAAAATGTAACGGCTTTTCGTATTCAACACAACTTACGATGCGTCCCTTCGTACAGGCTTTTTGACTTGACCGATCGTACATACGAAAATATTTCGTACAGACGATCAAAAAGCGTTTCGTTTTAATGACTCTTGAAAACCGTCCCCTACAATGAATCGACACATGTTCGTACATACGAAAAAAATTTCGTACAGACGAAATTCGTATTAAAAACTGTCTTATCCACTCAACCGCTGCATTCAATCGTCCCGACGTTTGAGAAAAAGAAAAAATTCGTACTGGACGATCACAGATCGTACAGACGATCCAATAAAAAAAAACTGCTCTCAAAACGGTTTAAATTCGCGCAAACTGTTTCTTAAAACATCGTCCCGTACGAAAAATTTCGTCCTGGACGATTTCCTCCAAAAAAAAAATTTTTGATTTTTAAATTTTTTAATTTAACAAAATCAACAAAAATAATCAACAACACAGAAAACATAAGACAAAAACATAAATTCAAAAACAATTCATACAAAAACACAAAATTCACAAAATCACAAAAACAAAACACAACAAGTATCAATGTTGCAAAGACATTTTGGTTAAGCATTCAAATCAATAACACCAAGCCTTGTTCTTAAAGTACTGAAGGTATCAAAGGCTAAAGGTTTTGTAAAAATGTCTGCAAGTTGATTTTCAGTTGAAACATGTATGAGTTCAATTTCTCCTTTGGATACATGATCCCTTATGAAATGATGCCTTATATCAATGTGTTTGGTTCTAGAATGTTGAATAGGATTTTTGGAAATGCAAATAGCACTAGTATTGTCACAATAAATTGGAATAGTGCCTATAGTTAATCCTAAGTCAATCAACTGTTGTTTTAACCAAAGTACTTGTGCCACACAACTTCCTAATGCAATGTATTCTGCTTCTGCAGTAGATAGTGCCACTGAATTTTGTTTTCTACTAGACCATGAAACTAATGAATTTCCAATGAATTGACATGTTCCAGAAGTGCTTTTCCTATCCACTCTACAGCCTGCAAAGTCAGAATCTGAGTAACCAATAATTTCAAATGAAGAGCTAAACTTAGGATACCAAATTCCTAAGTTTTGAGTTCCTAGTAGATATCTTAAAATCCTTTTCACTGCTGTCAAATGTGATTCTTTTGGATCTGATTGAAATCTAGCACATAAGCAAACACTAAACATAATATCTGGTCGGCTAGCAGTCAAGTAAAGTAAAGATCCAATTATCCCTCTAAATTTCTTTTGATCAACAGATTTTCCCTTAAGGTCTTTATCTAACTGAACTGAAGAACTCATTGGTGTACTAACAGGTTTAGCATTGTCCATTTCATATTTTTTGAGGATGTCCTTAATATATTTGGTTTGACTAAGAAAAGTACCTTCCTCAAGTTGCTTAATGCTAAATCCTAGAAAGTAATTTAAATCTCCCATTAGACTCATTTCAAATTCACTACTCATTGTTTTAGAAAAATCATCACAAAGATGTTTATTTGAAGATCCAAAGATGATGTCATCCACATAAATTTGAACAATAAGTATATCCTTTCCAATTTTCCTTAAAAAGAGAGTTGTATCCACACTTCCTTTTTCAAAAGATCTTTCAAGTAGGAAGGTGCTTAACCTCTCATACCAAGCCCTAGGTGCCTGTTTCAATCCATATAATGCCTTTTTTAATTTGAAAACATGATTTGGAAATTTAGAGTTTTCAAAACCTGGAGGTTGTTCTACAAAAACATCTTCTTCAATTACTCCATTTAAAAAGGCACTTTTGACATCCATTTGAAACAATTTAAAACCTTTAAAACAGGCAAAGGCTAGTAAAACCCTAATTGCTTCAAGTCTAGCTACAGGGGCAAAAGTTTCCTCAAAATCAATTCCTTCAATTTGATTATACCCCTTAGCTACTAATCTAGCCTTATTTCTAATGACTACTCCTGAGTCATTCATTTTATTCTTGAACACCCACTTGGTTCCAACAACACTTTGATCTTTTGGCCTTGTAGTTAGTTCCCAAACTTTATTTCTTACAAATTGATTCAACTCTTCTTGCATGGCCAATATCCAAAATTCATCTGAAAGTGCTTGATCAATGTTAGTGGGTTCAACAGTTGAAATAAAGGCTGAATGATTGACTTCCTTGTTTAATCCACGCCTAGTTCTAACACCCTCACTTGGTTCACCTATGATTAATTCCTTTGGGTGGTTTTTAGAAAATCTCAAATCTCTAGGCAAAGGGTCTTCTCTTTCTAAATTTTCTTCCACATTTTCTTCCAAATTTAATCTATCAATCATTTTGGGAGTTTTCTTCAATTTCTTCTTCAACAACTTTTGGCTCTTCCATGTTTCCATTTTCATCAAAAACAACATGTGTGGTTTCTTCAATGACTAAAGTTCTTTTGTTGAATACTCTATAAGATTTTCCAACACTTGAATATCCAACAAAAATTCCTTCATCTGATTTTGGATCAAATTTTCCTAAGGCAGATTTTCCATTATTATGTATGAACACCTTGCAACCAAATACATGCAAATGAGACAAATTTGGTGTTCTTCCTTTTAGCAACTCATAGGGTGTTTTATTCAAATTTGATCTCACATTCACCCTATTCAGAACATAGCATGCAGTGCTAACCGCCTCAGCCCAAAAATACCTAGGAAGAGAGTATTCTGCTAACATTGCTCGGGCGGCTTCTATTAATGTTCTGTTCTTTCTTTCAACTACTCCATTTTGTTGAGGAGTTCTAGGTGCAGAAAAATTGTGATCAATCCCCTTTTCTTTACAGAAATCTTCAAATCTTTCATTTTCAAATTCTCCTCCATGATCACTTTGTATAGAAATTATTTCACATCCTAGTTTTCTTTGTATCCAAGTTGAAAAATTTCTGAATTCCTCAAATGATTCACTCTTATGAAAAAGAAATTTAACCCAGGTGAATCTTGAAAAATCATCTACTATAACAAATCCATATACCTTTCCTCCTAGACTAACAGTGCTTACTGGTCCAAAAAGATCCATGTGTAGAATTTCTAAAGGTTTACTTGTCCTAAGATCTTTAATGGACTTAAATGAGGACCTCACTTATTTTCCTAATTGACATGCATCACACAGATGGTCCTTAGTAAAGTCTAGTTTAGGTATTCCTCTCACCAAATTCTTTTGGGTAATTTTCTAAGATTTTTCATACTAGAATGACAAAGTCTCCTATGCCAAAGCCACGATTCATCAGAAACAGTTTTCAAACAAAAAGCAGTAGGAGATTGAATACAATTTAAATCTAACATGTAAACATTGTTCACCCTTTTTTCATTTAAAATAATTTTTCCATTTAGGCTAATTATGCAGCTAGTAGGTAAAAATTTTACATTATAGCCCTTATCACATAGCTGACTTATGCTAAGCAAATTATGTTTCAAGCCTTCAACTAATAAAACATTATCTATGAAAAAGTTTTTCAAATTTCCAATCATACCTGATCCAACCACTTTCTTTGTGGTATTATCTCCAAGTGTAACCTTGCCTCCACTCCTGGCTTCCAGCGTTATGAATTGAGCAGTATCTCCAGTCATGTGCTTAGAACATCCGCTGTCCAGGTACCATATACTCTCACGAGGTCTTGTGTGAGAGTATACCTGCAAAATTCTCAAATGTTAGACCTGGGAACCCAAACTAGTTTGGGTTCTCCTTTATGAAATTTATAATCAGATGCATGTATGATATGTCTAGGTTTATGCATCTTAGTTCTCCACACCAAATTAGGTTTCATCTTTAAAGTGCAGGTGTGAGATATATGTCCCAAAAATCCACAATTGTTACATTTAACATTAGGAAAAATATTCCTATATTTTTTCTCATATGATTGTCTTCTAAGGGATTTCATGAATTTTGGATAATATTTAGGATTTGTAAAATCTTCATGTTTAGGGGGGTTCCTATTATCCTCAGGAGCTCTTATAGTAAGTTTGTAAAATGAATTCATTTCCTCCAAGATTCGATTTGTATAATTGACTCTATATGTCTTGTGCTCATATTCATCCTTAAATTTCTTAAATTCTTTTTCAAGTTCAGCATAGGATGATTTTAAATTTCAAAATTTTTATTCAAGTCATCATATTCATCAAGTAGTTTCATGTGGTTGCTATCAATTAAAGCATGATCTTTCCTAAGGATTTCGTGTTCCTTATTAAGCTCTTCCAATTCTAAAACTAAACTAGCATGCATCTTTTTAGTTTTCCTATATGCAACATGCATGTGTTCAGAAACTTCAAACAATTCATTATAAGTTAAATCACATACCTTTTCTTGATCTGATTGTTCAGCTTTATCTGCCATCAAGCAAAGGTTGGTGACTTCTTCTTCTTTTTCAGTCTCAGATGAGTCTGAAGCTGAGTCCGCCCAAAAAGCCTTTTGAAACTTCTTCTTGCCCTTCTTTACCATTGGTTTCTCCTCTACATTCTCCTTGCTAGGAGAGGCTTTGAGTTTTGGACAATCAGTCTTTATATGACCTGGTTTCCTGCATTCATAACAAATCACTTCATTAGAAACCTTGTCATTTCTATTATACTTACCTCTATTCCATTGCTGGCGTCTCTTCTGCTTCCTCTTTAAAAAGCTTTTGAATTGTCTAGTCATCAGTGCTATATCATCTTCATCCTCAGGTTGTGAGTGTTCACTTTCTGACTCTTCCACATTTAGTGCAATATTCTTGTCCTTTCTTGGTTCACCTGCATCAATCTTTCTTTGACTTACTCCTTGCTCGTAAGCAATGAGTGAACCAAGAAGATTGTCAATAGAATAAATGTTCAGATCTTTTGACTCTGTAATTGCAGTAATTTTAGCATCGTATGCAGTAGGTAAACAACGAAGAATCTTATTAACCATTTCAGCATTAGTTAATTCCCTACCAAGTGCATGCAAAGAGGTGACAATTTGAGTGAATCTTGTGTACATGTCAGATATTGATTCATTAGGTTTCATGCGAAATAATTCGTAGTCATGTAACAAGATATTGAGTCTTGATTGCTTAACCTCATTTGTCCCTTCATAAGTAATACAAAGTCTATCCCATATGTCTTTTCCGCTTTTACAAGTAGAAACTCGCATGTAGTCTTCAGATTTTAAAGCACAAAAGAAACTATTTAAACATTTTGCATTTAATTGTGCTAAGTCACGTTCTTCTATAGTCCAATCTGCATAGGGTGTATCTACCCTATTTCCATCAACTAATCTAGTTAGTTTTGTGTAACCTTCCTGGACTAACATCCACATGCGATAATCAAGTGACTGTAAGAAAGTAGACATGCGTGTTTTCCAAAAATCAAAAGGAATATTGTCAAACAGTGGAGGTCTAGTGATAGAGTAACCCTCAGGTGTGTTTCGGTTTCCAAATGTAGCCATCTACGTTAATCAAAAAGTAGTTCAAACTTATGATTTTGAAACAATGCTCTGATACCACTTGTTGAGTCTAGTAATTAGGTTGTTAAGCCTAAGTAAATGTCCCACGGCTACCAAGAGGGGGGTGAATTGGTAGTTTTAAAAATTTTAAACCCTCTTAAAATTAAAGTTGAACCGAAATAAAATTTTCTTTTAAAGTTTGTAGAAAAATATTTTTCAACCACAGAGTTGTTAAAACTGAAATTTAAAATGCGGAAACGTAAAAGTAATAAAGTAAATGACACCAGATTTATAGTGGTTCGGTCTATAACCAGACCTACATCCACTCCTCAGAGGCACCCTCTGAGTATTGCACTAATACCACAAAGTGACTCTCCTTTAGCACCCACAGCAAGGCGGAGAAGCCTGTACAAAACACTCTTTTCACCACTCCCCGGTGCGGCAGAGAACCGTCGTCCTTTTACACAATCCACAGTGCTGGCAGAGAACTGTCGTCCTTTCACACTCTCCTAGTGTGGGCAGAGAACCCTACGGCTGTTCACACTTTCTAAGTGTAGGCAGAGAACCTCCTTCCTTTTACACTCTCCTAGTGTAGGCAGAGAACCCACGTCTGTTCACACTCTCCAAGTGTCGGCAGTGAACCGGACCTTCTTGAATGATCTTCTCACAAGAATCTAGAAGGAAGAAAGAAAAGAGTGAAGAAATCCAATTTCACAAGTAGAGATTCTTACCTTAGCAATCCAAGTGAAGCCTTCTTGCTCCAATGGTAGGAATCCTCCTTTGAATGCTCTCTTCCACTCTCCCCTTGGCTATTCTCTCAATAGGCACGAAGATCAAATGACAAAAAGATTGCGTGGCAGTCTAATTTGGAGTATTTATACAAAAGACATGAAAAACCGCCCAAAAACTGCAAGTTTTCAATTCTGTATGCAGTGGATCGTCCCGTACGATCATGGATCGTCCTGGACGATTTTACTTAAACGATCTGAAACGACCCAATTTGTATATGTGTACGAAATGACTTCGTACAGCTGATTGTCCTGTACGAACTAGGTTCGTCCAGTACGAACGGTTATTACAAGGTCGGTTCTAGAAACTGCTGAAAACTGTCCTAAGTCGGTTTATCGTTTGGACGAAAATATGGTCGTCTGGACGAAAATTTTCCAGAGAGCCGATCGTCCTGGACGATTATTTATTTTGTCTGGACGAAAATTTTCCAGAGCGCCCATCGCCGGGGACGATAATTTGGTTTTGTCTGGATGAAAATTTTCCAGAGAGCTGTTCGTCCGGTACGATATTTATTTTCGTCTGGACGAAAATTTTTCAGAGGACTGGTCGCCCAGTACGATGGTAAAATTCGTCTGGACGAAATGTTTACAGAGAACCCATCGTCCGGGACGATATTAAAATTCGTCCTGGACGAATAGGACTTAGAAAAATTTTCCAAAGCAAGTTCCTATTCGTTCCAAGTGCTCTATAGGAGATAACTGACAGATCGTCCAGTACGATAAATATCGTCCTGTACGATCAGTATAGAATTTCATGATCTCCTAATTTGTGTGTGTGAGATTTTATTCACTCAATTACAATCACTCCCTTTCAAAATTAATTAAAGAAAAGACAAACTTCAAATAAACAAAATATCATATGTTGAATTTGATTTGAAGTTTTCGTAGTCTGGAGTCTGATTTTCCTGAAATGTTAGTACACACAAGAGCAAGTGCAAATCTTCTAAATTTATTAGGAGATAACTATACATCTGAACAATAATGTTTGGAATCATCAAAACTATATAAGTTGCACAAATATAAATCATTCAAATAGCAACTATTCAAACAATCATAATAGTCATTTGGCTCCCATAAATATTCTTAGGACAAGAATTGGTGAAATCACACGGAAAAAAGATGGTTCTGTTGTGGTCAATGTTGAGAATCCAATAACTGATGTGCAACATTGTATTCTTTATAAAAGGTGGGATACTTATCAAGATGCATTTCTATCAGAAAAATATCAAGAGCTGAATATTATAGATGGTAAAAAGAAGAAAGAGTTCTTAAATATAAAATATTGCACCACATCCAAAAGCAGTTCACAGAAAAATTCTTATGCTGTCCAACTTTAACCCAACTCCAAGCGCGCATGCGCATAGTACTCAGCCACATGTAATAATAGTTTTTTTAATTGTTGCTTTCAATCATTAGCGTATGTATTAACATAAACTTGTGTTGATTACTTTCCGTACTATTTCTATTCCAAATATTAAGTTTCTTTGCTTCTACAGGTATTTAGTCATTTTGCTAAGTACTAGACAATCTGAAACAACAACTTCAAAAAAGAATCGAGAATATGCTCAGCTTTAATCCAAAATATACATTAAGTTATTATTCAATTCTTATTTTTAAAAAATCAAATACTTTTCATAAAAATTAATTTATTTTATTAATTAGCATTTCTCATAAAAAAATTATTTTTTCCTTTATATTTATTTTAAGATTTTAAATATATTTATAAACTACAATTAAATGTCTGACTACATTAAAATTTATTCAAATTTTGCTTTTTAATCATTTACAATATATAAAATTCACTAACAAATACTACTCAACTTTTTCAATTCAATACAAGAAATTCTGATATTAAAAATTGTATATTTATATTACATTCCCTAAACTTAATAAAACTACTCTATTCCAACAATATTATCATTCCCAACCTCAAAATCTCAAATATATATATGGTGGGGATACGGCTACCATCTCAAACAAAAAAAAAAATTCCTTACTCATTCAATACTCCTGATTCCAATAACACTGAATCCAACAAAAAGGCATCGAATTTGAGGCAATATTGCCACCTGCCATTACACTGAATACGTAAAGTCGTGTGTGGCTGGAATACGCCAAAACATTAGGCGCAATCTTCGGAAATTAAAGAATACGCTGACCTAAACCGCGTATTCTTCAGAATGCGCCATGCAATCAGGCGTATTCTAAGAATGCGCCAATTATTTGAGCGCATTCTATTAATACGCCATCTATTACAGCGTATACGCCGCTTCTTAAATTCTTTTCCAATCAAGCTTCTTCTCCTAAATTACAATTGTTACAAGCTCCTTCCAAAAATTTGGCCTCCTTTTTTTTACCGGCAAGCCAAGTAAAATGGAGGCGAAATGCTGATCAAAAATACTTATATATATATATATATATATATATATATATATATATATATATACTCTTTTAGTGATTGGCCTCACAAGGCTAGAGCCCCAACACTGTGACGATGCTTTACTAGCACTGATGTGCCCACAAGCACTTTCTAAAGCTGCAGCGTTGGCCAGTTCAATGCTGCAATGCTTAATTAATTTCTAAAATTTTGAAGCTCAATGATGGGACGCCGCACTTCCTGCGTTATAACGCTCACATAAATAAAAGTCTACAAAAATAGAAAATTCTATATACGGTCATTACGTTATATTATATTTTTTTCAATAAAAAAATATATTTTTATATTTTTTTCAAAAAAAGAAATTATTATTTACACTCAAATATGGGCAAAATAGCAAATGACATAAACACTCCAATTTTTTCATATTTGGGTTCCACTTCTAGTGATTGCAACCCAATAATGATTAATTTTTTCTTTCCATTAAAAGGGTATTTTGGGGAGATTTTTAGGGATTCCTTGGTTGGGATGTTTTTAGGGGACTTCTTTTGCATATAAATACAAGTAGTTTTGGAACAAAAATAATAAGAAGTGTTATTTTATGTTATAACATTTTAAAGGAAAATTTTGAAATGTTCATCCCAAAACCTTTTTTTTTTTAATTTATAAATACTTGCTTGGTGAAGTGAAATTCGTTTTTTATTTCAAAAAAATATATATATATTTGCTTCAAATATCTCATTATACACTTTTTTTTTTTAATTTTGGGATTAGAAACATATAGCTAGGTTCAACTAACTTTCGGTTTCATTGAATTACAATAAGATCGCCATCACTCCATACAAAAACAATGAAGTGGCTTATTATTTATTTTCCTTCTTTAAGAAAGGTTTTCAAAATGTGGGACTAAAAAAATTAATTTACATCGTTTAATTAGAATGAAGATTGAAAATATTGATACTCAAACCATTTGTGGTTCATAATATTGAGTCATACTCAATAAAAAAAAAAACAAAACCCCCGGGTAGCTCATTCATGTATCGCCTCTTGCACACACTTTATTCTTGATTAAAGAAACTTATATAAACAAATTTTATAAAGAAACAGTATTATTATCAAAATTAGTAAAAGGAGCATTGATTAATTAAAATTTAAATACGAGCAAATACGTCAAAATAAATGGCATCATTGAAATACACCATTCAAGTTGGCATATTACTTACATATATATGAGAGAGAAAAAGGAATATGCCATTTAAAATGGCGTTTTACTCACATAAGAGGAAAAGATGGGGAAGAGCAAGTGAGAGAGCAAGTGAGAGAGGGTGATGGCAGCAGAAGAGAGAGAGAGGAGATGACAAAAGTGAGAGAAAGAGGGGGAGATGGAATTTGATAATTTAAAACTTTATAAGATAAACTTTAATAATTTAAATCTTTAAAAGAAACTTTAACAATTTAAAATTTTATAATATAATTTAAAACATATATTTAATAATTTAAACTAAATTTATATAAAACTTTATAAGTTTTAATTAAATATAATAATTTAAAAAATTTATATTTTTATAAACTAATATTATATTTATTAATATTATATTATTAAAAATTTGTATTTATTTTAAAAATTACTAATACTATATTATATATATATATTTAATTTACTTAAATTATATTTCATTATATTTTTAATCTATTTTTATGAAAAAATTATTAGAATAAAATTTTAAATTTTTTTTTAATAAATTAAATTGCTAATATTTAAAATTCATTAGAATATACTTTATTAAATTTCTAATATTAAAAATGATATTTTATTATATTTTAATCTATTTTTTATCAAAATTTTATTAGAATGAAAATTTAAAAGTTTTATTATGAATAAATTTTTTATAAAAATACATTGAAATTTTTTTTATTAAATTACTAAAATTAAAAATACATTGAAAATAATATAGTATTTAAAATTTTAAAATTAATATTTAAAATAATTTTTTGACATTCAAAATAATATTTAATTAATATTTAAAAATAATATGAATTTTATTGTTTAATATATATTATCTTAATATAATATAAAAAATGATACTTTTATATTTAAAATAATAGTTAAAATAATATTTAAATATGATATTTTAAAATTTTTATATGATTAATAATTTCATGAAAATTTTTACCCAAAAATATTAAACATATAAACCATAATTTATGAATTAAAAATAATATATAAAATATATATAGTGGAGAGAAGCAGCCCACGTTACATACTTACATGGCATTTTATCTCTCTTCTGCCGTTCTCTCTCTACATTTTTCTCAGTTTATTTCTGAAATTTCTGCCACCTTTCCCTCTCTACACCTCTTCTTATGAATACGCCTAGAAGTTTGACGTATTATGAATACGCTAATTGTTTTAGCGCATTCTACTACTTGTTTTAGCTCATTCTAAATGCGCTAATTGTTTTGACGCATTCTAAATCACACGAATTAGCTCCTTTTAAACTTTTAAATAAACATGTCGTTTCTGCTCATTATGATAATTAACACGTTCCTTTAAAAAAATTAGCCTATAAACAAAAAAATTTCATATTTACTTATATTAAAGTATGATATTTCAATAATATTTGTTTAGATTACAAAAAAGTGAGAAGATTCCGCTTAGATTAGGGCCTCTCAAAAGAGAGGATAAAGGAGAACCACATAAATAAAAGAGATGGCAATTTATAACATTTTAATGCTCTCCCAAAATTTGAATATTCTCTATTTTTGTATAGGATGTGAACAATCCAACACAACCACAAATTATTATTATTATTTTCCAACTAATATCATATATGATATAGAGCAACAGCTTCTTTTATCTCTCTTCTAAATCTGCACATTCAACAAACTTTTTCCGGATTTTTTTCCAATGAAAATTGAGTCTTTAATAAGAAGAAAACCACTAAATTTAGAATGCATCCCTCAACCTGTCCAAACTATAAATTCCCTCCAAAAAAATTCACCTTCATAAAAAAAGGCAGAAAATTTCTTCTATATGGAAGATCTGATTCCAGGCCTTCCAGAAGAAATCAGCTTGGAGTGCCTTATTCGAGTCCCCCATGGAACCCTCCCTCTTCTTCGACAAGTCTGTCGCAGGTGGAAACTGTCACGCCCCAGAATCTAACTTGGAAAGAATGTCGATCAATTCGCAACAATTTACCAGAGTTATCTATAAATCCTTCAGTAAGCATTCTATCAAACATCTATAACATTTAAAACTTCAATATAACTGTCGATTCATATCACAAAACATCATGTACAATACTCAGGAACTACACTATCAATACAAGTAGAAAAGCTATCCTGTCCTGAGTACAAAAGAATCATCAATCTAACAAAAGCACTAAAACCTGTAGATCTGGATCAATGCCTATCTCCTGCTCCCGAGCCCTGACCTGAAAATATCAACCACATATAATGAGCTTTACAAAGCCCAGCAGGTCACATAATACCTATAACTGAAATCAAAGCACGGCAATGCTATCAATATGCATGTCAATCTAATCAATCCAAATCAGTCAATGGTCAATGAGTCTATGCAGCGGAAATCAATAGTCAATAAAACCAGTCAATGCAGCGGCAGGCAATTCGATAATCAACTAAATCAATCAACGTCGTCAATCAAATCGATGCTATCAAATCAATACGATCTATTCAATTGAAATCAATCGAGAAAGGCGATACGAAACAATGAATCTATAAAACAGTCAATACAGTGAAGAACAGTAGCGACAGTGAATCTATAAGTCTATAGGCAGCAATATCAATGAATCTATAAGCAGTAGTCGATGTCCATGCTATCAATGCAATATCTATATCCATTTCTATATCAATGCTTAATGTCGATGCACAGAAATCAATCAGTGAAATCAAGAAATCATACGATCTAGTAAATCCAATCAAAGTCGATAAAGCAGGAATCTATAAATCAATGAAATCATAAAGCAATACAGTAAACATGCAATTCAATACTATATACTGAACAAGTATAATCTACTGGCTATGTTGCTGTTGTAGAATCCATATTGCTGTTGTAGATAATACATTGGTTCAATCAATAAGAGTCGTCACTCTTTTCGCCCGTCGGCATATCAATAAACTCCTTATGTCTCCCTTCAATAATCAATAATCAATGTTTAAAGGAAAGCCCGTCGGCCCACCATCCTGTACAGGTATCAATATCAATCTCCACCAATGTTCAACCAGGTTCCACTTGCGATCAGTATCAATAGTCAATTCAATCAATAAATAATTCAATAGTCAATATTAAAGCAATCATATCAATAATCAATGCATATCAGTTCAATCTATCAATCTCAGACAATTCAGGAATCGTACGAAAATCGGGCAGCATAACGGTAGTCGGTCAAATTTACACAAAAATCCTGCAAAAAGACACAGTTTCCAAATCTTTCCAAATTACAGTAGAATATCTATAGCGTCAATACAAGACTATCGATCTATAAAATCCAAATCAAATCAGGTCCTGATATTATTCTATTCAATTAAAATCGATTAAAATCACGTAGAATCAATTCCGACCGGTAAAATCTTCGTAGAATACAGTCAAATCGTGTACAATAATCATATCTATAACATACTAAAAGTTGTGCGGTGGAAGTTGTGTCAAATCAAAACCATGTCGAAAAGTCGACTACGAAAACACAAAACAGATCACATCTCGGTCAAAACACAAAATCTCTGAAAACAGAAACAGGGTTCGGAGTCCTTACCACGAGATCTTCACTTTTCCCAACAGCAGCGTCGGACGAAAAGCGCTCCGCGGTCTCCGAAAACCAGCTTTTCTCTTTTCTTCCTTTCTCTTTCTCTCTCTACAAAATATCTGATTTAACAAATGATTTTCTCTCTCCTCAAAACGAGCTCATTTCCTTAAGTAATGCTCATATCGGCCCGGCCGATCGTCTCGATCGTCCTGGACGATCAGACCAAATTCCTATCGTCCTGGGACGATTTTTCAGGACGATAATTACTGTTCATAGGCGATAAAAACCCCTACTCACTGACTTGTGCCATCCACTAATCGTCCCGGGACGATACCTCGATCGGCCTGGACGATTTCATCCAGAAATCATTCCAGAAAGCATTCCAGAAATCAGCTATTTTCAATGCACTGATCGGCCTGGACGATCCAAATTTCGTCCTGGCCGATTCTGGGAGGAAAATCCAAATCAGAGAGGAACAGTAAGGAAACGAGATATTACAATCTCCCCACCTTAGAAAAATGTCGTCCCGACATTTCCCTACAGGTGCGAAGCAGAAACGACGATGCAAAACAAATCCAAAACAAAACTCGTCGAAATCTATACAGAACACACAATGCAATCAATCAAATGTCAATATGCGATGTTCATATGTCAATATCAATCGGTTAGTCAAATCAATCTTACCAGTAGAATCTTCTGGTCGTTGCTGATCCTGGTGCTGTAAACTCTGTAGACTGTAGATGCGTGGCACCACTGGAGGTCGTGGCGCAACTGTCTCCCTCTGATCTCTGACAGTCCTATCATCAATCCTGTTTGCTGATCTCTCACTGTAGGCCCTCGAGGCAACAGTCCTCTGTTGTCATGTACTCGTGCCAGAATCAGTCCTTCCATCCAGTCCTTTCTGAGGACAATTTGCTGCTCTGTGTCCTTGCTGTCCACAGTGAAAACACTGTCCCGTCAATAGGTAGCACTGACCTGCATGTCGTCTACCACAATGACTGCACGTGCCAGAACCACCAGGCGATACTATCGATGCTGATCGTGACGCAGATCCCGATGCAGATCCCTTCGAACCCTCATACCTGCTTCTCTTCTCTCTATCTCTGGAATCATCTCGTCGTACGTCATCTCTCCTCCTCCTGGTATCCTCGTACCTCGATACTGGTGTCGCCAAATCAATTTCTATCAATCGAGCCCGCTCCACTAGCTCAGAAAACTCATGGATCCGGAAAGGTACTAGTGGTTGCCTCAGCTCTCTATTCAATCCGTGCAGAAATCTATAACATTTGTCTTCAGAAGTAGGAATCAAGTGAGCAGCGTACCTCGCAAGTGCAGTAAACTCGGACTCGTACTGCATCACTGACTTGCGGCCTTGCTCTAAACTCATAAAAGCTTCCTGCATCTGTCGCTGAGCTGACGGTGGTACGAACCACATCCTGAACACTGTAGTGAACTCATCCCAGGTGATCTCAGCATTGGTCTTCCCCTGGAATTTCTCTCTCTGCTGTCCAATCCACCATCTCTCTGCCTCACTCTCCAACATGAATACTGCCAAAGGTACTTTTCTATTCCCCGGACACTGCATACTATCAAAAATCTTCTCTATCCTCATTATCCAATCCTCAGCAGCCTGTGGTCCTACAGCCCCTTTGAACAACGGAGGCTTCAGCTTATGAAACATCTGTAAATGTCTATCAACTTCTTCCTCTTTGCTCCCACTCATCTTGCTCTGGGCATCCCCCATAACATGTGCAATCGCAGTAGCTAACTGCATCATACTCTCTGACGGTACTGGAGATGCGCTGTGTTGCTCATTTGGTACACTGGATTCTGCCGGAGGATCCATATCTTTTCACCTGCACAATTCAAAACGAATGATACACACATGCAATGATGTATGCCAATGAAGCTCTTAAAGCTACCAAATCTACCCAATCTCTCAATCCAAACCTACAACTCTGGTAACAATCCATTCTTCCAATAACATTGCTCTGATACCAACTTGTCACGCCCCAGAATCTAACTTGGAAAGAATGTCGATCAATTCGCAACAATTTACCAGAGTTATCTATAAATCCTTCAGTAAGCATTCTATCAAACATCTATAACATTTAAAACTTCAATATAACTGTCGATTCATATCACAAAACATCATGTACAATACTCAGGAACTACACTATCAATACAAGTAGAAAAGCTATCCTGTCCTGAGTACAAAAGAATCATCAATCTAACAAAAGCACTAAAACCTGTAGATCTGGATCAATGCCTATCTCCTGCTCCCGAGCCCTGACCTGAAAATATCAACCACATATAATGAGCTTTACAAAGCCCAGCAGGTCACCTAATACCTATAACTGAAATCAAAGCACGGCAATGCTATCAATATGCATGTCAATCTAATCAATCCAAATCAGTCAATGGTCAATGAGTCTATGCAGCGGAAATCAATAGTCAATAAAACCAGTCAATGCAGCGGCAGGCAATTCGATAATCAACTAAATCAATCAACGTCGTCAATCAAATCGATGCTATCAAATCAATACGATCTATTCAATTGAAATCAATCGAGAAAGGCGATACGAAACAATGAATCTATAAAACAGTCAATACAGTGAAGAACAGTAGCGACAGTGAATCTATAAGTCTATAGGCAGCAATATCAATGAATCTATAAGCAGTAGTCGATGTCCATGCTATCAATGCAATATCTATATCCATTTCTATATCAATGCTTAATGTCGATGCACAGAAATCAATCAGTGAAATCAAGAAATCATACGATCTAATAAATCCAATCAAAGTCGATAAAGCAGGAATCTATAAATCAATGAAATCATAAAGCAATACAGTAAACATGCAATTCAATACTATATACTGAACAAGTATAATCTACTGGCTATGTTGCTGTTGTAGAATCCATATTGCTGTTGTAGATAATACATTGGTTCAATCAATAAGAGTCGTCACTCTTTTCGCCCGTCGGCATATCAATAAACTCCTTATGTCTCCCTTCAATAATCAATAATCAATGTTTAAAGGAAAGCCCGTCGGCCCACCATCCTGTACAGGTATCAATATCAATCTCCACCAATGTTCAACCAGGTTCCACTTGCGATCAGTATCAATAGTCAATTCAATCAATAAACAATTCAATAGTCAATATTAAAGCAATCATATCAATAATCAATGCATATCAGTTCAATCTATCAATCTCAGACAATTCAGGAATCGTACGAAAATCGGGCAGCATAACGGTAGTCGGTCAAATTTACACAAAAATCCTGCAAAAAGACACAGTTTCCAAATCTTTCCAAATTACAGTAGAATATCTATAGCGTCAATACAAGACTATCGATCTATAAAATCCAAATCAAATCAGGTCCTGATATTATTCTATTCAATTAAAATCGATTAAAATCACGTAGAATCAATTCCGACCGGTAAAATCTTCGTAGAATACAGTCAAATCGTGTACAATAATCATATCTATAACATACTAAAAGTTGTGCGGTGGAAGTTGTGTCAAATCAAAACCATGTCGAAAAGTCGACTACGAAAACACAAAACAGATCACATCTCGGTCAAAACACAAAATCTCTGAAAACAGAAACAGGGTTCGGAGTCCTTACCACGAGATCTTCACTTTTCCCAACAGCAGCGTCGGACGAAAAGTGCTCCGCGGTCTCCGAAAACCAGCTTTTCTCTTTTCTTCCTTTCTCTTTCTCTCTCTACAAAATATCTGATTTAACAAATGATTTTCTCTCTCCTCAAAACGAGCTCATTTCCTTAAGTAATGCTCATATCGGCCCGGCCGATCGTCTCGATCGTCCTGGACGATCAGACCAAATTCCTATCGTCCTGGGACGATTTTTCAGGACGATAATTACTGTTCATAGGCGATAAAAACCCCTACTCACTGACTTGTGCCATCCACTAATCGTCCCGGGACGATACCTCGATCGGCCTGGACGATTTCATCCAGAAATCATTCCAGAAAGCATTCCAGAAATCAGCTATTTTTAATGCACTGATCGGCCTGGACGATCCAAATTTCGTCCTGGCCGATTCTGGGAGGAAAATCCAAATCAGAGAGGAACAGTAAGGAAACGAGATATTACAGAAACAAGCAACTGAATCCCCCTTCTTTCATCACCTCCGTCGCTCTGCTGGTTCCTTCCACCATCTCATCATCTTCATAGAGGCCCGTCGTGCAGCCAAACGCTCCCTCAGGTTCTTTTCCTCCCACCCCTACTGTCGTCTCGCTACCCTCAACCAATCCACCGGTGAGTGGGCTCCCCTCCCACCAATCCCTTTCTACCTACGCCACCCCTTTTTCTTTTGTGTCGTTGCCTCCGGCCTCCACCTCGTCGTTATTGGCAGCTTGTATCGAGACTCCTTAAGTTGCAATGATAGCGTCTATGTCTATAGCTTCCTCTCCAATACCTGGCATCTCGGCCAGCCCATGCCTGGCCCCACCCGCTTCTTATTCGCTTGCGCCGGCAGCCCAAACAACCAAGTATACATCGCTGGGGGCCACGGTGAGCGAAATAATGCCCTTAAATCTGCGATGGTTTATGATATTGCCAAAGGCAACTGGACAATGTTGCCGGAGATGACGAGGGAACGTGAGGACTGCACGGGAGTTTTTGCAAAGGGACTGTTCCAGGTTATTGGTGGTTCGATGCAGAAGAGATTAGAGTGGAGTAGAGAAGCATTTGATGTAGGAGAATGGCGATGGCGAGCAATGGAGGAGGATGCGGTGTCGGAGGAAGAGTTTTTGAAGACATGCATAATGGGAGGACATGGGCGAATTTATAAATGTGGCGTAGGAGGGAAGATGTTGTTGGTCAAGGAAGGAGAGGATTGGGAGGAGGTGGCAGAGTTGCCAGAGGACGTCAGAGGTTCTCCAATAATGGTATCTTGGGCTGAAAGATTGATGGTGGCGAGGGTGGAGTCTAGTGGCTGGCCTTCAGCTGTGTTTGTATTGGAGATGAAGGAAGGGGTGGCGATTGGGTGGCGGAGGGTGGAGTTTCCAAAGAAATATCATGGATATTTTTATACTGCTTGTGTTGATATCTAAAGTATGCTACATTAGCTCTGGCATGCTTAATGATCGATGATATGCATATATAAAATCGTAGTATTCTGCTTTTGTAATTTTGAGTAAATTGCTTGTAATATCTTAATATGAAATATATTATGATGAATTTTTAAAATTTAAAATTATATCAAAATTAATATAATATTTTAAATTATATTATCTCAATATAGATTCAAAATGTTTGAAATTCATTTTAATATATATTTTTAAGTAATCATTAATTTTTAGTTATGTTATTTGTCTTGTTCTCAACAAAAAAAATTGAAGAAAATAAAACTAAATTCAATAATTTAGGATATATTTTTGTCTATTGGTTAGGAGTATAACACTTCCTACATAAAGTTAAGAGTTACATTTATTCACTAATTTTTTTATTTTAATAATTTTAAAATTTATCATCAATAAGTTTTGATATAAAGAAACTTACATAAACAAAAAAAAGTTAGTTCATATATGCATTTCAATAATATTTGTCAAGATTACAAAAGAGTGAGAGAAGGTTCCGTCTCGATTAGGGCCTCCCAAAAGAGAGGATGATGGAGAACCACATAAAGAAAAGGGATGGTAAATTTATAACATTTTAATGCTCTCCCTAAATTTATATCTACCTTTGTTCTATTTTATATAAGGTGTGAGCAATCCAACACAACCACAAATTTTTATTTCTTTTTTCAACTAATCCTATATTTATGCCTCTTTTATCTCTCTTCAAAATCCACACATTCAAAAAATATTTTCTTGATTTGTTTCCAACCAAAATTAAGAGTCTCTAATTAGAAAAAAAAAATATTAAATTTAATATGCATCCCTTAACCCCTCCAAAACTATAAATCTCCCAAAAAATTTAAAACTTTATCGAAAATAGAAAATAAATTTCTTCAATATAGAAGATCTAATACCCGACCTTCCAGAAGAACTAGGCTTGGAGTGTCTTATTCGAGTCCCCCACGAAACCCTCACTCTTCTCTGACGAGTCTACCACCGGTGGAAACAAGCAACTGAATCCCCCCACTTTCACCACCTCTGTCGCTCCGCCAGTTCCTCCCACCATCTCATCATCTTCTTAGAGGCCCACCCCGCACCCTCCTCCATAACCAAATGCTCCCTCAGGCTCTTCTCCTCCCACCCCTTTTATCGTTTCACTGCTCTCAACTAGTCCACCAGTGAGTGGACTCCCCTCTCGCCAATCTCCTTAGTCCCCCCATTTTCTTTAGTGTCGTTACCTCCAGCCTCCACCTAGTTTTCATTGGTGGTTGAGACCCAAACTCCTTAAATTACAATGACGACATCTACATTTACAGCATCCTCTCCACCACCTGGCACCACATACGATCAATGCCAGGCCCCACCTGATTCTCATTCGCATGCACTGGCAGCCCAAGCAACCAAATATTCATCATCGGAGGCCAACCACGGCGAGCAGAAGAACACTCTAAAATCTGCGATGATTTACAATATTATCAAAGACAACTGGATGATGTTGTCGGAGATGGAGAGAGAGCATAAGGAATGTATGGGAGCATTTGAAGAGGGACTATTCTAGGTGGTTGGAGGTTTAATGCAGGAGAGATTCGAGTGGAGCAAAGAGGCATTTGTTGTAGGAGAATGGTGGTGGTGGGTAGTATGGGAGGAGGCGACACAAGCGGAAGAGTTTTTGAAGACATGCGGTGGGAGGAGATGGGAGAATGTATAAATGTGGCAGAGGAGGGAAGATGTTGCTGGTCAAGGAAGGGGAGGAATGAAGGGTGGTGGCAAAGTTGCCTGAGGACGTCAAAGGTTCTCTAATAATGGTGGCTTGTGTAGAAGATTGTTGGTGTTGAGGGTGGAGTGTTGCGACTGGCCTTTATCAGTGTTTGTGCTGGAGATGAAGCAAGGGGTGGTGATTGGGTGGCGGAAGGTGGCATTTCCGAGGAAATATCAAGGTTGTTTTTATACTGCTTGTGTTGATATCTAAGGTAGACTACATTAGATCTGGCGTGCTTGATGATAGATGATATGTGTATGTAAAATCTTATTAATCTAATTATGTGAGATCAAAGATACTATGTTTTGTTAATGTAGTTTTGATTATGAATTTTGATTTTGTTTTGAGGATATAAGAAATGATCTATTTGCCTACGAAGAATAAATGATTGTGACCTGCTTTTGTAATTTTGAGTAAATTGCTTGTAATTTTTACTATGAAATATATTTATTTATTTATTTTAAAATATCTTAATGTAAAATATATTATAATGAATTTTAAAATTTTTAAAATTATATTAAAATTAATGTGATATATAATATTTTAAATTATATTATCTTAATATAAATTCAAAAAATTTGAAATTCATTTTAATATATATTTTTAATTTTTTACATAATATCCTAATATAAATATTTTTAGTTATGTGATTTGTCTTATTCTTAATAAAAAAATGGAAGAAACAAAACTAAATTCAATGATTTAGAGTATATTTTAGTCTATCGGTTGCGAGTACATTCCTAACGACGAGTTAGAGGTTTTGGATGTGAGTTTGTAGGTATATTCAATATTCATTATGTTTTTTATTTTATTTTAATAATTTTGAAATTTATCATCAATAATTTTATAATAAGGATATCATAATTTTTTTCATTTATAAATTATACTATTTTATTGAGTAGCTGAGAGATGTGGAATTGTGCATATTATCAAATAGTTTTAAGTTTACTAATGTTGCGTCCAAGAGTATTCGTAGTAGTAGAGAAATATAAAGTTTAACGTCTTAGCGTTGTACGAAAATCCGGCACGCAATCAGATAAGAGAAAAGATCTAGCATTTAGAAGACACCAAGATTTTTACGTGGAAAACCCCTAAAAAAGGGGGAAAAACCACGGGGCCTAGCTCAGTTTGAATGAATCTACTAGTATAGTAGTTGATTACAAATGAGGCCCTTCCTTGGGGGATGGCCTTATTTTGGTGTACATCTCATAGAGTACATTACATAGTGAGAATACAAAGAATCACTGCTGATGTATTCGTTTGGTTTGAGGGACTGTTGTCAGCGGGCGACGGAGGTCAGAAAGACTGTTGTCTGACGACGAAGGTCAGAAGGACGGCATCAGGTAGAAGTCCAACAATGGAAAGAATTCCTCTTCTGATAGATGTCCAGCGAAAGTCCGATAATCGGTAGAAGTCCGGCATCAGGTAGAAACTTTGCGATGTGTGAAGGTCTGGCATCGGGTAGAAGTCTGACGTCTGCTGGAGGCCGAGGAGAACTCCAGCGTCACTTGGGCAGAGCTTCGGCGTCAGGAGGGAACTTTGTCGCTAATTGGAAAGAATTTTAGCATCCCGTGGAAGTTGGACAGAATTTCGGCGTCTCCCGAATATTCGACAGAATTCCGGCGTATTCAGGCGGCGGAAAGAACTCCGACGGTGGTCGAGGAGGAGCTGATTCTCCTCTTTCCTCTCTTCTTCTTCTCTTCTCTTCTTCTCTCTCTTCTCACTTGAGTCCTCTTGTGAAGAATGAGGGCTCTATTTATAGTTTTTCTGGAGTGGCATGGCTTGTAAATAGGTGTGAGATCAGAGGCGAATAGGGAGTGGTTGAATGGACGGTTGATGTTGAATCCTTCAATCGTGCACCGTTCGTTGGACATTTGAAGGCCTTGGTGATGTCGGAATTCGGCGATCTTGGGCTCGTTGGATTCGCTCGTCGAGCCGCTCGATTCGAGTATAAGCTCGTTAAAATCGAAGACCGTTTGGTAACTCAAATTGTGGTATGAGCTTTCCAACAACACTTCGGGCGTTTGATTTGGGCTCGGATTGAGTTGAATTTTGTGTCGTTGGGTTCATATTTCCAAGACGCTCAGTTTAAATATAAGCTTGCTGAAATCAAAGTTCAGGTGATCCCGGATTTAATTTTTGAAGTTTCCAACATGATGTTTGCCTCGAGATTCGTGCTCGATCAAGATAATTCTTTGATAACGTATCAACTAATTTTATCTCATATTTTGAATCTCATATTAAAACAGTATATATAATTTCACCCATTTGATTGTCTTGAATATTTAAATAATTATAATTCTTATAAATAATTTTAAAATTTGATGCAAAGATATATGGCCTATAAAATTGTACTGTTTTATAAAATCGTACTGTTTTATAAAATCCTAGTTTCTCCTATCAATTTTTGAATATTTTTTTATCTAATTTCTAATTTTTGTTTGCTCATTTTAGCGTGTTAGTTGGGAGCTCAGACTTGCAACCAAACTATTTTGGATTTGAAACTCGTATATACAATGTTTAAATTTATGATGTGATTATAACTACTAATAAATTAGGCTTTCGCAGCACATTTTAAGACCTACTACAGTGGTTTAAGAACCGTTGCAAATCCATTGTATTTGTGTTCGTTGGAATGTCTTTAGCAGCATATTTATAAGTGCTGTTGTAGGAAGGCTTTAGCAGCGCTTTTAGCATGTGTTAAAACCGCTGCTAAACAGTCGAATTGATTAAAAAGGATATAATGAAAAAAAAAAACAAATTTTACGATCAAATTATAAATATCAATAAAATACTATACAAATATAAATTCAGCTAATATTATCAACATATAAATCTCTAAGTGCTTTAGTACTTGCTCTTCTACAACTAAGATGTAGAACTCTTATATGTGGACCTACAATCACCATTATTGTTGAATTTGCTTCTCGCTTCAAAACAAGAACCTGATGACTGCACCAGTTGTTCACCATCCACAACTAGAATAGGAACCTTCTTATAGTCTAACCATTTGATTTCCTTCTTGCCAAAAGGGTTTACTTCCACAACCTTGTATGGTATATCATGATAGTCTAAAAATGCTGCGGTGAAATTAAAAATAAGACATAAAATAAACGTTAACTCAATTTTTCAGGATATGCCAAAATATGAAAAGGGCCTTATGTGTTCAGAAGCTCATGAGACGGTGACTGCAATCAAACACATTTCAGTGCACAAAACAACTGTCAATCAGTTGTGTAAGAGCGAAGCTTGTGCGAGAGAAGGATGAACAGACCGGTTTTGTCCATGCTTGGCCGAGAGGGAGTGATCGGGATTGGCTAAGGCATCGAACAAGCAAACAAAGAGGAACGAGTGGAGCTTGTGTGAGAGAAGGAAGAACGGACTCATGGATCCTTGGCCGAGAAGAGAGATCAGGATTGGAATCGGCTAGGGCATCAAACAGGGCGAACAAAGGATAATCAGGATCGCGCGTGGGAGGTAGTGGGCTTCTTACTCAAGATAACTCATGGATTTGTCAATTGTATATCTTCCGTGTGGTTTAATAAATTTAGTATGGCAAGGGTCTTTCAAGATGGATTCGAATTAAGAGATTACTCTCTTGTATATCAAGTTTAGCCCTTTTTGGATTTAGCCTGACCTAGGCAAATGATTGAGTGTATGATTTAGAGAAGTGATGCTCTTGAGATTGGGCATGTGTGTATGTAATTGAAGAGGTAAATCATCAAATGGTTATAAAGTGGGGATGCTAAGCAGAGGAGTTGGATGACTAGAAGGTTAAGGGATATGACGGCTTGAGAAATTATTTGGAGTGTCTAACTAAAGCTATAAACTCAAGGATGATCCAAGCGTTAGTGATGAATGGTGGGGCGGCGTTATAGCTTGTGAAAAAGATTAGGGAATCTCTGATAATGTGAAAAGATAAACAAATATATTGAGTTCAATTAGGAATTTTTTTTTTATGTGAGGTTAAAAGCCTCGGAATAGATTTTAGTATGTGAGGACAAATTAGCAAGATGAGAACACACAAAGTTCAATTTATGAAAAATAAGAAAAAAGATTAAAGATAACATAATTCTGATCCTACTAAAGAATTATAATGGTCATTGCCAACATGCCTTCAACCTTGCTTGGGAAGAAATATAACTGATAACAAAATAATAACCTACTATTACATGCAAAAATAGGTTTCATTTAAGAGAAATATAAATAATATTTAATGAAAAATAATGAATTCATAACCTAGCTCTAATACAACATGTAAGAATTTTCTCCATTCAAGAAAGATTTTTCTTAATTATGCAAATCAAACTTTAATTTTCTACATAAAATTATATATCCAAGTTATTCATAACGATCTCCTTCATGAAATTTAATTGATAAACGATTCATAAATGTTTAATGAATTCTGTCTCTTTTGACCGATGTGATTTAGTTAGATAATTAATTATTAAATCATAATTAAAATTTAAGTGAAAGTTGTGGGACACTTAGTAAAAATATTTCTAACATTAAGAATCTTCTACCAGAAATAACTGATCTCGTTTAAGAGTAAATTAGGTAATATCATGCTAAAAACCAGTAAAAAGTAGGCCATTAATTGGAAATGTATTTGTGGGCCATAGGGAGGAACGGTTCTAGCACTATATAAGTCTCCAATCTAGCGCCAAACTAGGCCATAGGTTGGGACCTAGTATGGGGCGGCCACGGCTTGAGGTTGAGGTGGCGAAGAGGAAGTTGTAGTCATAGACCACTTCGAAGCAAGTTAATGTTTCAGATTCGCCAAAGAAGATGAGGTGGTCGACGAAGGCAGTGAGGGTGCAGAACGTGGGAGGCTTTGGGCGAAGAAAAGGATTGTAGGGAAGGGAGCCCACTCACTTGAGGACTCGTGGAGGGCAGCGAGATTGTAGAAGGGGAGGGAGGGTCTACCTGTGGCGGAGAGGGTAGGGTGATGTTCGTTATTAATGCAAAATTATATTTATTAATTAAGTATTATTAAAACTAAAAACATTTTGTTATAAAAGGATGTCTCTTGGCTAACTTTTGTTTCAGTATTTTTTTATTTAAATCGTGACTTCCTGTACGTGAGTTAGTGTGTGAAATTAAAAAAAAGCTTATGTTCTATTTTTCTTGTATTCCTTTGAGCATTTTTCTTCTGTTTTGTTTCTCCATTGTCTACAATATTGATATCAGAGTCCGGTTTCGATTGAAGTGGGCGTCGAATTTATGAATGGAAGTAAAGTTTTAGAAGATCTTGTGTATTCTTTTAAAACAAGATGTGTGATTCTCATTCAAGTATTTTAAGAAATTTTTCATGGCAATAAGTATTTTTTCTCAACCTTCGATTCCCATCTTCAATTGTGAGAAGTATGAGTTTTGGAGTATCAAAATGAAGACCTTGTTTAAGTCACAAGATTTATGAGATCTTGTGGTGAATGACGTGCAAATTGGAGAAGATGAAAGGAGAAACAATGATAACAAGAAGAAATATTCAAAGGCATTGTTACAAGCTATTGATGATAGTGTATTTTCAAGAATTTCTATGGCAGAGACATCAAAGGAAGCTTGGGATTTTTTTGAGAAAGAATTTCTAGGTTCAATAAGAGTAAAGACAGTAAAGTTGCAATCTATGCGATGTGATTTTGAACATCTAATCTTCATAAAATATATCTAAAAATTATTTTATCAAATAATTATAATTTTATCCAAATAAAATAATATCTCAATTTTGAACAAATTAAAACCCAAATTCACTCAAATTATATATACAAACTTAAAATCTAAAATCTTTTAAAGGAAAGTTTAAGATCTTAAATCTAAAAAAAAAAGTTAGAAAATTAAATAAAAAGTAATTAAAAAAATCTAAAAATTTATAAATAATAATTGAAGATGAGATGATAAATATGTGATAAAAGTAGTTTTTTTTTTTAGAAACGAGCGTACCTAGAATTAATATTAGGAGAAGGATCGCTTTTGCAGGAAAATATATAGTTTGGAGCAAAGTGGCCAAAATGATTGGCGTTGATGGTGCTTGTCAACAAAAAGCCCAAAGTTTTGACTAGTTCTGTTGCTTAATTTTTTTCCATTTTTTAATAAGAACAAGACAAAAGAAAAAAAAAAATCATCATGATCTTAAGATGGACCAAGATTTACATGCAGATATCATCATTAAGCACGTCACTCTATAGATTCTATACATCAACAGAACAAGCACCATGAAAAAAGTACGAATTTTCCTTGGGAATCGCAAACCTCCGCCACGCAGTCGCCACCCCCTGCTTCATCTCCAACACATACGCTGCCGGAGGCCAGCCGGAACCCCCCATCCCCATCACCATCAATCCTTCACCCCAAGCCACCATCTTTGGAGCAACTTTGACATCCTCTGGCAACTCTTCCACCACCCTCCACTCGTCCGCTTCCTTGACCATCACCATTTTCCCTCCTACGCCACATATATAGATTCTCCCATCTCCTCCCACCACACAGGTCTTCGAACACGCTCCCTCCGGTACCGCCTCCTCCTCCACGGGCAGCCAACGCCATTCTCCTACATCAAATGCCTCCGCACTCCGCTCGAATCTCCCCTGCATTGAGGTACAATAACCGCTAACCACCCGGAACAACCCCTCCTTATTGTCTTCAAACACACCCGTGCACTCGTCTCTCTCTCTCTCGCCATCTCCGGTAGCATTGTCCAATCGTCTTTTGCAATATCATAAATCATCGCTGATTTCAGGGCGTTCTTTTCCTTGTCGTGGCCTCCGGCGATGAATACTTGGTTGCTTGGGCTAGCGGTGCAGGCGAAGAAGGAACGGGTTGGGCCTGGCATGGGCCGGCCGCGGCGCCAAGTGGCGGAGAGGAAGTTGTAGACGTAGACGGCATCGGAGCAAGTTAAGGTTTCGGGGTCCCAGCCGCCGACGACGACGAGGTAGACGCCGGAGGCAGCGAGGGCGCAGAAAAGGGGGAGGCTTTGAGGGAACAAGGGGATTGTAGGGAAGGGAGCCCACTCACCGGAGGACTGGTGGAGGGCAGCGAGACGGTAGGAGGGGAGGGATGGTCTACCTGCGGCGGAGATGGCACGTTGGGCTTGTAAGACAATGATGATATGTTCAGAGGAATTGGCGGATCGGCGGAGGCGGTGAAAGAGGGGAGACTCGGTTGCTTGTTTCCATGAGCTGCATACTCTTCGGAGAATAGGAAGAGTATCATGGGGGACTCGGATGAGGCACTCCCAGCCCATTTCTTCAGGGAGGTCTGGAATCATTTGAAAGGTGGCACTGGCTTGTGGAAGGGATTGGGGAGTTATATAGTGCTAGAACCGTTCCTCCCTATGGCCCACAAATATATACTACTATTATAAAAGGCGCTTGAGTTTCCTTCCTCCGGCAAATCTTGTTCATCCATTCTACTTATTTTTTAATTATCTTGGCCATCCATTCTATTAAAAATATTTAATAAATAAAAAATTCACATTATATAAATTAATTCTCTGCACATTTTATCATAAATTTTATGTACGTTTTACCATTATTAAATCTAATTCTATTAATTTTACATTTAATGATCATTCTAATCTAATTCTCTGCACGTTTTATCATAAATTTTATGTACGTTTTACCATTAAAGCAAATTCTATTAATTTTACATTTTCGGCATGTTAGATTCCCTAAGTTTAATTTATTAATTCTTTTGGACGTTTTATTAATTCAAAGCTATTTAAGATAGTATTTTATTAATTCCGTTTCGTGCAACTCTAAACATATCCTAATATCGCCTTCACCTCTTCATATTCGCGCCGTCATCCATACTCTTCGGCTTGCTCTAGCTAACTCCACTCGCCAAGGTAGGTTTCTCTCCAAAAATTTTGGACTCTTAAACTTCTTTCAAGTTTGTTCTTCCCAGCAATTAAGCACCCGTATTTTTATTTCGGTGTTTCAACTTCTTAAACGTTCTAGCTGCCTCCGCTCGCCGTCATGTTCTTCGGTAGATTTCTTTGCCTATATTTTTTTAACTTCTTAAATGTTTCAGGATCATTTCTTCAATTATTTCCGTCTCCTTGAATTCTTCAAAGTTTTATTTTGGTGATTTGGATGCATGAAGATGAATTTAATCATTAAAACGTTTAAGCCTCCGACCATTAGTTTCCCGTAAGATGACTGTCACAATGTTCTCTTTATCCCTTATATATATAATTGGTAAGATGACTGTGGCATGTTTTCACTTTAGTCCTTTCGGGATTTGGATTTCAATTCTGTATCTCTATTTTTTGCTTCAGCGAATCTGTACTATTTCGGCTTCAAATTTAGGTAATTATTTTTATATTTTTTGTCCGAATTATATTTCTTAAAATTGTTTGCCAAAATAGTTATATTTTTTTTGTTGATTACAATAAACTTCATTTATCACCTCATGCTTCCTATTCCTCAAATATCTTAATTATATAGTTGGTAATAGGAGAATAGTACCATTAACATTATGCAATCAGGATTTTGTGAGTATTCAATCATTATTCCTTGAAAAAGAATGTGTGGTAATTTTAGGGCATAAAATCTTCATTTAGGGCAAATTCTATTGGTAGTATCATATCTAATATAAAATTTGCCTCCTAAGATTTTTCTCTTAATCGCTCATATAATAAAAAGGGACGGGTGATAATTTCCAGAGTCTATAATATAATTAACATTATGAAAAACACACGAAAGATATTAGTAATGTAATATTTCTATAAACAAATATTTCACTTTCTTTTTAGGATTATTTTCATAATTTATCTACATCTAACATATTTATGCTGTGATTGTTCTTGCTTATTTATCATGTACTTCGGGGCTAAGGTAAATAATTTGCGCCTTTAATTATTTTTATTTAAGAAAATTTATAAATTTTTTGTGAAATTATGATTTCAATATTCTGTAATATTGTTATTTATAATTAATATATATTTTGTTGTTGTTTTACATTAGTTTTTATTCCAACATTTATTTTCATGACATTAAATTCTTCCCATAAATTGCGTCTAACTTTATTTCTTTCATTTTTAATCAATTACCAAGATTTGCACAAAATTGGTTACAATCTGAAAATTGTTTTCTTAATTTGAAAATTAATTGTTAAAATCTCATTGTTTAAGAATGTCAATTATAAGATTCTTAAAAAATGTATTTCATCTTTTAGGAAAACATTTGTCAACTTAAATTGAAGAATTCTTCAACATTTTTTCGCTATTTGGATGCATGAAGATGAATTCAACCATCGAAACGTACCAACCTCCGACCGTTCGGTGGCCGTAAGATGACTGTCGCATTTTCTCTTTCTCCCTTATATATTATTCTCACATGTTTTCTCTTTAGTTGTTTCGTTTTTGGATCTCTACTTCAGCTAACTTGTGAATCTCGACGCCATTTTGGCTTCAAATTTAGGTAATTAATTTTATGATGTAAATCATATATTTCTTGTCCGAATTATGTTTTTTAAAATTTTCTGATAGCTTTCTCATTTCTGGATCTCTACTATTTCTGATTCAGTGAACTAGTGAATCTGGACTTCATATAACCTTGATCGCACTGCTAAAAGCTATATGGAAACTTAAAACTAACTAATTTTATGTAACATACCGATTTGAATTTTTAGAATTTATATATTGCAATTATGGAACCATTGTAAATATCTTTTAATATTGATATTGTGCTCTATCTATTCTTAAATGTTGTTTTAAGGTTATTAATAGCTACTGATAAGAATTTTTATCTCATAAATTTTATTCAACATACCTTAAATGTTGTTTTAAGGTTCTTAAAAAATGTATTTTATCTTTTAGGAAAACATTTGTCAACTTAAATTGAAGAGTGAAATAGAATATCACTCCAATTCTTGTAGCTTAAATATGATATGTATTTACAAATATGCACAGCAGGAGCTGAGAGCAAGGAAATGCCTCTAGCTAATCACCCAGGCTGTTAGATTTAAATTCTTCTCCTGATCAAATTTCAATGATTTGTGTTAAGTAAGAATAATACATATAGCCTACATAAATAACATGAGACTTACCTTCAGCACAGAGAAATAATAATGCCTCGGTACTAGCTAATCTCCCAGGCTGTTTGATTGAAATTCTTCTCCTGATCAAATTTCAATTATTAGTGTTAAGTAAGAATAAATGCATAGAACCTACAGAAATAACATGAGACTTACCTTGAGTGCAGAGAAATAATTATATTGGAGACATCATTTTTTATTTCTCTAACTTTATTCACAACTGTTGAATCTATCTTCATCATCTCAATTTCTACTACAACATTTATAAACTCCATCCCTAACTCATGTGCAACATTTATAACCTCCTTCTCTACCTCATGTGCTAATTTCTCAATCCTTGCACTCTTACCAGAGCTTGCTGACTCTTCTGGATTTACAAATTTTGCCCCTTTGACTGTAATCTTCAACATCTCTTTTTGTAATTTATTGTTTTCAATCTTATTGTCCTCAACAATACTTTATTCCTTCTCCGAAGTTGCCGTCTCTTTTGAATGAACAATTTCAATCCTATCACCATTACCTTGTATTTCTCTTATAACAACTATTTCTGTATCTCTCCTTCTCGATGTCTCTTCAGACTGTTTTGGCTCTAAAAATTTTAACCTCTCCTTATAAATTTGCATATCTTATATATCTATCCGTGTCTCTCCTTGCGTAGTCTTCATAGATCTATCAAAATCAAAATTTCAGCTACGTGAAAGAGAACGTACAGCCTTTCTAAACAAATAAATTGAGGTATGGAAATAAAAACTTGTTATTTTTATGATATTAGTTCAACATAGAAAAAATATATATTTTAGTATTGAATTATAAAATTGTATTAATATATTTTCTACGTGATAACTTTAAGACCAACATATAACTTTTCATTAGTATAATTAATAATTAGAATTATTTAAAAGTATAAAATTAATAACTTTATTTTTTAATCAAAAAATATAATTAAATTTTTCATAAGATAAATTTCTATTTTTAAAATTTTATTCAAGTACAAAATTTTATTATTATTTTTATATAATAATTTGATCTTCTTATAATATATATTTATTAAATTCTAGCAACGTGCACGGACAATAAAACTAGTACATTTACAATGGCGCTTTTTACTGCTTTTTAGCATGATGTTACGTAATTTACTCTTAAATGAGATCAGTTATTTCTGGTAGAAGATTCTTAATGTTAGAAATATTTTTATTAAGTGTCCCACAACTTTCACTTAACTTCTAATTATGAGTAAATAGTTAATTATCTAACTAAATCACATCGGTCAAAAGAGATAATTCATTAAACATTTATGAATCGTTTAATTAAATAACCGGATTAGTAACTACCGGATTTCTGGACTCTATCTCATTGAGTATTAATTTTCTCCCAATATGATTGTTCTTTTCAGATCGCAATTATAATTTTTTGTACACAATTTTTTTAGCTGTTTTCGAAAAATTTGTACTAAAGAAATGCTTTCTATATCTTTAAGAAATTAATGTATCTATAGTTGTTTTATAAAGCAATAAGAAAGCTGTCCCGAGCTAATATTGTTCATTAAAAAGTTTTTATCAAAATTATTTAATTTTCAAAAAAAATTGACCCCTCTTATTTAAGTAACACCTCAAATTGTATATTCACATTATTCACATTATTAATAAATAAGCCTTTACTTTCACATAAAATTATGGCCCACAAATACATTTCCAATGGCGTTTTTACTGGTTTTCACAGTCTTCATATTAAACTTTGTTTTATATAATTTTCATTTCTTATATAAATGCTTTGGAAAGCATGTCCAGATGAGTTGACAAGACTTTGAGGTCTTGCTCTTCCTTTTTTTTTTATTCTCTTAATAAAAAAATTATTTGATATTTTGATTAATATCTCTGCTATGACTGATTGTCTATTTCATTAACCCTAGAAAGGTCTAGAACTGTTGAATTTGTCTTTGATATTAAGCTTTTCAATTGTGCTAAGTTGAACGGTATGGGTGGAATTGGATACAAATAGATTCATTGGATACTTTTAATTGAGATAAAAAAAAAAATTGTTGCATCTTGGAACATTCGTGGGGGGTGAAAAAATATAAAGTTTAGTAACCTAGCCTTGTACGAAAATCTAGCACGCAAACAGATGAAGGATATAGGTCTACAATACTCATATGAGACATCAAAGCTTTTACATGGAAACCCCTAATAGGGGGAAAACTCACGGGAGTTTAATTGAATCCACTAGTGTTTGCAATTGATTACAAATGAAGCCCTTCCTTGGTGCAAATGCCTTGGCTTGGTGTAGCAAGTATACATCATATAGAGTATATTAAATGGTGGGAGTTGGAAGGATCAGTGTTGACATGTTCATTTGGTTGGAAGAATTATAGTCGACAACTGATGCAGGTCGAAAGGACTATAATCGAGCGACGGTGGTCGGTTGGTGATGGTGGTTGGAAGGATCATAATTGACAAGAAACATAGGTCGGAAAGATCGTAATTGGGTGACGATGGCAGGAAGGATCGCATTCAGGTGACGGTGGTCGAAAAGACGGTAGTGAAGCGATGGTAGTCCGAAGGACCGTGATTGGCGGGCGACAGAGGTTGAAAAGACCATTGTCGTGTGATGGTGGTTGGAATGACCGTAGTCAGCAGGAAAATGAGGTCGGAGAGGCTGTAGTCATGTGAAGATGGTCAGAAGGACTGTAGTCGGTGGACGACGAAGGTCAGAAAGACCATAGTCAGATGACGATGGTTGGAAGAACCATAGTTGGTGGCCGACGGAGGTCGTCGAGACCGTAGTTAGTAGCGATGAAGGTCAGAAAGACTGTAATCCGAAGATATTGGTCGGAGATGTAACAGTCCAAACTCTTAACTATCGAGATATTATCTGCTTTGGCCTAAGAGCCTCACGGTTCTGCCCTGTTAGTGTAACTTCCTAGTAGGTCACCCATCTCAAAATTGTTATGGGATGAGCACACTTAATTTCGGAGTTTCTTTAAAAAATTTCAGCCATTACACTAAAAGACGTATCAATGCTAAAGAATTGGACTTTTTATTAATTAAGGCGTTTCACAATCTCCCCCACTTAAGTAACTAGCATACTTGTCAGAATCTGCATCCTAGAATCATCCACCAGGTAGACAGGACTCTAGAGGTGGCCCCTACAAGCTCAAGTGGTGGCTCTCGTCATGTAGCACTTTGTCCCACATAGGGTTCAAGATGTGGCTCACATGGTGTAGCACTTGGCCTTGTATAGCACTTAGCTCCCATCTTCCGGTTGGTGTATTGCTCTGATACCATTTGTAATAGCTCAAACTCTTAACTTTCAAGATATTGTTCGATTTGGCCTAAGAGCCTCAAGGTTTTGCCCTATTGTTGTAGCTTCCCAGTAGGTCACCCATCCCAGAATTGCTCTGGGATGAGCACGCTTAACAGTGAAGTTTCTTTCAAAAATTCCAATCATTACACCAAAAGGCGCATCGATGCTTAAGAGTTAGACTTTCTATTACTTAAAGAGTTTCACAGGAGAGGCCATACTCAGGTGATGATGGTCGAAAAGACCCTAGTCAGTGGGTAACGGAGGCTCGAGAGACTGTACCCGGCAAGCGATTGAGGTCAAAAAAACCGTAGTTGGCAAGAGATAGAGGTTGGAAAGACCGTACACTAGAGACGGTGGTTGGAGACACCGTAATCAATGGAAGTTGGAGGTTAGGGAGACCGTAATCAGACAATGTGGTTAAAAGGACTGTAGTCGACAGTGGTTAGACGAACCATAATTGGCATATGATGTTAGTGTATAGGCAAAAGTTCAATGATGATTGGTGGTTTGCTGAAAGTCTAATGAAGGTCTGTGACTGGGCAGAAGTTGGCGGCTAGGAAAAAGTCTGGAAAAATCCAACGACAATCGGAGGCCGGACGGTGGTCAAGGAAAAGCTTGGCGGCAATCGAGATCTCAGATTTCTTCATTTCCTCTCTTCTTTTCTCCCACTCCTATGAACAAAGAGGGTGTTATTTATAATTTTTTTGGGAATAACATGTCTAGCCAATGGATTATATTTATAATGGTGTTATTTATCATGGACGATTAGTACAAACTCTTGAACTGATCATACAGGACAATGCAGTTCGTAATATTAAAAAGAGTTGTTTTGTACTAATCATACAGGACGATCGTATAGGATCGTATAGGACGATCAGTACAAATTTGAATTGATCGTAAAGGACTATCTGGTGATTGTACAGTAGTATCATGTCAAATTCTGCACATCGTACTAGATGATCATATGATCGTACTATATTATATTTGATGGAAGAATTTATTTTTTAGGTTTTCAAGCCCTTTATTTAAGCTTTCTTCAATGATATTGTAAGTGTGTTTGCATGCATTAAGTCTTCATTCTTCTAGAGAAAACTTAAAGAGAGAGCCTTGAAAGGGAGAGAGAAAAGGATGGAGTTTGAGAGATAGAAGATCCTTATGGATTTCAAGGGAGTGTGGATGAGGTTTCACACAGTTGCTCCGACAAGCTTGCACCTTAGAACCATCATATTCAAGATTTCTCTTGAGAGAAGTTTTTGGAAGAAAAAGATTCCTTTGGTGTCAAAGGATTCTGCTCGTCACCTTAGAACCATCACCACGAACTGCATTGTCCTGTATGATCAGATCAAGAGCTGGTTGGGAGTGTTTTGAATGGACAACAGATATCAACTCGCTTGATCATATATCATTTATTGATTATTTAAGTATCTTAATGATGTTAGAATTCAGTGATCTTGGGCTCAATGGATTCCTCTCATCGCTCCGCTCGATTTGACTATAAGCATGTCATATTTGAATGTCATTTGGTCATCCAATTTATGCTTTAAATCCTCTAATTGTGCTTGAGGCCCTTGATTTGGACCAATTTAGGCTTGGATTAGATTTAATTTTGTTTCGTTGGGTTCGTCTTTTCAAGACATTCAGTTCAAATACAAATTTGCTTAAATCAGAGTTCAGATAAATTAGAATTTGCCTTGAGATTCGTGCTTGATTGAGAAAAAAAAAATTAAGGCAATTACTAAGTTACGCGAAAATACATTCTATTAAGCACGATTTTCAATACAATCCCCGTTTTGTGATAACAAAATAAGTTTATGAGATTACCTCTCTTTATGGAGAAGATTTAATAATATGTATTATAACAAAATTAATAATAAGAATAATATTTAATATAACATATAAATTTATAATAATAAAAATTTATATTTATAATATACATTATAATAAATTTATAATATACAAATTTAAAAACTTTGTAGGCCAAGCAGCCAAAATTCGGAGCCATGCAGAAGAGATTAGAGTGGAGTAGAGAAGCATTTGATGTAGGAGAATGGCGATGGCGAGCAATGGAGGAGGATGCGATGCCGGAGGAAGAGTTTTTGAAGACATGCATAATGGGAGGACATGGGCGAATTTATAAATGTGACGTAGGAGGGAAGATGTTGTTGGTCAAAGAAGGAGAGGATTGGAGGGAGGTGGCAGAGTTGCCAGAGGACGTCAGAGGTTCTCCAATAATGGTATCTTGGGCTGAAAGATTGATGGTGGCGAGGGTGAAGTCTAGTGGCTGGCCTTCGGCTGTGTTTGTATTGGAGATGAAGGAAGGGGTGGCGATTGGGTGGCGGAGGGTGGAGTTTCCGAAGAAATATCATGGATATTTTTATACTGCTTGTGTTGATATCTAAAGCATGCTACATTAGCTCTGGCATGCTTAATGATCGATGATATGCATATATAAAATCGTAGTATTCTGATTTAGCTATATCAGAGAAATTGTTGTGTTATTGTAGTTCGTATTATGCATTTTGATTTTGTTTTGAGGATAAAAGAACTATTTTTCAGTGTTTCCAAGAGGAATTTAGGCTTTTTTGTGATAGTTTTCTTATTTTTTTAAAAAATAGTTTTTCAAACAGAATTTAGAAAGTAATAAAAAAGTTATCCCTAGCAACGCTTTAATTATAAGAATGTGATCTGCTTTTGTAATTTTGAGTAAATTGCTTGTAATATCTTAATATGAAATATATTATGATGAATTTTTAAAATTTAAAATTATATCAAAATTAATATTATATAATATTTTAAATTATATTATCTCAATATAGATTCAAAATGTTTGAAATTCATTTTAATATATATTTTTAAGTAATCATTTTTAGTTATGTTATTTGTCTTGTTCTCAACAAAAAAAATTGAAGAAAATAAAACTAAATTAAAAAATTTAGGATATATTTTTGTCTATTGGTTAGGAGTGTAACACTTCCTACATAAAGTTAAGAGTTAGAGTCTTTGTATGAGAGTTTGTGGTAATATTCACTATTTTTTTATTTTAATAATATTAAAATTTCTCATCAATAAGTTTTAATAACGATATCTCATATAAATTAAAGAAACTTACATAAACAAAAAAAAGTTAGTTCATATATGCATTTCAATAATATTTGTCTAGATTACAAAAGAGTGAGAGAAGATTCCGTCTCGATTAGGGCCTCCCAAAAGAGAGGATGATGGAGAACCACATAAAGAAAAGGGATGGTAAATTTATAACATTTTAATGCTCTCCCAAAATCTACCTCTGTTCTATTTTATATAAGGTGTGAGCAATCCAACACAACCACAAATTTTTATTTCTTTTTTCAACTAATCCTATATTTATGCCTCTTTTATCTCTCTTCAAAATCCACACATTCAAAAAATATTTTCTTGATTTGTTTCCAACCAAAATTAAGAGTCTCTAATTAGAAAAAAAAATATTAAATTTAATATGCATCCCTTAACCCCCTCCAAAACTATAAATCCCCCAAAAAATTTTAATCTTTATCGAAAATACAAAATAAATTTCTTCATTATGGAAGATCTAATTCCAGGCCTTTTAGAAGAACTAGGCTTGGAGTGCCTTATCTGAATCCCCCACGAAACCCTACATCTTCTCCGGCGAGTCTGCCACCGGTGGAAACAAGCAACTGAATCCCCCCACTACAAGCAACTGAATCCCCCCACTTTCACCACCTCCGTCGCTCTGCTAGTTCCTCCCACCATCTCATCATCTTCTTAGAGGCCCACCCCGCACCCTCCTCTGTAACCAAATGCTCCCTCAGGCTCTTCTCTTCCCACCCCTTCTGTCATTTCACTGCTCTCAACAAGTCCACCAGTGAGTGGACTCCCCTCTCGCCAATCCCCTTAGTCCCCCAATTTTCTTTAGTGTCGTTACCTCCAGCCTCCACCTAGTTTTCATTGGTGGTTGAGACCCAAACTCCTTAAATTACAATGACGACATCTACATTTACAGCATCCTCTCCACCACCTGGCACCACATACGATCAATGTCCAGGCCCCACCTGATTCTCATTCGCATGCACTGGCAGCCCAAGCAACCAAATATTCATCTCATCGGAGGCCACGACGAGCGGAAGAACACTCTAAAATCAGCGATGATTTACAATATTATCAAAGACAACTGGATGATGTTGTCGGAGATGGTAAGAGAGCATGAGGACTGTATGGGAGCATTTGAAGAGGGACTATTCTAGGTGGTTGGAGGTTCAATGCAGGAGAGATTCGAGTGGAGCAAAGAGGCATTTGTTGTAGGAGAATGGCGGTGGTGGGTAGTATGGGAGGAGGCGACGCAAGCGGAAGAGTTTTTGAAGACCTGCGGTGGGAGGAGATGGGAGAATGTATAAATGTGGCAGAGGAGGGAAGATGTTGCTGGTCAAGGAAGGGGAGGAATGAAGGGTGGTGGCAAAGTTTCCTGAGGACGTCAAAGGTTCTTTAATAATGGTGGCTTGTGTAGAAGATTGTTGGTGTTGAGAGTGGAGTGTTGCGACTGGCCTTTATCGGTGTTTGTGTTGGAGATGAAGCAAGGGGTGTGGGTGGCGGAAGGTGGCATTTCCGAGGAAATATCATGGTTGTTTTTATACTGCTTGTATTGATATCTAAGGTAGACTACATTAGATCTGGCGTGCTTGATGATAGATGATATGTGTATGTAAAATCTTATTAATCTAATTATGTGATATCAAAGATACTATGTTTTGTTAATGTAGTTTTGATTATGAATTTTGATTTTGTTTTGAGGATATAAGAAATGATCTATTTGCCTACGAAGAATAAATGATTGTGACCTGCTTTCATAATTTTGGGTAAATTGCTTGTAATTTTTACTATGAAATATATTTATTTATTTATTTTAAAATATATTATAATGAATTTTAAATTTTTTAAATTATATTTAAATTAATGTGATATATAATATTTTAAATTATATTATCTTAATATAAATTCAAAAAATTTGAAATTTATTTTAATATATATTTTTAGTTTTTTACATAATATCCAATATGTTTTTTATTTTATTTTAATAATTTTGAAATTTATCATCAATAATTTTATAATAAGGATATCATAATTTTTTTCATTTATAAATTATACTATTTTATTGAGTAGCTGAGAGATGTGGAATTGTGCATATTATAAAATAGTTCTAAGTTTACTAATGTTGCGTCCAAGAGTATTCGCGGCAGTAGAGAAATATAAAGTTTAACGTCTTAGCGTTGTACGAAAATCCGACACGCAATCAGATAAGAGAAAAGGTCTAGCATTTAGAAGACATCAAGATTTTTACGTGGAAAACCCCTAAAAAAGGGGGAAAACCACGGGGCCTAGCTCAGTTTGAATGAATCCACTAGTATAGTAGTTGATTACAAATGAGGCCCTTCCTTGGGGGATGGCCTTATTTTGGTGTACATCTCATAGAGTACATTACATAGTGAGAATACAAAGAATCACTGCTGATGTATTCGTTTGGTTTGAGGGACTGTTGTTGGCGGGCGACGGAGGTCAGAAAGACTGTAGTCTGACGACGAAGGTCAGAAGGACGGCGTCAGGTAGAAGTCCAAGAATGGAAAGAAATTCCTCTTCTGATAGATGTCCAGCGAAAGTCCGATAATCGGTAGAAGTCCGGCATCGGGTAGAAACTTTGCGATGTGTGAAGGTCTGACATCGGGTAGAAGTCTGACGTCTACTGGAGGCCGAGGAGAACTCCAACGTCACTTGGGCAGAGCTTCGGCGTCAGGAGGGAACTTTGTCGCTAATTGGAAAGAATTTTAGCATCTCGTAGAAGTTGGACAGAATTCCGGAGTCTCCCGAATATCCGGCAGAATTCTGGCGTATTCAGGCGGCGAAAAAAACTCCAGCGGTGGTCGAGGAGGAGCTGATTCTCCTCTTTCCTCTCTTCTCTTCTTCTCTCTCTTCTCACTTGAGTCCTCTTGTGAAGAATGAGGGCTCTATTTATAATTTTTTTGGAGTGACATGGCTTGTAAATAGGTGTGAGATTTGGGGCGAATAGGGAGTGGTCGAATGGACGGTTGATGTTGAATCCTTCAATCGTGCACCGTTCGTTGGACATTTGAAGGCCTTGGTGATGTCGGAATTCGGCGATCTTGGGCTCGTTGGATTCGTCTCGTCGAGCCGCTCGATTCGAGTATAAGCTCGTTAAAATCGAAGACTGTTTTGTAACTCAAATTGTGGTATGAGCTTTCCAACAACACTTCGGGCGCTTGATTTGGGCTCGGATTGAGTTGAATTTGGTGTCGTTGGATTCATATTTCCAAGACGCTCAGTTTGAATATAAGCTTGCTGAAATCGAAGTTCAGGTGATCCCGAATTTAATTTTTGAAGTTTCCAACATGATGTTCGCCTCGAGATTCGTGCTCGATCAAGATAATTCTTTGATAATGTATCAACTAATTTTATCTCATATTTTAAATCTCATATTAAAACAGTATATATAATTTCACCCATTTAGATTGCCTTGAAGATTTAAATAATTATAATTCTTATAAATAATTTTAAAATTTGATGCAAAGATATATGGCCTATAAAATTGTACTGTTTTATAAAATCCTAGTTTCTCCTATCAATCTTTGAATATTTTTTTATCTAATTTCTAATTTTTGTTTGCTCATTTTAGCGTGTTAGTTGGGAGCTCAGACTTGCAACCAAACTATTTTGGATTTGAAACTCGTATATACAATGTTTAAATTTATGATGTGATTATAACTACTAATAAATTAGGCTTTCGCAGCACATTTTAAGACCTACTACAGTGGTTTAAGAACCGTTGCAAATCCATTGTATTTGTGTTCGTTGGAATGTCTTTAGCAGCAGATTTATAAGTGCTGTTGTAGGAAGGCTTTAGCAGCGCTTTTAGCATGTGTTAAAACCGCTGCTAAACAGTCGAATTGATTAAAAAGGATATAATGAAAAAAAAAACAAATTTTACGATCAAATTATAAATATCAATAAAATACTATACAAATATAAATTCAGCTAATATTATCAACATATAAATCTCTAAGTGCTTTAGTACTTGCTCTTCTACAACTAAGATGTAGAACTCTTATATGTGGACCTACAATCACCATTATTGTTGAATTTGCTTCTCGCTTCAAAACAAGAACCTGATGACTGCACCAGTTGTTCACCATCCACAACTAGAATAGGAACCTTCTTATAGTCTAACCATTTGATTTCCTTCTTGCCAAAAGGGTTTACTTCCACAACCTTGTATGGTATATCATGATAGTCTAAAAATGCTGCGGTGAAATTAAAAATAAGACATAAAATAAACGTTAACTCAATTTTTCAGGATATGCCAAAATATGAAAAGGGCCTTATGTGTTCAGAAGCTCATGAGACGGTGACTGCAATCAAACACATTTCAGTGCACAAAACAACTGTCAATCAGTTGTGTAAGAGCGAAGCTTGTGCGAGAGAAGGATGAACAGACCGGTTTTGTCCATGCTTGGCCGAGAGGGAGTGATCGGGATTGGCTTAGGCATCGAATAAGCAAACAAAGAGGAACGAGTGGAGCTTGTGTGAGAGAAGGAAGAACGGACTCATGGATCCTTGGCCGAGAAGAGAGATCAGGATTGGAATCGGCTAGGGCATCAAACAGGGCGAACAAAGGGTAATCAGGATCGCGCGTGGGAGGTAGTGGGCTTCTTACTCAAGATAACTCATGGATTTCTCAATTGTATATCTTCCGCGCGTTTGGTTTAATAAATTTAGTACGGCAAGGGTCTTTCAAGATGGACTCGAATTAAGAGATTACTCTATTGTATCTCAAGTTTAGCCCTTTTTGGATTTAGCCTGACCTAGGCAAATGATTGAGTGTATGATTTAGAGATGTGATGCTCTTGAGATTGGGCATGTGTGTATGTGATTGAAGAGGTAAATCTTCAAATGGTTATAAAGTGTGGAAAAGCTAAGCAGTTGGATGACTAGAAGGTTAAGGAATATGACGGCTTGAGAAATTATTTGGAGTGTCTAACTAAAGTTATAAACTCAAGGATGATCCAAGGGTTAGTGATGAATGGTGGGGCGGCGTTATAGCTTGTGAAAAAGATTAGGGAAATCTCTGATAATGCGAAAAGATAAACAAATATATTGATTTTAGGATGTGAGGACAAGTTAGCAAGATGAGAACACACAAAGTTCAATTTATGAAAAATAAGAAAAAAGATTAAAGATAACATAATTCTGATCCTACTAAAGAATTATAATGGTCATTGCCAACATGCCTTCAACCTTGCTTGGGAAGAAATATAACCGATAACAAAATAATAACCTACTATTACATGCAAAAATAGGTTTCATTTAAGAGAAATATAAATAATATTTAATGAAAAATAATAAATTCATAACCTAGCTCTAATACAACATGTTAAGAAAAATATTTTTAATGAATTCTGTCTAATGTTTAATGAATTCTGTCTTTTGACCGATGTGATTTAGTTAGATAATTAATTATTAAATCATAATTAAAATTTAAGTGAAAGTTGTGGGATACTTAATAAAAATATTTCTAACATTAAGAATCTTCTACCAGAAATAACTGATCTCATTTAAAAGTAAATTAGGTAATATCATGCTAAAAACCAGTAAAAAGTAGGCCATTGGAAATGTATTTGTGGGCCATAGGGAGGAACGGTTCTAGCACTATATAAGTCCCCAATCTAGCGCCAAACTAGGCCATAGGTTGGGACCTAGTATGGGGCAGCCACGGCTTGAGGTTGAGGTAGCGAAGAGGAAGTTGTAGTCATAGACCACTTCGAAGCAAGTTAATGTTTCAGATTCGCCAAAGAAGATGAGGTGGTCGACGAAGGCAGTGAGGGTGCAGAACGTGGGAGGCTTTGGGCGAAGAAAAGGATTGTAGGGAAGGGAGCCCACTCACTTGAGGACTGGTGGAGGGCAGCGAGATTGTAGAAGGGGAGGGAGGGTCTACCTGTGGCGGAGAGGGTAGGGTGATGTTCGTTATTAATGCAAAATTATATTTATTAATTAAGTGTTATTAAAACTAAAAACATTTTGTAGTAAAAAGATGTCTCTTGGCTAACTTTTGTTTCAGTATTTTTTTTTTAAATCGTGACTTCCTGTTCGTGAGTTAGTGTGTGAAATTAAAAAAGCTTATGTTCTATTTTTCTTGTATTCCTTTGAGCATTTTTCTTCTGTTTTGTTTCTCCATTGTCTCCAATATTGATATCAGAGCCCGGTTTCGATTGAAGTGGGCGTCGAATTTATGAATTGAAGTAAAGTTTTAGAAGATCTTGTGTATTCTTTTAAAACAAGATGTGTGATTCTCATTCAAGTATTTTAAGAAATTTTTCATGGCAATAAGCATTTTTTCTCAACCTTCGATTCCCATCTTCAATTGTGAGAAGTATGAGTTTTGGAGTATCAAAATGAAGACCTTGTTTAAGTCACAAGATTTATGAGATCTTGTGGTGAATGACGTGCAAATTGGAGAAGATGAAAGGAGAAACAATGATAACAAGAAGAAATATTCAAAGGCTTTGTTACAAGCTATTGATGATAGTGTATTTTCAAGAATTTCTATGGCAGAGAGATCAAAGGAAGCTTGGGATTTTTTTGAGAAAAAATTTCTAGGTTCAATAAGAGTAAAGACAGTAAAGTTGCAATCTATGCGATGTGATTTTGAACATCTAATCTTCATAAAATATATCTAAAAATTATTTTATCAAATAATTATAATTTTATCCAAATAAAATAATATCTCAATTTTGAACAAATTAAAACCCAAATTCACTCAAATTATATATACAAACTTAAAATCTATTTTTTTTTTTTTTTTTTTTTTATATTAGATTAGATTTTAGATTTTAGATTTTTAGATTTTAGATTTTTAGATTTTAGATTTTTAGATTTTAGATTTTAGATTTTAGATTTTAGATTTTTAGATTTTAGATTTTAGATTTTAGATTTTAGATTTTTAGATTTTAGATTTTAGATTTTAGATTTTTATATTTTAGATTTTAGATTTTTTAGATTTAGATTAGATTTTAGATTTTAGATTTTAGATTTTTTTTTTTTTTTTTAAGGGTTTAGGGTTTGGAGCAAAGTGGCCAAAATGATTGGCGTTGATAGTGCTTGTGAACAAAATGCTCAAGTTTTTGACTAGTTCTTTTGTTTTTTCCATTTTTTAATAAGAATAAGACAAAAGAAAAAAAAAATCATCATGATCTTAAGATGGATCAAGATTTACATACAGATATCATCATTAAGCACGTCACTCTATAGATTCTATACATCAACAGAACAAGCACCATGAAAAAAGTATGATTTTTCTTGGGAATCGCAAACCTCCTCCACACAGTCGCCACCCCCTGCTTCATCTCCAACACATACGCTGCCGGAAGCCAGCCGGAACCCCCCATCCCCATCACCATCAATCCTTCACCCCAAGCCACCATCTTTGGAGCAACTTTGACATCCTCTGGCAACTCTTCCACCACCCTCCACTCGTCTGCTTCCTTGACCATCACCACTTTCCCTCCTCCGCCACATACAAAGATTCTCCCATCTCCTCCCACCACACAGGTCTTCGAACATGCTCCCTCCGGTACTTGTGAACAAAATGCCCAAGGTTTTGACTAGTTCTTTTATTTTTTTATTTTTTTTTTCCATTTTTTAATAAGAACAAGACAAAAGAAAAAAAAAATCATCATGATCTTAAGATGGATCAAGATTTACATACAGATATAATCATTAAGCACGTCACTCTATAGATTCTATACATCAACAGAACAAGCACCATGAAAAAAGTATGAATTTTCCTTGGGAATCGCAAACCTCCTCCACACAGTCGCCACCCCCTGCTTCATCTCCAACACATACGCTGCCGGAAGCCAGCCGGAACCCCCCATCCCCATCACCATCAATCCTTCACCCCAAGCCACCATCTTTGGAGCAACTTTGACATCCTCTGGCAACTCTTCCACCACCCTCCACTCGTCTGCTTCCTTGACCATCACCATTTTCCCTCCTCCGCCACATACATAGATTCTCCCATCTCCTCCCACCACACAGGTCTTCGAACACGCTCCCTCCGGTACCGCCTCCTCCTCCACGGGCAGCCAACGCCATTCTCCTACATCAAATGCCTCCGCACTCCGCTCGAATCTCCCCTGCATCGAGGTACAATAACCGCTAACCACCTGGAACAGCCCCTCCTTATTGTCTTCAAACACACCCGTGCACTCGTCTCTCTCTCTCGCCATCTCCGGTAGCATTGTCCAATCGTCTTTTGCAATATCATAAATCATCGCTGATTTCAGGGCGTTCTTTTCCTCGTCGTGGCCTCCGGCGATGAATACTTGGTTGCTTGGGCTAGCGGCGCAGGCGAAGAAGGAACGGGTTGGGCCTGGCATGGGCTGGCCGCGGCGCCAAGTGGCGGAGAGGAAGTTGTAGACGTAGACGGCATCGGAGCAAGTTAAGGTTTCGGGGTCCCAGCCGCCGACGACGACGAGGTAGACGCCGGAGGCAGCGAGGGCGCAGAAAAGGGGGAGGCTTTGAGGGAACAAGGGGATTGTAGGGAAGGGAGCCCACTCACCGGAGGACTGGTGGAGGGCAGCGAGACGGTAGGAGGGGAGGGATGGTCTACCTGCGGCGGAGATGGCACGTTGGGCTTGTAAGACAATGTTGATATGTTCGGAGGAATTGGCGGATTGGCGGAGGCGGTGAAAGAGGGGAGACTCGGTTGCTTGTTTCCATGGGCTGCATACTCTTCGGAGAATAGGGAGAGTATCATGGGGGACTCGGATGAGGCACTCCCAGCCCATTTCTTCAGGGAGGTCTGGAATCATTTGAAAGGTGGCACTGGCTTGTGGAAGGGATTGGGGAGTTATATAGTGCTAGAACCGTTCCTCCCTATGGCCCACAAATACATTTACAATGGCGCTTTTTACTGCTTTTTAGCATGATATTACGTAATTTACTCTTAAATGAGATCAGTTATTTCTGGTAGAAGATTCTTAATGTTAGAAATATTTTTATTAAGTGTCCCACATGAAGAACTTATGGTTCTTGAGCCGCAGCAGGTTCTTGAGGAACCGGACAGAGGAAGATACAATTAAAGAAACTAAGGAAAGTAGTATTCTTGTTGTTGTCCATCAGATACATAGGTGAGCCTTTATATAGGCGTACATATGTGCAGATGCAAGTACATGCTATATTACAGTTATGCCATAAGCTAATTATAATACAGTTCAGCTTTTGTCTTCTAACGTCCCCCGGCAAGCTAATGGGTCAAGCATGACGCTTAGTTTGTTGCGAAGTAGCTGAAACCTTGGAGTTGAAAGTGGCTTAGTTAGAATATCAGCTATCTGATCCACGGTGCTGATGGGTAGCAGTCGTATATTTTGATTTATGATCTGGTCACGAACAAAGCGTTGATCGATTTCAATATGCTTTGTTCGTGCGTGAAAAACGGGATTGTTCGCTAGAGCAATCGCCGAGGTGTTATCGCAAAACAGATCTGTGGGTTGATCGGATGGAATTCCGAAATCGGCAAGGATCCGTTTCAACCAAATTATGTCGACGGTAAGTGCTGCTAGTGATCGATATTCTGATTCAGTTGAGGATCGTGACACCGTATGTTGTTTCTTGACTGTCCAAGAAATAAGAGTTGTGCCGAGGAACGAACAGTAACCTGAGGTGGATTTTCTTGAGATCGGATCACCCGCCTAGTCCGCGTCTGAAAATGATTGAAGAACCAGATTATTACGAGTGATAGGTAATCCGTATGCTAGCGTACCTTTTAAGTATCGGAGCAGTCTCTTTAGAAGATATTGATGTTGTGGACTGGGATCGTGCATGTGCTGCGAGAGTAAGTTAACACTGAAAGCGATATCAGGACGAGTTAGAGTTAAATATTGTAATGCACCGGTGAGTTTCCTGTACGTTGCAGGATCAGAGATGACGTTATTTGGAGAGAATTCCGAGGGAAATTTTGTGACCGTGGGGTTGGCTAAGGGATTGCTTTTGAGCATATTTGCTTGTTGAAGGATAGAGGCGGCATATTGCTCCTGGGACAAAAAATACTGGGAGTTGTGCTTTGTGATATGGATGCCAAGGAACATGTTTGGCTCACCGAGATGTTTCATGCTAAACTGGCGATTTAGTTGATCGAGCAGTCGTTGAATGGCTGCTGGATTGTCCCCCGTAATTAATATATCATCTACATAGACTAAAAGATATATTGTAACAGATTTCTCTTGTAATAAAAGTAATGAAGGATCCGATTTACTATGCGAAAAACCAATTGACAAAAGATATGTTGTGAATGTAGTATACCATTGTCTTGGAGCTTGACGAAGACCATATATAGCTTTATTCAGTCGGCATACCTGGTGAGGATGAGTAGCATCCTCGAAGCCCTTCGGTTGCATCATGTAGACGGTTTCTTGTAATGTGCCGTGCAGGAATGCGTTGGCTACGTCGAGCTGTTGGACAGACCAATTGTGATGAAGAGCTACGGTTAGGAGAATCCGAATTGTAGGTAGTTTGGCTACCGGGCTAAATGTCTCATTATAGTCTATTCCATGTTCTTGATGATTGCCGAGCGCAACCAGACGTGCCTTGTAGCGTGCGATGGATCCATCGGAGTGGTATTTTGTTCTAAATGTCCACTTGCATCCCAACGGAATTATGCCTTTCGGAGGCTTGACCAGAGACCACGTACCTTGTGTTTGTAGTGCATAGAATTCAGCAGCCATGGCTTTTCTCCATTCAGGATGTTTGGATGCCGCGGTAAAGTTGGTCGGGTCTTCGTATTGATGAGAAGGGTTAGTTGTGTGAAGTAGATTAAGCCTTACAATTGGTTTAAGCTTCCCTGTCTGGCGTCTGGTAACCATGTGGTGGCCATCATGTTTGGTAATGTGTGTGGGAGACTCAGCAACTAGTTGAGTGATTTGAGGAGCGTCCGATTGGATTGTAGGATTTACCTGGTGTTCCTGTTGGTTGCTGTGCTGAACGAAGAACTGTTTGTGCCTCTATTTGTAGCTGGATAAAAATATTTGCTGGGAATAGGTTGAAGTAAAACAGGATTTGTTTTGTCAGTGGGTAAAGGATCTGGCTGTGGTGGCTTTTTGGTAGAAAAGGGAAAAATGTTTTCTGCAAACGTAAGATGTCTAGACATGAAGATTTTGTTAGTCGATATGTCGAGACACTTGTATCCCTTATAATTTTCGGAGTAGCCAAGGAATACACATGAATGTGCTTTCGGTTGAAATTTATTCCGTAGAATACTTGGGATGAGTGGGTAACACGCGCATCCGAAGGTTCGAAGATGGCTATAGTCCGGTTGATGGTTGTACAGTGATTCGAACGGAGATTTGTTGCTCGTGGTTGGTGACGGCATGCGATTTATTAGGTAGACGGATGTAAGAGTGGCGTCGGGCCAGTATTTGTAGGGAACGTCAGCGGTGAACAACAGAGATCGTGTTGTTTCTATTATGTGCCTGTGCTTTCGTTCAGCTAGGCCATTCTTTTCAGGCGTGTATGGACATGAAATTTGATGGAGAATTCCATTATCTTTGAGAAACTGAGTTAGCTGATGATTTGTGTACTCCGTGCCACCATCCGTGCGGAGACTTTTAATCTGGTGAGATGTAAGTTTTTCGACATAGTTCTTAAAATTAAAGAAGATATTAGGTACGTCAGATTTTTGTTTCATGGGAAAAAGCCAAACGAATCTAGTACAATCATCTACAAACAGAACATAAAATTTGTAACTCTGACTTGACTCAACCGGGGCGGGGCCCCAGACATCCGAGTGAACTAGCTCCAGAGGAGTGCTTCGTCGATTTGACGATTTTTCAAATGGCATTTTATGAGCTTTTGCAAGATTACAGGAATGACAAACATCAAAATCAGAAACTATATGAAGGTGAGAGTTACAGTTCTTGATTAATTCAAGAGTTCTGGAATTTGGGTGGCCCAAACGGTTATGCCACGAGATGTGGCCTTTGGTAGTAGCCTTGAGAGCAGCTGCTTTGGCGGAAGACTTTGTGTTCGAAATGGATACAAGCCATCAAGATACGGTCCGCGGAGTAAGATTTCCTGCGTCTGCAAGTCCTTAAACACAAATTCATTAGGCTTAAAAGTGATTGATATGTTATTATCCTTAGTTAACTTGGATATGGATAATAGGTTATACTTAAGCTCTGGAATGTGTAGAAGCTGAGCGAGATTAAACTTACGAGAATTTGTATGTAACAAACCTGAGCCAGAGTGGGCAATTTGAATTGAGCGCCCTTCTCCGATTGTAACGTTGTCTGAACCTTGATACGAGTTGATAACCGAGAGGTTATCTAGAGAATTGGTGAGATGGGATGTCGCACCCGAATCAAGAAACCAGTTTGTTGCAGACGGACTTTGTGATGCTGTTAGAGCTCTATTGTTAGGCCTGTGAACATATTGATCATTTAGGCGATGCCAACAGTTACCCGCCGAATGTCCCTTCTTGTAGCAGATCTGACATGTGGTATCTGTGTCCGTTGAAGGACAATTTGACGACTGTGGGTTGCGATAAGATCGTCCTCTTTGTCGCCGGCCACGCCCTCTTTGCGTGTATAACGCAAGGTTCGGGTCTTTCACAGGAGTGTTTCTTGCGGCGTCAGCCGCGATGTTAACTTCCTCACTAAGTAGGAGAGGATAGAGATTATCCAGGCTTATGGGCGTGAGCATGGTACGAATTGCAGTTTTAAAAGCTTGATATGATCCTGGTAAGCCATTTAAGATATAAAGAATTATATCTTCAGTATCAATAACGGAACCAGCAGCCGCTATTTGATTGACGAGCGACTTGATTTCTGTTAGATATTGAGTCATAGTGGAGGTTTTCATGGATATGTTGTGGAGTTCATTTTTGAGTTGGATTACTTTGGATCGATTTGTGGATTGGAAGCGTGTTTCAAGAGCGGTCCATATGGTGGCTGTGGATTCAAGATTAATGATGTATAGTAAGATTGACTGTGAAATGGTGGAACACATGGTAGCCGCAAGGTTTTGATCCATGTGAATCCATTGCGTATATTTAGGATTAGGAGCGAAAGTAGCGTCGGATCTCCTAATTTGTTTGTCAGGTGGAGAGAAAGTGGGATCAAGAAATTGTTCGAACCCGTTTGCCCGGAGAAGTTTGACGATCTGAGATCTCCATAGTGAGTAGTTTTCCGGTGAGAGTTGCGTTGGCACAATATTCTTCAGATTTGCCATGACGAACTTCAAGGATGATGGAATGATCATTTATCCGGTATTCTCAGCGTCTGCTGAGTGTTCGCCCATTTGAGACGTTGTTGAGTTTTCCATTTCGCTATGCTTCCTTCCACCCCCGCTCTGATACCATGAAGAACTTATGGTTCTTGAGCCGCAGCAGGTTCTTGAGGAACCGGACAGAGGAAGATACAATTAAAGAAACTAAGGAAAGTAGTATTCTTGGTGTTGTCTATCAGATACATAGGTGAGCCTTTATATAGGCGTACATATGTGCAGATGCAAGTACATGCTATATTACAGTTATGCCATAAGCTGATTATAATACAGTTCAGCTTTTGTCTTCTAACACCACAACTTTCACTTAACTTCTAATTATGATTAAATAATTAATTATCTAACTAAATCACATCGGTCAAAAGAGATAATTCATTAAACATTTATGAATCGTTTAATTAAATAACCGGATTAGTAACTACCGGATTTCTGGACTCTATCTCATTGAGTATTAATTTTCTCCCTAAGAAACTAATTACAACAAGAAAAAGAAAAGGGAAAGGGTGATAAACGTATTTTCTCAAAATTTTTGATTAAATTTCATGAAGGAGATCGTTAGTTATATATATATATATATATATATATATATATATATATATATATATATATATATATATATATATATATATATATATATATATATCAAAATAAAGAAAATTAAAGCTTGATTTGCATAGTTAAGAAAAATATTTTTTATTTCTAAATTTCTAATATTTGTAATGATGAAAATGAACACAACGAAGTTGGTGTAGGAAGGAACCATTGTTGAATTAATATTGAAAGGAGTTTATTTTTTTATTAGAAGTTTAGTGAATAAAAGCTAGGTTGAAGGCATGATGGCAATGACTGTTATAATACTTTAGTAGGATCGAAATTATGTTATTTATATTCTTTTTTTCTTATTATTCATAATTTCGTTTGTCTCATCTTGCCAACTTGCCCTCACATCCTAAAACCTATACCGGGGCTTTCAACCTCACATAAGGCTTAGGGTTAATTTGATAAGTTTCTAATCTTCATGAAATAGATTTAGAAATTATTTCATTAAATATTATTGATACATCATCAAAAAATTATCTTGATGGGGCATAAATCGAGCCGGCAAAATCAAGCAGGAAACTTTCGAAATTAAAATCGGGACCATCCGAGCTCCGATTTTTGCAAACTTATAGTCGAATTGAACGTCTCGAAAATATGAACCCAACGACACAAATTCGACTCAATCCGAACCCAAATGGGTCCAAATTAAGGACCCGAAGAGCTGTTGGAAGGTTCAAACCATAATTTGAATTTTACCAAACATTTTCCAAACATGACATGCTTATATTCGAATCGAGAGGCTCGATGAAAGAAACCCAACGAGCCTAATATCACTGAATTTTGATAGCATTAAGACATTCAAATGTCCAATAAATTGTCCACAATTAAGAGATTCAACATCAGTCATCCATCCCAAACCACTCATAATTTACCCTTGATCTTCCTCCTTTTTACTGGTCATGCCACTCTCAAAAATCTATAAATAAAACCCCTATTTCTCATGAAAAGGGCCCCCTAGAGAAAGGAAGAGAAGTAAGAGAGAGATGGGATATTACTTTTGCCTTGTCGCTCCTCCATAACCACCAGCCGGAGTTCCACCTGACCACCACTTAACGTCGGAGTTCCGTCGGAACACCACCTGGCGCGTGTGTTCCGCCAGACCACCACCTGATGTCGGAGTTCCGCCGGACCACCACCTAACGCAGGAGTTCCACAAGACCACCACCTGGCTCTCGAAGTTCTGCCAGCCCACCATCTGATACTGGAGTTCCACCTGACAACCACCTGACTTCAAGAGTTCCGTCGGACCACCACTTTAAACCTGAGTTCCGCCGGACCACCACCCGACGCCTGGAGTTTTGTCGGACCACTAACTGTTGCCCGGAGTACCGTCGGACCATCGATTGACTCAAAATTACATAGGATAATATGTAAAAAATATATATTAAAATGAATTTAAAAAATTTTGAATTTATATTGAGATAATATAATTTGAAATATTATATATCACATTAATTTTAATATAATTTAAAAAATTTTAAAATTCATTATAATATATTTTACATTAAGATATTTTAAAATAAATAAATAAAAATATTTCATGGTAAAAATTACAAGCAATTTACTTAAAATTACAAAAGTATATCACACTCATGTATTCTTCCTAGGCTTACAGATCCTTTCTTATATCCTCAAAAGGACATTAAAATTTACAATCAGAACTACATTAACAAAACATTGTATCTTTGATCTCGCAGAATTAGATTAATAAGATTTACATACATATATCATCTTGATATGTTATCAAAGAATTATCTTGATCGAGCACGAATCTCGATGCAAAACCCAACCCGGAAACTTTAAAAATTAAATTCGGGAGCACCTGAACTTCGATTTCAGTGAACTTACAGTCAAACTTAGCGTCTCGGAAATACGAACCCACGACAGCAAATTTGACTCAATCCGAGCCCAAATGAGTCCAAATCAAGGACCTAAAGCACTATTGGAAGGTTCGAACCACAATTTGAGTTACCAAACGGTCTCCGATTTTGGCGAGCTTATAGTCGAATCGAACGTCTCGACGAGATGAATCCAACGAGCCCAAGATCGCCGGATTCTGACATCACTAAAGTCTTCAAATGGCTGACGAACTGTGTATGATCAAAGGATTCAATATCAGCCGTCCATTCAACCACTCCATGTTCGCCCCTGATCTCACACATATTTACAAGTCATGCCACTCCAGAAAAACTATAAATAGAGCCCTCATTCTTCACAAGGGAGAGGAAAGTGAAGAGAGAGAAGAAGAAGGGAAGAAGAAGAGAAAGGGGAAAAGGAGAATCCTCTCCTCCTCGACCACCGCCGGAGTTCGTCCTGCCGCCCGAACACGCCGGAATTCTGCGTGATATTCGAGAGAACACAGGAATTCTGCCCAACTTCCACGTGGTGCTGAAATTCTTCCCAATTTGCAACAGAGTTCCCTCCTGACGCCGAAACTCCGCCCAAGTGAAGCCGGAGTTCTCCTCTGCCACCAACAGGCGTCGGACTTCTACCCGACGTCGGACCTTCATTCTTCGCCAAGTTTATACCCGACGCCAAACTTCTACCGGTTGTTAGACTTCGCTGGACGTCTACGCGAAGATGGATTTCTTTCCATTGTTGGACTTCTACCTGACGCTGTCCTTCTGATCTTCGTCGTCAGACTACAGTCATTCCGACCTCCGTCGCCCGTCGACTACGGTCCTCCTGACTTATGTCGCCCGCCGAATACAGTTCTTCCGACATCTGTCGCCCGCCGACTACGATCCTCCTGACTTATGTCGCCCGCCGACTACAGTCTTTTCGACCTCTGTCGCCCGCCGACTACGGTCCTCCTTACTTATGTCGCCCACCGACTACGGTCCTTCCGACCAAACAAACATGTCAACAATGACTCTTTGTATTAACATCATGTAATGTACTCCATAAGATGTACATTAAGCTAAGACCTTGCACCAAGGAAGGACCTCATTTGTAACCAACTACAATACTAGTGGATTCATTCAAATTGGGCTAGGCCCCGTGATTTTTTCCCCCTTTTTAGGGGTTTTCCACGTAAAAATATTGTTGTCTCATGTGAATGCTAGACCCTCTCCCTTATCTGATTGCGTGCCAGATTTTCATACAACACTAAGACGATAAACTTTATATTTCTCTACCGCCGCGAATACTCTTGGACGCAACACATCTATCATTAAGCATGTCATATCTAATGTAGTATGCCTTAGATATCAACACAAGCAGCATAAAAACAACTATGATATTTCCTCAGAAACACAACCTTCTGCCACCCCCTTGCTTCATCTCCAACACAAACACTGATGAATGCCAGTCGCAACACTTCACCCTCAACACCATCAATCTTCTACTCCAAGCCACCATTATTAGAAAACCTTTGACGTCCTCAGGCAACTTTGCAACCTCCCTTCACTCCTCCCCTTCCTTGGCCAGCAACATCTTCCCTCCTCTGTCGTAGTTATACATTCTCCCATCACCTCCCACCATGCAGGTCTTCGAAAACTCTTCCGCTTGCGCCGCCTCCTCCCATATTACCCACCACCGCCATTCACCTACATCAAATTTTTTGTGCTCCACTCGAATCTCTCCTGCATTGAACCTTCAACCATCTATAGTCCTCATGCTCTCTCTCCATCTCCGGCAACCATCATGGATTTTAGGGCGTTCTTCTGCTCGTCGTGGCCTCCGACGACGAATATTTGGTTGCTTCGGCTGCCGGTGCATGCGAATGAGAATCAGGTGGGGCCTAACATTGATTGTCCGTGGTGCTATGAGGTAGAGGTCGAGGATGCTACAAATACAGATGCCACCATTGTAATTTAAGGAGTTTGGGTCCCAACCACCATTGACGACGAAGTGGAGGCCGAAGGAAAAGACATAAAAAAGGGGTGACCGAGGGAGACTAAAGGGATTGATGGGAGGGAAGCCCACTCACCGGTAGACAGGTTGAGTGCAACGAGACAACAATAGGGGTGGGAGGAAAAAAACCTAAGGGAGCGTCTAACTGCGTAGTGGGCCTCTATGAAAATGATGAGATGGTGGGAGGAATTGGCAAAGCGGCATAGGTGGTGAAAGAAGGGGGATTCAGTTGCTTGTTTCCTCCGGCAAACTCGTTGGAGAAGAGGGAGGGTTTCATGGGGGTCTCGGATAAGGCACTCCAAGTCTATTTCTTCTGGAAGACCTGGTATTAGATATTCCATGTCAGGGAAATTCATTTTCTTTCTTCAATAAAGGTGAAGAATTTTGAGAAGATTTATAGTTTTGGATGGGTTTAGATATGCATCTTAAATTTAATATTTTTTTTCTAATTAGAGACTCTTAATTTTCTTTAAAAAAAAATCTGTAAAATATTTTTTTGAAGGTGTGGATTTTGAAGAGAGATAAAAGAGTCAGAAATACATCATTAGTTGAAGACAGAAATAAAAATTTGTGGTTGTGTTCAATTGCTCAAACCCTATATAAAATTAGAACATAGGTAGATTTTGGTAGAGCATTAAAATGTCATAAATTTGTCATTCCTTTTCTTTATGTGGTTCTCCAATATCCTCTCTTTTTAGAGGTCCTAATTTAGGCGGAATCTCCTCTCACTCTTTTGTAATCTAGACAAATATTATTGAGATAACCTACTTTGGAGAGCATTAAAATGTTATAAATTTTCCATTGACCCCATTATATTATGGCTTTCTTTGGGATATCTTTCTTATTGCTTTGCTTTTCAGATCATAATTATAACTTTTGTATACAATTTTTTCAGCTGCTTTCGAAAAATTTGTACTAAAGAAATGCTTTCTATATCTTTAAGAAATTAATGTATCTATAGTTGTTTTATAAAGCAATAAGAAAGCTGTCCCGAGCTAATATTGTTCATTAAAAAGTTTTTATCAAAATTATTTAATTTTCAAAAAAAATTGACCCCTCTTATTTAAGTAACACCTCAAATTGTATATTTGCATTATTCACATTATTAATAAATAAGCCTTTACTTTCACATAAAATTATGGCCCACAAATAAATTTCCAATGGCGTTTTTACTGGTTTTCACAGTCTTCATATTGAACTTTGTTTTATATAATTTTCATTTAACCCTAGAAAGGTCTAGAACTGTTGAATTTGTCTTTGATATTAAGCTTTTCAATTGTGCTAAGTTGAACGGTATGGGTGGAATTGGATACAAATAGATTCATTGGATACTTTTAATTGAGATAAAAAAAAATTGTTGCATCTTGGAACATTCGTGGGGGGTGAAAAAATATAAAGTTTAGTAACCTAGCTTTGTACGAAAATCTAGCACGCAAACAGATGAAGGATATAGGTCTACAATGCTCATATGAGACATCAAAGCTTTTACATGGAAACCCCTAATAGGGGGAAAACTCACGGGAGTTTAATTGAATCCACTAGTGTTTGCAATTGATTACAAATGAAGCCCTTCCTTGGTGCAAATGCCTTGGCTTGATGTAGCAAGTATACATCATATAGAGTATATTAAATGGTGGGAGTTGGAAGGATCAGTGTTGACATGTTCATTTGGTTGGAAAGATTATAGTCGACAAGTGATGCAGGTCGAAAGTGCTATAGTCGGACGACGGTGGTCGGTTGGTGATGGTGGTTGGAAGGATCATAATTGACAAGAAACATAGGTCGGAAAGATCGTAATCGGGTGACGATGGCAGGAAGGATCGCAGTCAGGTGACGGTGGTCGAAAAGACTGTAGTCAAGCGATGGTAGTCCGAAGGACCGTGATTGGCGGGCGACAGAGGTCGAAAAGACCATTGTCGTGTGATGGTGGTTGGAATGACCGTAGTCAGCAGGAAAATGAGGTCGGAGAGGCTGTAGTCATGTGAAGATGGTCAGAAGGACTGTAGTCGGTGGACGACGAAGGTCAGAAAGACCATAGTCAGATGACGATGGTTGGAAGAACCATAGTTGGTGGCCGACGGAGGTCGTCGAGACCGTAGTTAGTAGCGATGAAGGTCAGAAAGACTGTAATCCGAAGATATTGGTCGGAGATGTAACAGTCCAAACTCTTAACTATCGAGATATTATCTGCTTTGGCCTAAGAGCCTCACGGTTCTGCCCTGTTGGTGTAACTTCCTAGTAGGTCACCCATCTCAAAATTGTTATGGGATGAGCACACTTAATTACGGAGTTTCTTTCAAAAATTTCAGCCATTACACTAAAAGACGTATCAATGCTAAAGAATTGGACTTTTTATTACTTAAGGCGTTTCACAATCTCCCCCACTTAAGTAACTAGCATACTTGTCAGAATTTGCATCCTATAATCATCCACCAGGTAGCAGGACTCTAGAGGTGGCCCCTACAAGCTCAAGTGGTGGCTCTCATCATGTAGCACTTTGTCCCACATAGGGTTCAAGAGGTGGCTCACATGGTGTAGCACTTGGCCTTGTATAGCACTTAGCTCCCATCTTCCGGTTGGTGTATTGCTCTGATACCATTTGTAATAGCTCAAACTCTTAACTTTCGAGATATTGTTCGATTTGGCCTAAGAGCCTCAAGGTTTTGCCCTATTGTTGTAGCTTCCCAGTAGGTCACCCATCCCAGAATTGCTCTGGGATGAGCACGCTTAACAGTGAAGTTTCTTTAATTTCTTCATTTCCTCTCTTCTTTTCTCCCACTCCTATGAACAAAGAGGGTGTTATTTATAATTTTTTTGGGAATAACATGTCTAGCCAATAGAAAGAAGATCAAGAGCTGGTTGGGAGTGTTTTGAATGGACAACAGATATCAACTCGCTTGATCATATATCATTTATTGATTATTTAAGTATCTTAATGATGTTAGAATTCAGTGATCTTGGGCTCAATGGATTCCTCTCATCGCTCCGCTCGATTTGACTATAAGCATGTCATATTTGAATGTCATTTGGTCATCCAATTTATGCTTTAAATCCTCTAATTGTGCTTGAGGCCCTCGATTTGGACCAATTTAGGCTTGGATTAGATTTAATTTTGTTTCGTTGGGTTCGTCTTTTCAAGACATTCAGTTCAAATATAAATTTGCTTAAATCAGAGTTCAGATAAATTAGAATTTGCCTTGAGATTCGTGCTTGATTGAGAAATTTAAAAAAAAATTAAGGCAATTACTAAGTTACGCGAAAGTACATTCTATTAAGCACGATTTTCAATACAATCCCCGTTTTGTGATAACAAAATAAGTTTATGAGATTACCTCTCTTTATGGAGAAGATTTAATAATATGTATTATAACAAATTTATAATAAAAATAATATTTAATATAACATATAAATTTATAATAATAAAAATTTATATTTATAATATACATTATAATAAATTTATAATATACAAATTTAAAAACTTTGTAGGCCAAGCAGCCAAAATTTGGAGCCCAATAAATCTCAAACTCACATTCTAGCTCATATAATATTCATGCAACTTTTTTAGTCCCACATCATAGGGGAGTTTAAAATTGTTGTCTGTTAGCTCTTTATAATGTGTAAATTACACACTTTTTTAACAAAAACATATTTTGTGAGATGATCTACACACATTATAGTGTAATAATCTCAATATTTAATATAAAAAAATTTCTAGAACCGATTAATTCTTTCGAACTAAGACCGATTCATCAGTTGTACCGTTGGTTAAGTTGGGTTCAAGTTGGTTTGATGCGAAGTTAGCTTTTAAATTGGTTTGGATTGGACAATTGATCGGATCACGGTTGAACTAGCTAGGATTTTAAAACCTTGATATATATAGTTTTTATTGATATGAATTAATTTGACAATTAATATTGAAAATATATATAGCAAATAAATGATTTATATATAGTTTTCATTGATAAGAATTAGTTTGACAATTAATGAGGAAAATATATATAGCAAATAAATGATTTATATATAGTTTTTATTGATAAGAATTAATTTGACAATTAATGGGGGAAATATAAATAATAAGGAAATAATTTCTTATCAATGAAAACTATATATAAATCATTTATTTGCTATATATCTTTTCCTCGTTAATTGTCAGACTAATTCTTATCTATGAAAAATATTTTTTTTGTTAGTGTCCCCAACAATACATAAAAGACTTCTTTTTTGGACATTTAGGCTAATTAGGGAAAACACACAGAACATAAAAGCAAGACTCGAACTCATGATCTCTTGATTAGTAAATAAAGCTTTCAACCAACAGATCAAATTGAGTTGCAAAAAAATTTATAATTATGACTATTCATTAAATTAGTCTATCTATAAATTCCCCCAATCCCTTCCACAAGCCACCTTTCTCACAAAAATAGAAATCAAATTTTTCCGATATGAAACCTCTGATTCCAGACCTTCCAGAAGAAATCGACAGCTTGGAGTGTCATATTTGAGTCCTCCAGGGAACTCTTCCTCTTCTCTGAGGAGTCTGCTGTCGATGGAAACAAGCAATCAAAGCCTCCCTTGGTGGGAAAAATTATGTGTCACCACGCAGATTTTGATTTTTCCTATTTTTTAATCAAATATTACATTGAGAATAAAGTATAGTCTCAGGAGACTGACACAATATTCTTCAATGGATTCAATATCAAAATAGGGTTTTAGAAAATGATATTTCTATGATCAAACATGATTCAAAAAATACATATCATCTCGAAAGATGAACATAAAATTCTATAGAATGTGTTTAAAAATAGAAATGAATTTTTGAAAAATTATCCATTCTTTTATTTAGATATAACAATAAGAATATTATATCATCTTGAAAGACGAATATAACATTCTTTAAGATATTCAAAAGTAAGAATGAGTTTTATAAACATTCATCATTTCCAAAATTCAATATAATAAGCTGATATTATATTGTTTAAAAAGACAATAATAACATCCTACAAGCATATTTAAATTTGAAAATGAAGTTTTAAAGTCATCTACGTTTCCAAAGATTTTTTCCTTATTTTATATGAATAGAATAAGGTTTATTTTAGTCTGGGTTCTCAAATCCCTATAGGGGAAAGCCCCTATAGTTTATTACATCCTAGGAAGGATATTCCTAAGAAAACTCTCGATTAAAACAGTGATTTCGTACCTTTTGATTACAAAGTAAAAGGCAAGGAGCATAAGTAGAAATTTTCTAAGGAGAAAGCTCAATGTTGAACATTTATTAGCGAATCAAAGAAGAAAAAGTAGGAGATGTCGAATTCTGAGAAACTCATAGGCAACCTCAGTCTTCCCTATGTTGGGCTTTATATTTTAAGAGAGAATTTATATTTGAGTTATTATTTTATTAGAAATTTGAGATTATATTCCCGAAGGGCGAGGACTTAATATTTAAAAGAATCTGCCTCAGAACCTAAATCTAATTTGGGTACTACAAAGTAATAACCTGAACCTAACTAATGAAGTGCGAATCTAGACTTACCTCGGCCTGGATTGGAGAGCCAGCTAATCACCTAGGCACTTTAAAATCATGTGTCCAATCTCCTATGAAAGATGGGTAGGGACGTTGTTTAAGTTTTAAAGAATTGGGGGCCGACATCTAAGATAAATCTTAATTAGCCCCTCAACTTATGTAGGGTGAGTTATGCCTAGAAATAAAATGCAATTAATATTTTAGACTCTTTTTAATTTGTATCTAATGCAATGTGTGCTAATTGACTCGAATGCATAAAATGAATATGAAATAATTTTAAAATTAGGCTTAGAAAATAGGTTTTTCCCTAGAGATTGCATAACTTCCCCTTGACAGAACTGCACCTTCATAGGTCAAGTCGTCTGCCAGAACCCACAGGCGGGGAGGTGCCTAACAAGGAAGAGAAAGTAATAATATGCTTATGCTGACTCTCGGCGATCCCGAACTTACTTCTTAGATCGTTAGAGTTACTGTGTGAGCCTAAAAATTTTATTATAATTATAAGTATAAGAATTTTATACGTACCCTTACAAAAAAAAAGCACTCCAATCGTATTCAGGCTAAAACAAAACACGGCATGCAAGGGTAACACAAGCAATATAAACAATCAAATTAAATTATCCAAAAATATAATTTTCAATGTCCAATGTCCATATAATTACACCCAGAACTTGCAGAAAAGTAAAGTGGTCAGACACCATTGACAAACCCGGATTCTAATCCTAAGAATGACGCAAATGATTTTGAAACTGAGATATACTCTTTCTTGTATCTTCATTTCTTCATCTTCTTTCTTTCATCTCTTCACTTTGTCTTCTCTTCTTCTAAGAGCTTCTTGGATCCGCCGGATCTGGATATCCAAATGGAAAAGAAACTCATCCTTGAAGGGGTATTTTCTTTTCCCTTTGGATATTACAAATCATCCTAGCCTAGCTTTTCAAATAAAAGGGAACATTCCCCTAAGGGTTGTTCTCTTTTCTTTGGATTCTAGGTTGGATGTGATATCTCATTTTTCAAATCACTTTCACAATTCCTTACTTCAATAAATTACATTTACATTTATATTTACATCACAGAAATAAAAAGAAAATCTAAATCACCTACAGAGTTATCCTGAGCAGTTTATAATAAAAATCATCCCAAGCAGTTATATATATTCATATTTAAATTAAATTCATCAGCCACACTTGGTCAAACTCATTTTTTTATTTGGGGGCTAAGCAGCTGAAGCACCTATAGCATTTTTTATAATTATTAATTAATTAGCACCCCTTTTTACTGCCCTGCACGAGTGTGACCACCTGCAGAAAATCTTATTAATAATCAGATCGTTCCTAACCTATGGGTAATCTAATCGTCAATCAAATCATATCACATTGTACAATAAAAGTAAATAAATAAACACATCAATAATTTTACAACCAGCATGTAATGAAAACTAAGAAAGCCCGTCACACAACAGTAAGAAAATAAACACCGTCATAACCTAAAGCTAAAGTCGGTTGCCCTAGCAAACAAATCTAAGTGTGTGTAGAAGGTTGTGTGGTTTGGATATGTCCTGTGTCGATTATTGATTGAAATTTTCTAGTCGATTTATTTTAATTTGTTGAAAGTTCAAAGGAGATTTTATGTTCAAGTTTAAGTTTTAATACATTTAATATTTTTAGAGTTTATTTTAGATTAAAATTTAATTGTTAAAATTGATTAATAAAATTGGTTCTTTAGTGTAATTTATTTTATTATTATTATTATATTATTCAATTTAACTATTTATTGAGTTATTTATGTGGATTTTAGATGATTTATTAATTTTAAAATAATTTATTATGTTTTTAATGATTTATTAGATTTTGAATGGTTTACTAATTTTAAAAATGATTTATTAAAAATTTAATGATTCATTGGATTTTAAATAATATATTAATTTTAAAATAATTTATTTAGTTTTTAATGATTTATTAATTTATTATTATTATTATTATATATTTATTTAGTTTGTTATAAAATTTTATTAGTTTTAGTTCTTATTTAATCATTTATGATTCTTAGTAATTTGATATTTAATATTTATCTTTTATGTTAGTGTTATTGTATGTTATAATAATGATTAAAGTTTTACATTTCTTATAGATTAATTTATTATTTGAGTTTAACAATTATTTAGGATTGATTGCATTTAATTTATATATATTCACTAATCCTAAAAGGATGTGTCACGAAGTTTTCTATGTTTTATGTTTCTACTCTAAAGTGTACATACATCATAAGTTTAAGTTTTCTAAGAGTCAGTCCTTAATTTTTGTCCTTAAGTATCACTAATGTTGTGTAGGATGAACAACTTTAATCACTAACCCTTTGAATATATACGCATATGTAAATAGGTTTAGGTTCTAAATAAAATAAGATTAAAAAAAAACAACAAAATTAACTTATAAATAATTTTAAATGTAAAATGCATAATAAACAAAACTAAGGTTTCTACAAGGCTCTAAGGTTGGAAATTCGCATAATCACCTCATTAGTTCGGATCCTTAAGGTTTATCTAAGTTTTAGAATTCTTACAGACACCGGGGGCTACGACCCGGTGGTTCCGCCTGTAGCACCTCCACCCGGTTGGGTGGAGGCGACTGACGCCTTTAGTCCATTTTTCCTTTTATTTCCTCGACCGGTATCGTTCCTTGCCGTTCATGAAAATAAAGAAAAGAAAACAGGTATTAGAAATCATATTTAATAATTAATAATAAAATAATTAAAATTTACTACAAAATAAAGACGTACCTTTTTTCGGGCTTGGACACCAGTTTTGTTGCTTTCCTTTTGAACATTCCGGTTTTGAACTCATATTGCATACATTTCCAACATTCACCCCGAGGCACAAGAAAGACGAAATAAAAGGGGAAAGAGGGATAGAGAGGGAAAGAGAAATTTTTGCTTTCTTTAAAACTTCCATATTTCCACTAGACACCCAACAAACTCATTCTTCCACATCCAGACCTTTCATCTCTCAACATACTACAACTTTCAACAATCAGACGCTCTTCACTATTATAAATCATTTATTTTTATCTTTTGAATATACCCTTGAGCTTCACTTTTCAAATCACCCACAAGTTTCATTTTTCATCCCTTACAATTCTCAAACTTTTAAAACCCCAACACTTTCTAGTGCACACTTTTCAAAATATCTCACCTCATAAAACACACACAAATTCTACTTCAAAATCATACCCACTTTCTTTCCCAAAACATGTATAATCCACCTTTTGAAACACACATTCATAAAGCACTTTACTTTATCCAACTTTTCACATAAAAAGCTTTCAAAACACACACCATTCAAAATCCACACACTTGAAATGTTGCCAATCATTTTATACAAGCCTTTATCACTATAGATTGTCAAAGTAATGACAACGGTTTGAAAAAGATCTCCAAATTCTCTTCCAATCAACATTCTTTGCATATGAAAGATAACCATGCTTTTGAGAGTCCACTATTTTCTCCCTCTTTCCACTAAGACATAGTTTGCTGGCATGGATTAATTGTTTCAAGAGTGATAAATTTATAGAAATACACACGCTCATACTCATATTGTAATGAGGGCAAAGGATATATTCATAAAGGTTCATCTTCTTTGATCTTTAGCACAAAATTCATGCTGAATAACAAGAATATCAAAAATACACATTCCCATAAACTTTCATAATTTCTTTTATTGCCAATGCTTATCAAAAGAGGTAGACATGAATAGATTTCATCTCAGATTTTGATCAAGAAAATCAAGATTCAACTCCTTGATACTTGGTTTAAATCAAATAAGAGTAAGAGAAGAAGAAGATGGATTAAAAAGAAGAAAATTTACCCAAGGTCGACTTCGGTTAGGGCTAGCCTTGGCTAATAGTTCTTGCGAATGAGAGTAGGCAGAGTTAGGGAAAACGAGGAGGAGATCCGGCGAGGGCTTCGTCTAGGTTGATTTCGAGATCGAGAAGAGTGGAGCTCTTGGTATCGCCTGGAGGTATGCTGGCTGGGGATTCTCGCGAACAGGAGAGGGAGAGAGCGAATGGGAGCTTCGCCTGGGTCCGAGAGGAGCAGAGAGTGCGATCGATAGGGAGAGAGGTAGCAGTTGTGCGAATGGGAGAGTCTCGAGCGAAAGGAGGCAGTTCACGAATTTGCGAGAGGAATTTTTATTGGGTGTGGAGTGCGGACGTAGCTCTGTGTGTGCAAACGAATTGGTTCGCGCCACGTGGAGCCCACCTTGACCCCACCGACTTGAAGAGAATGTGTGCTCTGTTTACCCGATTACCTGATAACACGAACCATCCGAACTACTTGAAAAAATGCGCGGTACCCATATCTTCGAGAACATCCGAAACGTCGCTTCCAGCTCTCTTTTTCGGGCGATTTGCTAGACTACAATCCATCTTCCACAAGGAGTAGTTGTAGGCCATTATTCATCTTCCACACGAACGAAGCAACTTCATCTTCTATGCTGAGCCTCCTGAGCTTCATCGTGGCAATGGGCAAGGTTTGTTTTTATTGAGTTATATGTATTTTTCGATAATTTGAGCTTTTAGGGATTTGGTTTGAATGATGTTGAGAATGCCATTTGCCCGTTAAGTTGTGTGACAAAATGTACCGCTCGGTACCGTTGGGTACCCTTACGTTATCCGAATGTGTACCCAGCGGTTCCTACCAGGTTAAGCTGGGATATTTCTGTAAGCATTCTAAGTTTCATAAGTTATTGTAGATCCAGGGTTTGTTGTTAGAGTTTATTCTTTATTTTACCGCATTCCTTGGAATCTCGGCGGTACCGAGCTGTTTTGTATTATTTTCCCTGGTTTCGATCGGTACCACTCGGTACCTATCGGTAACACTCGGTACCTCTCGGTACCTCTAGGTACCGATCGGTACCGATCGGTTCGTAGATGTACCAGACTGGAATTAAATTTATCCTAATCAATAACGCAGGGATATGTGCCGAAGATTAGCTTCCATTGCAGAACGTCAACCTTCAGAGAAGTATGTGATCATTTAGTGGAAATTTTTGGCGATAACCTGGTTGAGAGTTTGAAGCAATATAATCTGCATCATTTTCTTTTTATGCCACGTTTAATACAGAATGTTCCTTTGGTTTACAAGTTGTTGTCCTACTGGGACAGTATGAAACAATGCTTTCTCATTAAGGATCAGAAGTTACTATTCATTGCCGATGAAGTAGCTATGATTTTAGGATTACCAAACAGATGCAATAATTTTGAAATTGGTAGTGCTAGAATAACGGGAAAATCAGCCAATGATATTAGGAAATAGGTGATTAGTTTAGATGAATCTACGCCAATGCCTGATGTTTTGAAGAAATTCATCATATTTTTGTTGTCAAATCTATTTTTTCTTCTGCACAACTATCGAACACCAGCCTCCATCATCAGTGTGGCTTGAAATGTTGAAAAAAATTTATCTTACAATTGGCCGGATTCAATCAGAAAATTTCTTGTTGCTGACTTTAACGCCATTGCAAAAAAGATGAAGAAAGGACAGCCACTCGGTTACTTGAATGGATTTGTTCATATTATAATTATGAGTGCAGTGAATTTAAATTGTTTTGTATTAATAGATGATGTTGATTATTGTTAGATATATTTTAAGTAGATATTCTTACGTATGAGTTCAGATATGGTTTCTATAATATTATACGCTCCACGAACCATTGAATTCTAAGTCCAGACCAAGGTTTCTCCGCTGGGGATCCGATGTAGTTTATAATGACGCAGATGCATCTAGTTTATTCGATGGTCTTGAAGCTGGTCATTTATTAACTTCTTTTGATGCTATTACAACTGATGAGAGGGCTTTATTAGCAAATCCTTCCCCACAGACCCCACATACATCACCTGACAAAGTTCCTAACAAAGAGATCATCTTGCACAAACCTCCTGAACATCTTTCCACACCTCCAACATCACCTACACCCCAGAGTCCTCTAAGACAAAACACCTCGCCCCCAAGCCCAGTTCGGCCGCCCCCAAGCCCAATCAGCCCTGGTGGACCAACCACTCAAACAACACCTATGTCACATGGCCAGCAGCAGCAGTAACCTACTTCCCCACCTGAAGGACAGCATGAGTATAGAGTTGAATATATACATAAGGTTTTAGATTAAAATAGATTTCTGAGAAGTAGGTTAGTTACCTTGGAAACAACAATATCTCTGAATGAACGAAGAATGGAGGCACTTGAACATCATGTTTTTGAGCAGAGGGAGATGAATAAGAGATTGGAAGCAATTGAGCAGTTCTTATCTGAGAACTTCCCTTCATTCAACTCCTCCTCGACTGCAGCTGGGCATGTTCAATCTTCCTCCAGGATTATGACTGATGAAATGAAGAAGGCAGAGTGTGCAGAGGTTATTGCCGAAAGTCTGTTTGAAGACACCCAGCCAATTAAGGATGATGTTGCCAAACCTGAACCAAGCAGCTCAGGCATAGCCAAACGTGTGAGACGTCAGGCTGACCGTAAAGCTAAAGAGGTTAAGACACCATACACCAAGGGTCAATATAAGAGGCAGGTGTTAAAAAAAGCTGCTGCTAGGCCCTCCCCAACTAAGATTGATCTTATAAATGCTCTGATTGAAGTTGAAAGTCAAAAATCACCTAGACCAAGGCCAGCTCCTACCAAAATAGATTATCCTGGGCGACCAATGATAAGTGACGATATGAGGATGTTTATCGATGCTTGCCTTGAGAAATATACTGATATGTAAGTATGTAACATTGATAATTAGCTGTAAATAATGCTAGGTATCGGTAGGTACATGTTAGTACTGATCGGTACAGGTAGGTATCGCTAGGTACTGGTAGGTACCGCTAGGTACTGGTAGGTACAATACATATTGTAACACACCGGCTTATATTTTGCAGGTCAGATACAATTTATACTGCAGGAAACATTCAGATTTTTAGAAGTCAGATCGATGAACTATTAACAAACCAATATCTGGACAATAACCACATCGACGCCTTTGTTAGTTTGCTGGCTGAGAAAAATAAACTTCGTCCTGGCCTTATCAACCATTTATTTATGTTTCTAGTCTGCATTGGGTAATTGTGTTATTTTTTTCGCTATAACTGAATATGTTTAAAGTTATCCTAACCCGAATACACATACAGGGATCCAAGAAATATGAGATGGATTGTAAGCAGTACGTGTCGCACATTAACAAAGATGCAGTTACCGCTTCTAACTTCCTTCTATTACCAATAAATGATAATGACAATTGGACTCTTCTGGTTGCTTATTTGAAGCAGTCAATTTGATTTTTTTTTATTCGTTACCAAACCCCATGCATCGGGCTGTGCTTCCACTAGTGGTTAGTCTGGTGATGTACATTTTAAGTGTGTTGTACACATTCGTATTGTCAATTTAACGTTAATTTGACTTAACTATTATTACAGATTAATCACTTACACGAGGAAACTCAGGGCTGTTTTCAAACTGATATCAGATCATGGAAAGTTCAGGAAGCCGAGGGAGTTCCAACACAAACCAACGGTTATGACTGTGGGATGTTCGTTTGCAAATATATGGAAAATGTTATCCAACCTAACTCTGTTAGATGAGAATTACTAATGGACTTGCAAGCTGAAATGCCTAAGTTTAGAGCAGAACTTGCATTCATGTTGTTATGTTCCATGTTGAAACGATAGTCATGCTACACTTGTAAATTGTAAATAGAACATTCTAACTTGGTAAATATGTAAGTACATTTTAGGTGTTTTACTTCTTAACCAAATAGCGGACATGTGTTTGGAGTTGCGTTTGTGTAGGACAACATCCAAATTCTGTCATTAGCTCAAATTGTAAATCTTGTCAATCTTTGATATCCAAAAACATCTTCCTTTTGCGACCATAAACACGTTCATTTAATAATTACTTATACAAATCAATTAAAAACCTATCTTCAGCTGGATCCCACGGGTGATAAAGAATTACATTATCAACATTAGAAGCTCGTCTGACCACATAATCAGACCTTGTTAATTTTCCTTTACAAGTCAGCTCATGATAACGCTGCTGCAAGAAATGAACTCTGGCTAGGTGATGATGATTTGCAAAAAAATTCTTTTGGACAGCACTCCACCCCGTAGAATTTAAGAACCGACCTGATCTATTTTCCTCGATAGCAATCTCCTCCCTCCATGCCACTTGAAGCAAACGATCACAACGATCATATCATGTATGAACACAGCATCTATAGATTTCATTCCGTCTAGCTTGCTGTTCAAGTTCACATTCTGCAACAACATCCACGCAATAATGCATTCTAATTGTGCCAAGCTCGACAAATTCCTTGATCGGCATGCCGAGATGAAGTTTGGCATTCGGCCACCGAAGTTTATAAACCATGATAGAACTATAAAAAAAAATACATTGACCGCCTAAACTTATATATATTCAAATTTCAACTACCACAGTTAATACCACATCCACCCATCTTAAATACCTGCAACAGTACATCTGCCAAATTTAATTTCAACAAACATAGTAAATATCAACCCACAATAATAATATTACGTAGAAGCACCATGACATTGTACTGCTCGGTACTGCTCGGTACTGATCGGTACCGAGAGGTACTGACCGGTACATAAAGGTACCTACCGATACCGATCGGTACTGAAAGGTACTTAGAAGATCGGTACCATTAAGAACGCCGAAGTTTCTACAATAAGAAATCAATTACAATAATAACAGAAATCAAATAAAGCCAAATGAGAACTTCTGAATATTTATCCAAGCCTTTCAGCATCAATAAATTCATTCATCATGTTTAAATATTCAGGGTTGGGCTGACTGGTTGGTCGACGAAGAATCCACTCATCGGTGAAGCATTCTGGTATGTTCGCAAAGGGAACATGACTAATAGGTTCCTCATGTGTTGGCTGATGAGTTGAAGTAAAATAATCTGGAATATTTGTAAAAGAAACTTGGCTACTATGTTCCACGGGTGTAGGCTGATGAGTTGAAGTGAAGTATTCTGGTATATTTGCAAAAGAAACTTGACTACTAGGTTCCACTGGTGTAGGCTGATGAGTTGAAGGTGTTGGTTGTTCCTCAGCTTTCTTCCTCTTTGGCTTTCTTTTTTCCCAATGGCTCTTCAACCTTGCATTTGAAACTCCTTTGGGTCTGCGCTTTATAGGGTCTTTTATTTATTTCGCATGCTTGAATTCGTAATTAAGTTTGAGTCCTTGCTGGCATTTAATATCAGATCCACATTCTCAGCAATCTCAGACATTGCATCAATCATGTACTGTTCTGCTTCAGTATTCCCTTCCCCTCTAGTGCTAATTTGATATGCAAATCTACTAAAATAATTTCTGAAAATCATACTTCCTATGCCATCCGAGGGGATTCCGGTAGCTACCATAGATGACCACGGCCTGTCTGAGTAAAGATCCTTTCTTGCTCGACCTGACCATCTCTTGAGTAGATATTTCGGAGGTATATTAATTATATCAATCTGCCTTATCACTCTCAAGCAGTGAGAACATAGTATCCTCATCATGCCAAATTTTCCGCAGCTGCATTCGATGCTACCTTCCGCATCATCAAAATTAACTGTCCAGTGGCGAGGCTGATCAATGTTCTCAACAGTTTTGACAAAAAAATGGATAAGTCAGTTGAGGCATGAGCTATGCACATTCCACCCACACCTTGTAAAAACTCCTCAAAGAAAGAATACAATTTATGCGAATAAAAACGCGCAGCCTGCCTAAGAATTGGACTACTCTTCACTAAAGGTACAACATCGGACTGACTACATTTGAAGTCTTCATCCTTTTCATTCCGACGCCATGTCTTCGTCACCTTTTCTAGTCCTAAAAAACACTCAGTGATGGTGCTAGTAGGCTTAGAAATTCCATGGCACACATTGTTAGTGGATTCACTGTGCTGTGTTGAAAGAATACCAAGGTTAAAACAAGTCTTGTTGTATGTTGTGGACCACTTGTGCCTTATTTTGTAGAGCTCTTTCAACCACTCATGGCTATGAAGGTCCCCTTCATTCAGCATTTCAGTCCAAGTACTTTCAAACTCTTCCTCTGAATCACACTTGCTGAAACATTTATAAATCAAACCTCTAACCTTGTTGTTGTTGTTATAACAATGCAACTTGGATGGAAGCTTCTTGGTGATGTGCCATTGGCAAAGCCTATGACGTGTTTGAGGAAATGTAATTTCTATTGCCCGAGACATTGCCTGATCCTGGTCAGTAAAAATTGTAATGGGATGTTTACCACCCATTACTCTCAAGAATGGTCTAAACAACCATGTAAATGATTCTACTGTTTCTTCGCACAGAAATCTACTCCCAAAAGAACATTCTGCCAATGGTTATTAACTCCAACAAAAGGTGTACAAGCTAGATTGTATTTGTTCAGTCTATAGCTGGTATCAAAAATTATAACATCTCCAAAACAGTCGTAGTCTATTCTTCCCACACCATCAGCCCAGAAAAAATTCATCAATCTATCCTCCTCATCATATTGGACTTCCCACACAAACATGTTATCATTGTTTGCTCGGTTTTTAAAAATTTCAATTAGAAAATTGGTATCCCCAGTCTCAATTCTACATCTTTTGTTTCTCTGAACAAAGTTATATGCATCTCTTCTTAAAGAACCTACATACTCCCTCCCACCAACTTCATCAGCTAAGTATGTGAATGCATCAATGGTTCTAATCCCAGCATCAGTCATAGATTTAAGAACGAATGCTTTCTCTTCAGTAATATTCCTGCATGATCTTAATAAATGTTGATCTTCAAGCTTTGCCAACTCATGGTTGTGGTTCTCAACGCATTTATTAACCTTCCATTCCCCATCTTGATCAACTGAAAATCTAATCATCGCGGGACACCCAGTCCTAGTATTGGATTTACTGTATTTCGATTTGGCATTCAGGTCAAGACCCTTCTTAAAACCAGCTTTCGAACATACAAAATCTTTCATCCGTATCTTCCTCGAATTAGGCCAGTAACAGTGATGATCTTTGCGAACACTAAAACCAACACTATGCGCGTATCGACAGTAAATATCATATGCCTCTTTCTCACTATTACAAACGACCTACGAACAAAAACCAAAAAGAGTTTAACATTGAAAACACACACACAATTTCAAAATATATTATGTACCTATCGGTGCCTACAAGTACCGACCGATACCTACTGATACCGAGCGGTACCGAACATTTAAAAAGGTACTAAATGGTACTGCCTGCATACCAATACATATATTCTCACCAATACAAATTTTTTAAAACACTTAACAAATCACGGCTTTCATATCATATTTACCGATAATATATCAAAGTTTGGTTGGGTATTCTATTGCAAACCATCTCCACCTCTAAGTTGTGACTCTTGCGTAAAACCTTCCATCTCCGACCAGTCGTTCATCTCTTCCAGCACAGTATCCATCTTCAGACCTTACGCCTCGAACCTCAGACCTTACGCTCTTCTTCTGCTTTCTGAGGTTTCAGGTGTTATGAGAAAAAAATTTTAACTGAGGTAAAAAAACCGCGCCAGCAAATATAACCCTAGCTTTAACCGCGCATTTTTTCAAGTAGTTCGGATGGTTCGTGTTATCAGGTAATCGGGTAAACAGAGCACACGTTCTCTTCAAGTCGGTGGGGTCAAGGTGGGCTCCACGTGGCGCGAACCAATTCGTTTGCACACACAGAGCTACATCCGCACTCCGCACCCAATAAAAACTCTTGAGAGAGAGAGGAGCAGTTCCTGGAGCCTTGCGGTATGGATGGGGACGGTTCCGCCTAGTGTTTTTTTTTTTTTTTTTTTTTTTTTTGTGAAATTAGAGAGAAGAGGGAGATCGTGGGATGGGGAGGTTGAACCGGCCAAATCTCATCTAGTCATGATATTTTAATCAATTTTAATCTAACTGTTATATTTCATTTAGTTTAATTTATTTATTAAAGATTTGATCAAACGAAATTCTTGAATTTCATTAAACAAGTTTGATTTATTTTTGGTAAATTCATTCTATTAAAATTTCTTGATTAACGATACATTTATTTAAAATTTATTTAATTGATTTTAATGTTTTATTTAAGTAAATTCTTGATTAAATATAATTAGAGAAAAAAAATATGGATTTTAGTATGTTTGGTTGAACTCATCGAGTTTTGATTGAAGTCGAACCGAACCCAACTAGACTGGACGGCATTTGATTAGATTATGATGTATGGAATCACATTAGATTTAAATTGAATAATAGGGTTGAGTCAGCGCTACGTCAATAATTGTCCTCCTAAGATGACCCTAAAGGCGACTTCTACACTAGGCTACGAAGACCTGCTAAAGATTAATTCTGGGAAAATTGACCTCAAATAATGAGGTCAACATCCCTCCTTCACTACCTTCGTCAGTTCACTGGTTTCTCCGACCACCTCATTATCTTCTCACAGGCTCCTCCTACCCTCTCCGCCACAGGTAGACCTCCCTCCCCTCCTACAATCTCGCTGCCCTCCACCAGTCCTCAAGTGAGTGGGCTCCCTTCCCTACAATCCTTTTCTTCGCCCAAAGCCTCCCACGTTCTGCACCCTCACTGCCTTCGTCAGCAACCTCGTCTTCTTCAGCAAATATGAAATGTTAACTTGCTCCGAAGCGGTCTATGCCCACAACTTCCTCTTCGCCACCTCAAGACGTGCATGGTGGGAGGAGATGGGAGAATCTATAAATTTGGCAAAGAAGGGAAGACGTTGCTTATCAAGGAAGGAGAGGAGTGGAGGGAGGTGGAAAAGTTGCCTGAGGACGTCAAAGGTTTTCTAGTAATGGTGGCTTGGGGTAAAAGATTGATGGTGGTGAGGGTGGAGTATTGCGGCTGGCCTACATTAGTGTTTATGTTGAAGATGAAGCACGGGGTGGAGATTGGGTGGCGGAAGGTGGCATTTTCTAGGAAATATCATGGCTATTTTTATACTTCTTGTGTTGATATCTAACTCAAAATGCATTAGTTCTAGCGTGCTTAATGATTGATGATATGTGTACATAAAATCTTTGTAATCTAATTATGTGAGATCAAATAGACTATGTTATATTAATGTGGTTCTGACTCTAGATTTTGATTTTGTTTTGAGGATATAAGAAATGATATGTTTTCTTACAAAGAAATTTAATTACATGAATGTGATATGTTTTTGTAATTTTTAGTAAATTGCTTGTAATTTTTACTAGGAAATATATTAATTTATTTCAAAATATCTTAATGTAAAATATATTATAATGAATTTAAAATTTTGTTAAATTATATTAAAATTAATGTGATATATAATATTTTAAATCATATTATCTCAATATAAATTAATATATATAATCATTTTTAGTTATGTGATTTGTCTTGTTCTCAATAAAAAAATGGAAGAAAATAAATTAAACTAAATTCAATAATTTAGAGTATATTTTAGTCTATTGGTTGGAGGTATATTCTAACACCATATAGAGTATTTACGAGTTAGAGGCTTTGTATGTGAGTTTGTGGGCAATATCCAATATTCACTTTTTTTATAATTTTTAAATTTATCATCAATAATTTTCTAATAAGGAAATATTAATTTTTTCATTAATAAATTATACTATTTTATTAAGTAGCTGGGTGACGTGGAATTGTGCATATTATCATATAGTTTTAAGTGTACTAATTTTATCTTATATTTTGAATCTCATCTTAAAACATTATATATAATTTCACCCATTTAGATTGTCTTTAAGATTTAAAAAATAATAGTTCTTATAAATAATTTTAAAATTTGAGGCAAAGATATGTGGCCAATAAATCATACTATTTTATAAAATTCAATCTTTGAATAATTTTTACCTAATTTCTAATTTTTACTTGCTCATTTTAGCGTGTTAGTTGGGAGCTCAACCTCGCAACCAATTGATTTTGAATTTAAAACTCGTATACACAATGTTTAAATTTATGATTTGATTCACACAAAATTAAGATATAACTTCAAATTTTGTTAACCTTAGAAAAAAAATGTATAATATTTGATGAAATAATTTCTAAAACTATTTAATGAAGATTTGAAGCTTATCAAATTAACCCTAAGCCTTAATGAGGTCTATCTTGAGTTGAATTTAATAATGAAATGGAAAACAAAGTTTTTTGAATGGAACTTTTGCAATTTAGTTTGAATCATCAAAATTAAAAGAATGATATATAGTTTTTTTGACAAGCATCTTATATTCAAATTATTTTATAAGACTCCTTGCCTATGATGATCCAATGATAAAATGATTTTTCCTCTATTTATGGTTTAATTATGATAGCAATTGAAGGTGAATTTAAATTGAAACATAGTATACTTCATATTTTTTTTATAATTTGACTTTAGATCGATCGTGATTTTGCTAAATAAAACCAATATAAGGCTACAAAAATCTCCAATAGAGCCTCTATCTCTTTCATTACTTTAGCTATCAATAGATTGAGTGTAGTTTGGGAGAGTAAAATCCACTTTGATTTTGCTTATTTCTTAGTATGGACTAGAGATTTAATGCCTCACTCTAAAGATTTTGTATACAATTCATCCTACATGACTTCCTACTCAAGATAACTCATGGATATGTCAATTGTATATCTTCCATATTGTTTAATAAACTTAGAAGTATGGCAAGGATCTTTCAAGGACGACTTGAATTAAGATATTACTCTCTTGTATCTCAAATTTAGCCCCTTTTGGAGTTAGCCTGATCTAGGCTATTGATTGAGTGTATGATTTAGAGAGAGGATGTTCTTGAGTTTGGGCATGTGTGTATGTGATTGAAGAGGGAATCATCAAATGGTTATAAAGTGGACAGACAAGGGAGAGGAGTTGGGTAACTAGGAGGTCAAGGGGTGTGAGGGCTTGAAGAATTATTTGGAGTGTCTAACTAAATTTATAAACTCAAGGATGATCCAAGGGTTAGTGATGAATGGTGGGACGGCGTTGTAGCTTGTGAAAAAGATTAGGGGAATCTCGGATAATGCGAAACGATAAACAAATAGATTGAGTTCAATTAGGGTTTTTTTATATGTGAGGTTGAAAGACCCGGAATAGGTTTTAGGATTTGAGGGCAAGTTAGCAAAATGAGAACACACAAAGTTCATTATATGAATAATAAGAAAAAACAATATATATAACACAATTTTGATCCTACTAAAGAATTATAATGGTTATTGCCAACATGCCTTCAACGTAGCTTTTATTCACTAAACTTTCAATATAAAAAATAAACGTTTTTCAATATTAATTCAATGATGGTTCCTCCCTACACCAACTTCAATGCATTCATTTTTATCATTATAAATATTGAATTTTAGAAACAAAAAAGAGAGTACAATTTTGATGAGGGTAAAGACATCAATGCAAGAGCCTTGTTGATTATTCCTCAAAATCCTATACAATAGAGTTTTAAACAATCTTATAAAGCTTCACTTGAATATTTAATTTTGGAACAAAGTGGATGGCATTTTTTCAACTAGTGGTTTAACTTATGAGGCATTGATGAAAGATTATTGATCTATCTCATGAAATGCAATTCCTTGATTTTAATATTATAACCACTTGAATTTGAATTTTGTAACTACTAAATTACTCTGTGAGGAAAGTTTAACCACATTAAAAAGCAACCTAAGTACACTAAGCTTAAATTTAATTTCTTATGAGTCACAAAAAAGTATAAGAGTTGTATTATCACATATATTTATATCAGACACATAAGCATACATACATGCATATATATATATATATATATATATATATATATATATATATATATATATATATATATATATATATTTTTTTTTTTGAAACGGATGTATCAACCTACTGTCACCCCCAAAGAAGACGCATGGCGGCATAACTAATCCCTTGGTGTGCCTACCAGCAGCTAACCCTATAAGTTTGGACGACAATTATTTTCTCCCCACAACTAATTTAAAGCATCTATACTATGAATTATTTCTTTATCATAAGAAAAGGAGCTTGGATTATGCACTAATATAAGAAAAGGTTCATGTGTTTCCTCCTTAAACCACGAAAAGAATAGCTTATAGGGTTAGTCTTGAGTCCAATAGAAAAATAATCTCTCTCTTATCTATAAGGAGAGGCAATCTCATACACATTGTTTGTTATCACAATTTGTGAAATTTCTAAGGGGAGCTTGGGAAGAAGATGCATTATTTGAGTAAAAATTACAAATGAAATTTTTTTTAAGTGTCATACGTACGCTTTTATGTCAAAAAAAAAAAAAAATGTCTTTCAAAATAATATATTAAATCTTTGAAAATTTCATAATTTAAAATTATAATTTTAAGAAAATTACAATACATAATTATTTCTAGAGGTCAACATGAATCTTCCCTCGATGCTATATATCAAATGAGATCTCCTCAATCAAAATTTCTAAAATATCAAAGAGAAATACAACTAGACTTTTCTTGGGTTCATGAAATAGACAATTACCATTTAGTATAACATATAAATTAAATAACATATCACATCCCATAGCTAAAATATCAATCAAATCTCTTTTTTAAAGACGTTTATATCAATTAAGACATTCACATACACATCACATACGCAAGACTCGAACCTAAGACCTCTTGGTTTATAACCAAAACTACCAACCAACAAATCAAGATGAGGTGGATATTAATCAAATCTCACAAACAAAAAGAACATAGACTCGGATTTTATTAGGGATGGACTTTTTTTTTTTTCTAAAACAACTTTCTAGTACAAAATTTTTTTGAATTTCAAATTTTTTTTATTAAAAAACAGTCTTAAAAAGCAGTACAAAAATTGTCCCAAATGAAATCTCACTCATACAACAAAAAACAACATTTGCATTTCCAGCAAAATTTATAGAAGCATTTTCCCAAAAAATATGATCTTGCTGCCATGGCTGCTAAAAAACATCACTGTTGCAGATTCTCAAATGATATACATTTTACCTATTGATTCGAACTAGTCAAACTAAAAGACTTAAGCAAGGAAGCCCACTTGTTTGTTTAGGAGACTAGTTTTCTCTTTCGATTTCGAGGGTTGAAGACAAGAGAAGAAATAGTCTAAGAGCAATCAAAGCCATTCCGCTCGAAAACCAGCCTGAAAAGAAAGTCAAAGACTGGCGGATCGCATACGCGCTTACTTTTTGATAGGCTGAAACTTAGATGCTTCTATCACACTCTTCTTTCGCCCCAATGACGATGAATTAGGTAGAGCGGGTCAAGCCCGGGCAAGTGCCAGCCACGCTCACTCTTGAGAGTGAGTTCGTACGCTTCACATATGCAAATAATAGAAAAACAGACGAAGCGCGCAAGCAATTTAGGGGTAGGACTTACTGAGGGTGGGAATGGCTTAATAAGGTTTTTGCTGTGGGTCCAGATACAACTGGAATTTCTAATAGACATAAAAGATACTTCGCATAAGCCTACGTGATGGATTGGGAACCAATATGGATACTTCAAAGAGAAAGTAGTGATTGTCTTTTGGAGAACCAGTAGTCTTCTAAGGATACCTACCAGAGCTTTCACCTAGGTATAGAATACTATGGACCAACGGATGCTCGAAGTTTACCAGAGATTGTCTCAAGGCCCTGTAAGGCAAAAGCTTGTAGGATAGAAGTTCTAATTCAAAATGTCCCCCAGTCCATTATAGGCCCTCTAAAGTAACTCTATAATGGTGGGAAGAGATACCTTTGAAGTAATAGTAATAGAAATTGTTGCATGTAGAGGCCCTTCCTATTCATGGTATGAAGGCTGAAGTTTATCTATTAGCCTGCCTGTGGATTCAATATATGCATTCCATTTCATGTCCCAACCTAGGGTTTCATAATTGGTGTGCAGTACCTACTCTAGGTATCCCCTCTTTACAATGTATCACCCTAATATCTTTAGTTCCTGTCCGTGGTACTTCTTTTGTAAGAAATTCAATGCCTTTAGATACAGTTCCAATGGAAGCGTATGTCATCCATTCCTCCCCTTGATGTAATTTTCATTCCTGTGATGTCCACCTACGTGGACGGATGAATTGCTTGAAAGCCCTTCAGGGTTACCTGTAGTTATGATTCCAATAATTGTGTATCCCCTGCCTTCCCCTGGGTGGTCCCGCCCAGGGCTAGCCCTGGGCTTATCTGAAACAAACTGTATTTATGTAATCCTAGCCCTTCAATTCTATCTTTACTTCATCACCTTTGAAGAGTTGGAATCATAGGTATATGATGCCATACAGCGTGGCTAACTATTCTTTGTTGTATTTACTTTAGTATCGCTAGCCCTGAGTGTTGTTCCTATTGGGTTTTTCTTGAATAAGCCTATAACTCTATATACTTAGAAAAGGATATATTGAAGCTGCCTGCCCTTATACTGTCTTAAGTATATATTATGTATTCTATACTGCCATATATACAGTTTTATCTCCATTGTGTAGGTTGTACTAGAATGAGCCCTGGGTGCCTAGAATTGTTGTGTCTACAGGTTGGTAGCCAATAGGATTGCAGAGTTTACAATACTCTTTCTAAAATGTAGCCCGCCTCTTGGATTCTCTCTTTTTGGATATTCCAATCAAGACTTAGAACAGCAGTAGGTATCAGCCTAGAGGAAGGTATCTCCAATCATAAGCTTGTGACATATCCCTATCGGTTAAGTTAGAAAGAAACCCTTCAATTTCTTCTGAAACCAACTTTGGAATACCCAGGCAGGTAATACTATCTATAACCTATATAAGTGGATCTTTTACAGATAAAGTAATTTCTTATATACAGTGTTTACTTAGGCCTTTAGAAGATATTCTTCCTAGGACTTGGGGGATTTATGTAGTAACTAATTGAGATTGTCTTATCTATTTAATACAGAGCAAATACCAGGTGGGTACCGACTCAATAAAGGGCATTCTCAAGAAGTGCTTGTACCCAGGGGTTTGTGCATTGGGAACCCTTGGAGATAGGGCAATGTATAATAAGTATTAGAATACCAGTACGACCATTTGGAAGTGCTTTTATCTGCAAGTGCCATATAAGTATATGACAATGTGGATACCATTATTGAGGGTATAAGGGCTTCAGGGGATTGCTAATTCCTTCACAGAGTGTTCCATTACAGCAAGTCAGAAGTACCTGGACCAAATACCTGACAGGTGTCTTTAAGTCGGGACGCTTCAACAGGGACAAATACAAGAGTTCACTCCATTAATATAAAATTTGAAAATAAATTCATATACACAAACTTACACCAGACAAAATGATCAGAAGATCCATCCATGAGTACTCTAGAGAGACACCAACCAAAAAAATTGGTGCACAAATTCTTCTTGTATATATTGTACAAATGACCAACTTGAATCGCCATCTTCTTCTAAAACACAAGAAGAGAGGCTACAGATAACACCATGGTTGCGACAATATGATGTATATATATGCTAAAAAGCCAATCTCAAAGCAACCAAATGAGAAGCAGGTGGAAGCTTTTCATCATCATCTCCAAAAGCTGGGAAAAAGTTTCAACCCTTGACCTACTGTGATTCCTGCCGTTGGTCTGCATGATTTGCCATTCTGCTCTCAATATGGTCATGGCTAGGGTTAGCGGATGATGAAGAAGTGGTGTTTCCTACTTCCTTCTTGCAAAGAGGGCACAGAGCGTTAATCTTGAGCCATTTATCAACGCATTCCGTGTGGAAGAAATGGCCACATGGAAGCTCACGGAGGTCGTCATTATCAACATATTTTGTGAGGCATATGCAGCACACCTGCACCAATTCTTGGTCTGTTAAGTTTGATGTTTACAAATAACTTATATAGAGCTCACTTGTTAAGCAAATGAGTTGAATTTGAATCTATTTTTGCTCATTTAATAAAATAGCTCAAGTATATTTGATTATATCAGAACTCAATAGATATAATATATATATATATATATACAATTCATTTTCACTCATGTACTTTATACTGATATTAAATAATACATGCTTTAATTTGTATGAGACTAACAAAGTCCTAGAAATGTGAAAAAAAAAAAAACGTTTTTTTCAAGCAATATAGCCATCAATTAAATAACTTTTTGATTCCTCATATTTGGCTCAATAATTAGCAAACCGAAGAAAGATAATTAGCTCATCTGTGTTTCACTCTGAACAAGACCCCAGCTTTCACACACTTATTCTAAACTAAAGAAACTGAGATAAACAAAAATAAATAAATGAATAAAGAAGGTAAGTGCAACTCACAGCATCTTCAGCTGAGATGATTCGTTCCTTATCAGTTCCAGCAGCTACAATTCCACCCTCACCATCTGAATCAATATCACCTTCATCCGCACTCTGTATTCTCTTTGCTTTGAACTTATAAGTTGGCAGAGCATTAATGGATTCTGTAGAGGCTCCTCTTGTCAGAATCATCTCCTCCCTCAAGCCCATGATTGAAATTATGCAAGGCAAGCAGCAGCATATCATAGCACATAGGATAAACGGCATAGCATATCCAATGCAGCTGAAAGTAAGGAAGACTATGCATAACCTGGAAATTCAAGGGAATCACTATCTCAGCATGATGGTATGGCTTACAGGAAAAGAAAAGGAGAAATTACTTTGGAGAAATTCATCTACTGTTCTTGAGTTGATCTTCATGTATTTTGTAGTGATATAATTTCAAATAGTATCTATTATTCTACTAGCCCTCAGATTATATTTATTTCTCAATCCACTTATTTCTTCCATGTTTTTCCTCCCTCAATCTGGTTATATTCTTGCAGTACTTGATTATTGAAATACTATATCTGAATGTGACCAGAAATCTACTGAAATCCTTCAATTTCGTTATCATTTTGCAAAACATCTAACAATGGTAAAATTTGCTATTGCTTATGACTAAACATATAATAATAACTACATGTAATGAAGGAAGGACTAAAGCTTTCAAGAATAAATCAAGTTAAAGGAGGCGTCAGGATGAAGTGAGAGAGATTAGGAACGAGCCGGTAATGGCTAAGGCTCCTGGTAAGTGTGTGAGGAGAAAGATAAGAATATATTTAGTATCACAAATAATTAATAAAATTTGAAATTGGACAAGACTAAATAAATAAATCAAGGTCAATTCAAAAAACCTATATGAACTCCCCACTTTGTTTATTGAATTGTGAGGTGTTATTAACAAATTAATAACGAAAGTACCTGTATAAGTTCGGAGCATCAGAAGCAGATGTGCGGCCACCAAATAGCCAAACATTTCCAACAACAAACCATACAGCAAAAAAGCAATCCAAAGCCATTTTCAAGTGGTCAACAAGTGCATTCAGATTGAGCCTGCAGAACAAACAATTCATTTAACATTAAGTATAAGGTTTAAAGGATTCTACATTACAGACAAAGAGTTCTTGGATTCAAAACACTTATTGATAGCCAGGAGTAGATACAGTCGATTCAGTGTAAGAACTTTCTCCATTCATGAAAGAATTTTCTTAATTATGTAAAACAAAATTTAATTTTCTGCATAAAATTATGTACCTAAGATCTTGACCAAGATAATTTTCACAAAACATTAATTTGAAGAAAACATATATTGATTCATGGTGATCTCCTTCATAAATTTGATCAAAAAATTTGATAAAATTGATTTCTCTCACTATCCCCTTTCTTTTTCTTGTTGCAGTTAGTTTCTTATGGATAGAAAGAGCACGGAAGTTGTAAATTGTCAATTTAATCAAATAATTCATAAATATTTCATGAATTATCTCTTTTGATCAAAAAGATTTTGACGTACAATTAATTATTAAACCATAACTAAATTTAAAGAGAAAAACATAAGCCACTTAGTAAAACTATTTCTAGCATTCTCTATTTGGCCCATGCGATATCATTCAATTGAATGTTCTAATATTAATAAACATAATAAGAAATATGAGTTAAAAGTTTTCTTAAATTAGAAAAATCATAAATTCAGCATCAAGCAAAAACCAATAGGGATTATGGCAGTTGTGTATCATTCCTGCAATATAATTCCTTTCATATATCATAATATTAATTTTATGCTTAACATGACTTGAAACGAGACATAATCATAATGATCCAACAAAAATATCTTTTGTAAGAGACAAATCCTATTAATATTCACATAATTCCATATATCATTATATATATATATATATATATATATATATATATATATATATATAATGCATTAATGTACAATACAAAAAAGAGCTTAGAGAATTAAGTACATAAAGAGCATAAACTTAAACATAATATCAATGATGCGTTCAAATGACCAGATCTCAACATGTTCATTAAATGTCTTTGATGGCAACGGTTTGATTAACAAATATTTAACCATAAGACTATTGTTAATGTGCTCAATGAACTTTTTGTTTATAAACTTCTTTAAATGCAAAGTATTTCAATTTCATGTATTTAGAACCATTTGAATATTTTTCATTCTTGAAAAAAAAAAGATCAGTACGACATTATCATAATAAATTTGCATAAGCTTGATTATATTGTCATCTACTCCAAATATTGCAATAAAATTCCTCATCCATAATCCATAAATAGTGTGGCTTTAAAAAATGCCACAAACTCAGCTTCCATAATGGATATAACAATGATAAACTACTTTGCATTCATCCAAGAGACCGCTTTTTCAGCTAAAAGGAACAAATAGTCAAATGTGAATTTTATAGTACCCATGCTGCCAGAAAAATCTAAATATGAACATCCTAACGCCTCAAAGTGATCAAACCTCCTATAAGTGAGCATGCATTATTTCTTTTATTACAGATATTGCAAAACTTCCTTCACAGCTTTCCAATGATGAAGTTATGGATTGCTTTGATACTTGCCTAGCATTCCAATAACAAAACTAATATCTGGCTTGGTATAAGTTTAAACATGCATCAAACTCCCAACAATAAATGCACAAGGAATTTGTTCCATTAGTTTGTGCTCCAATTCATTCTTTAGGCATGGCATAAGGCTCAATTAATATTCTTTCTAAATTGGAACAACACTTACAAAGCACTTAATCTTAAGTCTCTAAATCTTGTTATCATATGTTTTTTTGAGACAACTCAAACAGTCCTTGAAACATGTCATAAAACACTTCAATTCCTATCACATAGGATGTTCACCCATATTTTTATTTAAAATTTATTGGACAAATTTTTCTTGGTCTCACGTAATAAACTAATATCATTAGTAGCAAGCAAGAAATCAAATCATAAATATAAGATTGCCCCCATTGACCATCAGATATACACCAGTCAATGGTGTTTTATTTAAATTCAAAGAAAATAATAGTATCACTGAACTTAAATATCATTATCGGGAAGCTTATTTAAATATGTATATTGAACTCTTAAGTTTACACACATGTGCCTTCTATTTTAATTGATAAGCCTTCAAGTTGATCCATATAAACTTTTTCCTATAAAGCTCCATTCAGAAAAATAATTTTCACATCCATTTGATGTAATTCAAATCATAAGAATAATTCTAAATGGGTCCTTTCCTGGACAAGAGAAAATATCTCTCTATAGTTAACACTATTATTTTGAGTGAAACTTTCGGTAACAAGTCTAGCCTTTTATCATTCGATATTGTCATTTCAGTCACATTTGATTGTCAAGTCCCACTACACCCAACAATTTTTGAATTTTTAGGCAATTCAAGAAGATCTCAGACTTCATTGTAATCTAATGAGTTTAACTCTTCTTTTATAATGTCAAACTACTTAGCAGAATTAATTCTTCGTAGGCTATAGCTAGTGAAAATGACACAGGATCCTCATCAATTCCTAAGTGAACTTCTTATTCTTATAGATAAATCACAGTCATTTCAATAACATATCTACTTCTCATAGTTCATCAATTATAAGTTCATTGGGAATAATCTCATCATAGGATGTTTGGTCATTCATTTATTCATCTTGTAAGCCGTCAAATTATTCAACAATCATAGGAACAACAACTTGAGAATAAGCAATGGGTAAAAAAAATGTTCCTTGACTTCTTATTCACATTATGTGATTCTTTACTCCCACTAATTTCAACATTCTTAATAAACCTGGTATTTCTTGTTACAACAGTTCTTGTACTATGGCCATGACAATAAAATCTATAGCCATAGAATTTTTTAGGAATACTAATAAAAAATCTGTTAGTTGTTCTTGAGTCCAGTTAATTTTCATATGAATTATAAATTTTTATTTCCACTAGGCAAAACAAAAAATGCAAATGCCTAAAACTGGGTTTCCTTCTGTTCAAAAGGATTCTTTGAAAGTACGTTAATAGGAACCATATTTAACATATGGCGGTTTTCAAAATAGGCATCCACAGTGATAAGAATAAAGAAGAAATTAAGACTTAATATACTCCTAAGCATTTTCATTAAAGTATGATTATACCTTTCTGCAACACTATTTTATTGTATGCGTATTGTGTATTGGCACATAACTCACTTTTTCAAGAATTTAGCAAATAAGCTAGAGTATGATCCAGAATCATCAAACATTTCATAAGATACATCACATCTATCAATGATGAATTTCACTCATCTGTCCAGTTGCCCTCAATCTCATTTACAAACACCTCTAAGATATCTACTAATTAAATTTTTTATGCAACAAATAGACATAGCCATAAAATGAAAACTCATCAATAATAGTAACAAAAAACTTTTCTCCACCAAAACATGAAATATTAAAAGGTATATATATATATATATATATATATATATATATATATATATATATATATATATATATATATATATATATGTAAGTGTGTGTAATTTTTAGAATCTAAGTACTTTAGTGGCTATTTTTTTAATTATGTTTTGTGTTTTCTCTTAAAAAAATCCATATAAATACTAAAATACCCAAATCAATAAAATCCAAATTAGGAAGAAATTTACTATTTAGTAATCTGTCTTTTTTTTTTTTTGTGATATATGACCCAAATATTTAGTATACAAGCTGAATTTAAATCTATTAAACCACAATCCGCACGAACATTACAATGCAAGATCAATAAAGTGTCAACAAATATATCAAGCCTTAACTTATATAAACCATCACAAAAAACACCAAAATCAATAAAAAGATCATATTTAAACAAACCAAAACATCCATTTTCAAATTAAAAAAAAAAAAAAGAAAAGGACCAAAATGGTCCCTCAACACTTTGTGAGAGACCAAAATGATCCTCAACTATTTTAAGGGACCAATTTGATCCCTCAACTCCTCCAAATGGGATTTTTTGGTCCTGCCATCTAATGATAGAGTTGATGGTGTTATGTATAAGAGTAAATTGGTTTGTTTTAATTAAAATATTTAATAAATATAATTTTTAGGGATGATAATTTTTGCTAAAATTTATTAGACTTTTCTTTAATAAAAAAAATTATAAATAATTTTAGCTTTAATAATTTCAAAAATTTAGTTTTAATTATTAACATTAATTATTGTAACCAAATAATCAACATAAATAATATAATTAAAATTTAAATTAATTATCAATTAATTTAATTAATTAACTATTTATTAATTATATTATATTTTAATTCATTTTAATTAAATTAAATTAATTTATTCTTAAGCTATATTTTTATTTTTCCATTTTCTTGATGAATATATTTTTACTAATTTTCTTACTATTTTATTTCCAAGCCCTGATTCCATAGATTTGCTAGGTTTATTTTTCCCCTTCTCCACAGTTCATTGCTCTCAACTTCGCCTCCTTCAACAACGTTCCTATTTGTAGGATCCGAAATCACACTTCGTCATTCGTATGTTCAATCGAAAGTAACTACGACGATGGGTGCTTGCTCGTTGCGATGGTAGCCATCTTTCTTCTTTTGGTGTGCTTCTTCGACCAAATCGACTATGATTGACGAATGCTGGCGATCGTCTGCAGGATCAATGCTACGGGACTGCAGGGTCAGAACGATCAATGCTCAAGGGATGGACTGCAGGATCAACGCTATGAGACACGATTGAAAAGAAGCATCAATCCTGAGGGACTGGTTGTTTAGTTGCGCCATGAGGATTCACTAATACACTGTTCTAGCCTACAGTACAATCTCTTAAAATATTCTTTACTTATTTCGATAATACCCTTGAGCCCATCTCACTTTTCTATTTAAAATTAACGGCACGACCAAAAAAATCCCATTTGGAGGAGTTGAGGGACTACATTAGTCCCTCAAAATAGTTTGGAACCATTTTGATCTCTCACAAAGAATTGATGGACCATTTTAGCCCTTTTCTCTTTAAAAAATACCCAATTGTATGAAGTTTAAATAAAGAAACTAAATTTCTAAAAAACAAAAGGAACATATAATATTTGAAAAAGATATAAATGGCACTCAGTGTCCAAAAACAAACATTGTGTTATAATGGCTTCAACTGAAGCTTTAACTCAATTTCCCATGGCTTTAAAATTTGGGTTATAAGAAAACCACATATCATATTTGAAATATAAATAGTACAACCATAATCAATCTGCCAATCAATCTGCCAAGTATTATATGGCATTTTGACAATATTTTATTTGAAACATACAAAAAAAAACTAGGCTTAACATTCTTTTTGAACCAAGCCTTATGTTTCTGATAGCATCCATGCTTATAACATAAATTACATCTATCATTCTTTTGTCCCTTTTTTTGGATTTGTATATATGATACATTAGCCTTTAAGTGTTGCATATTAACTTTTTTTTTTACTCTTCGAACATAATCAATACAAAATGATACCAAAACATTCCAAACAATTGTTGCATATTACCCTTTCTATTCTTATTTTTTTATTTTTGGTTAGCTTCAGCCTAACCTATGATATTATTTTTTCTTATATTTTAAATCTTGCTTTCTCTTGAATAAGCATACCCTACAATTCTATCATATATCATTTATCCTTTCTAGTGTTTTAGTTTCTCCAAAATGAACCATACTCATGAGGCAAGGAGTTAATATAATAAAATGCATAAGAAAACTTTCACTCACCTTTATTCCCATTAAACTTAGTCTCTATTTGGGGTAGTTGCACTTTTTTATAAAGGAGGTTGTGAAACTGTTATGAGATAAAGTAACTTTTTAAAAATTATAAATATTTTATTTTTTTGAAAAGTTGCGCAGCAACTTTCTTAGAGCTCTCACACATTAGCCGATTTGGTTGCGAAAACAAGCTTCCCATTAAAATGTGGCAAGAATACAACAAGAAAACAGTAATCAAATGGAAGTACCATTCTGATCTGAAAAGCAAAGCAAACAGAAAGCTATCTCAAATAAGCTCTTAATCTCATTGCAATGTTCTTCATTTTAGTGATATGTTCATGCATGGTGCAAGAACCATCAAATTTAATGGTGATTAATGTAAAAATTAGCATCCTAACAATTGATTTATCAATGAATTTAACCTTAGACAAATCTTCCACAAACTTTACAATTTCCCTAGCATTGTCCATTTTTAGAACTGTCAGCTTAATGATCTATACTATAGTTAGGTGCATAAAAATTAAACTAAGTCTATTTGTTTTTCCTAAGCATCATGAAATGATTTTTTGTTCGGTCCTACTAGTAGTAGTAAAAGCAATGGGCTTACTATTAAATAAAGCCAAATCATATTCCATAACACCTAAATAAAACTAAAATTGTTCTCTCCATTCAGAAAAATTAAGTCCATTTAACTTTGTAAAAAAAAAAGTCCATTGAACTTTGTAATAAATGAAGCATGCAAATAAAGACCAATAAAAGCGATAGAATGCTCATATATTAATCCTTTGAATTGTAAATTTATACACATAATAAATATTCAAAATACATTCATACAATCACTTAAAAGCATATTGATATTCTCCTTTGGGTGATATTACAATACACTACTATAAAACATAATTAATACTCAAATTAAATTTCATATAAGTGACAATTATTTATACTCTAATTCAATATACTTGCAATCTTTGAACATACTGAACATATTTAACCAAGTATATCAATTAACCACAATCATGTTCGTACAACAATATTAAGCCTTTATCTCATTATGGGGCCAGCTACATGAATCTTTTTTCTCCATTTTATTCCATTAAAAGTCAAATTCTTAGTTAAATCTAATAAAACAATGTAATTTCTAATACTTTCTAACCAAGTCTTTTTAAGTGTACCTCTGCTTTTTTAACAGAGGCCAAATCTAATACATTTACTATCCAAATCGGGTCATTGGAAGGCCGACGCTTTATGTAACCAAACTATCTAAGGCGACTCTCTCTAATCTTATCTGCCACTAGAGCTACTCCAACCTTTTCACGTATCTGGTCGTTTCACATTCTATCTTTGCAAGTAAAGCCACTTATCCACCTGAGCATCCTCATCTTTGCAATACTTAACTTAATTTAATGCTTCTCTTTTAATGGCCAACATTTTACGCCATAAAACATTGCAAGTCTCACTACCATTGATGCGGACATCGGCACGAAAATCTGGCGCATCTATCACATGAGGCGTCGTAAATCGACGGCTCTGATTTAAGTTGTCATTTATGAATTATTTTCTGCATTTTAGTTTCTATTTTATGTTATTTATTATTTTACCCCTAGGTTAATTTATTTGAGTGTTGTGGCCCAAGGGGCAATTTTGTAATTTTTTATTTTCTCATGTTGTGGCCTATATATAGGGCCTTTAGCTATTGTAATAGGATGATTAATTTTGATATGAAAATTTTGTGTTTTCCATATTTGTGTTCTTTTTAAGAGAGGACGAGAGTAAGATTCCTATGGGAAGGAATCGAAGTTTTCACCAGCCGCAGGATGGGTCCGGGCTCGTGAGTTGAAGTCCCTTGGAGAAGGGCAAACGGATCACCCGTCAGACTTCGGAAGGGTCCAAGGCTCGCGGTTTTTATTTTCTCTCTTTCATTTTATCTTCTATCTTCGTTTTATTCTCGTGTTTTTGTTCCTTCTTGTTGTTTCTAGCCGTCACCTTCATCTTCTCCATCTCCAAGCCGTCGTCCCCATCTTCGCCATAGCCGCCGGCCACCATCCACCTCCTCATCCCCATTGAAATCCTTGCCTCATTTGGGTGGACATATTTTGGGCTGATTTCAAATTCAAAATCATGTATTTTGAAATTCGAAATCTTTCCTAATTTATGAAATCTATTTTTGGAAAGTGATTAAATGAAATCAATTTGAAATTTAAATTCAAAATCTGATTTAATGTCTCACTTTCATAACTCCTAAATTCAAATCAATAAGCATTAATCCTCCAAGTTAATTGCTCCTTGATTCATGCAAGCAGCCGGCCCTTAAATTGGGATTTATTTCCTTAGTATAGAATATGGCATTTAGGCAATAAATCCACATAATCTCAAATCCCCTCTAGCCGAAGTCCCCTCATGCCATTTCTATTTGGTTAATTCCAACAGGAAAAGTCCGGTTGGAAACAAATCAATCCTATTTCCCTTTTTTTTCTGGATTTAATCCCCCCACCGCCTCTCTAATTGATTTCCCAAACCTGTCACGGGATAATGCCCATCTTTCCTCTCTCTCCCGTAACCGTCAGCATCCCTATTCCTATTGGGATTTCCTTAGAAATCCCTCCATAGGCTTGATCTCTCTGTGAGAATCCCTGAGCTTTACTTCCAATTTTGCTTCCCAAATCAAGTCCCTGATTTGGAAAATACTAATTCCTTAACCCCCCCTGTCATCCCGCCATTCCTTCTCCCTAGCTCTCCAAATCTCTCTAGCTTTTAACTGCTTCAAAAGGAGTTATCAACTTAGCTTCCTGCCTCCAATTTCCACCCTCCTCTTCACGAAAAAATCTGAAATTCTCTCAGATTTTGGGATCCAAAGTCTGAGATATTTTCAAGCTTTGGTCAAGAGGCTTGGAAATTGCCTTTGAAATCTTTCCAGATTTGCAACTTATTTCTTTTGGCAAGATTTCCCAAACCCCCACTACAGTTGGCCGAATTCTCTCAAGTTTCCCTCCTGGTTTTCTCTCCAAACTCCACATCCTATTCACAGAAACTGAAATTTTGTTTTTTCTCAGATTTTGAATTCAAAATCTGAAATATTTTTCAAATTTTGTGAGACATTTGGAGTTTGTCCATCTTCCATAGCAAAGCGTTTTCGTTCTACATCAACCATCTTATAGAATTTTCCTTTAAGTTTGAGGGATATTTTTTCATCACACAACAGGCCTAATGCATTGCTCCACTTCAAGCATCAAACTTGAATTCTACTAATAATATCCCCATCTATTTCACCATCACTCTAGACAATAGACCCGAGATATCTAAAACATGTACTTTTATTAATGACTTAATCACCCAAAGCCACAATACACTCACTAGATTTATTACTGCTAAAATTACACTCTATTTTAGATCTACTCTAATGAAAACCAATAGACTCTAAGGTTAGCCTCTATAATTCAAATTTTCCTTCAACTTTCTCTCTAATCTTATTAACAAGAAAATATCACAGAAAATAGCATACACTAGGGTGCATCCTCTTGTAAATGTCTAGTAAGAAAATCTATGACTAAAGCAAAAAGATATGGGATTAAAGCTGATCCTTGATGTAATCCAACTAAAATAAAAAAATATTTGGTCAAACTGCTCTGTGTTTGAACACAAGTAATAGTTCATGCATACATATCTTTAATGACTTGAATATAAGCATTATTATCTCCTTTCTTTTCTAGAACTCTCCAAGGCACTTCTCTTGGAATTTTATCATATGTTTTCTTTAAATCAATATATACTATATGTATATCCTCCTCATTCTCTGTATACTTCTCCATCAAACCTCTCAATAAGTATATAGCTTCCACAGTAGACCAATTCGGCATGAATCCAATTTGATTTTGACAAACATTAGTATCACGTCAAAACCTCTGCTCAATTACTAATCAAACTTTGAACGATTCTTAAATATTTTATAACCACTAGCACTGAACTTCAAATTATCCATGATAGATGTTATATAATTCGGTCATGTTATCTCATTAGTAACATCACATACACATGATTAATTGAGTTATATTTAACTTGATATTTATAAAAAAATTCTAATTTGATCACTTTTGTGATTAGCAATCTATACTAAATAAAGATATCAAATTAAATAATAGAGATAATAATTATTTCAATTAAATAAAATACAAACACAATAATTGGAGATCATTGCAACTATTGTAATACAAAAGACATGGACTTAATGAGCTTAAAAAAATGACGAAATTTGGTTGACAATATCCACATTATATATGTCAGCATCTGAGAATTGTTGGTTAAAAATCTTCAAAGTTAAACTTTCTGCATCTCATAATGGTTCCTTAATTGGCTTGATTACTTCAGCAAACATGCAATATATATACTCAATGAAACCAACCAAATATTTAACAACTAAATGGACACATATATATCAGCATTAAAGTTGAGATAATATATCTCGTAATATGGCACGGCATATGCTCAGTGAAAACAGTAATAAAACAAAAGCCAATAAAATCAAATAATTGGTAATCGACAAAGGTTTTAATAACGACAAATCACAAAGGAAGAAATATAACCGATAACAAAGTAATAACCTACAATTACATGCGAAAACAGATTTCATTTAAGAGAAATATAAAAAATATTTAATGGAAAATAATAAGTTCTTAACCTAGCTCTAATACAACATGTAAGAATTTTCTCCATTCATGAAAGGTTTTTCATAATGATGCAAATCAAACTTTAATTTTCTACATAAAATTATATATCCAAGTTATTGGACAAGATGATTTTCACAACACACTGTTTTGATATATATATATTTATATAGTGATTCATACCAATCCCCTTCATGAAATTTAATTGAAAATTTTGAGAAAATACATTTAATAAAATGTGTAATCATAGAGGAAAGAGCGGAAAGGATAATTGTCATTAGGTAATTGACCCCAGAGCTTCAACACTTCCACCAATCATCTTCTTTGAATTAAGATACCGAAAGACAATGGGAGGACTAGAAAATGGTACATGACAATTACAAAACTTAGTAGATAATACATAGATGGTAAATTTATAAGAAATGTGGGACGTATAAAATATCAAAGAGAGTTTCAATCAACCATAATCACAGAAGGAAGGGAGTTGTCTATATAGAGGATAAAAATGTGCAGCAGTAACTTTCCATATGGGTAGAGGTGTCTGTGGAGATCATAATTCAAAAATCCAAGGCATGCCTAAGGAGGCAGCTACAACAAATCCACGAAACAATATGAGAAACAAATGTAGAGGCTCAAGAGTTCTGAATCATGCACTAATAGTCCTCTAGAGAAATCATGATAAAACCTGAAGGAGCACTAGTAGTGAAAAAGCCATCAGCATAAACATATGTTCAAGAGATATGTTAACCAATAGGGGGATAGCTAAATTTAGTCCAACAATGCTCGGAGGGATGATTGGAGTGACCACAACAAAAGGAGAGCGAATGATTTCCCCACACAACCATGCTTGCTATCAGTTTAGCCTCCACAGCCATGACCACCATGATATTTGGTGGTAAGGATAGGTTGATTAAAAGATGGTCCAAAAGGAGATGAGAACTCGATGATCCAAAGAACACAAAAGAGAGCAAAGAAGTTGCAACACCAACTAAGATTGCACATGTTAAAGGGACGGATGAAAGGTAGAGAGAATTTTATCAACGAAAACTCTTCATATTGTCATTCATAGATCAAATGATCAATGATAAAATATTTATAGTGAAGTAATTCATATCACTTACCCGACAAGGTACTACATGAATCATGGATGGGCATATCCAATTGCTATAGAGAAAACATGTCGAAATATAAGGTATGTAGCTTGAAAATTTTTACTTTCAAGGAACTGAGTTGAGCAAAGAAAATCTCACATTTGCTTGGCAATCTTAAGAAACATAATTGTAAAGGAGGTTCAAGAGTATCAAAAATCAAACTAGAATGACAAATTTAGACTAATCATCTAGAGAACTTGACAATATCATCATAACCAGGAAGAGAGGCACCAAGGCAAGAAAGTTTGCTATGAGAACTAATGAAAAAATGAAATGTTCTTGACCACAAGAGAGAATTAACACCATTGAATTTGCTAGAGATACCAACAATGTTGGAGGGTTTTGTTAGACCGGTCTAATTTGAATTAGGGGATTCAATTAAATATTGCTTTGGGACGGAACAACTCAATTAAATATTGCTTTGGGAGGAACTCAATTAAATATTGCTTTGGGAGGGAACAACTCAATTAAATATTGCTTTGGGAGGAAACAACTCAATTAAATATTGCTTTAGGAGGAAAAATTTGAATTAGGGGTTGTTTAAGGATTTTGTAATCTTCTTTGCTTTAAATAGTTTCTCTTATCAGGGTTAGGATTTCATCTTGAATTTGACTGAAATTTGAGATCTCTTAGATTTAGGTTTTCTTTTGGGCTCTAGCGGCGTCTAGAGATTTGGGAGAGATCAATCCTCCTCTTGGATAGAGGATCAATCGTATCTTGCTATTTTCCGTTTCCTTTTCATCATATAATACAAATTATCTATTGTTTTCCTATTTTTGTGTGGATTTTGGTGGAGAATTCTCGTTGCTTTCCGAAGATTAATAGGAAATACTTGAGATCTACAAGTGTTTCCTATCAAATTGGTATCAGAGAGCTTTCTTGGGCAAAAAAATAAAATATCTTGGTTGTTTTGCAATTGGAGCCTAGATCCAATTAATGACAACAAAGAAGATGGAGGCGTTCGAAGGCGAAATGGAGCAATTCAAAACCGGCTTGGATAAGTTCTCTACATTGGGAGAAAATTTTTCATATATGGAAAACTATATGGAAAATCGATTTAGAAGGGTATAGGGGATGTTAAGAAGGCTCTTGGAGATGCAAACAAACACTTCAATGGTGGTTCTGATGGCTAACCCTAATCAAGGTTTGACCGGGATTCCCTTGGCCGAATCGAAGGGAAAGGAGATCGGACAAGAGAAGTCTGACGAGGGGAGTTTCTTTCATCAAGAGCCACCTCCTGCGGCTGCGATAAGGTGTGGCTTAGGGTTTCTAGATAAGAAGACAACAAAGATGAAATCTTTTGGTGGAGGCGATAAGGCGGCCGACCACTATGAGAGGCATTTTGGGCAAAGGGAGCCACTCATCGGAGGAGGGGATCAAGAGCCACCTCTTAAGGCTACGATAAGGAGCGGAATAAGGTTAGCGGATGGGCGGACAACAAGAAGGGCATTTCATGGTGAAGGTGGTGGGGTGGTCGACCACTATGGGAGATCTTTCGGGCAAGGAGAGTGGAGGACCAAAGGAGGGGGACGGGCCGAACCATGGGGATCAGGTCATGTGAGGCAAAGGGAAGGAAGAGGGGATTCTCACACTCGACACATGGGGGAAATATGGAGAGATCACGACAACCGCTATACTAGAGGAAGAAGATATTCGGGTGGTATGATCCTAGGGTGAGGAAGTTTGGGATGCCAATATTGGAAAGGGAGGATGCTTATGGGTGGGTGTACCGGGTGGAGATGTATCTCATGGTGAATGGGGTGACGGAGGAGGAGAGACTGGCGACAACGGCTCTATGTTTGAAAGGAAAAACTTTAGTTTGGTTCCAATTGACGATAGTATGGCCACCAACAGAGCAGCTAAAGAAAGCTATCAACAGCATCACATCCTTTCACCTTGAGGAAAAGGTGGATCTTTAGGAGGGGAGTATTGTTAGACCGGTCTAATTTGAATTAGGGGATTCAATTAAATATTATTTTGAGAGGGAACAACTCAATTAAATATTGCTTTGGGCGGGACTCAATTAAATAATGTTTTAAGAGGGAACAACTCAATTAAATATTACTTTGGGATGGAACAACTCAATTAAATATTGCTTTGGGAGGAAAATTTGAATTAGGGGTTGTTTAGGAATTTTGTAATCTTCTTTGTTTTAAATAGTTTCTCTTGTAAGGGTTAGGGTTTCATCTTGAATTTGACTGAAATTTGAGATCTCTTAAATTTAGGTTTTCTTTTGGGCTCTAATGGCGTCTAGAGATTTGGGAGAGATCGATCCTCCTCTCGAATAGAGGATCAATTGTATCTTGCTATTTTTCGTTTCATTTTCATCATATAATACAAATTATCTACTATTTTCCTATTTTTGTGTTGATTTTGGTGGATAATTCTCGCTGTTTTCCGAAGATTAATAGGAAATACTTGAGATAGACAAGTGTTTCCTATCAAGTTTCACATTATGAAGAGTCAAAGAGACCATAATATCATAGAGATAATGACAGAGAAAAAGAAATGAGATTAGATCATTGATTGTAGATCACTTTGTAGTAGAAGTGAAAGAAAAATGGACAGCAAGTAGGAAGAAAAATAAACATTCAAGGTAGCATTGCTTACTGTGCAGGCAAATGTGAGAATAATGGAAATAGGAGCAAGCATACAATTTATTAAATGCACATATTGGAGCTAGCAATCAGCTAGCAGAAGAGGTAGAAGATATGCGAGCATGTAGGTGTTATAGTGGGTATGTAAATGAGCAGCAGGAGCATGTAACAGCAAGTGAGTAAGAGGCAATAAGGCTCATAGGCGTGGGTATTGTGTGCAGATGAGTGGAAGATGTCCGGGTACGCTAGAAACAAGTGGGCAAATGAGTAGTAAAACCATTTTACCTAATAGGAGCGGGACATAACATGTGAGCAAGATGAACGAACACAAACAAATAGGGGCAAGGCGGACCGGAAGTTTCATACGGGAAAAATTAGGAGGATGACTAAGATTTTACTGCTTTAGTACTATTTTGAAAGAAAAAAAAGAATTTGCGTGTAATTTTGACTAAATATTTTTGGCTTATAATTAGCCATACAGGAGGATACAATAAGGAAAGACATACGAAATGATACCCCATTTAGAGGATGATATATGTATCATGTTGATATAATCTCCTTCCATTATCAGATATCCTACCTAATAAGTCAATACCCCTTGGTCAAAACCCTTAACATAAATCCACTAGTCACTTTCCCTTCCTTATCAATAAGTTTAAATGTTTAATAATACCCCTCAGGAAAAAAAACACTTACATTAGCCAATATTATATTGAGCAACTAGTCACTCCTCTCTTAGAATATTTCCACATAGATCAAGTTATAAACAATAGAAATGCTTACATTCTCCAGGTAAATTCACACCCACAATGCGATGGTTTTTGCTCCTCACATCCACAACTTATGCGGATGTATGAAAGAGAGTGGGATAATATCCACACCAGCTTTGAACAAAAAAATTCAAAAATTACATTTTAAGCGTGACTTTATCTGGAGAGTAACCCAGTGGTCGAAGAAAATTGTTCCTTCATGTCGCAAGTTTGAAGCTGAACATGTTAGGATTCATTGCTCACCCTTCCAATTGGAACTCTCACATTAGCCTATAACATAACGACTCAAGAGATACCTCATAGAATACCTCCATATACCATGCAATCTATTCGTGAGATTCAATCTTCTCTTTTAATAGGGTGCGACAGCAGATTAGCTGCCACGAAAGCTCAATCTTCTTTTGATTCAAGCAATTTAAAGAACTCACATAATTAATCAGATTACCCAATCTTACTGAATTAAGAATGCAAGGCCATATTTAAATGTTTGGAGGGGATAGGGGGAGGAAATTGAATTCTAACTAAAAATGAAATATATTAATATATGAGTATATGCCATATCAAAATAGATTTAAACATATAAGAAATGAATATCAAATTGAGTAACAAAAAAGAAGGCTTTGTTAAAGCCCAAAGGCAAAGATTCCTATCAAAGGCAACATAAAAAAATAAACTGGAAGCAACAGATGAGTAGAGGGCTCTCAGTATAAAATAAAATTTAAAAAAAAAAAAAAAAACTACAATTTAGAATTTGATGTCATTGTAAAAATCACCAATTAACAGAATCATTATTCCAGCAAAAGATAGATGATCAACCTATTCATTTTACCTGGTCTTAGACATGTTCTTTTAGGTTTCCATTGGAGGTTTTCTTCTAGAAAGCATTGTCTTCTGTTATTTTAACCATCCTAGCCTCGTTAACCATTAATAACAAAAGAAAGGCTTAGCCTAGCCGTATTCCAGCTTTCTAAGCTGATAGCTAATGATTCCTTTCATCTTTTGACTCACATCAAATGCCTTCAACAATGAGGCACGACCGAAAGAAGAGGCATGAAGTAGCTTATCTTGTCCTATCCATCCTAGGCTCCTTAACCATTAATAAGAAGAATGAAGGGCGAAAAGCCATATCCTAATTTATTAAGCTAATAGTTAACGCTTACATTCATCGTTCAACTTCATGTCAAGGATATTCAACTTTGAGGCTCGAGCAAATGGAGATGCAAGAAGTAGCAATACAAGTATTTTAAAGGTTAATCTCAACAATAAATATTTTGATTCTATATATTTACCATTTTGAACTAAAATCAAACTTTGTTGAAAAATTCACCTTATGTGTCTCAATAGTTACAGGACTATAAAACATAGAAAAATAAGATGCAAAGAATGGATGTGTATTTGATAACTAAATCACCATCCAATTTTATTTTAGAGGGATGTTTTCCATTACAACCTGTAAATACTCTTCAAAAAATAACCAAATTATAACTAGCTGCCAATATTTGCAAGATTGACTTCAACTTTCACTTAAGAATAATTATTAATCAAATGAATTTATATTTAATAAGCCCTTTCGATCTAAATGTATTTTTTTTATAAAGTGGTCAAGGAGCCTCTCCTCACATAAGATAAATTTGCGACTAACTGAGTTTGGAATGCGAAGAATAAATAATAGAATATGTTATATTATAATAACAATTATTGTATCACCATCATATGGCTATTTAAGCATCAACATTGGAGGCAACGGTAGAAATGGGCGCAATTGTTAGGTTAAGCTTCATGAATTTATTATCTTTATCAGTTTTAAGCCCATATCTTTTTGCCTTAATCCTGGATTTTCTAACTAGACGTTTGCAAGAGTATGTACCCTGGTGTATGTTTTTTGCTGATGATATTCTTCTTGTTGATAAGACTATAAAGGGAGCTAAAGGTAAACTTGAATTATGGAGGTCAACCTTAGAGTCTAAAGGTTTTCATTTGAGTAGATTTAAAACTGAATGCATAAAGTGTAATTTTATTAGTAATAGATCTAGTGGGTGTATTGTGGCTTTGAGCGATCAAGTCATTAACAAGAGTACACATTTTAGATATCTCGAGTCTATTGTCTAGAGTAATGATGAAATAGATAGGGTTATTATTAGTAGGATTCAAGTTGGATGGTTGAACTGGAGGAATGCATCGGGCATGTTGTGTGATAGAAAAGTACCCCTCAAACTACAAGGAAAACTCTATAAGATGGTGGTGAGACCTGCAATGTTTTATGGCATAAAATGTTGGCCATAAGTTTTGCAGAGATGAGGATGCTTAGACGGATGGGTGGCTTTACTCTTAGATATAGAATGTGAAATGAGCATATGCATTAAAAGGTTGGAGTAGCTCCAGCAGGAGATAAGATTAGAGAGAGTCGCCTTATATGGTTTGGTCACATAAAAAATAAGCCTTCCGATGACCCGGTTAGAAGAGTATACGTATTAGATTTGGCTTATGTTAAGAAAGTTCTAGGTAGACCTAAAAAGACTTGGTTAGAAAATAATAGAAATAACCTTTTTTATTAGATTTAAATGAGAATTGACTCTTAATACGATACAATGTAGGGAAAGGTTTCATATAGCCGACCTCACGTAATGGGATAAGGACTTGATGTTATTGTTGTTGTATCAAAACTTAATACCAAACAAGTTTTGATTGTAATATAAGCAATAAATCATTTAATCAACACGTTCAAAATTATGGCAGTATTTGGGGTTATAATCATAACCCCAATTATTGTAAGTTCAGCCTATAGATCTTCTACGACCACTTCACTAGTGCTCAAATCAATATTTAGTGTTAACTAATAGATCTAGAATTCTTTGTGAATTCTATATATGTTATCTTTGAAATACACATTTACTTGGCTTAGCTGTTTCACATATTTGAGTAACCTAACACGCATGTCTCTTTTTTCTCTTAATTTCACCTATTGTTTTATTCACCATGCATATAACTACACATAATCAAAAAGTTGAGTTAACATCGTCTCATTTATAACTTCACCATATATCCATCTTAAGATTATCATGTATTCTATATTAAGCATGAAAAGTCAGCCCTACTTCAAGATGTGGCACGCAGCATACAATTTATCTTTAAAGAAAGACATAATATTAATAAGCACTTCATCTTAGGTTCCAAAACAAGACTTGCCGTAGCAGTGTCAATATTTTGAGTCATTCTTCGATAAAATCTTGGTTGAATTAATGATATTCCAATATTATAGGAATGTTTTGCATGAACACTTTGTGGTGCAGAGATGCAGGATTAGCATCAGAATAAATGGATTCACATTCTAGATTAAACAAAGAAGTCATATTTCAGATCAGTAGGAAAGGAATTTTCCAAAAGCAGCCCATCACCCATGCCAAAATAAACACACTCATTTCCTACCCCAAGATGTATGGATTTTTAGATCAATGGATGCATTGAAAAGTAAACAAAACTCCTTACGGGCTGAATTTGATTGAATATATCTAATAAATCTAATAAAATTCATACATCCCAAAAAAAATGCCCATTGATTGTGATTGTTTAATCGTTCGCAACTACAAGCTAGACTTATCATCAGTCATTAAGGATCACAAGCAATGTTCCTTAAGACACTCAGAATAATTGATTTCCCCAAACTTTACAAGAAGATTTAAGCACAGGCAAGATTTATACAATCAGGTGTGGTCCATGTGGATTCAATCCATCTATAAATCATTTTGAAACATGATGAATGAACCTTGTATTGTGTCATGCTAATACATTCCAGCATCCACAATGACCACCATATGATGGTTTGATCAAACAGCATAGATCTTAATGTAAGCATCATCACCAAAATGATTGCATGAAACACAATAAATTACTCAAATCATTCACAGCAGCTACCACAGAGCCTCCAAATCTAAATACATTCCTCCAACAACTCTAAAGCATAAATAAGATGGTTCATGACATTGCTAGTGTGGCCCCACATACTCAATCTAACAAATTTCCTAAGTGCCCTTATGTAAGGGTATATCAATCCAACTTGATTTTCAAAGATAATAGGTATCTAGTTTTGAAATGCATATTATCAAAGTATACTTGACGGACTCCTATAAATACTACACTACTAAAATTAAGCTCAAATTATCCTAAAACCTTTTGATTTACCACACTTCACTTAAAAACAGAGTGCCCTCATCGGGTAAAATTCCTAAACACAATTGTTTAGCCTGTTTGTTTGTGACAGTGCTCTCACAGGGTAAATCCCTATAGCCAATTTCTAACCATATTTGTTTTTAAGTGAAGCAAGTAGCCTGCAGCAAGAGATGTCCTCATTCAAGATGCTCCAATCAGAATAAGACAACTTCTGGAATGCAAAAACATAACAAACACACTCCATTAATCCCCATCCACCCCCAACCCCAAAGGTCTAGTCATGAGAATGTCATTTAGAGCTGATGGTAGATTTGAAAATAGAACAGCTAATGCAAATTCATTCTCATTACTTCATTGAAATGAACGCAATACCTTTGAGCAGCTCTAATAGTATTACGTCTAAGTTGCAAGGCCCCACCGGAGCCGTGGCCACTTTCTGCTTCTACAGCATGTGCAACTGAAATCGCAGTATAAGAATTCGACTCGGGTGCATTATTTTGAGAAATATTCCGAAACGAGTGTGTTGCATCTTGCTCGGTTGCCAGTCTATTGCGATTAATGTACCGCCAATAAAGATGTGGAAGAGTAGCAACACATCCTACTGTATAACCTATGACCCATGCAAATAATGGAGTTTGTGGGTTCTCGTGTCTTGAAAAAGAGAGAACAACAACAGCTGCGATGATCTGGCTAAGATTGACAATAAGCTCAATTGAGATCCATAAACCAGAATTCAAAGGACTTCTATTGCGCCGACCATAATTATCCATTCCCCTATTGAAAGAAGCATTTCTAGAATTTGACGCAGTCTGAGAAGTTGATGACTGAGGGGCAAAAGCATTTGTGGTTGTCGAGGATCTATCTTCATTGTGCCCATTTCCATGAACCACTGATGTTGAAGAAGCAGAACCTCTCACTACATCTATTACATGCTCATCTGCATTGTCATTAACTGGCCGCTCCATCAGCAATGGATATCTATCTGTCTGGCTTTCACACTGCTCTTCAAGTGAGGAACCAGCAGCCATCCAAGTTTGTCAACAACTTGGAAAATCTGGTTACATAGAAAAGCAATAGAACACTTTCCTAATCTTCAAAACCCTCCCTGCACAACATTAAAAAATTATGTTCTCATAAACGCATATAGGATGCCACCTCCACATCAAAATAAGAAATAGCAACTACCGAATCCTATATATGTTTCAATAAACGATTTTAACATAATTGTTGAAGCCAAACTTTGAAGATGTACCAATATATCCTCACTATCCTGCTCAAAAAACATGTTTTACAATCAAATAAATCTGAACAACGAAGAATTATACTTCATTCAAAATTCAAATTGGCGCTTATTACAAAGTTCAAGTAGCTCACAGTAAAACCAAACTCATCTTCCAAATGAATTATTTCTTGGAAATTCAATTCATGAATTGATATTTTATATGTTGAAAAAAAAAAAAAAATGCCAACCATAAGACCCAAAATTGCAACAATTCAAAAGCCTGAAATTATCAAGTATTAACCCAAGAAAATAGATTACAGCATTGTCTGAATTCGTAAGGGATAAAAAAATCGAGTTCCAGGAAAACCAAAACCAAACCTAAAGAAAAAAATCAAAGCTCAATTACAAGCCCTAAATCAAAACAACAAACCACTGCCCAACGCCAAAACTTAATCCAGCTAAATCCAATCCATAACAGAAACAAATTAATCCAAGATGGCGCCTTTAACCCCCCTACACAATAAACGAAGCTATCAAACCAATAACATCAATAAAAGAACGAAAACAAAAGCAGAAACAGGCTCTAATCGGATTTCCATCCGGAAAAATAAAAGAATAAAAATATGCAAACTCCATTTTCCAATTGCCGATTAGCAATAAGAACCGGTCCGCAGAATAAAAACCATGGGAAGAGCAGAAACCCAAAATTTCGATCTACCCCGTGCACAAAGTGGTCAATTTTGAAGCTGGAATCCACATGAATAACCTAATCAAGCAAACAAACAGACTGTCTCACCACGAAACTCTGAGAGAAAGAATTAGAGATATACCAAATCCAACAATCGACTCATCAAAGATTAGCTGATCCCAAAAATCTCGCTTCCTCACCTTTCAAATTTCCACACCAAAATAAATAGCCATTAAATAGTTCATCGATGCCAAAAAAAAAAACCACTTCAGCTTTTGAGGTCTCTATTGCTGTTTTGGAATGTACGAAGGGAGAAAAAGTAGAAGAAAAAGAAATCAAGAAAAAAGATAAGGGATAAAATGGAAATTCATTATTTAATTTTCTAAATTAAACCCAAAATTTGGATGGGCCAATAGGGCCATTGAATTTTTGGGCCCACGGCGAAGAGTTGAATATTAATTGTCGGAGTTATTTAACGGGTCAGTTTAGTCAGTACAAGTTTTGGGAAAAAAAAAAAAGCCATTTAAAAATGATTTAATGGATTAATATATTGTGTGAAAGTAGCCATAGGTGCTTAAAAATATTATGTTTTTATGTATTTAATATTTAAATTTAATATTTATTTATAGATCATTTACAAATTTTAGATAAAACAAAATATATTTTTTATTTTAAATAAATAATTTTTTATGATTTTAGTGATTTAAATATTCAAATATTAAATAATTAAATATAAATATATAAAAATTGCATAAATATTACTCATTATAATAATACTATATTATTTCCTTTATTAAGTCATTGAAGAATTTTATTACTTTGCATTTGTGAAAAAAAATAAGATTATCACAAAGTTATCATCATGTTTATTTTCAATAAGTATTATTGCGGCTAGAATATACGCGGCAAAAGAGTTAGAAAGTTTTCATCTTAGCGTTGTACGGATATCCAACACATAAACAGAAGATGAAAGAATAACAGGATTTTACGTGGAAAATCCTATAAAGAAAAAAAACAAGGGATCACGCCCAATTGAAAGAATTCCACTAATGTTGCTTGAGGTACAAGCGTCTGGCTTGTCCTTAAGATTTAGGATGATCATATTACAATAATCCACTCCCATATTGAAATTCAGTTACAAAAAATAATTTGAGATTCGACGATGTTGTGTATTCAGGCTGAATCTCAAAGTCACATGGAGATCAGACAGAATTTTGACGTCACTTGGATATCAGGCGGAACTCCGGCGACTGTCCGGGCTCAAATATATTCTGCATCTCCACCAAAACTATTGTGGGATAGAATATACGCGCCAATAAATTAGAATGTTTTTGTCTCAGCGTTGTACGGATATCCAGCACACAAATAGAACATGAAAGAACATCAGGATTTCTACGTGGAAAAACCACGGGGTCACGCCTAGTTGAGAGAATTCCACTAGTGTTTGCTTGAGGTACAAGAGGCTGACTCGTTCTTAAAATTTAGGACGATCATATTACAATAATTCACCCCAAATTGAAATTTAGTTACAAACAATAATTTGAGATTCGACGATTTTGGGTATTTGGGCTGAATCCCAAAGTCACTTGGAGATCGGACAGAATTATGGCGTCACGTGGATATCAAGCAAAATTCCGGCGTTACTTTAAAGTCAGGTGAAACTCCGGCGGTGGTCGAGGAGGAGTTTCTTCTCTCCTCTTCTTCTCCATTTCCTCTTACTTGGGTCTCCTCTTAAGAGAAATAAGGGGCTATTTATAGTCTTCTGATGATGCATCACCCATAAGTAGGAGGAGGATCAAGGTTAAATATGGAGTGGTTTGGATGGGCAGATGATATTAAATCCCTTGATTGTGGACCATTCGTCAGACATTTCAAGGTCTAAAATGATATCGAAATTCGGTGATCTTAGACTTGTTAGATTCTTCTCGTCGAGCCACTCGATTCGATTATAAGCATGTCAGATTTGGAAATCATTTGATAATCCAAATTTTGGTTTGAACCTTTCAACAGCGCTTCGGATCTTCGATTCAGACCGATTTAAGATCGGATTAAGTTGAATTTAGTGTTGTTGGGTTTGTATTTTCAAGATGCTTAGTTCGACTATAAGTTTGCTGAAATCAAAGTTTAGATAGTCCCAAATTTAATTTGTAAAGCTTCCAACCTGATTTTGCCTCAAGATTTGTGCCTGATAAAGATAATTTTTTGATGATATATTAGTTGCCCCCTATTTTCATACATCGAAACTATATAAGTCCAAAAATACTTATCTCGATATTTTACATAAGTGGAATCGCAAAAAATAACATTCCAAAAATTATAAATTTACTCAAAATCGATCATAGAGGCACCGTTAAACTTTGAAAGCATCAAAATTGAGTATAGAACATCGATAAACAAATTTGAGGACCCAAAAAATATCCGATTTGAATTGTCTGGGCTCGAAATCGGATCATGTACTCTATTTGGCGATCAAACTGGCCGCCAGCAAGTACAACCACCAGCGAGCGGCCACACTGACGCGCAGGCTGAAGGGGGGCATGAAGCACCCCGTTTTAGAGGGCATTTTTTTGTAATTCTTTTGTTTTTTTTTTTTTTTTTTTTTTAATGGGGGGTGGGTACAGTCGCACCTTCTCTAACTTTTTTTTTTCAAAATGAAAATTTTTAAGTATATTTCTTTGAATTTTCTTATTCCAAGAATATTTGTAGCATCTATTTAGAATATTTTTAATCCTATGAAATATTTCTTTCTCTAGTTTTCCCTATAAATAGCCCCCTAAGGCAAAGGGGAAATTGCTCCTCTCCTCCTCCTTCTTTTTTATAGTTGAGATTTTCCACTATTTTTCGTAGGTGACTTTTCTTACGTAAAAATAGTGCCCCTCTCCTTATGTAAAAGTTAGGATTTCTAATCATTCTTATTTTTCTAACTTTCTTACAATTGAGATATTCCATTATTTTTCGTATGTGACTTTCCCTTCGCAAAATCAGTGGCCCTCTCCTTGTATAGAAGTTGGACTTTTTACAGTCATTCTTTTTCTTTCTTCTCATGTGTTCTAACTTTCGTACAATTGAGGCATTCCTCTATTTTTTGTAGGTGGCATCCCTTACTCAAATTCAGGGCCCCTCTCCTTGTATAGAAGTTAGAATTTTTTCAGTCATTCTTTTTCTTTCTCGTCTCAAGTTCTAATTTTCTTACAGTTGAGGAATTCCCCTATTTTTATAGGCGGCATCTCCTACTAAAATTTAGGGCCCCACTCATTATGTAGAAGTTATAATTTTTAGAGTCATTACTTTTCTTCTCCTCTAGTCTTCTTCTTATATTGGAGGCATTCTACTATCGTATATATGTGGCATTTTTCTATCAAGCTTCAATGCCCCTCTTTTGTGTAAAAGGAGTTTTTTTCTTCCTTATTCTTCTCTTGCAATCTTCTTCTTGTATTAGAGACATGACATAGGTAGCATTCTCCTATCAAGCTTCAATGTCCCTATCTTATATAGAAGGTGATTTTTTCCTTCTTATTCTTCTTCTTACATTAGAGACATTCCAGTGTGGAGATAGGCGGTATTCTCCTATTAAACTTCAGTGCCCATGTCTTATGTATAAGAAGTCACAATAAGAGACCATCTTTTTAGTAAACAATCTTTGACAAAAGAAGATCAATTGCTTCTTATATGTGAGAGTGATTTGAGAAGATATAACGATAATAGTATCCGGGAGGAGAACTAGAAGTGATGAGTAGACTGAAAGAATTTTGATACTATTTGAGCGGAAGTTCGTCAACGATAGACGTTCGAGTGGAAGTCCATTGGCAGACAACGACCTAGTTGAGAGCTGAAGGAGAAAGTTGTAGGATATGCTGCTATCAGTACTTGAGCGAGAAGTTAATAATGACTGATATGTAGTAAAGGACCGCTGACATACATCAGACGAAGGGTCGATGATGGCGAGAGTTCAGTGGCATTTTACAAAGGTAATATGCATCCATACGGAAGTGTGCCGACATCATATATCCTTGTATGAATGATGAAAATATACTTTTTGATTTCAACTTCTAGTTAGAATAGATGTACATTTGAATCTTGATGTTGGATTTATGTAACTCCATTGTATATAAAGTTAAAAACTTATCCCTTAGAGGAAGTTAAATTATTTATGCATCTTTGAAATATGTTTTGGTATATTGTCTCTCATATTTTTGGAGGCATTGTTAAACTACTAAGGTGTTTATATGAGTAATAATTTAATCAATCATTTTCATGAAATTTTTTTATTCATGAGAATCTACTAAGGATGTATGATCTATTCGAGATTGTATGTCAGAGCCCTGCTCGATGACATTAACTTGTATGGAAGAGGTCTAGGGAATCCACAAGGGATGTATGACCTATCCGAGATTGTATGTTAGAGACATGCTCGATGACGTTAACATATATGGAAGAGGTCGAGAGAATCCACCAAAGATGTATTATATATTCAAGATTGTATGTCAGAGAACTGCTCTATGAAGTTAACCTATATGAATGAGGTCGAGAGAATTCACCAAGGATGTATAATCTATCCGAAGTTGTATGTCAGAGCACTGCTCGATGATATTAACCTATGTATAAGAGGTCGAGAGAATTCACCAATAATGTATGACCTATCCTAGATTTTATGTCAGAGTACTACTCGATGACATTAACCTATATGAAAGTGGTTGAGAGAATCCACCAATGATATTGACCTATCCGAGGTTGTATGTCAGAGCACTACTCGATGACATTAACCTATATATAAGAGATCGAGAGAATCCATCAATGATGTATGACCTATCCAAGGTTGTATATCAGAGCACTAATCGATGACATTAACATATATAAAAGAGGTGGAGAGAATCCACCAAGGATGTATGATATATTCGAGGTTGTATGTCAGAGCACTGCTCGATGACGTTAACCTATATAGAAAAGATCGGATCAAATCCCTCTAGAAATGATCATCCAGTGATTGAGACACAATAAAGATTGTGTATTTCTCAAATCATGGATAAATATATTATATTCATAGGTAGTTTTTTATTGTCATTTTTTTATCATTTTTAAAGAATGTGATAATATTAAAATGGAGTGAACAACATGTTACTATGTCATATAAGATAATACAATAAGTCCCTAGTATGATTTAGAGATATAAGAGATACATCACAGTCATCATATAAGAGATACATATAGGGACAACACATTATTTAACTTGGAAGAAAATACTAGAGACATTAGAGTAACTTACTTATCATAGAAGAGATACACAATGACATATAACAAGTAACTAACACAAAGGCTCACTTTGCATGGTTATTTAATCTCACTAACTATTTGAATATTATTCAATGATTGTCTTTCTTATTATTGATTTTATCCCCTAGTGAAATGAGTATCATCTCGAGCAGGTGAATCTTAAATGAATTGGTGAAAGTAGCCTTGTCAGATAAGTTTCTCAATTTCATTTTTGAGCGGCTTATAAGCTTCAGTGGTGTGCCCACGACTACGATGGAAATAACAGTATTGATCATAATTTTCTATATTTTGCTTCAAAGGATTAGGCCACTTGATATTTTTTTGATCATGAATGTCCATCAATACATTAGTTTAATATGTGTTGAGAGGTGTGTACTCTTTTTTTTTTTATCGAAACTCGTGTCATGGAAACAGAGGCTTAGGAGGTATATTATTATTTCCTTATTTCTTTTGTTATGAGAATGAATTATCCATCCTAGGAGCATTTTTGTATTTTTCATTTGTTTGCTCAAACTATTTTTTATGATGTATGGCTTCATCTGCAGGAATTTGTTCCTTCATGCTATGGATAAAGTCGGCATATGAATGAACTGTGTCTTGCATGAGTACTAAATATAAGGGGCCATGACGGAGGCCTCCAAGACAGACTCCTCTCAATAATTCAAGGTCTACTCCTGAAATTTACTGAGCCTCAGTAAAAATTTGCTGAAAAAACTCCTTCAATGATTCTCCTTCATTTTGGCGGATCCTAGATAGATGAGAAGAATCCTTAGAAATTCTTCGATTGGCAATAAATTCAGGGTGGGCCTCCTTGCGAATCAAAGGGGCTTTTCCTTGTTTTTTTCCTTGCTTTTATTTTCTTATGTCATACTTGTATGGAGTTTTGTTTTTCTAGACTAGCCCTTCCCACCTTTTTTTTTTTTTTTGGAAGGCATAGGATCCATAATTTTGTACTTTCTCTTTAATCAATGCAAATGCAACTTTCAAGGCAACAAATTCCTCGGCGATCACTTTGGTCAATTTGATAAATGTAGGGATCGTTCAAGTTGGAAGTGAATAGAACCATATTCGAGCTTGTCCTTTGAGGGTGGCAAGAAAAACCTGGCAGATGAGTGCATCTAAGGCTCGCTGGATATGTATGATAGTTCTATAATGATTAATATGCTCGTATGAGTCAGATGTCTCATCGTAGGAATCGATGCTCAGAAGTTTTAATCCTGCTGGAATGGGGTGATGAAGAAAGGCTTCAGTTAAGGGCAATGACTCTTGAAGTCCCACTAATGAAGAGGTTGCCATATACCTCCTACGAGGAACTCTTCGCATACCAATCTTCGCAATTCATGACGTAGGGTGTTGTACGGGATCTCAGTAATGTGCAGTTGGGCTAAGTCTTCTGGGAGGTTTGGAGAAATGCGAGGTTGCCAACCTATATGCGAAGGATGGGTAAAACTTGTTGTGTCAGCAAGTTCATTGCCTTACTGTGATTGTAGATGCCTCCTTGGTGGAGGAAAAGGGATCTCTATTTGAAGACATTCGAGTTGAACACTTTTTGCTAGTGGTGGATCTCAAGGGAGAAAAATACCCTCATTTGGTGCTAGCACCGGTTACCGAGTCTCTCACAGAAGTTGAAGGATCTCGTTCTGAGATTCTTTCATATTTCAAATTCATTCCTCTATAGACATTAATGAGGTTCCTTCTCTAATATTTTACCCCCAAGATAAAAAAAAGGGAGATACTGGGTGTCCATGATCCATAGACTGATTCTTGAATTAGTAGGAGTTCGAGCGAGAAGCTCCCAAGATATGATTGCTACGCCTAATGGCCAATGAAGCAAAACTTAGAATTATGGGATAGTGTTTCCCACAGACGGCGCCAAACTATTGCAGGCTAGAATATACGTGACGATAGATTTAGAAAGTTTTAGTCTAAATGTTGCATGGATATCCAGCACACAAACAGAAGATGAAAGAACACCAGGATTTTACGTGGAAACCCCTAGAAAGGAAAAAACCATGGGGTCACGCCCACTTAAAAGAATTCCACTAGTGTTTGCTTGAGGTACAAGAGGCCGACTCATCCTAATAATTTTGGATGATCATAATACAATACTGGTTGAAATTATGTTATAAATAATAATTTGAGATTTGATGATGTTGGGTATTTGGGTTGAATCCCAAAGTCACTTGGAGATTGGATAGAATTCCGGTATCACTTAGATTTTGGGAGGAAATTCGGCAACTGTCCGGGCTCGAATATACCCTACATCTCCACCAAAACTATTGCGGGTTATAATATATGCGGCGATAGAGTTACAAAGTTTTCTTCTCAGCATTATACGAATATCCATCACACAAATAGAAGATGAAAGAACATCAGGATTTGTGGAAAGCACTGAAAAGGAAAACCACGGGGCCACGCCCAGTTGAAAGAATTCCATTAGTATTTGCTTGAGGTAGAAGAGACTGACTCGTCCTTAAAATTTAGGTCGGTCAATTACAATAATCCACTCATAGATTGAAATTCAGTTATAAACAATAATTTGATATTTCATCAATGTTGGGTATTCGGGCTGAATCCCAAAGTCACTAGGAGATCAGGTAGAATTCCAGCGTCACGTGGATATCAGACAGAAATCCGGCGTCACTTGAAAGTCTGGCGAAACTCCGGCGTCACTTGAAAGTCTGGCGAAACTCCGGCGTCACTTGAAAGTCTGGCGGAACTCCGGCGTCACTTAAAAGTCGGGTGGAACTCCGGCGTCACTTGAAAGTCGGGCAGAACTCCGGCATCACTTAAAAGTCGGGCGGAACTCCGGCATCACTTGAAAGTCGGGTGAAACTCCGGCGTCACTTGAAAATCGGGCAGAACTCGGGCGATGGTCGAGGATGAGTTTCTTACATTCTTCTCTTCTTCTCTTCTCTTCTTCTTCCTTCCCTCTTACTTAGGTCCCCACTTAAGAGAAATGAGGGGATATTTATAATTTTCTGAGGATGGCATGACCCATAAATAGAAGGAGGATCAAGGGCAAATATGGAGTGGTTTGGATGGATGACTGATATTGAATCCCTTGATCATCGATCGTTCATCAGACCTTTGAAGGTCTTAATGATATCAGAATTTAGTGATCTTGAGCTCGTTGGATTCGTCTCGTCGAGCCACTCGTTTCAACTATAAGCATGTCATATTTGAAAATTGTTTGGTAATCCAAATTTTTGTTTGAACCTTTCAACAGTGCTTCGAGTCTTCGGTTCGGACCCATTTGTGCTCGGATTGAGTTGAATTTAGTGTCGTTGGGTTCGTATTTTGGGGACGCTCAGTTCGACTGTAAGTTTGCTGACATCGGAGAAAGTCCCATATTTAATTTTTTGAAGCTTCCAACCTGATTTTGCCTCGAGATTCGTGTCTGATCAATATAATTTTTTATGATATATCAAGTACTATGAAATTTTTTTAGAAAATATTTTTTAATGAATTCTAAGATAATTTTAACTTTATATTCTACATATTAATGGTACGTGAACAAATATATCACATATATTTTATTTTAATAAATATTTTCCAAAGTTTTTTTTTATGACAAAATACACATTTAATTATATTATAATGGATAAAAATTAGGAACCCATATTAGATGTATTGAACTTATTCAAGACTAGATTCAAACCTTTGTTTGAACAAAGGTCAAATTTAACTATTATGTTTGAATCTTATTTGAACTTTATATTCAAATTTATAATTTTGGCATTAGCAGCCGAACAGATGAACAATTCAAACTTTTCTAGCCAAGTTCCAACAATGTTCAAATTTAATATAAATCTTTTTTAAATCTTTTTTGAACTCAATCAAAATCTATTGTTTAACAATAATAAAAAAAAAAATAGGAACAAGGGTTTGGATTGTAATAATCTGAAAATATGAGAAGTGTTTAAAAAGAAACCTCTGAATTTCTGTTTGAATTTGGGCGCTGCAATGCTAAGCATTGTGATGCTACGGTTTTGGCTTAAGAGCGCAACGGTGCCAGAAATTGTCGCTGTGGAATTTGAGTCTCTGCTCTACAATAATTTAAGCTTTTGGCTTTAATTTTTTTTATTCATTTGATTTATTTTTATTTATATATAGAATTCTAGACTTATGATTCCTATAAAGGTGCATTATATTGCCAAATTAATGCATAAAAGATGGAAAGGATTATGAAGAAAGTGATTAGGCACTTTGGAGCACATTATCAAGTCGATTTTCAGTGACATCAAAATTAAGGTTTTGTTTGGGACAACTTTCTTGCTGCTTTCTAAATTAGCTTTCTAGTAAAAAAATTTCTAATTAAAAAAAAAAATTGTATTAAAATGTTGTTTAAAAAAGTAATAAAAAAATAGTCCAAATGAAGCCTAAATTGAATCATACCTTTAGATCCCCTCATACATTATAGAAATTTTATATACATCGATTTGTGATTTTATCAACACTAAGGTTTCGTTTGATACGGCTTTTTTATTGCTTCTTAAAGTACTTTTTAATATAAAATTTTTAATTTTTGTTCTAAAAAGTTATTTTAAGAAGTAGAAAGAAAATCGTCTCAAACGAAGTCTAAATCTTTACTTTTAATAAAAAAATAATTATTATTATTCAAAGAAAAAAAAAATCAAGAGACACAAACAATAGATACTCCATTTTACTTATAAATTCATCTACAAGGACTTACGTTTGATAGCTGAACATATTAAATATTGTTGCTGATGAGCTTATTTATAAATTTGACAACAGGAATCATGACAAGCTCTTTTGAGTTAAGCGTGATATTAAGAAGGGTTTTGATGGTGCTAACATGCACTCCATTCCGTTTAGGCAATCACAAAAAGGTGATTGCCAGTAGTATTAATGATGCCCCCCTCTCCATCATTCTTAATAGAGAAATTATTTACTACTTCAAAGTTTCATTTGGAACAACTTTTTTATAGTTTTCAAAAATAGATTGTTAGTACAAAAAAAGTTTTGAACTAAATTTTCTGGTACTAAAAAGCTGCTTTAGAAAGCGGTAAGAAAGCTTATTCAAACAAAGTCTAACTCTCTAAATGGTTTGAGATAGTGATACTTACTTCTTCCTTTCCATGAAGAAATTATTTTGAGCGAAGGGCGGACACAGAACGCCGTCTAGAGATCAACCAGAATGTGTCATGTCAGCGGTATCGAGCCACGGTACCAAGCGGCATCGAGCAGTACCGAGCCGCAGTACCAAGCCAAGGGGTGACGTGACACATTCTGGTTGGTCTTTGTATGACGCTCGGCATCTGCACAAAATAATTAATCCTTTTCATAAGTGAAAACTTATCTACCCTTATTTCTTTGATAGGCTTGGGCCAACCCGGTTGGCGAAGAACAATGCCAAATCTAATTTTTTTTTTCGAAGTCCTAAAACATAATGTGCCACAATTTAATTGTTAGCTCTTATTTTTGATCAAAAATGAAATAGCTTTTTTAACTAAAGGAATTAGACATTGTCTTTAACATTTTCCAAATAAAAAATGCATAAATATTTAACAAAGCATTATGAAATTTATTGGTATTATTTCATGATTAGCGTCACAAAAAAAAATTATGATGCATTAATCTCAAAATAAATTTTATAATTTTTAAGCTCATCATAATACAATTTATATCAAAATATCAAAAAATATTTATATATATCACTTCATTCAAATAAGAGAAAGTCATCATTACATAATTATATTGTTTAAAACTCCTGTAATAATAAATGAGGTCAAATATAGTTAATTGATTTATATTTAATTGTGTCATTAAATGTACCTTAATAATAAGCAATCTTTGTATTAAGATCTCCATTAGTTTATCATAAAAAATATATCAGGACGGCAATAAGACTATCCATGCAATGTACAACCTAGCACGGCCACGTGGTGGCCTTTTTTTTTTAGCGAATTTAATCTTAACTTTATAAATATTAGATATAAGATCTTCGATTACAAAATATTTTTATTGAATTAATATACTAAGGTTTTATTTGGCACAGTTTTTAAATTATATTTCAAAGCAATTTTTACGTATCAAATTTTTTTTCTTTTTAAATCAATTTTTTAGTATAAAATTTGTAGTTTAAAAATTTTTTTGAGACAACTTTGTGCATCAACATTATAAGCGAAGACATGCATTGATGTTGTTGACGGTGGTAGAAGATGAAATAGTCACCCAATGACATTTGTGTTGATGGCCCACATTGAACTTGCAAACAATGGCCTTCATAATTTCTTTGGGTGATGATTGAAGATAAGGAGTTTTACATACCTAAAACCTAAAGCTACTTTAATTATATATTTAACTTCCAAACTACACTTTTTTTTTCTACCACCTAAAAACTATTCCCTTCATCTAAATTGTCACTTTGTTACCTCCCGTCAAAACCGCTACCCCGAACTGCCTTTCGTGCCTCATTTCGTGTCTAATCACTCTCCTTCTCTGCTCCAAGGAAAATTAGAGAGCCAGTCGTTCGTTCGTGTCTGAACTAGTAATGACACCTACCGCCCTCTTCATTAGAATTGCATTTCGTCTTCTACATTTCTTCGTATGTGGTCTAAGCTTCCACCCCAAAGAAATTCCAGTTGCTGCGGTGGATTCAAAGATATTCGCTTTTGGATGAGAGGTTCGGTGGAAGTCAACGTCCCACATGTTGGGAAATATGAGCTTGACTATAAAGCTTAGTATTAGCATGTAACGGTCACATTAGCTTTGTTAAGTCCTGTATTTACTTCTTTACCTTGGTCTGCGTCTATATATTGATATCCTGTAACAAGTTCTGGTGATTAAAATACAATTCCATACTTCCATTTCTCTGCCTCGGCTCTTCTCTCCTCTTCTATTTTCACATGGTATCAAGAGCCCCATCGGAAGATCAAGATCCCATGGACTCTTCTAACCCCTCCTCCTCCTCCACCGCCTCCACCCACATTGGCAGCAACGACGCGACGAACATCATCCCACCCAATCTCAAATTTCTCGTCACCAACATCAAGAACCTTGCTCCAAATCCCCTAACCGCAGACAACTATCATCTCTGGAGCGTTCAAATCCTTAAACAATTCACGGCGAACGGTTTCGCCGGTCATCTTCTTGGCTCCATCCAAGCTCCTCTCGACAGCAACTCCGCGGACTATGCCCAATGGCTGATCATCGACAGCAATCTCCTCTCCGCACTCTTCTGCACCGTCTCTCAAACCATTCTACCGTACATCATCACCTCGTCCACAGCCCATGAGGTCTGGACGGTTCTTAAAAAGCGACTTCAACCAACCAGTCGTTCTCGCGTGATCCAGCTCAAGAACGAGCTCTACCGCATGCAAATGAAGGACCTCACGGTACAGCAGTATCTCACCCGCATCAAGACTATCGTAGACAATATTTCTGCTTCTGGGTCCAAGATCGAACCATAAGATGTCATGCTTCACATCCTTAACGGTCTCCCACCCAACTACAATTCCTTCAAGTCCACCATTCGCAACTCACTTCTTCCAATCGATCTCGATACCTTCTACTCCCTCCTCTGCAATGAAGAAATTCACCTCCAGCAAGAAAATCAACCCGATCTCATTCAGCCTGCTGCTCTCTATGCCGCGTCAACAAACTCCTCAAGAACCCGCAACTATAGCAATCGTCGCTTCAACAAACCCAAGCCTCAACCGCAAAATCCTCCTACCCTCGGTCATCACATCAACACTTCCGTCTCGCAGCCAGTCAACAGACCTACTTGTCAAATTTGCGGCAAAACCGGCCATATCGCGCTCAATTGATGGCATCGTAACAACCCCCGCTATGCGCCAACTGACCCACGGCAACCTCGGACACTCGTCGCCAACTCGACCGCTCCTGTGAGTCAAGACTGGATTCTTGACTCTGGAGCCTCTACTCACCTAACGTCGGACGCCACTAATCTTCACTACTCCACCTCTTATCACGGAGCTGACACAATCTCCACCGCCAACGGTACTTCTATTCCCATTAACAACGCTGGTCAAGGCCTTCTCCTTCTCCCGGACTCATCCCGTAAGTTACAGCTCACTAATCTTCTACACGTTCCCTCACTCACACACAATCTTCTTTCCGTCTCCAAACTCATTTCCGACAACAATGTTTCTATCTCCTTTGACTCTAACGGTTTTGTTATTAAGGACCTTCAGGACCACCGTCCTCTACTTCATGGTCACCTTCGGAACGGTCTATACCATATTAAAGCTGTAACGGACGACAAGCACATGGCGTTCGCCGTCCCCACATCTTCTACGCACCTATGGCACTCTCGCCTCGGCCACCCCAGCAAAGACACCATCCAAGTTCTTGCTCGATCCTTTCCTGAAATAAACAATGTACCTAGCACATTCGTTTGTAACTCTTGTAATCAGGCCAAGAGCCACAAAATTTTCTTTAATAAAAGCTCGACTGTTACTCATGCTGCGTTCGATCTCATTCACACCGACACCTGGGGTCCGGCACCACATCCATCTCCTGACGGTCATCGTTACTATCTAATATTCATAGACGACTACACACGTTTCTCGTGGCTATACCTCCTACACACCAAAAATGAAGCCCTTAAAATGTTTAAAAACTTTTGCAACCTCGCCAAAACTAAATTCAATACAACCCCTAAAATTCTCCGCTCCGACGGCGGAGGAGAATACACGAGCAATGAATTCCAATCCTATCTTCAACATAATGGCATTCTCCATCACCTCACCTGCCCGCACACGCCCGAACAAAACGGCACCGCAGAACGAAAACACCGTCACCTTTTGGACCTCACCCGTGCACTCTTAATTGAATCCGGTCTACCTTCAAAATTCTGGACATCTACATTATCCACTGCTCATTATCTAATTAATCGGCTTCCATCCAAGTCCATATCTAACAAAATCCCATACCAACTAATTCACGGACACCCACCGGACTACACTCATCTGCGCACCTTCGGGTGCCTCTGCTACCCCTGGCTGAAGCCTTACTCCGACGACAAACTATCACCGCGATCTCACCTATGCATTTTCACTGGTTACTCACCTCATCACAAAGGCTATCTCTGTTATAACACTACCACTGGTCGCAATTACATATCCCGACACGTAACCTTCTACGAACAACACTTCCCGTTTAAACTTCCGCCCCAAACTACACCCACGCTTTCACACTCGAATCACTCAAGAACACCTCCTCTACTTCTCACTCCCTACCCCAATCTTTCTACTCAGTCCCACTCTGTATCTCGCCCTCAACTCACAAAAACAACCTTCCCAGAACCACAAATTCTCCCTAACTCTATCTCAGCAAACCCAACTCCTTCACCCAACATATCAGCTCCACCTCCTCACACTAGTCATGCCAACAACATTTCCCCTGGTCACCCGATGCAAACCCGTCTCAAATCCGGGATCATCAAGCCTAAACCAGTCTTTAACCTCATAGCCCAACTTAATCCTACTGACCTTCCAAACACATATCTTCAAGCCCTGAAATCTGCCCACTGGCGGTCAGCTATGCAAGCTGAATATGATGCTCTCCAGCAATAATCAACATGGACTCTCGTCTCTCCCCCGTCTAACAAACCCATCCTAGGATGCAAATGGACGTACAAGATCAAAACCCGACCAAATGGGCAAATTGAACGATACAAAGCCCGCCTCGTAGCTCTCAGGTACGATCAGAAATTCGGTGTCAACTACAATGAGACCTTCAGCCCCGTCGCAAAAATGCCCACTATCCGTCTACTGCTCACGCTGTCCCTTCACCGCCAATGGTCTGTCTATCAGCTCGACATCTCCAATGCCTTCCTTCACGGTGACTTGCCCGACGACATCTACATGCGACAACCACCTGGATTCCACGACCCAACACAACCAAATGCGATTTGCAAACTTCAAAAGTCCCTATATGGACTCAAACAAGCCCCGAGGCAGTGGTTTCAAAAACTCACCGACTTCTTACAGCTCCAAGGATTTGGGTTCAGTCGCTCCGATCCGTCACTCCTCATTCTACACAAAAACAGTATTCGCATTTACATACTAATCTATGTTGATGACTTCTTGGTGACAGGGAATGACGAACACACAATCCGACTACTACTCAGGCAACTCCGCACACAATTTGCCCTCAAACAGCTCGGCAACATCTCCCTTTTTCTCGAAATTCAGGTGACTCGCTCCACAAACAGTTTCTTCCTCTCTCAGGAACACTATGCTACTAAATTACTCAATGATGCAGGTTACAAAGATTGCAAACCCGCTCCTACACCGATAACAGTATACAAGAAGCATAAAGATCCCAACCTCCAACCGTTCAAAGATCCCTTGCTCTACCGGCGGCTAGCCGGGTCACTACAATACCTCTCCATCACACGGCCGGACATCGCCTTCGCCATAAATCGCATCTGTCAGCATATGCAATCTCCTACCGAACATGACTTCAAAGCTCTAAAACGATTACTGCGCTACATCAAGGGGACTTGCTCGTTCGGACTGCCCATTACAACAGGATCACTTGAACTACGAACTTATACAGATGCTGACTGGGCGTCAGACACACAAGATCGCAAATCCATATCTGAATTCTGCACATTTCTAGGGACCAATCTTATCTCATGGACCGTCAAAAAGCAAGTAATCGTTGCAAAATCCTCCACCGAAGCCTAGTGCAGATCCCTTTTTGCGGCTGTCTCGGACGTGCTTTGGCTGCGTCATCTCACAGCCGAACTGGACATTCCCCAGCAGTCACCGACCACCATTTATTGTGACAACACATCGGCAATGGCCATCGCCAAAAATCCGGTGTTTCACTCAAGAACGAAACACATCGAAATCGATTACCACTTCATTCGTCAGCACATAAACAATGGTCACATTCGGCTGGCGCACATCTCCTCCACCGAACAAATTGCAGACATACTTACCAAACCTTTCTCGATAGCTCGGTTCAACGTACTACGCACCAAATTAACCACTCGGCTACCGAAGCTTAATTTGAGAGAGGCTATTAGCATGTAACAGTCACATTAGCTTTGTTAAGTCCTGTATTTACTTCTTTACCTTGGTCTGCGTCTAAATATTGATATCCTGTAACAAGTTTTGGTGATTAAAATACAATTCCATACTTCCATTTCTCTGCCTCGGCTCTTCTCTCCTCTTCTGTTTTCACACTTAGTTCCCATTTTTTATAGTTAGGAGATGCATGAATGTAATATAAATCTTAAAAAAAAAACCACACACACACACACAAAACAAAATAACATTTTTTTTAAAAATCCAAAATAGCTACATTGTCTTCGAATTTGGTGTATATTGGAGTGTGGTGAATGGTGAGAGTAGAATAGAATATATTAGTGAAAATAAAAAAAAACTTTAAAGTTTGAGAGAAATGAATATTGTTATTGAAAGAACGAACTGAAACACTTTGTTCATGGCTTATCAGAGTTACACTATCATATCAATTGAGTATCGCCTAAGATTTACAAGCCCATTATGAGTGATGCCGGTGTACTTGACATGCTTAATAATTCTAATGAAAGAAGTCAAATTCAGGTGGTGGTTGCAGTCACAAAATATTCAAACTACATATAACATTCAATTAGGAGATATGCATGATTTAAGTGTGAACACCAGGGACAACAACATCATATAGTAGATGGTATGTGTGATATTTTCTCTGTAGCACAAGTTGAAGAGGAAAATTCTCTATGTTGATTCACATTTTGAGGATTCATTAAGTTTCAAACGGTAGTTCATTCCAATGCAATTTTACATAACTTTGTTGTTAAGATTAAGGCTAGTGACAAATCTAGAGTTATAGCTACTTGCTTATATTATGGTTGTCCTTGGAGAATGCATGTTTCATTATGTTCAAATGGTCATTCCTTAGAAGTTAGAAAATTACATTCTACGCTCTTTTGCCCAGGAGTAAACAAAGCTAGAAGCAAGCAAGCTACTACAAGCTAGTTTGGCTGAAATTAACTTGTTGGTGTTATTTTTTGTTCACATCTCTCATATTGCTCTCAAATAGTTCAATTATGAACTGGTAACCATAAGCCACATGTAAATGTTAACTTCGGTGCAAACAACGGATTTAAAAAGCTGTGATTTTAAAGATTCAAATTGACAGAAAAGCAGAACAATTCATGCTCAGCTCAGAACCATACATCACATCTGCCTTGGTTGGCTCAAAATCAGCTGGAATGATTTGAAGTATAAGAGTGCATACAATAAGCCTTGGTTGGGTCAAAATCATGCTCAACTCACAACTGCCACTGGAATGATTCGAAATCAACCATGGATCAAATAAGCCAAGAGATCATATTGTCAACCGCCATAAAATGAAGTGTTTACAAAATTCAATTGTTTACCATAAATCATAAGAGTTCATACAGAATCTGAAGCATCCACAACCTACCAGTTTTAAAATTCCAAAGTCAGTTGACGTTGACTTTCTACATATGAAAGTCAAATAAGTTCTAATGCATCAAGGATTACATACATTTACAGTATAATCAAAATTTACAATTAAAACCCTTTGATAAAGAATTGATGGCAACTGCAACAAGAAAAATTTAGATCACCAACAAGTTTTTTATTTGAAGGAGTTCATATGTAATTGAGACAACATGGTTGGAACGGATTTCGGGTGCATTTGCATTTCTTAAGCGATTCATATCTTCTGGCAGATTATTTAGTTTTTCAAACCACCTAAAATACCCACAACCATCTTCTGATCTATTCCAAGGACATCTATAAAACTTTCTTCCATAATTATTAGCTTTATAGCAAGTAAAAATTGGACATTGTAGATTACAACGATAATATACTTGATTGTCTGGGTTTCTCATTAATGTTGTAGAGCGGCTTGAACTCATTTCAAAAATCTACAATTATTACAATTACTGAAGAAATGTATATAGTTCCTCAACCTGTACATGTAATGGGAAAACAGATAAAAATGGAAAGTATGAAAACTTGGTATATTTTCATTCATAGTTTCATTACTTTCTACATCAGTTTATATATGCAAATACATAAAGTAAAACTGTAGATATTCAAAGTTTGTCAGCATTTAATGGTGTAGATGAAAGCAGCTTCTCATCTCACTGTTGGAGTTCACATTAGCTTTTTGCTATAGTAGTGAGAAGGAGGAAGTGATCGTGTAGTTAAGAAATGTAATGATTTACTTGTAGAGGTGGCTGCCTTATCATAAATGTAGTGGTGTTTGTAATATGTGCCTAACAATTACAAAACAAAGACCAATTCAAAACAGCAAACCTAGACGGTGTCAGCCTAAACACAATAGGACGTAGAAATGGAAAAGATGAACAACAAACCTATGTGACCTATTGGCATGGCTAGAGGTAGTTTCGAGCAAAGAAGAGAGTGAAATATACAGTATCAGAGTAATCACGTTACAGGACGAAGAAATGGTGTTGACGAATAGAAAATCAAGACAAAGAAATTGATAAGACGAACAACAAACCTAGACGAAGAAATGGAGAAGACCAAGTGGTGAGGCCATAGTTGTCGAGCAACGATATATGATGGGAGCGAAGAACTTTACGAAATTTTGCATCATGGTGTGGTTTTGACAGGAGTAGTACTTTAGATAAGGGTAAGAATTTTTAGGTGGTAGAAAAGTAAATATTGTAATTTAAATGTTAGATATGTAAAAACCCCTAAAAGATGAAGTTTATTGTTATCAACATTTGGGTCAATTGTGTTAGACTTCATTTAGGATGACTTTCTTACTACTTTCTAAAGCATTTCTTAGTTCAAAAATTTTTAAAATAAAAAATTTTGTACTATAAAGTTGCTTTAGAAAATAGTAAGAAAATCGTCCCAAACAAAGCCTTAGTCTGTGTAGAAGATGATTGTGTCGATCAATCGTGTTGTACTGTTGCCATGGATTTCAACTTAGTTTATCAAACTTGCTAGGGGGTCCTCCCCCTACTTAGGTTCGAGAGCTTTGCACCCATTTTTTTCATATAATGCATGTGTAATAATTTAAAATTATGAAATTAATTTATTTGAAAACATGAAAATGATGAAGTAGAGTACTATGTACTAAGCCACTAATAGTATATATATATATATATATATATATATATATATATATATATATATATATATATATATATATATATATATATATTATAAATATCATTGCCTCACCCCACCACTTTCCTCACTAGGTTACTTGGCCAGTAAGAAATTGAATGGGGAGAAGAAGAGAAAAGAGAGAGAAAGGTCTTTGAGTCATATTCGCCTTCCATTCCTGTCACAAGTTTTGTTTAATTCATTATAAGTAACTATCTTCTTACTTCTTTTTAAGATAATTTTAATTTCTATAAATTTATCTCTCCTAAATCTGCTAAAAATATATTATATCATATTTTTATAAGCCTTTATCTTATAACTTTTGATATGTTATAAATTTGATCATTATGAATAATATGAAATAATTTTATTATATTTTCACCAATTAAATATGTGTATAACTTTTTTTGGGTAAAATGAGAAGGAAAAAAGGCTAATTGAAAATGAGTTGAAAAGTGCTGTAATGTGATTAGACATGATAAGACTTCAAGGTAATACATACTTAAATACTTAAATGATTGATATGATTGAGTTATGCAAGAATGTTTGCTATTAGTTTAAATCTAATATGATGTATTTAATTAATATCAAATATATGATATGATAACCTCATTAATATCCTCAAGATTCACGTGGTCCACTGACAGGACTTAGTGAATGAGAGTTATAAGGAGTTAGAGATTGATTAGAGTTATAAGGAGTCGGGGCGACTGATTCATATGATTCCAGAGCAATTATAAGGAGTATATTGATTGGGAGTCGTAATAGGTAATTGATTGGGAGTCATAGTGCACGAGTAAGATACCCTCACATAAATATTTGAGAGAACACTGATGCACTAGTAAAGTTGATTGCACATTAAACCCGCAAACTCAAAATACACTCATCTTAATATCATATACAGATACTTATACTGAAAATTGTTATTGCTACTAGTTACTTATATTAATATTGATAACTAATATGGATAATAATATTGACATTGATTATTGATTTTTTATATTGATATTGATTACTGATACTGATGCTGAATAATGTTATTGATATTATAACTACCAGATTGATATGAACTGGATGGATTATAAGATTGAATAGAATTGATTGAATAATAAAGATTGATTGACTAACTGATAGAATCAAGCCCAGAGAATGAACTTGAACTCAACATGAGCATTTGTTCTCAAGCTCGAGAGTTTGACTCAATATACGTCGCAGCAGGATTTTTGCTTCACCGAACAAAGTCATGGATCACGTGCTGTACAATTTGAAAACTGGAGTTAAAGTAAGAAGGAATATTAAGAAAGAAGAAGTGTTATCTTTTTTTTTTTTTAATCAAAAAAGCCATAAAAACTTTTTACAATTTTGCTGTTGAAAGCTATTGTACAATTTTAAATGCTATTATTAAACATATAAATTTTGAATAATTATTTTTAAATTTATTTCTATTTCTATATATATATATATATATATATATATATATATATATATATATATATATATATATATATATATATATATATATATATATATATATATATATATAAAACCGACTCGCAAGCCTACGAGCCAAGCTTAATTAAACTCGAACTCGTTTAATATTCAAGCTCTAGTTTGAGCTCAAGCTCGACCTCGTGGCTCGATTAACAAGTCAGAGTTCAAGTCGGCTCAGCTCATTTACACCCTTAGATTGAGCTCAAGAGTTTTCAGTATCTCCAATTTCCCTCTAATTTCAAGTAAAAGTTCAAAATCTAAGCTTTTTTTTTTTTTTTTTTTTTTTGGAAAATAAGAGATGGTTTATAGTTCTCTTGAGCTCAAAGCCTTGATTGCCACATAACCATATTACATTTGACATATAACGTGGGTAAGTTTAAATTTTATTGGGCCTATTCTTAAGTTCTAATTTGTCAAAGCTTGTTAAGTGGGCATCTTTATATGGGCCTTGACATAAGTTTATCTGGCTGACCAACTCTCAGATTAACGGGTATGTATGCTATATATCCATTGCAACCAAAGTACACAAATCCTTCTCAGATTAACGGGTATGGATTAACTTCAGTATCAAGTCTGTGTTTAAGTATTTAGGACAGTAGAAAGAGAATTTAATGATTTAATTTTATATGAAGATCTGATATATAATGATAAATTAATATAATATAATTGATATTAGAATTTTATGTGAAAATTCAAAATGGGAAAATCGTGAGGTTAGACATAGCTGAATTGATTTTATTAGGTAAAATTTGGTTATGAAGATTTAGACACTATCCAAATTGGAGAAGGTAGGGTTATGAGTGTGCAAGTTGCTAGCTTGATATCCTATGAGAATAGTTGAAAATATTGTTGAGATGGCAAAAGATGAGAGACGTTCAAGCAATCGTAGCTGGATGTCGATAGTTTGATAGTGATGGTTTGAAAGCGGCATTTCGAGAATGATGGTCGGGCGATAGCGGTATGATGTCGAAGGTCAAATGGTAGTGGTTTGATGTCAGTGGTTGGGCAATGTTTGTTAGATGGTGGTGCTTGGCCTATGGCGGCTAGATGGCGGTGATCCGACTACAGTGTTTGGGTGGCGGTAGTCTAACGTTGATGGTCGCATAGTGATATTTCGACTATGGAGGTCAGACAATAATCCAATTATGGTGGTCAAATAATAATGATGGATGTCAGTGGTCATGTGATGATAGTCCACAATGATGGTCGACAGAAAATGGTCCAATGATAGTGATTAGAGGAAAGCATATCAACAATAATGGTTGGGAAACATTGATTTAATAGAGGTGGCCAAGTGGCAATTGCTGACAGCAATAGTCAAACACCTATCATTTCTTGACGGTGTCCAATGGTAATGGTCAAGTAAAGCTCATGGATTTTCAAGCCCCTAAACTCTCTCCAATCTCTTGTCTAGATCCCCTTCATAAAAAGAGTGAAAGCCTATTTATAATTCTTAAAAGTGACATTATTCGTAAATATAGCCAAAATTCAAAAAAGTTCCATCAGATGACCTGTAGTGGTTCCCGTGATCATAAGGGGTTTTTAAATATTTTAATTCTTTCATGATGTTAAGATTAAGCAATTTGATCTCATTAAGATGATTAAATTGACTATAAGCATGTCATATTTGAAGATCATTTAATTAATACTATGATGTTTCAGCTAGGCTTCAACTGCTTTATTTGGGCTTATTTGTGTCGAATCAAATCACTTATGGTAACATTTTAATTTTGGCATTTGGGCAGTCGTGAATTTAATTTTGTAAAATTTTAATTTCAAAATGCATTGAGGTTGCAATTGATTAACTGAATCTTTTAATGATGTATAGGTTACTTCTAATTTTATGGAGCTGAAATATTTGCCATTTGAAAGAAAATTCATTGTAGAGGCCTTGTTAGACTAAAAAAAAATATAATATATATTTTTAAATATTAAACAATGATCCCAAAAATAAAATAAAAAAATGTTAGAAATGAGTTGTTCGGGCTAGAATTGAGTTCGGAGTCGTGTTAGCAGGCAAATCAGCTAGACACCAGTTGCCCACCAGGCACCAGCCAAACTGTTGCGATGACGCTACCATGCACACACCTTTTTCCTTAAACTCTAAAAAGTTTCAAAAATTTATTCCTTTCGGATATTAGACTATCCCTTTATTGGAGTTGGGTAGAGGCTTGATTCTCACATGTAGGATCCAATTTTTCTTTTAGAACCCAAGGGCACAGCCATGCATAACATAAAAATCACACTTGGAAAGGGTGGACAATTAGCTAGAGCAGCAGGTGCTGTAGCGAAACTGATTGCAAAAGAGGGTAAATCAGCCACATTAAGATTACCATATGGGAGGTCCATTTGATATCCAAAAACTGCTTAACAACAGTCGGACAAGTGGGTAATGTTGAGGTGAACTAAAAAAGTTTGGGTAGAGCCGGATCTCGTTGAATTTGTTTCGTCGAGAAACTCGAGTTGATTATAAGCATGCAAGATTTGAAGGCCGTTTGATCATTTAATTAATGACCCAAAGTTTTCAATCATCCTACAAGGTGCTTGATTTGAGTTCATTTGAACACGATTCATATCACCGTTGGTGTTATTGGTTTTATCTTGTCTAGGTGTTCAATTCAATTATAAATTTGTTAAAATTAGAGCTCAAATGATCATGAATATATTTTTTGATAATCTCCGATATAAGTAATGCAATAAAAATTGTTTTGTGTGTGTGTGCGCGTGTGTGTGTATATATATATATATATATATATATATATATATATAGTTAACCAAAGTCTAAGCAACATTAGATCTCAGCCTCATATGTTCTACTTTTCTCCAGGATTTGTTTTTTTTTTTTTTTTTTTTTTTTGTACGCTTGGCTAAGCGCCACGTGTTCGGGGCCGGGTTTGCAGGAAGATAAGCACGTCTGTTCTGTGTTTTGGGCCTTTTGACAGAAACAGTCACATTCAATATGATGTTTGCACAATGCAACTGTACATTTAAAAAAAATGCAATTTTATAAATAAAAAAAAAGTGATATTATATAATTTTAATTATGCTAATTATAGAAATACAGTTCCAATAGTTTACCTATAATTGAGGATATGAAGCAGACAGATGGCATATATCCATGTGATTATACGCAATTGGAAAGAGATTATTTAATGTATATGGCAAACGCTATCTTTTATGTTGAAGCAATGAAGCCTATCATTGAATAGCAATATCTATGTCTCATTCCTATTATTTAACCAATTGAAGATATGCATCAATAGGGGTGTCAATATTTGGTGTGAAAACTGGGGCAAAACCTGCAAAACAGAGGAAAGAAGAAAGAAGAAAAGAAGAAGAAGAAGACAGGAAGGAAAAGAGTTGAGAGAAAACAGGGAAGGTTGAGGAAACTGTATTTGCTGTATTCAATAATCTGTCTTTTTCCTACTATCTCCGGGCATTACATACTCCCCGTTGCTATAAAGAAAATAATAAACTATAAACCAAAATGCTGAGTTGGCCACTAGTTGGCAGAAAAAGGGATAACTGACTAAAGCTGAAAAAGGGGAGTGGAAACATAGTAAAGTAATGATATAGCCGGAGAGTATATTCCATGATATGCCACATCAGGTCTCCCCGGCCGTGGGAGATTCCTCGCCTGAGGAAATAGAGTGGATTATACCTGTGTCCGGTGGCTTGTAAGCAAAAATGTCAGACACATTGAAGGTAGATGGTGTGAGAAATGTAGGTGGAAGTTCAATGACATAGGCATTGTTGTTGATTCGCCGCACAATAGGAACTAGTCCTATCTTCCGGGGGCTGAGTTTGGAGTACGTGCCGGGCGTGAATCTTTCTTTGCGCAGCCGCACCATTACAATGTCTCCAGGATGAAAAATCTTTTCCCGCCGGCTAATATCGGCCTGCTGCTTGTAATTGCTGTTGGAGTCTTCAAGCTTGCTCTTAATTTCCTGTAGCATTCTGGTATAAGTTTCGGTAGTAGTGGTTGCTACTTTGCTCTTGCAGTTTGGCAAAACTGCTATGTCCACCACATGATTTGGGCATTTGGTATAAACGATGCTAAACGGACATCGTCCAGTAGATCTATTTGACATCGCATTGTATGCGAATTCGGCTTGGCCGAGGTAATCGTCCCATTGCTTCGGATGTTCATGAGCCAAGCACCGAAGCATGTTACCCAATGTACGATTCACGACTTCAGTTTGTCCGTCCGTCTGAGGATGGTAGGCAGAGCTTAGCTTAATTTCAGTACGAAGCCTCTTCCACAATTCTCGCCAAAAGTGACCGACGAATTTCACATCGCGGTCCGACGTGATGCTGCGGGGGATGCCATGGAGATGGACGATCTCTTTAAAGAAGAGTATTGCGACATTGAGGGCATCAAAGGTTTTTTTGCAAGCTAGAAAATGAGCCATTTTAGAGAAGCGATCGACTACCACCATAATCGAATCAGCTCCCCGTTTGGTCCTTGGCAGACCCAAGACGAAGTCCATACTGATGTCTTCCCAAATTGAGTTCGGGACCGGTAAGGGCGTGTAGAAGCCGGTATTCTGAGCATTTCCTTTATACATTTGGCAGATTGGGCACCGTTCTACAAATCGTGCAACGTCTCGGCGAAGGTGTGGCCAATAGAACCGGTCCTGCATTTGTTCGAGCGTCTTCGTCCGGCCAACGTGAGCAGATAAGCCCCCGCTGTGTAATTCCTTTGTTAGATGCTCCCGCCAGGATGACTCTGGAATGCACAATTGGTTTCCTTTGAATAGGAAGTTGTGTCTGACAGAAAAATCAGCAAATGGAATTGGCGGTTGGCTTGTTAAATTTCTCCAAGCATCGGAGAAGTCTTTGTCCTGTGCATACAGTTCCTGTAAAGCTTCCAAACCTGGGGTGTCAACTTGGACGGTGGTGAGCAATGTAGTTCGTCGACTTAGAGCGTCGGCCACCCGGTTTTGTGTTCCAGATTTGTGTTTTAGTACGAAACTAAAATGTTGTAAGAATGTTAGCCATCTTGCGTGCATTTTATTCATAGTCTTCTGACTATTGATGAATTGGAGAGCATGATTGTCGCTGCATAGAACAAAATCTTGGTGCAAAAGATAATGTTCCCACTGCTTCAAAGCCCGAACGACGGCGTAAAACTCTTGTTCGTACGCTGACCAATTTTGGCGAGCTGGACTGAGTTTTTCACTGAAAAACTCAAGGGGTCGGTCGTCTTGAGCAAGCACAGCACCAATACCTACCGACGATGCATCGGTGTCCACATGGAATGGTTTGTTGAAATCTGGTATGGCCAGTACAGGGGCCGTGGTCAGAGCCGTCTTTAGGGTGCTGAAGCTCCGCTCTTGGTCCGCCGTCCATGTTAGAGTCTTCTCCTTGAGGCATTCGGTGATTGGGGCAACTATGATGCTAAAACCCCGAATAAAGCGGCGGTAGAAATTGGCGAGACCAATGAAACTGCGAACCTCCGTCACCGAGCGGGGGGTAGGCCAATCTGTTATAGCACGGATTTTCTGAGGATCCATGTGCACGCCCTGGCTAGAAATGATGAAACCCAAGAAATGTACAGTGCTTGTGGCAAATTCACACTTGGTTATATTGAGATATAGTTTATGCTCTCTTAAAATGTCAAGTATATGTGTGAGGTGGCCGAGATGATCTTCCAACGAGCGACTAAAAATAAGGATGTCATCAAAATAAACGACACAGTACCTTCCGAGAGCGGGCCGAAGAATCTCATTCATAAGTCGCATGAAGGTCGCCGGAGCATTGCAGAGACCGAAGGGCATGACGTGCCACTCAAACAAACCGTCTCTAGTTTTGAAGGCTGTCTTCCATTCGTCCCCGGGACGAATTCGGATCTGATGATAACCACTCCGTAGATCCAGCTTTGAGAACAGAGTAGCACCGGCGAGTTTATCCAGCATATCTTCAAGACGCGGTACCGGAAAACGGTACTTCGTAGTGATCTTATTGATGGCTCGGTTGTCAACACACATACGCCAACTTCCATCCTTCTTGGGTACAAGCAGTGCAGGGACGGCGCACGGACTGAGACTGGGCTGAATCATCTGTTTCTGAAGTAGTTCTTCCACGATGCCTCGGAGGATTTCGTGTTCGTGGGGGCTCATTCGGTAATGCGGCAAGTTTGGAAGGTTGGCACCTGGTTGCAAATCAATTTGGTGCTGCAGATTACGTAATGGAGGGAGCTCGTTGGGCAACGTTGCTGGCCAGACATCTTGAAAATTTTGAAGGATATCTTGTATTGCCCTTGGGAGTTCGGTGGTTCCCCCAGTTACTTGGCTATTGGAAGCTACCAAGGCTAGCATCCAAGAGGATTCCTTCCAAGAGCTGAGAAGGCTTTGGCCACTAATCACAAACATAGTGGATTTATTTGGTGTATCTCGTTCACTATATACAGCAGATCGCGGTAGCAGTCTGATTTTGTGTTGCTTCCATTCAAAACTATAAGTGTTCGCACGTCCGTCGTATACGGCGCCGGCGTCAAACTGCCATGGTCGGCCCAAAATTATGTGACAGATATCCATATCTAAAATGTCACATAAAACCTCACACACATAGCTCTTGCCAATGGAGAATGTGACGCGACACATTTCGGTGACGGCGATTTCGACACCCTTCTTAACCCAGCTTATTTTATAGGGGTGAGGATTACGCGTCGTCTTAAGGTGAAGTTTCTGCACCACCGACCGAGAAATGATATTCTCGGTGCAACCACTGTCGATGAGCAGGTCACAGACATTGCCACTAATAGTGCAACGAGTGCGGAAGATGGCGTGTCTTTGTGACGCACCTGCTTGACGAGGTGCTATTAACAATTTTTCCATCACACAGGCTATTGGCTCCCCGTCATCTGCTTGAAGCTCTTCGAAATCTTGCTCATTCAACTGTTCGGCATCATGATCTTCATCGCCTTGCTCCCCTTCTAACAATTGCACTTGCTGTCGGTTGGGGCAGTCGTTAGACTTGTGCCCAGGTTGAAAACAGCGATAACATTTTAGTGTCACCGGCTTTGCATATGGGTTTCCATCACGTGCTGGAGTCTTCTGGCGATTGTACAACGGAGGTTTGGGCTCAGCTCCAAGGATACCGGGACCTCCTGGCACAGGCGAATTGGTCTTGTGTCGACTAGCCGCAGACGATTTGAGTGATTCCCCGCCCTGTTCTGCAGCGTATCTCCGACCGATAGTTCCTCGTGGAGGTCGGTTGAGCTGAATCTCAGCTTTAAGAGCATAATTGACGGCTTGTGACAATGTCCATACAGAATTCATCTCTAGCTTGTCTTGTATAGCTTCCTTGAGGCCGCCAATATAACGCGCTACCAATTGCATCTCCGACTCAGTTAAATTGTTCCGCGCGCTCAAGCGATAGAATTCCTCCGTGTATTCACTGACCGTCCGAGCTCCTTGATTGCAATGTTGATACTGTACGTACAACATTTGTTCGAAATCAGTTGGCAAGAAGTGCCCTCTCAGCAATCTTTTCATGCGATACCAGCTAGATACATTCCCTTTTCCTTCTCGCCGGCGAGATTGTAAAAGTTGCATCCACCACGCCCCCGCTCCTCCCTTGAGACGGCAGGCGACGTACTTTACCTGTTTTTCAGGTGCAATCTCCATATAATCGAAGAACGCTTCAACAGCGCGCTCCCAGTCCAGGTAGTCTTCAATGTGTAGGCGACCGTCGAAGAAGGGAATGTCCAGTTTAATGCGGAACTCTCCATTGTGTCACTGTTGAGGTGGATATCGGCGAGGCTGTTCATAAAAATGGGGTCTATCTTTTTCGGCCGAATCCGATGCTTCCAACTGCGGCTGCACGCCCTCGTCATCGTCGGAATCAGATACTATAGGAACGGCGGTATGTGATCTGCGACCATGAGGTGGACGCAGTACCGGTGTGGTTGCCGGCGCAACTGGCCTCCCCATTGCTGCATTCGGTTGATTCGTCCGCAGGGATCGAATCTCAGTCCTCATCTCCGCCGAAAAGCGGAAAAACTCGGTGGTTAACGCCTCCATCTGGCGAGCCATGCTATTCTGGGCCGTCCACAAGGCTTCCAGGCTTCAGTCGTCCTCCACATTACGTTTGCTTCCTTCTGCCATGGGAATCACAGCCAAGCTCTGATACCAATTGGTGTGAAAACTGGGGCAAAACCTGCAAAACAGAGGAAAGAAGAAAGAAGAAAAGAAGAAGAAGAAGACATGAAGGAAAAGAGTTGAGAGAAAACAGGGAAGGTTGAGGAAACTGTATTTGCTGTATTCAATAATCTGCCTTTTTCCTACTATCTCCGGGCATTACATACTCCCCGTTGCTATAAAGAAAATAATAAACTATAAACCAAAATGCTGAGTTGGCCACTAGTTGGCAGAAAAAGGGATAACTGACTAAAGCTGAAAAAGGGGAGTGGAAACATAGTAAAGTAATGATATAGCCGGAGAGTATATTCCATGATATGCCACATCAATATTTAATTCGATAAAAAAAAAAAAAAAGAATTTGGGTCAACCCGTTTTGTTAGGCTGGTTGGATTCGTGTTTTATTTTCTGACCCGTTTCTAAAATCGAGACCAGGTTTGGTGTGGCCAAAAAACCCCAAATCATCTCGGAAATGACCCGGGTCACCTGGCCAGCAGTGATCTGCGATCCCGCGCACGTTCGCAGCACTCCTGCTATCACGATAGGCCCCGCTCGCTCTCAAACTATCACGATAATCAAAATTTTTAGTTATTGTCGATGAAATCGACAAGTTTGTTCATTAATGTTTTTCCATGTTAAAATAACTTCATAGATTGGGTTGAAAAAAATTATAAATAGTGATTTTATCAAATTTGTCCTTCTTGAAATCGCGCTTATAAACTTTTATGATTTGTGATCTCGTCAAAAGATTTTTAATGTTTTTTTTTTTTTTTTAATATTGGTATACATCCATGAATTTGTCATATAAAAATATTATCATTTGATAGATTAGAAAATTCATAAATTACAATGTATGATATTATCTAATATATTTCTCATTGCAAACTTCAATAATTTTTTGAGAAAATTTAAATTTATGAATTAAATTTATTTGTATGATAGTATCCATGCCAAAAACTATTTTATTTGTATGCTCTAATTGATGTGTATATACTTCAAACAAAATTTAAATGTTTTATTCAAGTATTTTTTTTCTAGAGAAATTCTTGAGTAATTATTGGTCAGAAATTCTTGATTTCCCTTATTATTTGAACATATACTCATTACATAATTTTGTTTGATGGTGGGAAAATTAAGGTTTCGTTTGGGACGGCTTGCAGGAAGATGGTGGGAAAATTAAGGTTTCGTTTGGGACGGCTTTCGTACAATTTCTTAAAGCAGCTTTTTAGTAAAAAAAAATTTAATTTTTTGAACTAAAAACTGCTTTAAGAAATAGTACGAAAGCCGTTTCAAACGAGACCTAAGTGTTGTAATAATGATTGATGAAGTTGCATTAAGGCCGTCTCCAGCCGATCGGCATTCAGCCGTATGCCGTTCCGCGATCAGTCCATTCGAACGCGAAAAACGCCAGCATTCATATGCCAATGAACAGTGCGACGCCAATAATGGCGTCGCACTGTTCATCCGCCATTTTTTTTTTTAATATATATATAATTTATTTTTAATTGTAAATGTTTAAATATAAATTTATATTATAAATAATTTTAAAAAAAATATTGGCAGCAGGATTACATTAAGGATATTAAAATAATTTAAAAAATAAAATATTTTTTATGTAATTAATTATTTAAAGATAAACATTAACATAAAATTACGATAATTATAATAGAAGACATTGAATACTACAATACTTAAAAAAAAAACTGGAATCAAAATACAAAACAAGTTCGGATATTAAATAAAATAAAATAGCAAGTTATGACAATCTAATAATCCGGAAGAGTGGTGTCAGCTCCTCCAAGATCTGTGAGAAATTGTCCAAACGAGCTTGAAGAAGGAGGTTGTTGTTGATCTTGTTGTTGTCCGAACCTGTTTTCTAATATTCGTGCTTATTCAGCTTGGACAAATGCACGAACAGCAGGATTTTGTATAGAACTTACGTCTTGAAACAAAATTTTATTTTCTTCCCTGATTTCTTTTAAGACATAGTTCTTAGCTTGAAGTTCCATATGTTGTTGTCTCTGCGCACTTGTTCTCTTTAATTGCTCAATTAGTTCTTTATTTCCATTTTCTAGAGTTTTAATAAATGTTGACATCTTGTCATCAATTTTTCTTTTTAGCTTTGCTTTCTTCACCCCAATCGGTCGTTCAGACTGAGAGCCACGAACACTGTATTCTTCATCATCTAAATTTAGAGAAAATGTAGATATTCCAGGATATTGTTGTTTACCGGATTCAGGAGTTAAATTTTCTGACTCTGATGAGGCATACCCAAAGCTTGACCTACGTGATGCCTGCTTACCACTAGATTGACCATCTTGAAATTTCTCAAAATTTTTGATGATGTTCCATATATGATCAAACTTCCAACCTGCTTTAAACTTCTCATCTTGTGCAAACAGTAGTTTGGCCTGATCTAACTATAAATCAATCTAATTACAATTACATAAATTGTGAAATGAAGAAGAAAAAATTTAATAGCAAACATAAATACTTACAATATCATCATTTGAAGCACCACTAATGTGTCTATTTTCAACTTGCCGAATGCATGCATGCATTTTTCTTGTTGCCTTCTCAATAGTTTGAATACGAGACTGAACAGACCTTTTTGAACGGATTTCCCAACTTTGGATTTTAGAATTATTGTATGCTTGTTCAACACGTGGCCAAAAATTATCCGAGGACTGATATACACCTGTGATTGGGTCTTGAGCAATTTCCATGTACATTCTGCATAAGAGCTTATCTTGCTCATGAGAATATGCAGTTGATCGTATTGACATGTTTTTTTTTGGAGGTTTAATGGAATTGGAATACTACTAAAAGGGCATGTTATTCACCCCTATTTATATAGTAATTGTATGAGATTTTCACTTCAAGTTGTATGAGATTCTCACAAATCTCCTGAATTTGTCCTATGAGATTCTCACAAATCTCAAGTTGTATTGATTGGACATGACAACTCCCTGAATTTGTCCTTTGAGATTCTCACAAATCTCAAGTTGTATTGACTGGACATGACAACTCCCTGAATTTGTCCTTTGATATTCTCACAAATCTCAAGTTGTATTGACTGGACATGACAACTCATTACACTTCTCCTACAAATAGAAAAATTTATAAGTCATCTCAACATCACAATATCAATATGCATAATAGTTTTCCATCTTCTTCTTCCTCAGATGAAGAAGAGACACTTCAACAGATAAGTAGTTTACAAGAAGAGGAAATAATGATTCGTCGTGCCATATCAAATAACAATATGATGATCCATTACCTACTTACACGGCCTATTAACCGTGACTTGGCAGGAGGCTCAGTTATAGGCCGCGCTTATATCAACCGTGATCGGGAGGCTGCGGATCGTCGACTCTACCAGGATTACTTTTCAAGTAATCCAGTATACAATGAAACAATGTTCCGACGAAGATATCGAATGTCCAGGACATTGTTCTTGCGCGTGCTTGATGTAGTAAAAGAGCATGATAAGTACTTTCAACAACGAATGGATCGAGCCGGTAGGCTTGGTTTATCACCTCTTCAAAAAGTAACAGCCGCCTTTCGGATGTTAGCATATGGATTACCCGCAGATGCCACAGATGAGTATATTAGAATAGGAGAATCAACAACAATCGAATGCGTGAAGAGATTTTGTAGAGCAGTAGTCCAAAAATTTTCAGAGCAATACTTAAGATCACCAACAAACAATGATGTAGCTAGACTCCTTCAGATTAATGAACAACGTGGTTTTCCAGGGATGTTGGGGAGTTTAGATTGTATGCATTGGAAGTGGAAAAATTGTCCTACCGCGTGGGCTGGGCAATACGCGGGACGTAGTGGATCACCTACAATTATTCTAGAAGCCGTAGCAGATTATGATCTTTGGATATGGCATGCTTACTTTGGTTTGCCATGTACAAATAATGATATAAATATATTAGAATCTTCTCATCTATTCTCCAATCTTACTCAAGGCATAGCTCCTCCTTGCCGTTACATCATTCAAGGAAAAGAATATAACATGAGTTATTATTTGGCTGATAATATATATCCGAAATGGGCCACCATTGTGCAAACTATTCGGGAACCACGTACTCCAAAGAAACAATATTTTACAATGAAACAGGAAGCATGTAGAAAAGACGTGGAACGTGCTTTTGGAGCTCTCCAATCTCGTTTTGCAATTGTGGCTGGACCAGTTCGTTTTTGGAGCAAAGATGTGTTGCATGATATAATAACTACATGTATAATTTTGCATAACATGATAATCGAAGATGAACGCAGTCTCACTGGACATATTCAAGTTGCGAGAGAAGCGCCATCCCCAGATGTCGAATTAGTGGTGGATGAAAATACTCAGTTTCAAGAATTTATCGCTCGTCATAAACAAATCAGGAATAAAGATGCCCACATCGCACTACGAAATGCATTAATTGAGCATTTGTGGGATCAATATACTAATTATAATGTTTAGTTGCTATTGTATCTTTTTTTTTCATTTATGTGTTCTAATGTAATTTTAATTATATCAAATATATATTTGCTTATTTAGAACATATTAATATCCCAAATTTTTTATATCAAGAAAACAAACATAATTTTTAAAATTTAAATAGGTTTAAAATTGATAAATAAAAATATATGATTAAAATAAAATAAGAAAAAGAATATGCTAAGAATATTCCTTTTATTATGTTAGAAAATGAAGTTCGATTGGAGTCAAGTTACTGCATTTTGGAGTTTTACTGCATTTTGGAGTGAAAAATGAGTTTTTCGGTTGGAGATGCCCTAACAGTGATGGTTTGGATGCTCTTCATAAAAAGTTTTATCTTCCAAGTGATCTAGTGGCTCTCTCGAATCAAAAATAAAGGTTGATTATTCCATAGATTATTATTTCATTTTCAAAGTCATGACCACAACTATGCTTAAAGAAGATGAAGTTCAGACAAAAAAGTTTAAGGAAAGAAATTAGAGTTTATTATTCTAATCAATTCTATATTGCAATACTTTTGCGAGGTAGTTTATTTCGAAAAGAAATAAAAGATATATAGAAGTTTACATGTTGAGATTCACTATATTCAAAGTATGAGATAGTATATATATTTTTCTTTTAGAACCCAAGGGCACGGCCATACATAACATAGAAATCACATTTGGAAAGGGTGGACAATTAGCTAGAGCAGGCACTGTAGCGAAACTGATTGCAAAAGAGGATAAATCGGCCACATTAAGATTACCATCTGGGAGGTCCATTTGATATCCAAAAACTAGTTAGCACCAGTCGGACAAGTGGGTAATGTTGGGGTGAACCAAAAAAGTTTGGGTAGAGCCGGATCTAAGTGTTGGCTAGGTAAGCATCATGTAGTAAGAGGAGTATGTTCATGGTTTAACCATAGCTGCAACCGCATAGAGATCTTCTTAGTTGGGCAACAGTTTGTTGCATCGTGATCTCTTCCCGACAACCTTAAGTCTACATGGAACCAAGTCTCTAATAAAGATAGGTCAACATCTTACCCTTTGATTGAAGTGGTGGGCTACCCTTTGGTGGTAAAATGGATTGCTGGAAAAATAGCAGACAAATAATGATGATATGAGTTGGTTGAAGCTAGTTGGGCGACGAATGTTGAATGGCGTTAGCTTGTATAAAATTTCGAGTTAGATGACGAAAATCACATGAAAATTATGGGACATGGATAGTTTAATGATTAAAAAGGTTGGTAGAAATAATCGACGTCAAATGTTAATCAAAACTTCACAGTTCATTAGACTCCTGCTCTCTCTAAAGTCCAGCTAAAGCCCCCTCATATGAAAAATGAGGGTCTATCTATAATATTTTGGAAGTGACATTTTGATTACTTTGACCAAAATTTCGTAACACTCCATCGGATGACCAATATTGAATCATTTTCTAATATATTGTTCATTTAATATTCAAGTGCCTTGAAGACATCAAAATCAAGCAATTTTTGTCTCGTTGAATTTGTTTCATTGAGAAACTCGAGTTGCTAATAAGCATGCAATATTTGAATGTCGTTTGGTCATTCAATTAATGTCTCAAAGTTTTCAATCATCCTTCAAGTTACTTGATTTGAGTTCATTTGACCACGGGTCATATCACCGTTGGTTTTATTGGTTTTATCTTGTCTAGGTGCTTAATTCAATTATAAAATTATTAAAATTAGAATTTAGAGCTCAAATGATCATGAATATATTTTTGATAATCTCCAACATAAGTAATGCAATAAAAATGGTGTGTGTATGTGTGTCTATATATATATAACATATGAGGCTGAGATCTAATGTTGCTTAGACTTTGGTTAAGAATATATATATATATATATATCTTAACCAAAGTCTAAGCAATATTAGATCTCAGCCTCATATGTTCTACTTTTCTCCAGGTTTTGTTTTTTTTTCTTGTACGCTTGGCTAAGCGCCACGTGTTCGGGGCCGGGTTTGCAGGAAGATAAGCAGGTTTGTTCTGTGTTTTGGGCCTTTTGACAGAAACAGTCACATGCAATATGATGTTTGCACAATACATTTATAAAAAAAAAAAGGAGTGATATTATATAATTTTAATTATGCTAATTATAGAAATACTGTTCCAATAGTTTACATATAATTGAGGATGGGAAGCAGACAGATGGCAAATATATTATTTTAAGTATACGGCAAACGCTATATTTTATGTTGAAGCAATGAAGCCTATCATTAAATAGCAATATCTATGTCTCATTTCTATTATTTAACCAATTGAAGATATGCATCAATAGGGGTGGCAATATTTAATTTGATCAAAAAAAAAAAAAAAAAAAAAAATTGGGTCAACCAGTTTTGTCAGGCTGGTCGGATTCGTGTTTTATTTTCTAAACCGTTTCTAAAATCGGTGCCAGGTTTGGTGTGGCCAAAAAACCCCAAATCATCTCGGAAATGACCCGGGTCACCTGGCCAGCAGTGATCTGCGATCCCGCGCACGTTCAGGTCCTGCTCGCTCTCAAACTATGCAGTGACTCCGCACTATGCTTGTGTCCAATCCGCGCTAGTGTCTATTGTGCCCACACCGCGCTTGCATTCGCACCCGGACTCGTTCCCTCACCGCATAGGCCACGCTCACCCCCTTATGCTGGCTGTATTCTAGATTAGCGGGTTGGGTTGGGTTAACCAAGTAACCCGACGGTCGGGTTCGGGTCTGAATTTCAATCACGTTTGTAAAATTGGGTTGGGTTCGGGTTAACTGAATTGAACCCAAGTCAATTCCAGATTCAACTCGAACCCGACCCAAATATCCATTTTGACTCCCCAATGCATCAAGTTAAAGGAGAAAAATAAAAAATATTGGAGTCTATGGCTCAAATTAAGTTAAAAAAAAATATATTTGAATTTAGTTTCATCGAATTTTGATTGAAATGAGCTGACCTAAGATTAATGAGTTTAAAGTTCGAATTTTTTCGATAATGTGGTTTCTATTATTTATTTGTCTATAAAGATCTGTCAAATAGCTTAATTTTTTTGTGCAAGGCTATTGACATCGAATCAAGCATTGGAGCTAGCTCAACAATATATGAAGATCAAAGCAAGTGGAGTCCATATGGACTAGAACAAGGAGCACTAGCAAGGACCTCGTTGGCCTTGATCTAATTGGTTTCCCCTCAACCTTTTTGCTGAAATAGAGATAGCCGATGCCGCGATCTCATCAATTTTTCACGTTCCAAATCCAAGGGACCATTAGAGAGGGCCCTTGAGTTTGGCAATTTGCAAGGAGCTCGCTGATATCTATAATTTCCACTAGCATGCTTCTATTTATGTTTAAATTTTGAGAACATTTAGAACTTATTATAGGTGTTGTAAGTTTCACAACCATCAATTATCAAACTATATAAAATGAAATTATTGTTTTTTTATATCATTTAAGAAATGGAACCTACTTAGATCTATTCTTACCATTTCAATCATAAAAATATTAATTCAGTACAATCAATTTGATCTTGATGTTGATATCTATAATCTGATATATCAATTATTTAATTAAATAATATGGGTGGTAGCTAACCACACCAATTAATGTGTATATATTGATAACTATATAAATACATTTATTTAAATATTCTCTTTATGAACAACATTTCTCGAGGAATGTTTGATAAGCGGAAATTGGATGATTTCAACATAATTCATAGCAAATTAAATTTATCTAAGTTGAGAATAAATAAAAAATTTTCATTAATAACTCTATATCTTACCCTAATAAAAAATAAGAAAAAAAAAAGTTGCCATAATAACTAAATAATTTTTTTCTAAGAAAATAAGTAAATGATTTTTTTTTTCATTTTCATTTCCTCTTTCAACACCTTAAAAAAAGTTATATATTGGCACCACATTAAATATCATTGATACGTCGTCAAAAAATTATCTTGATTGGGCACGAATCTCGATGCAAAATCAAGTTGGAAACTTCTAAAATTAAAATTGGGACCATCTGAACTCCAATTTCAGCAAACTTATAGTCAAACTTAACGTCTCGGAAATATGAACCCAACGACACCAAATTCGACTCAATCTAAGCCAAATGAGTACAAATCAAGGACCCGAAGTGCTATTGAAAGGTTCGAACCACAATTTGGTCCACAATCAAGGGATTCAATATCGGTCATCTATCCAACCAGTCCCCATTTGCCCTTGATCTCTCACCTATTTACGGGTCATGCCACTCCAAAAAAATATAAATAGACACATCATTTCTCTTGAGGGAGGATCCAAGCAAGAAGAGAAGAATAAAAGAGAAGAGAAGGAAGAGAAGGAATAAGCTCCTCCTCGACCACTGTCGGACTTTCGCCGGACCACCGCTTGATGTCGTTGCTCAGCCGGACCACCACTTGAGGCCCGGACTTCCACCGGACCAACACCTGATGTCGTTGCTCCGTCAGACCACCACTTGAGGCCCTCACCTCCACCGGACCACCATCTGACACCCGGACTTTTGTCGGATAACCACCCGAGGCCCAGACTTCTGTCGGACCATCACCTGAGGCCCGAACTTCTATTAGGACGCCACTTGATGCCCAGAGTTATACCAAAGCACCGCCCTATTACAATGGTCTTTCTAACCTTGGTCTCCTACATATTACGGTCCTTCCGACCTGCATCGCTGGACAATGGTCTTTCTGACCCCAGCTTCCGTCACCTACTACGATCTTTCCGACTTCTATCCTATCGACTATGGTTCTGCCGACCAAACAAACATGTCTATATAACTTCCACCATATAATGTGTTCTATATGATGTAAGTTTTTGACATCAAGCCAATGCATTATCCTAATGAAGGGCCTCATTTGTAATCGACTGCAAATACTAGTGGATTCATTCAAACTGGGTCAGGCCCCATGATTTGTCCACCTTTTTAGGGGTTTCCATGTAAAAATTATGGTGTATCTTATGAACGCTACACCCTCTATGTTATCTGCTTGTGTGTTGGATCTTCGTATAATGATAAGGCATTAAACCATATATTACTCTACCGCCGTGAATACTCCAGGATGCAACAATCATAACTCTTACCAAATTGATTAAATATTGAATTTATAACACTAAACAAACTCTAAAGATGACATACTTATAGTCAAATTGTGCTGCTCAACAACACAAATCCAAATTAATAGCCCGATATCACTGAATTTCGATATCATTAAGGCATTTAAATTGCCAATAAATGGTCCATGATCAAAGGAATCAATATCGGTCATCCATTCAAATCATTACCATTTTGACCTTGATCTTCCTTATATTTAAAAGCCATGCCCCTCTAAAAAATTTATAAATAGTCCACACTCTTCTCATGAAAAAGGGAAGAAACGAGGAGGATAAGAAGGGAAATTTTTGGGAGCTTCCTCATCGCCGACCACCATAGGAGTTCTTCTCGACCACCGACGCACTTCCGCCTGTTCGTCGACCACTGCCAGATTTCTTCTCGACCACCACCGGACTTCTGCCCGACCACCATTAGAGTTCTTCCTGACCATTGATGGACGACCATCGTCGGAGTTCGTCCCTACCATCGTCGGACTTTCATCTGTTCGTCGACCACCGCCAGACTTCCTCCAATTAGTTGACCACCTCCAGACCTCCGTTGCCCAACAATTACAATCCTTCCAACCACCATTTCCCACCAACTACGGCCCTTTCAACTTTCATCTCCAAACAACGGTCTTTTCCAACGACCATTGCCAACTACTATCCTTCCGACCTCCGTCGCCCGCCGACTATGGCACTGTCCTTCCGACCTCCGTCACCTGCCGACTACCGTCCTTCTGACTGCCATCGCCAACTACGATCCTTTAGACCTCCGTCGCTTGTCAACTACGATCTTTCTGACCTTCATCGTCCGCCGACTACGATCCTTCTGAACTTCTTCGCCCGCCAACTACGGTCCTTCTGACCACCGTTGTTCGTTGCCTGCCGATTACGGTCCTTCTGACAATCATCGCCCTATTACGGTCCTCCCGACACCAGTTGCTCGCATACTAAGTTCCTTCCAATGACCATCATCAACTACGATCCTTCCGACCACCGTTGCCCGTCGACTAGGTCCTTCCGACCTCCATCGCCTGACTATGGTCCTTCTGACCACCGTCATTTGACTATGGTCCTTCCTACCTTCATTGTCAAACAACGGTCTTTCCAATGACTATTGCCAATTAATGTCCTTCCAACCTCCGTCACTCGTCTGCTACGGTTCTTCCAATGACCATTGCCAACTGTTATTCTTTCAACCTCCGTCGCTTGCCGACTATAATCGTACTGCCCAAACAAACATATCAAAGCTGATTCTTCCAACTCCTACCCTAAATGCACTATATATGTTGTATATTTTCTAAATTGAGCCAAGATCTTCCTCCTAAGGAATAACCTCATTTGTAATCAATTGCAAACACTAGTGGATTCATTCAAATTGAGCAATGCCCCGTGTTTTTTCTCTTTTTCAGGGGTTTCCAAGTAAAAATTATGATGTCTCTTATACATGTTATAACCGTACTCTCTTATATGTTTGTGTACTGGACCTTCATACAAAACTAAGACGTTAAACAAGGTAACTCTCTATCGCCGCAAATATTCCAGGACGCAATATATATATATATATATATGTATATATATATATAAACAAATATCAAAATTTAGATGGTATATCTATAAATTCATAAAAATATGTGGACATATATGTAAATCTCCTTCGATTAAATGATTAGTGATTTAAAATGTGCAAACGCAAGCATTAATTAAGTTGAAAAAACGTTACTTATCGTACATATCAATCCTAATCTCCAATTTATTGCTTATGCTAACCCTAACCTAATTATTTAAGGGCAAGCAAAGATCTCATTAAAAAAAAAGTAGTTCATCTGCCATCTAACTAACAATTTATTATCTGTAAGCTTAAATTTCAATTTTGTAAGCAGAGTTCAATGTTCCATCAAGAAATTCTCCCACCAACAAGGAATTAAATGGTGCCGTTAATCAATAGATTGATGAGTCGATCAATAACTTCCTCTCATTGCGTGGTCGGGTCGGCAGATCAAAGATGGCAAAGGACTGACCTCTTTGAACAGGGAATACGTACAGACCTTTAAATTGACCAAAAACCAACTCTATCATATGAATTTTTTGTTGTTGGAACTCTTTATTAGTTGATATGGATAAGTGGATTATGCATATATAATGCGTCATGGAATATTCTCGATAGTAGAGAGAGGTAAAGTTTAGCATCTTAGTTTTGTGCGAAGATTCAGCATATAAATAAATAAAAGATGGGAGTGTAGTACTCATAAAAGATACCAAGTTTTTTGCGTGAAAAATCCTGAAAAGGAAAAAAACCACGGGGTCTGATCCAGTTTGAATAAATCCACTAATATTGATTATTGATTACAAATAATACCCATCCTCGGAGGTGCTAGTTTAGTGTAGCAAATACACATTGTATAGATCTCATTATATGATAATTTATCTTACAAAAGTGTTGGCATGTCTATTTGGCTAGTAGGATTATAGTCGACGAGCGAAGATGGTCGGAGGGACTATAGTTAGCGGATGATGGTGGTCAGAGGGGTCTTAGTTATAGTCGGCGGGCGATAGAGGTCAAAGGAACCAGAGTTGGCGGATGATGGTGGTCAGAATGACCGTAGTTGACGGCCAACAAATTAAGGTCAGCGGGATAGCCACCGGGTGACGATGGTCAGAGGGACCGTAGTCAGCAAGCGACTGTGGTCAAAGTGTAGTTGGCGAGAGATGGTGGTCAGAAAGAGCACAGTCAACGGGTGACAGTGGTTAGAGGTATAACAACTCAAATTCGTAACTATCGATATATTGTCCACTTTAGCCTAAGGGACTCATGCTTTTGTCATGTTGGTGTAATTTCTCAGAAGGTCACCCATCTCGGGATTTCTCTAGGATTAACACACTTAACATTGTAGTTTCTTAATAAAGTTTCGACCATTAAGCAATTTTTTAGTACAAAAAATAAAAGTTTTCTACTAAAAAACTGCTTTAAGAAGTAGAAAGAAAGTCATCCCAAATAAAATCTAAGTTTATGTTGCACATTTTCTACACAAAACAAATGTTAATTCTCAATAAAAACTCATATCAAATCCTTGGCGATAATGTTTTAAATCTAAACTTCCCAAAAAAATAAAAAAAAATCAAAACATTAAAAAAATCTCTTAAGCCAAGGAGAAATAATAGCCATGAATGAATAATCAACCTCGATAGATGGAAGGGGCCATTCTAGCACATCTTGATAAGGAGGTGGGCTCAACTAAACCTACACCCCCCATCCACCTTATTTAATAAAATATAAAATAATTAATTGCATAATGCAATAATAGAATCTTCTATTATTGCCCTATGCACCTATATTAAAAAAATCTTATTTTTTTCATGAAACATTATTGTGAGAGAACATAGTTGCAACATATTTATTTTTTTTCTAAATTGATAACTGAGGTGTCATAATTTAAATTATATGCATACACATTTCACAATCTATATGAAATTAATTTGAATTGGCCCTTACTGTAGTGGCTACAAAGCCGTGCTGCGTTTGCCTTCAATTAATAAGCAAAGTGGATTTGTGGACTTGGTTGAAACTCTGGAAGAGATCTATCCAAAGAGAGATTTCTTTTACTAATTTGTGATATTGATTGCTCCAACGCATTAGTTAGAATACAGATTGTAATGAATTGTCATGATAAATGCATTATATGTTTTCCATATCTTGCAATAAATTTTTATTTATTTTGTTAAATGCGCTTTAATTGTGATTAATTAGATTTAATCACACAATTATTATGTTAGCATGAACAATTTAAATTGGTGTAATTGCGAGTGCAATTTGTGCACTCACATATGCATTTAAGGTATTTAGAAGGTAGTTGATGGGTTTCAAAAGATGATTCTTATATAGTGGGTCCCCACATAAAGATTCACCCAAATAACATTAAGCTCATTCATTTGGACCCATGAATGAAGATCACCCATCTCTAGGATTAATTATTCTGTGCGGACACCCGATCGATACCGGACACTTTCCGGAGACAAATAAGAGCACGTCATGTCAACTCCTTGTTGTGTACCGCGGTTGTGTATCCGCTGTGTAGTGGGTGATGTGATGCACTATGATTCGCCTCCGAATGTAGAACTACGTCCGCTGATCACAAAGAATAATTTCTCCAACTCTGGGGAACCCAAGGGTCTTGCCAACCAAACCACTTGTTGTTCATTTCAATTAGGTCATATTAAATGATTTTTTTTTTAAGTTTTTTATATGAAAACTCTTGTGCACCGTATAATTTTTTTTATTTGATTGATAGATGTTCGTAATACTCAGATATTAAACTCTATATATCACCACAAATAGCTTGAATATATATATATATATATATATATATATATATATATATATATATATATATGGCCTCTAATTCCTTTTAGTTACATGTCTATAATTTCATATAACTATAAATTTATCTTATTGATACGTCCTCAAAAAATTATCTTGATTGGGCATGAATCTCGATGCAAAATCAAGTTGGAAACTTCAAAAATTAAAATTGGGACCATCCGAACTTCGATTTCAGCAAACTTACAATCAAACTGAACATCTTAGAAATAAAAACCCAATGACACCAAATTCGACTCAATCTGATCTCAAATGGGTCCAAATCAAGGGTCTGAAGCATTGTTGGAGGGTTTGAACCACAATTTGGGTTACCAAACGGTTTCCAAACATAACGTACTTATAGTCGAATTGAGCGGCTTGACGAGACAAATCCAACGAGCCCAAGATCGCTGAATTCCAACATTATTAAGACCTTCAAATGTCTGACAAAGGGTCCCTGATTAAGGGATTCAATATCGGTCGTCCATCCAACCACTGCCCATTTACCATTGATCTCTCACATATTTACGGGTCATGCCACTCCATAAATCTATAAATAGACCCCTCCTTTCTCTTGAAAAGGGGGGCTCCAAAATAGAATAAAAGAAGTGAACGAAGAAGCTCCTCTTAGACCACCGCATGAGTTCCGCCGGACCACCACCGAAGGCCCTCACCTCCGCCTGACGTCGTTACTCTGCTGGACCAGCACCTGAGGCCATTGCCTTCGCCAAACCACTACTTGAGGCCCTCACCTTCGCCGGACCACCACTTAAGGCCCTCGCCTCCGCCTAACCAACACTTAAGGTCCTCACATCCGCCGGACCACCGCCTGTTGTCGTAGCTCCGCCGGACCACCACCTGAGATTCTGACTTCCACCAGATCACCACTTGAGGCCATGTGCTCCACCAGGCCACCATCTGACACCCAGACTTCTGTCGGACCACCATTTGAGACCCTGAGCTCCACCAGGCCACCACCTAATGTCCAGACTTCTTCAGGACCACCACTTGACGCCCAGAGTTCTTCTAAAGTACTGCCCTTCAACCACGGTCTTTCGAACCCCTGTCTCGTGCCGACTATGATCCTTCCTACCAAACAAACATATATATGTTAATTATTGTAACTCGCACCATGTAATGCATTCTATATGATATACATTTGTGACATCAAGCCAAAACCTTCTCCTAAGGAAGTGCTTCATTTGTAATCAACTGCAAATACTAGTAGATTCATTCAAGCTGGGCCAAGCCCTGTGGTTTTTCCCCCTTTTCAGGGGTTTCCACATAAAAACTATGGTGTCTCTTATGAATGCTATACCCTATCTCTTATCTGATTGTGTGTTGGATCTTCATACAATGCTAAGATGTTAAACTATATATTTCTCAACCACCGCGAATACTCCAAGACGTAACACTTACAAAAAATTATATTTTGAAATATTACATTTGAATTAATGGAATAAACAAGCTGAGTCAAGCTCAAATCACTTCAATTTTGAGTTTGAATTTTATCAATTAATTGATTTTGAGCTAAACTTTAAGCTTAATTCTATGAGATTGAAAGCCCATTTATTTTAAAAGAAAAAAAGATGATTTGAATTCTAATAAAATAATTTTTAAAAATTAGGAAGTTAGAGGAGAAAAAATCACTTGATATGAGGAAGTAAATTATAATTTTAAAATATTTTTAATGATTTTATACATAAAATTTTGAATTTGAATAGAATTTAAATATTTTTTATATTAATAACTTTTAAACAGATCAATAAATGAACTGAAGAGTCACATTGGACCGAGATAGACTTATATTGGACTTTTTTGCCTCGCGAATTTGTCTATGCAGCTAGTTATCGAGTCACTTTGTCACAACCTTAATTCAAACAAATCCCGCAAGGTCAGTTCACTTAGGGCTGTTAAAATTGGGTCACAGGTCGAGTTCGAGTCCAACCCAGAACTAACCAGACACGAGTTGTCCAAACTTGAACACAACATGTTTTTGCAAATGTGTCACTTTTTTGGACTTGAACCTGTCCCGCTTCAGACCCGGGTCATTCTAACACGACATACCAACCCGGGTCACGGGCATGTCTTCAACCTCTGCTGACGGTGAATGTGAATGATCTCCAAATTGACGAGGCTGAATTTTTCGGGTGGTGTCAAACATTGTCACCCCAAACTGTTCATGCCTTATACGACATGAATTCATACCATTTTTATTGTCCTATTTAGTGGTGCAAATATATCGAGTTGAGCTTGAGCCATGTCTAACTCGAGCTTGACTCAAGAGACAAATCCTGAGCTTGAAATCGAGTTGAGCTTAAAAGACAAGCTCGATCTCAGCTCGTGTGACTCCCCAAGATCTAACTTGGAAGGAATTTCAATCAAATCATCAACAATTTACCAGAGTTATCTATAACAATCAAATCAAACGGTCTATCAAAATTCTATAACATTTAAAACATCAATATAACAGTTCTGTTCATCTCAAAAGATCATATACAATACTCAGGAACTACACCAAATACATGAACTGAAATCTATCATGTCCTGAGTACAAAAGAATCACTACAATAAAAAAGAACAGAAATCTGTAGATCCTGATCAACCTCAATCACCTGCTCCCTTGCCCTGACCTGAAAATATTAACCACATATAATGAGCTTAAATAGCCCAGCAGGTCACCAAAGCCTACAACTGAAATCAAAGCACGGTACTGCTATCAATATGCATGTCAGTCAATCAAATCCATAACAGTCAATGGTCAATAAGTCTATGCAGCGGAAATCAAATCAGTAGTCAATGCAGTACGGAAATCAATAGTCAATGCAGCAATAGAAGAACCGATAAATCAAACTCAATCTATACTAGCAATGAATCAAATGCAGCAGGTTAAAATGGTGTAGAAACAATACTATCAATGAATCAATACAATATCTATATCATTCCATATCAATATCTATGCTCAGAAGTCAATCAATGAAATCAATGAAATCGTACGATACAATAAATCCATAAATCCGATCAAATCTAAAAAGCAATAAATCCATATGTCAATACTGTACGCATGCACTTCAATACAATAATACTTAACAAGTACAATCACTGGCTATTTTGCTGTTGTAGAATCCATATTACTGTTGTAGATATCCATTCGTTGGTTCAATAAGAGTCGTCACTCCGTGCCCGTCGGCCAATTAAACTCCTTATGACTCCCAATCGTATATCAATGATCAATGATTTAAAGGAAAGCCCGTCGGCCCACCATCCTGTACAGGTCAATCAATCTCCAACCAACGTTCAACCAGGCTTGTCTTTCAGTATCAATAGTCAATTTAATAGTCAATATAGTCAATATAAGAACAATGTAGAACAATCATATTAACATTCATATGCATATCTATTCAATTCATCAATCTCAGACAAATCGAAAATCGTACGAAATTTCGGCAGCGTAACGGCAGTCTATCAAATTTACACAAAAATCCTACAAAATCACAATTCACCAAATTACAATAGAATGTTCACGACAACAATATAAGACTATACTTCTACTGAATCAATATCAATAAACATCCTGATATTTTTCTATTCGATCAAAATCGCGTAGAACCCAAAATAATCGGTAAAATCGTTCCAGAAAAGAATCAAATCGTGTAGAATAATCATATCTATAACATATTAAAAGTTGTGCGGTGAAAATTGTGTCAATACAAAACCAGGTCCGTTTTTCGATCACAAAAATACAAAAACACAAAATAGGTCACAATACGATCAAAACTCAATATCTCTGAAAACAGAAATAGGATTCGGAGTCCTTACCGCGAGATCAACACTTTACTCAACAGCGGCGGCGGACGAAAAGCGCTCCGCGGTCTCCGAAAACCAGCTTTTTCTTTACTTTCCTTCTCCTTCTCTCTCCTCAGATATTTTGGTTTTAAAAAATGATTTTCTCTCTCCTCAAAACGAGCTGATTTTCTTATAAAACCGACCTGATCGGCCCGGCTGATCGCCACATCGTCCAGGACGATGTGAACAAAATCCAATCGTCCAGGACGATATTTCAGGCCGATAATTAATTTTCCTTGGACGATAAAAACCCTTGCTCACTGACTTGTGCCATGAACTGATCGTCCCAAGACGATCAAGAATCGTCCTGGACGATCCTATCCAGAAAACACTCTAGAAAGCACTCCAGAAATCAGTTGTTTTCAATGCACTGATCGGCCTGGACGATCTCAACATCGTCCTGGCCGATTATGGGAGGAAAATCCAATTCAGAGGGGAACAGTAAGGGAACGAGGTCTCACAGCTCGTACCACTTAAAATGAGCTCGCGAGCCTTCATGATCCACCAGTCCGTCTTTTGTATTTTGCGATTCTCACAATGCTCGTCTTTCACTATTCGCAACTTCGCACACACAGCACATTCGGTTCACCCACACTTTGACTTTTGCATTTAATTGAGCTGCTCAATGAGTAATCAATCCGATCAAGACCAAACTTGATACATACACCAAATTCGACTCAATTTGAGCCCAAATGAGTCCAAAAAAAGGACCCAAAGCATCGTTGGAAGGTTCAAACCATAAATTGGATTACCAAACGGTTACCAAACATGACATGCTTATAATTGAATGGAGCGGCTCAGTGAGACGAATCCAACTACCATAAGATCATGGAATTCTGACATCATTAAGGCCTTCAAATGTCTAGCAAATGGTCCACGAGCATGGGATTCAATATCGGTCATCAATCCAAACCACTCCCTATTTACCTTGATCTTCCTTCTATTTATGGGCAATGTCATTTTAGGAAACCTATAAATAGACCCCTTCTTCCTCGTGAAAAGGGACCCCAAGTAAGAGAGCAAGAGAGATCAAAGATCGCTCTTGCCCCTTAGCTCCTCATCGACTACCTCCCGGAGTTCCATCAGACCACCACTTGATGCCGGAGTTTCGCCGCACCACCACCTGACGTGTGGAGTTCCCCCGGACCACCACCTAATGCCCGAACTCCTACCAGACCACCACCTAATGCAGAGTTCGTCAGACCACCACCTAACACTTGGAGTTCCACTTAATCACCACCAGACGCTCGGACTCCCACGAGACCACCGCCTGATGCCAAACTTTCGTTGGACGCTAAACTTTCATCGGACCACCGCCTGACGCGGTACTTCATCCACTAGACACTAGACTTCCACCGAACCACCGCCTGCACCGGACTTCGTCTACTGGACGTTAGACTTTTGCCGGACCATCGCCTTCCTACAATGATGTTTATGACCCTTATCTCTTGCCCACTACAGTCCTTCTAACCTCAGTCGTGTACTACAGTCCTTCCAACCTTCACTACCAAACAACGATCTTTATGACCCTTATCTTTTGTCGATTACAGTCATTCTGACCTCCGTCGCCTACTACAGTCATTCCAACCTCCACTGCCAGACAACGAACTTTCTGACCCCTATCTCCTACTGACTATGATCCTTCTAACCTCCATCTCCTACTACCATCTTTCTTACCTCCACCGCCATACAATAGTCTTTTTGACCCTTGTCTTTTACAGACTACTATTCTTTCGACTTTCGTCGCCTACTATGGTTCTTCCGAGCTCCATCGCTAGACAACGGTCTTTGTGAACCCTGTCTCATGATGACTATAGCATTTCAACCTCTATCGCTTACTACAGTCCTTCTGACATCCATCTTTAGACAACGGTCTTTTTGACCCTTGTTTTCTATCGGCTATGGTCATTTAGACCTTCGTTGCCTACTACGATCCTTCTAACCTCCACTGCCAGACAACATTCTTTTTTATCCCAGTTTCCTGCCGACTACGGTCCTTCCGACTTCCATCACCATACAACGGTATTTCTGACCCTTGTCTACTGCTGACTACGGTCCTTCCGATCTTTATTGTCTACTACGGTCCTTCTGACATCCACTGCCAAACAACAATCTTTGTGAGCTTTATCTTCTACTGACTACGGTCCTTCCGACCTTCGTCGCCTACTACAGTCCTTTCGACCTCCATTGCCAGACAATGATCTTTCTAACCCCTATCTCCTACCGACTATGATCCTTCTAACCTCAATCAACTACTATGGTCCTTCCGACCTCCATCGCCACAATAATCTTTTTGACCCTTGTCTCATGCTGACTATGATCCTTCTGACTTATGTTACCTAATATGGTCCTTCTGAGCTCCACTGCTATACAATGGTCTTTCTGACCCCTATCTCATGCCAACTACAGTTCTTCTGACCTCCATCGCCTACTACAGTCCTTTTGACCTCCATCATCTGAAAATGGTCTTTCTGACCCTTGTTTCTTGTCGACTACGGTCCTTTCGACCTCCATCGCCTACTACGGTCCTTCCGACCTCCACCACCAAGCAACGTTCTTTTTTACTCCTATCTTCCGCTGACAACGGTTCTTCTAACTTCCATCACCTACTACAGTTCTTTCGACTTTCATCACCATACAACGGCCTTTCTAACCCTTGTCTACTACCGACTACATTCATTCTTATCTCTATCGCTTACTACGGTCCTTCCAACCTCCACTGCCAGACATCGATCTTTTTGACCCCTATCTTTTGCTAACTACAGTCATTCCGACCTTCGTCGCTTACTACGGTCCTTCCGACCTCCATCACCAAACAACAGTCTTTATGACCCTTATATATTGCTGCCTATGGTCATGCCAACTAAACAAACTTATCAATACTTATTCTTCCAATTTTTACCATGTAATGCATTATATATGATGTATATCTGTTATATCAAGCAAAGGTCTTCCCTCCAATGAAGAACATTATTTGTAATCGACTGCAAATAATAGTAGATTCATTCAAACTAGGCTAGACCACTTGATTTTTCCTCCTTTTTAGTGATTTTCATGTAAAAACTCTGGTGTCTCTTATGAACGCTACAGCCTCTCTCTTATCTGATTACGCACTGGATCTTTGTACAATGCTAAGACGTTAAACTTTATATTTTCTCTACCACCGTGAACATTTCAGGATGCAACAGAACTCAAACTCAATAATCTAACGAGCTCGAAACTCTGCTCGAACTCGAACTTGACTCTTTAAGCTTAGCTCATTAGCTCTTTAACGAGTCAAACTTGAGACGGCTCGAGACCCAACTCAGCTCACTTACACCCCTATTTAGGTGAGAAGCCATAATTTTTTGATGTGAGGGCATAAATCATTAAAGTAAAAAAAAAAATTCTATACTTTTTTTTTATTGGGATTTGGGACCTCTTGATTGGTAGGGCTCTAGTACTATTCATCATTTTTACATAGCTGTATAATAATAATAATCTAATAGGAGAAATGTACATTAATAAAAACAGGAGACCAAATCTTAATAAAAGTTCGCTTGGCAATTCAAATTTGCCCTTCTCTTTCTTGGCGACCTAATCTTCTTTCTTCCATTGATATAAATAAAAGATTGAAAGTCCACAGTATTATAATCTCTGACTTTGACCTTCATCTCTTTCAATAATAGACGAAACGGTACACGGTTTGACTTTAATATAGAAAAACAAATCGACAAAGGAAGTCGATGGAGAATAAATAATAATCTAAAAGGAGAAAATTAGCAAATACTTCAGAAAATAATGGATCAAAGTTTCAAGTAAAAAATAAAACCACAGTAAAATACCTTAAAAAAAATAAAATTAGACTTATAAAATAATGAGATGCATTTTGGAGTAATGATTGAAGTTTTATTAGAAATTTTAAGACTAAATGTGATCCTATAGGAATACACAGGTGATGGGTGACGTATTGATAAGTTATACCAATGAAATAACGTCATTAGATTATTAGACTAAAGTGGATAATATTCATATAGTTAAGAGTTTGGGTTGTTATAGCTGTCGCCCTCCATTTTTGCCTACCATTGCTATTGTCCGTCGCTGCTCACTGCTTGTTAGTTGCTTGCTTGCTGTCGTCGCTGCTCACTGCTGTCGTTACTTTAAACAGTAAGAAAGTCGTTCTTAATGAAACCTTAAGGTTCTTTTGGGACAAAATTGTTTCTACTTTTTAAAGTAAATTTTTATTAAAAAAATTTATAATACAAAATTTTTTTATTAAAAAATTATTTTAAAAAATAAAAAAAAGATTGCCCAAACAAACCTTTAGATTTCATTTGAAAGAACTTTTTAAAAAAAAAAAATTAATAAAAAAATTTTGTAATAAAAAAATTATTTTAAAAAATTAGACTAAGGTTCACACGTGAAATTTTTATATTCTAGAGAGAGAATGAGCGGCCAAGGAACACTTTGGTCAGCTGTCATTGCCATAGCTCTCCATTAAATAAGCTTTAGGGCTCGAATCCCGATAGAGAGAGAGAGAGACTGCTCACCTAATTATCAATGAGAATGCCACTTAGGATGTTTTAAACTCTCATTAGCTTAATGCAATATATGCTATCCGTGAAAATGGTGATATAATCTAATTTTTTATTAATTAAGATGGTACAACATTATTATAATAATTAGACATTAAATTAAGGAGAAATTATATAAGTAATAACATATATATTTTTTTAACTATTAAATTCATTTATTTATGCATTTCATGATCAAATTATTAAAATTTGATTAAAAATATTAATTAAGAATTAATTGTAAATTTTGATATGTCCGCACAAATTTTAAAAATAAATATATAATTTTATAAATAGATCATATTTAAAATATTTCATATGTAATTACTCCTAAAATTAATTACAAATAAAACCAATTACAAATGGAATTTTAATAAAAAAATAAAATTGAATATTTAGTTTAAAAATACTCAGACTCACATTAATGGGATTGGGATATCTAATATTTAATTTTAAAAGAAATATTATGAGCTCGAACTTTTTGATAAATAGTATTCTCTAAATTAAAATCATTATTGATTTAGTACTTATTCATATAAAAAATGTTTTATAATTAATTTTATGATTGAATACTTATTAGAACTAACACTCTCTTTAGTCTTTAATGCATATAACTCTTTCCATAATAATAGTGCGCATTAAATATAAATTAAACAATCCAATCAAATTATCATTTTAATGTAGCTTTAAAAATGAAAAAAAAAGACAATAAATAATAAATAAATGCACTTATGACATTTAAAATGAGAAAAAGAAAGCTAAAAATCATCATATCAATTTGTTTTTCAAAATAGAGCTAAAAACATTAAATTTATTTTTCATATAAATATAAAATATTTTTTTTATAAAATTTCCCTGCATCATATTCATCTCAAAATAAATTAAATATTTTAAAATATATCTGATCAAAATTAATCATATTTTTTTAATTTAATTTTTTATATAACTTTTTTTTTCATATATTATTTGTATACAAGATATTTTAAATAAGACATACACATACACATAGTCTACATGCATGCATTATTATTGCAGCACACCACCTTGCACGCAAGTATATTCCACCTACTCCTACCTTCAAGTCCATGCCGTATTAGAGATAGAGATAATTATGTTTTGTTGACTTTTTAAAGTTAATTAGCGGCTAATTAAGACTTCATTTGTGACGACTTTCTTATTTGTGCTAAATGACTTTAAGAAGTATTAAGAAAATCATCCCAAATGAATACTACAAAGTTGTTTTAAAAAGTAATAAAAAAACTATCTCAAACAAAGCTTAAGGTTTCGTTTGGGACGGCTTTTTTACTGCTTCTGAAAATAGTTTTTTAGATTTTTGTACTAAAAAATTCTTTAAGAAGCATTAAAAAAGACGTCCCAAATGAAACCTAAGTGTCTAGGATTAAGTGATTAACTTGTTCTAATAGCTTAGTTTGAGGGGTTGGATGACCTAAATGTCTTATTGATTTATTAGGCTTGTTAAAGTAGGCTTGTGGTCATTATAATACATGAAAATGTCACAATCGGCATATGCATTTATATAAGTGTAGTTTTCTTGCTAAGGGCATCTCCAACCGAAACTCTCATTGTTCACTGCAAAATGCAGTAAAATCAAAAAGTGTCGTGATTCATCTCCAGTTAAATGTCATTTTGCCTCCAAATCATCGTTCGTTTCATTCGCCCCTTTCTCAGACGAGTTCGTAAGAGAGAAAGAAATGGTGCGACTAAATAGTGCAACACCAATATTGGTGTTGCACTGTTCAATTGCGATCAAATGGCGGAAGAAATGAAGTTCGGTTGCGACATTTGAGGCCTCCATTCGGCTGTTTGCCGAACGGTTGGAGATGATCTAACAAGTGGCGCCGTGTGAATATATTATAGGAGGATCGATATACATACATAGCATGTAGCACATGTAAAAGGATGGAATTTGTATGTCTAGCTAATAATTTAACTTTATTATTTTCGTTATATATCAATTTATTAATATGAGGGTGTTGTTTTGAATGATAGTTAAAGTTGAATATCATATATGAAGATAGTGAAGTTTCAATAGTAGATGTCTTGTTTTGTGTTATTTATGTAAATCTATATATATATATATATATATATATATATATATATATATATATATATATATATATATATATATATATATATATATATATATATATATATTATATTGCACAATTTTTTTATTGAGTTTGCGCATTTTATTGAACGAACAAAATGCAGAAAATATTTTTATAAATAATTTTGACTCTATGATGAAAATAAATTTAAAATATTATCATTTTATTTGAATTCAAACTGTTACTATGTTTTGCATTTATGACTAGAGTACCAAAAATTACAAGAAATTGTGTTAATATTATTGTCCATCCAACATCAAATCCCAAGCATCTTTCTTACATTATTAATAAGAATAGTAGAAAGTTTTTTTTTTTTTGAACAAGGTAAACACCCACTGTCACCCTCAAAAAGAAATTTGACGTTGTGACTAATTCTTGGCTGAACTAGAAGAGGCATCCACCCCATAAACCTCCTAGCTCACACTTGATTGAGCCCCACTTAAGAGGTGTTGCCGCTCGAGTGGAATCGAGCACGGGTTTGTAGGTTTCGAACCATACTCGCCTACCAACCAAGCTAAATAATAGTGGGTATAGTATAAAGTTTCAATAATGACTCGAATTATATATATATAGTCAATTGAATTATTATTCAACCAAATAGTCCCTCCAAACTTAGTTCATCTTGACCTGTTGGTTGAGAGCTTTTACTTTCAACTAAGAGGCCTTAAATTCGAATCTTTGTATATACATTATGTGTATAAATTTATCTTAAATAATCTAAATGCCCCCAAAAAAAAAAAAAAATTGTCGCGCCAATGCAATTTTGATTCAATGATGAGGTTATCTGACTCACGTGACAATATTTGGGTTGCTGCGGTGGAAGCGAAACGCAAGGGCTGTATATAAATTGCAAATCCCACACCCAACTTGCACATTGACCCCTTTTCCTTAATCCAGAGCACCCCTTCGCCGTTTCCCCTTTCACCTTCTCTGTCTCGGATCTCGATCTTCATAGAGTTGCTGGGAAGAATCAAGAAACCGTGGATATACTGTTATTACAAAGCTTAAGCTAAGAGAACTGAAGGTGCGAAAGCTTCTACATTTATCTCTCTGTAACTTCGTGCTTGGTTTCATGGGTGGATCGGGTTATTCGGGATTCAAGAGAATAAAATGACGGATTTGGTGATTTTCCTTGTTTGTTCAATTCAAAAAATAGTATTTTTGATTTTCGACAGCGCATTCCCAATTCTATTGTGCCCCTTTGCTATTTTCTTATATCTTCGCCGCTGTCTCTAATATTAGCATATTCAATTTCGTTTCGGTGGATTCCTTGTTAAATGCGCTGCCTTTGCCTGAATATTTGTTTGCGGAGATGATCGCATATAGTTTTGATCCTATCATGGCACCCGACATGTGATATTCTTCTTTTTAGGTTTTTTGGTGAGGTCGCCATCTTTTTTACATTGAGATTTTTTTTAGATCTGTTTGTGCTATAGGAAGATTCTTTATATTAATGTAGGGGTTGCAAGGATTTTTTTTTTTGCCCAAGATATTGATAAGATCTGGTTGAAAACGTAGGATATGAGAATTTTTTGAAGCATGACATTTTGAATTGCCCTCATCTGCAGGGTGATTGTGATCGATTGTAGTTCCTCCGTGATTTTGGAGGAAATTAGCCTATCGGCACGATGGTTGCTTCAATTGCTACCTCCGCCTTCTTCCCTGTTCCATCTTCTTCTTCTGCGGCGTCTTTGAAGAATTCAAAGACCATTGGTGAAGGTTCAGAGTCATTGAATGTACGGAGAATCGCTGCTGCCAAACCTGCTTCATCTTCCAGTGCCATGCAGGTTAAGGCCAATGCCCAGGCCGTTCCCAAGATCAATGGCTCAAATGTTTGCTTGAAACCTGAAACCCTGAAGCATGACGAAGATACTCCCTCTTCTGTCCCAAGAACATTTTATAATCAATTACCCGATTTGAGCGTGCTACTTGCCGCCATCACCACGATCTTTTTGGCAGCAGAAAAGCAGTGGACCCTCATTGATTGGAAGCCAAGGAGGCCGGACATGATCGCCGATGCATTTGGTCTTGGAAAGTTTGTTCAGGATGGGCTTGCTTTCAGGCAGAATTTTTCCATTAGGTCATATGAGATTGGAGCAGATCGCACAGCTTCTATCGAGACGTTAATGAATCATTTACAGGTGAGATTAAAAGGATTTGTGTGATTTTTTTTTTTTCGAGCTTAAGAACTTAATTTTTTTTTTCTTTTTGCAGGAGACGGCACTTAATCATGTAAGGATTGCAGGTCTTATGGATGATGGCTTTGGTTCTACACCTGAAATGAGTAAAAGAAATCTTATATGGGTCGTGGCTAAAATGCATGTTTTTGTAGAAAAATATCCTGCATGGTGAGTTCCTGTTGTTTGATTTTTGTCCTTCTGCAAGAGCTAACTAATGCATATTTTGTATGTATTATATCTTCCTTTAACCAGTATTTCTTCTTAATATAATTTCACCCGAATACAAATCCATTCATTAAAGTTTTGTGGAATAAATGATCCATCATAACAATTTTTTCTTCTCCAGCAAAAAAAAAAAGAAAGAAGAAAATTAAATTATGCATAGACACCACAATCACAATAAGATCTCCAACCAAGTCCCATATCTTCTAAACTTCCTAGTAAACTATTCATTATACCACTGGATAGCAAGTAAGTTTATACTCGACCTACACTTGGCGGTTGCTTTGAGTATGGGCCAGTTCAAATGGTCAGCCTCTTGAAAATTCATGCCCAAGTTCAATCTTACAATTCGTTGAACTCTTTGACCAAAACCAAACTTTTTTTCCTTTTGGTTATGTTGGGACAACCAAGTAAGTTTATAATTTATATTCAAATTTTAGGTTGTGCTGGGTTTCTAGTGCCTTATAAAGGGATAATTATTATGCGCGGATGCTGAACGCCGTCCGGAGATCGACCAGAATGCGCCATGTAACCCCTTGCCTTGGTACCACGGCTCGGTGCTGCTAATTTGGCACATTCTGGTTGGTCTCCGGACGGTGTTATGCATCCATTCTCCGCATAGAATAATTTCTCCTTATAAAGCCCAGCTCAGCCACACAACAGGCAGGCTGGGTTTCTAGTGCCTTATCAGTTTGATGAATAGGTTACAGGTTATTGCCTGAAACTTTGTTTTGTGAGGTTTGCTTAAATATGAACAGTGAATTGTTCTATTACATAAGACTCTTTTAAAATTATAATTTTTTTTATTCTAGGATTTATGTTGTTTGTTCATCTTGGCTCACTGCCTGTCTTTTCAATGGGACAATGTAGTGCATACTTGATTCTATAATTTCCTAGTATTGCGTGGCTGTTAAATATCAAATTATGCTATCTTAGTTAACCATGTTGTTTTGTGGTGCAATACATGTCTACTGTAAATTTGTTTATTTTGACATGCAAACTTGATATATGATTTCTCAAGTTAATACTGTCACTATACGAGTTCTGTTTAACGACTAAACAATGGTTACCTGGTCATGTATTTCACTGTAAAAGTTCTTCTGGCAGTAAATTCACACTTTTTTTGTTTTTGATTGTCAATTACATTGGTCTTGATATTTTTTTCCATTTCAATTTGTTTGCAGGGGAGACGTTGTTCAAGTAGATACTTGGGTTAGTCCATCAGGTAAAAATGGGATGCGGCGTGATTGGCATGTCATTGATTGTCAAACTGGTGAAAGTATAGTAAAAGCTACAAGGTTAGAGCCTTAACGCTCACCCGCTTTTAATATGTTTTGGCTTTATATAATCACCGTAGGGTTACCTACCATTATTGTAGTTTGCAATTGTTATTAATATTAGAATTCATGATTTTGTTTGTATTTTATCTTATTTTTTTTTCTCTGTCTAGTGTTTGGGTGATGATGAATAAAAACACCAGAAAGTTGGCTAAAATGCCAGATGAAGTTAGGTCAGAAATAGGGCCCTATTTCATAGAGCGTGCAGCTGTTGTGGATGAGGATAGCAGAAAGCTTCCAAAGCTTGATCATAACACTGCACAACATGTCCGAAAAAGCTTAACTGTAATTTTGCGATTTCTTGTCATTGCTAGCCCTGTTAGTTTCTGTTTCAACAATCTCATGCATGCGTTTATGGTTTAAATTTTCTCTTTTCTTTTCTGAATTTTCAGCCTCGCTGGGGTGACTTGGATGTCAATCAACACGTGAACAACGTCAAGTATATTGGATGGATTCTTGAGGTATTCTTATCCATTATTTTTATATTCCATAGCGTTCATGCCATTTTTTAAAACACCTGATTATCTTGCAGATGTAATGAATAATTAACCATAAAGTTACTAAGTTTTCAGTGCTTTAACAGTTGAACCAAATAAAAGTGTATTTACCCCATTTTGTTAATGGAGAAATTATTATGTGCGGAGTCCGGACGGTGAGAACCGTCCGGATTTGCTGCGTATTTACTAAGGATTTGCTGATACTCAGGTGTGAGTATTTGCTGAGTATTTTGTAAGTATTCATTGAGTATTTTGTGAGCATTTGCTGGTTTACTGTGTATTTACTGAGTATTTGCAAATACTCAGCAAATACTCAGTAAATACACAATAATCCGGACGGGATGATCCCGTCCGGACTCCGCACAAAATAATTTGACCTGTTACATGTTTCATAATGATTATTTACATGCTTGTATCATGAGTGACAGGCAGATAAAATAGCTGATTGCAAAGTTGAGAGCGGAAGATATGTCAATGTTAAAGTGGATATTTTGCAAAAATTATGAAGGATAAATTAAGGAACTACTAATTCATATGGGTAGTTGTTGGAGTAGCATTAATTAAAAATAAAGCAATTGAAAATAGATTTTATTTAGATTGTTTGGCATATAGTAGAAAAATACACCCATTATATCGATAGATAAAATTAATATAAATAAATTAGAAAGGAAAGAAGGTAAACTTATGATAATATGAGCATATGTTATTTGAAAGGATTTGTGAAGACTAAGATTTAACACCTTTTATAACACTTAACAGGAAATAAGGGAAAATAAGGATTCATAAAATTGAACTCTAAATAGTTGGATAAAGTTAACGATGATGTTCTAAAATTAGCATTACATCTAGAATTTAAATAATGATCTGATGCTCCTTTTTTGAGGAAAAGTTATGCAAAAATGATGCATATATAAGTTATGAAAGGTAGTTCTGGATCTTTATTGAGAAATGTGCATCCAAATATAATCAATTAAAAATAGTTTTGATAATGGAATGCATCTATCTCAACCCACATTTTTTTCATAACTATTTTCTTGTCCCATTGGTGGATAGCACTAAGTGTCTGCTCACAAGGAGAGATTATTCTGTGCAGACACCAGACGAGAAAACCATCCGGTTTACGCTTAGATACCGAGCGGTACCGAGCTTCGGTACTAAGCTCGGTACCGAACGTGACGCATTTTCATTGGGGTCTGAACTCCGCACAGAATAATTTTTCACTCACAAGAGCACAAGGTTCCAAATTGTCACATATTTAATTACAATGAGTACTTAATCTACACGGCTGCGAGTGTGTCTGACCATACTAGTCTTAAAGTTCGTTATATATTGACAATTGACTGTTTAGTTTTTTTTTCCTTTCTATATAATTTCTTGTCATCATGAAAGGTCTGCAAGTCTCTGAGTTCTATCTGTTTTGAATACTTTTAGAGTGCCCCAACTTCCATTCCGGAGAGTCATGAGCTTGCTGGCATGACTTTGGAATACAGAAGAGAGTGCAGAAGGGACAGTGTGCTTCAGTCTCTGACCTCTGTCTCAACTGAGTGTTCCGACGGATTGCAAGGTACCACCATGGAATGTGTTCACCTTTTACAGCTTGAGAACGGCGATGAGATCATTAGGGGACGTACAAAGTGGAGACCAAAACGAACTGGGCTTCAGCAACATGGAGCTCTCGCCACTGCGAGCACCTGAAGCACCAAATCAAACTGAAGCCCATATTCTGCTGCTATGTCCATTCCCTCTACCGTCCAATCAGTGCAAAATTGGGAATTGTTGAGGGAAACACAACGAACCTCAACTGATATTTGTCTACTAATATATGGAGAGGGGGTAGTATCATATTGGTCATTCTTTGTTTGTTCTTTCTTTATTATTATTCTTCTATGTCTCTCTATATTATCTCATAACTTGGGGCCTCATACCTGAAGCTTGCCATATGTAATTAATCACAACGTTGTTATATTGTTTATGCGTATTCCTCTTGCTGCGTTGGAGGCCTAGGAAAGATGATGTAGAATTGCTGTTTTTATGTTGAGAAAGCATGTTCATTAATGGTCTTACTATTAGCTAAAACTTAATGTTGGTGACACGCCGAATTTTTTTACCAACGGTGTTTTGATTTTGCCTTCTTTTGGGACCGTTTTCTTATTGCTTTTTAAAATAATTTTTTAGCCCAAAAATTTTAATTTTTGTACTAAAAAGTTGCTTTAAGATGTTGTAAGGGAGCCGTCCCAAATGAAGACGAAGCCTTGATGGCATGTGATGGTTGGTCTATTGCTGGCTGGGGAAGGAGCTATTATTTTGTGTGGATACCGGATGATTCTTCAGTTCGGTTGGTATCAAGCATGGTATATTTTTAAAGTGTCGTGATACATTTTTATTGATCTCCGGACAGTTCGGACTCCGTACATAATAAAAATTCCTTAGGGAAGATGACAACTTTCCAGCCTGGGAATTCAACAGGGAAAAAACAGATGTTGTTGCGGTTGGCGCTTATTCAAAATTAATTTGGATGCTTCTTCTGCTTGTCTCCTTTTTCTTACTTTTTCGCTATCAACTTTGGCATCTGCTGTCAGCCTCTTGTCGGCTGTAGGAAGAAAGAAAGTAAAAGAGAGGAGGAAGGATAAAGAACTTCCTCTGGTTGGAGGCATAAAAAAATGGCGATGAATTGAATTCATAGTACGAGTTCAACACCTTTGTTAGTCTTTTTGCTTCTGGAAAGAAGTGGAGAGAGGCTGCCACATAAATAAAAGCTGGTAAAAAGAAATATCGTCACTATGGTGGCCAGGTCTGTAAAAGTTTTTACTTTATAAAATCAATATATTATAAATTAAAATAGTTAATGTATAATGAAGTCTTATATAATCTAAAATCATTTATATTTTCTTGTGCATCCACTTAGCCTTCAATCTAAAGATTTTGAGAGAAAATAATGAATCATAATGGTGTTCTATCAATCATTAAGTCATAAAGCCTATAATACTTCCTATTGTGTTATAAATTAAATAAATGTTTTTCTTCAATAGCTATAGTTCTGTTTTGAATTGTATTAGTGATTCGAGCTCCATTAAGAATTACTATAACGATATAGTCCTAAGGGCCCTAAATGTTCTTGTGTGGGACATAACTTTTGGAAGATGATGCTGGTGCTCATTTTATTATAGCTATTGTACCTTCAAAAACATCCATTTTAGCCCCATTAGTAGCTTGGGATTCTCTACAAGTTTGAAAGACTTATTATTAGTCTATGTAGAATTAGATTGGGACCATTGGGTATATCTGTTGTCATGCTTGTTGGGGGGCGCAGGGGTCCTCCCACTATTTGGGTTCGGGTGTACAACGCCCCAACTTTGTGTACAACGAACACCTCGGTGATGCGTACCTGAGCGCTCCATCGATGTGTACCTGAACTCCATAGCACTGCATTGTTCGTTGGATATTTTCCTGTGAGATCAACAGAGAACAGAGCACCACAACACTGTATATTCCCCATCGCAGCACTATTAGACGAACCAAATGACAAAGGTTGAGCGCCGCAGCGTTGCAGAGCCGCAAGACGAACTGGTAAGGGTGGCATCCCTTAGTGATATTAATTACTTTTCTCTTTTGTTTCTTTTGTGAGAACGGTGTAAGAGAGAAGGGGCCACCCTTAGTGATATTAATTACTTTTCTCTTTTATTTCTTTTGTGAGAACGGTGTAAGAGAGAAGGGAAGCAAGGGGAGAGAGAGAGAGAGAGAGAGAGAGAGAGAGAGAGAGAGAGAGAGAGAGAGAGAGAGAGAGAGAGAGAGAGAGAGAGAGAGAGAGATTTGTACTTATTTCTCCTAATTTTTTAGTAGATTTATTGATGTGGTGTTAAATCTTGGTGACCTTTACTTTTCGTTGCATTTATGGATTTCTTGTTTTATCTCGTCACATGTATTACTTCCATCCCTAACAACTGGTATCAGAGCAATGTTGTTCAGTTCGAGTGGGAGTAATGACTGAAGAAGCAAGATATAAGATTGAAAAATTCAACAATTTAAACTTTGCATTATAGAGGATACAACTTAAAGATTTTTTCTATCAGAAGAAGTTGTATTTATCATTGGAATGAATCACCAAGAAGTTGGATTCTATAATTATGAAGGTGTGTGAGGTTCTTGACCAGAGTGCACTTGGTTTTATACGACTTTTAGTTTTCTCATCTATTGCATTCAACGTTCTAAATGAGAAAACTACAATAGATCTCATGGTCATACTGACTAAATGTACGAGAAGGTATTAGCTTCAAACAAAGTGTGCTTGATGAAGATGTTATTCAACATGAAGATATTGGAATAAACTCCAATTACAGAGCACCTAAATAATCAGAACATTGTGATGAGTCAGTTGTGTTCATTTGGTATCAAGTTTGATGATGAGATGAGGGCATTATTATTGTTATCTTTGTTGTTAGAAAGCTAGAATGAGCTTATTACTGATGTAAGTAATTCTTCAGGAAGTTCATAATTGAACTTTGAGGATATTATGGAGTTAGTACTTAATAAAGAGGTTCACAGGTGGACGAACAGTGAGTCTTCAAATTCTGTTATGAATGTTGAAGCAAGAGAATATGGTTTAAAAAATTTCCAAGTAGAGGAAGATCTAAATCAATGAGAGGAAATACTATTTTAGGTAGAGAAAAAGTTGCGTGCTAAAGATGTAAAAATAAGGGTCACTTGAATAAGGACTTTGTAGTTCAAAAGAAGGTTAGTGGTGGAGGTTAAGATAAAAAACTTTATGCAAATATATCTGCAAAAGAATTTCAGTTGGATTCATCAATTTTATCTATGGATAATTTTGAATCTTAGGTTATAGATTCAGGTACTTTATTTCATGCAAGTCCTAATAATGATGCATTAAAAACTATACTAAAGGTGATTTTGGCTAATGTGCATTTATGAGACAACACACACTACAATATTATTGGATAAAAAAAGATGTTTATATCAAAATGTCAAATGGGTCAGTTTGGAGACTCAAGAATATTAGGCATGTTCCTTGTTTGAAGAGGAATTTAATTTATGTGAGTAAGCATGCAAACTCAGGCCATGTGACATTATTCACATGAGATCTGTGGAATGTGGCAAAAGGGGTTATGGTCATAGCTCATGGCAATATTGAAAACACCTTGTATGTTATCAACAAAAAGATTATATTTTATTGGAGTAGTTGATTTAGATGTTGATGGAGGTTTTTGGAATCAAAAGCTTGGTCATATGAGTAAGAAATGTATGGATTCACTTCATATTAGAGGAAAGTTTCCTGATTTAAAATCTATAAATTTAAATTTTGTGAAGATTATATATATGACAAGCAACATACGATGAGTTTTTTAAATACTGGTTCAAAGGTCAAGTCAAAGAAGTTGGAGTTAGTTTACATTGATATATGGGGTCTTGCTTCATTTACTTTTATAAGGAGGAGGTTTGTATTTTGTTACTTTTATTGATGCTCACAATCAAAATATATGTGTACTTATTAAAGCACAATTCAGATGTGTTTAATGTTTTCAAGAAGTTGAAGGCCTTTAAAGTTCAAGTGTCTTAGATTAGATAATGGTGGTGAGTATAAGGATAAGAAGTTTAAGGAGTATTGTGCTTTGAATGGGATTAGGCATGAGTTTATTGTTCCAAGAACACAACAACAAAATAGAGTTGCAATGAACATGAATAAAAATATCACTAAGCTTGCCATGAACATAAGGTTACATGTTGGTCTACCTAAGCAGTTTTGGGTAGAGGTAGTGAATACTAGAATTTATTTGATCAATCGTGACCCTTTAGTTTATAGGAAAAAAAAATCGTGACCCTTTAGTTCCTCTGAAAGAGGGGTTACCTGAGGATGCCTAAAGTGGAAAGGAGGTAAATTTATCTCATTTCAAAGTTGTTCATCCTATATTCATGCTGATGTAGAATCTAGGAGTAAGTTTAATTCAAAATCTATCAAGTATATATTTATTGGATATGCCTCAGATGAATTTGGTTACAAATTCTTGCATTGTAAGAATAAAAAATTATCAGGAACAGTGATGTCAAATTCAATGAAAATGAAATGTATAAGGATAAAAATGGAACTTTTGAAGATTCTTCCAAATATATTTGGATAGAGGATGAAGATGATGATAAAAAAGATAAAGTTTGTGAAGCATATATAGTACCTCAAACTTTATTAGGAGGCAGTTTAGTAGATTCTCAAGTACTTGAGAGGATCAGTTAACAAAGCTCTTAGTTTTGGTTGTGCAGAGATTGATCTATAAGGTTATGTCAATTTTGATTTGTTGGATATCTTGATGTATGAGGAGCACAACAGGTTATATCTTCACTTTGGAAAAGACTACAATGATTTGGGTTTCTAAGTTATAGAAGATAATTATACTCTCAACCATAGAAACTAAGTATATTGCTATTACTGAGGCTAGCAAAGAGATGACATGGTTGTAAAGTTTCTTGGTAGAACTTTAAAAGGGATAGAGTAATGGAAAATTATATAGTGACAACATGAATGATATTCATTTAGCCAATAATACTACATTCCTTGCAAGGATGAAACATATCTAACTTTGGTATCATTTCATCAAATTGCTTGAGGAAGATGGTCAATTATTTTCAGAGAAGGTACACACGATCAAAAATCATGTAAACATGTTAATGAAGATGATGAATGTTGATAAGCTGAAACTATGTGTAACTTCAGTTAGTCTTAAGGGAGGATGAGAGCAGGAGTGAGCCACACTACATGTGCTATGATTGATGTACATATCGAGAGAAGGATTCATCGCAATTAGTTCTAAGTGGGAGATTGTAAGTCTATGTGGAACCATATTATGTTGATCAGTTGTCATGCTTGCTGGGAGGTGCAAGTGGCCATTCCCCTACTTGGGTTTAGGTGTACAACCTCCCGACACACTGTGTACCTGAGCGCCTCAGCTCTGCATTATTCATTGGGCATTTTTATATGAAATCAACAGAGAGAAGAGCACCTTAACACTGTATATTCAGCACCACAATGCTGTCAGACGGACCAAATGACAGAGGTTGAGCTTCACAACCCTCCAAACTAACGCCGAGTACTACAAGGCGGACCATACAATTTTTCTTTATCATTTTTCTTCAGGTTGGTGTCTCTTGGTGATATTAATTGCTTTTCTTTTTTGTTTATTGTGTAGAAATGATGTAAGAGAAAAATGAAGAAATGAGAGAGTGAAATAGAAGAGAAATTTGTACTTATTTTTCCTGATTTTCATAGTGGATTTCTTTGTGTGGTGTAGCTTTGTGGTTTTTTTCTTTTGATTTTGGATTTTTCCATGTTACTGTGACGACCCCAAAATCAAACTTGGAAAGAATGTCAATCAATTACCCAAACAATTTACCAGTCATCTAAAAACCTTCAGTAAACAATCTATCAAACATCTATAAAACTTAAAACATCAATATATCAGTCGATTCATATCTCAAAACATCATGTACAATACTCAGGAACTACACTAACAATACAAAAAAGAAAACTATCCTGTCCTGAGTACAAAAGAATCATCAATCGACCAAAAGAACTAAAACCTGTAGATCTGGATCAATTCCTATCTCCTGCTCCCGAGCCCTGACCTGAAAATATAACCCAATATAATGAGCTTTACAAAGCCTAGCAGGTCACCTAATACCTATAACTGAAATCAAAGCACGGCGATGCTATCAATATGCATGTCAATCTATCAATCCATATCAGTCAATGGTCAATGAGTCTATGCAGCGGAAATCAATAGTCAATAAAACCAGTCAATGCAGCGGCAGGCAAATCGATAAATCAACTCAATCAATCAATAATCCGTCAATCAAATCAATACGGTCTAATCAATGAAATCAATCGAGAAAAGCGATACGGAACAATGGGTCTATTAAGCAGTCAATACAGTGCAGAAACAGTAGCAATGACGAAACTATAAAATCTATAGGCAGTAATATCAATGAATCTATACGATGTCCAGGTCAATGCTATCAATGCAATATCTATATCTATTCATGTCCATAACAATGCTCAGTAGTATCAATGCTCGGTAATCAATCGATAAAATCAATAGAATCCGTACGATACAGTAAATCCAATCAAAACAGTAAAGCGGAAATCGATAAAGCAATAGATCCGTAAGTCAATACAGTAAACATGCAATTCAATACTATATACTGAACAAATACAATCAATGATCATGTTGCTGTTGTAGAATCCATTTTGCTGTTGTAGATATTCATACATTGGTTCTATGAAAAGAAAGAGTCGTCACTCTATTGCCCGTCGGCCGCCCGTCGGCATATAATCTCCTTATGACTCCCATCGTTATATCCATGATCCATGATCTATGATTTAAAGGAAAGCCCGTCGGCCCACCATCCTGTACAGGTATCATCTCCAACCAATGTTCAACCAGGTTATACGTGTTTCAGTATCAATAATCAATCAATAATCAATATTAAAGAAATCATATCAATAATCATATGCATATCAATTCAATCTATCTATTTCAGACAAATCAGGAAAACTACGAAAATCGGGCAGAGTAACGATAGTCTATCGAATTTACACAAAAATCCTGCAAAAAGATACAAATTCCAAATCCTTCCAAATTACCAACGAATATCCACGGCATCAATACAAGACTATCAATGTAAAGAAACCAAATCAAATCAAGTCCTGATATTATTCTATTCAATTAAAATCACGTAGAATCAATTCCGGCCGATAAAATCTTCGTAGAATACAGTCAAATCGTGTACAATAGTCATATCTATAACATACTAGAAGTTGTGCGGTGAAAGTTGTGTCAAATCAAAATCACGTCCAAAAGTAGACTACGAAAACACAAAACAGTGCACAACTCGATCAAAACACAAGATCTTCGAAAACAGAAATAAGGTTCGGAGTCCTTACCACGAGATCTACACTTTCTCCAACAGCAGCGTCGGACGAAAAGCGCTCCGCGGTCTCCGAAAACCAGCTTTTCCTCTTTTTCCCTTTCTCTTTCTCTCTCCTCAAAATATCTGATTTTAAAAATCTGATTTTCTCTCTCCTCAAAACGAGCTCATTTTCTTATATCAAACTCATATCGGCCTAGCCGATCGCCAGATCATCCCGGGATGATCAGACCAAATTTTGATCGTCCTGGACCATTCCCAGGGCGATGATCAGGACGGTATTGTGAACAGTGCCGATCGTCCCGGACGATCTCAATATCGTCCTGGACGATCCTGCCCAGAAATCATTCCAGAACACTCCAGAAATCAGCTGTTTTCAATGCACTGATCAGCCTGGACGATCTCAACATCGTCCTGGACGATCCTGGGAGGAAAATCCAATTCAGAGAGGAACAGTAAGGGAACGAGATATTACAATCTCCCCACCTTAGAAAAATGTCGTCCCGACATTTCCCTACAGGTACGAAGCAAAACAAATAATGCAAAACAAATCGATCGAAATCCAAATCCAAATAAAAACTCGTCGAAATCCATACAGAACACATAATGCAATCAATCAAATGTCAATATGCGATGATCATATGTCAATATCAATCGGTTAGTCAAATCAATCTTACCAGTAGAACTTTCTGGTCGTTGCTGATCCTCACGATGCTGTAAACTCTGTAGACTGTAAACACGTGGCACCACTGGAGAAAGTGCAAGAGGTCGTGGCGCAACTATCTCCCTCTGATCTCTGACAGCTCTATCATCTATCATGTTCCTTGATCTCTCACTGTAGGCCCTCGAGCCAATAGTTCTCTGCTGTCCTGTACCCGTACCAGAATCAGTCCTTCCACCCAGTCCTTTCTGAGGACAATCTGCTGCTCTGTGTCCTTGCTGTCCACAGTAAAAACACTGTCCCGTCAATATGTAGCACCGACCTGCATGTCGTTTACCATAGTGAATGCACTCGCCAGAACCACCAGACGATACTACCGATGCAGATCGTGATGCAGATCTCGATGCAGATCCCTTCGAACCCTCATACCTGCTTCTCTTCTCTCTATCTCTACCAGAATCATCTCGTCGTACCTCATCTCTCCTCCTCCTGGTATCCTCGTACCTCGATACCGGTGTCGCCAAATCAATCTCTATCAATCGAGCCCGCTCCACCAGCTCAGAAAACTCATGGATCCGGAAATGTACTAGTGGATGCCTCAGCTCTCTGTTCAATCCGTGCAGGAATCTATAACACTTCTCCTCGGCAGTAGGAATCAGATGAGCAGCATACCTCGCAAGTGCAGTAAACTCGGCCTCGTACTGCATCACTGACTTGCGGCCTTGCTCCAATCTCATGAAAGCTTCCTGCATCTGTCGCTGAGCTGACGGTGGTACAAACCACATCCTGAATACTGCAGTGAACTCATCCCAGGTGATCTCAGCATTGGTCTTCCCCTGAAACTTCTCTCTCTGCTGTCCAATCCACCATCTCTCCGCCTCTCCCTCGAACAGAAACACAGCCAAAGGTACTTTTCTATTTCCCGGACACTGCATACTGTCGAAAATCTTTTCTACTCTCAGGATCCAATCCTCAGCAGCCTGTGGTCCTACAGCCCCTTTGAACAACGGAGGCTTCAGCTTGTGAAACATCTGCAAGTGTCTGTCTACCTCTTCTTCCTTGCTCCCACTCATCTTGCTCTGGGCATCCCCCATAACATGTGCAATCGCGGTAGCTAACTGCATCATACTCTCTGAAGGTACTGGAGCTGCGCTGTGTTGCTCATTCGGTACACTAGATTCTGCTGGAGGATCCATATCTTTTCACCTGCACAATTCAGAACAATAATACACACATGCAATGATGTATGCCAATGAAGCTCTTAAAGCTACCCAATCTACCCAACTCTCAATCCAAACCTACAACTCTGGTAACAATTCATTCTTCCAATAACACTGCTCTGATACCAATTTGTGACAACCCCAAGATCAAACTTGGAAAGAATGTCAATCAATTACCCAAACAATTTACCAGAGTCATCTAAAAACCTTCAGTAAACAATCTATCAAACATCTATAAAACTTAAAACATCAATACATCAGTCGATTCATATCTCAAAACATCATGTACAATACTCAGGAACTACACTAACAATACAAGAAAGGAAACTATCCTGTCCTGAGTACAAAAGTATCATCAATCGACCAAAAGAACTAAAACCTGTAGATCTGGATCAATTCCTATCTCCTGCTCCCGAGCCCTGACCTGAAAATATCAACCACATATAATGAGCTTTACAAAGCCCAGCAGGTCACCTAATACCTAGAACTGAAATCAAAACACGACGAAGCTATCAATATGCATGTCAATCTATCAATCCATATCAGTCAATGGTCAATAAGTCTATGCAGCGGAAATCAATAGTCAATAAAACCAGTCAATGCAGCGGTAGGCAAATCGATAAATCAACTCAATCAATCAATAATCCATCAATCAAATCAATACGGTCTAATCAATGAAATCAACCGAGAAAAGCGATACGGAACAATGGGTCTATTAAGCAGTCAATACAGTGCAGAAACAGTAGCAATGACGAAACTATAAAATCTATAGGCAGTAATATCAATGAATCTATACGATGTCCAGGTCCATGCTATCAATGCAATATCTATATCTATTCATGTCCATAACAATGCTTAGTAGTATCAATGCTCGGTAATCAATCGATAAAATCAATAGAATCCGTACGATACAGTAAATCCAATCAAAATAGTAAAGCGGAAATCGATAAAGCAATAGATCCGTAAGTCAATACAGTAAACATGCAATTCAATACTATATACTGAACAAGTACAATCAATGGTCATGTTGCTGTTGTAGAATCCATTTTGCTGTTGTAGATATTCATACATTGGTTCTATGAAAAGAAAGAGTCGTCACTCTATTGCCCGTCGGCCGCCCGTCGGCATATAATCTCCTTATGACTCCCATCGTTATATCCATGATCCATGATCTATGATTTAAAGGAAAGCCCGTCGGCCCACCATCCTGTACAGGTATCATCTCCAACCAATGTTCAACCAGGTTATACGTGTTTCAGTATCAATAATCAATCAATAATCAATATTAAAGCAATCATATCAATAATCATATGCATATCAATTCAATCTATCTATTTCAGACAAATCAGGAAAACTACGAAAATAGGGCAGAGTAACGGTAGTCTATCGAATTTACATAAAAATCCTGCAAAAAGATACAAATTCCAAATCCTTCCAAATTACCAACGAATATCCACGGCATCAATACAAGACTATCAATGTAAAGAAACCAAATCAAATCAAGTCCTGATATTATTCTATTCAATTAAAATCGCGTAGAATCAATTCCGACCGATAAAATCTTCGTAGAATACAGTCAAATCGTGTACAATAGTCATATCTATAACATACTAGAAGTTGTGCGGTGAAAATTGTGTCAAATCAAAATCACGTCCAAAAGTAGACTACAAAAACACAAAACAGTGCACAACTCGATCAAAACACAAGATCTTCGAAAACAGAAACAGGGTTCGGAGTCCTTACCACGAGATCTACACTTTCTCCAACAGCAGCGTCGGACGAAAAGCGCTCCGCGGTCTCCGAAAACCAGCTTTTCCTCTTTTTCCCTTTCTCTTTCTCTCTCCTCAAAATATCTGATTTTAAAAATCTAATTTTCTCTCTCCTCAAAACGAGCTCATTTCCTTATATAAACTCATATCGGCCTGGCCGATCGCCAGATCGTCCCGGGACGATCAGACCAAATTCTGATCGTCCTGGACCATTCCCAGGGCGATGATCAGGACGGTATTGTGAACAGTGCCGATCGTCCCGGACGATCTCAATATCGTCCTGGACGATCCTGCCCAGAAATCATTCCAGAACACTCCAGAAATCAGCTGTTTTCAATGCACTGATCGGCCTGGACGATCTCAACATCGTCCTGGACGATCCTGGGAGGAAAATCCAATTCAGAGAGAAACAGTAAGGGAACGAGATATTACAGTTACATCCTTATGTCCTTTACTTTTTGTCTCATTTCTAGATTTCTTATTTTATGTCATCGTGTGTTTTATTTTCATCCCCAACACTTATTATTGGTCAAGTTAATTTATTTTTTTGTTGTACATTTTGGCCAATTAAGACAAATTCACACACATATTACATACGCATAACTTGAACCCAATATCTCTTAGTTTGTAGTTAAAGCTCTCAACCAACATACTAATGAGAGTTGCGTGCCAAGTTAATTTATTGAGCACCAAATGACGTTTGAGACTTTATGGATTTGGTGGAGTCTTTGATTGCATACATATTGTTACAATTTTTTTTAATTCATTAAGTAATTTATGATCAAAATATTTAAAAAGTGATGGCTTTTAAAAAGAATTGTAGACACTAAATAAAAAGTAGTAGCACCATATTAATTAATATTCTTAAGAATGACATATATTAAATATAATAGTTGCATATGTGATGCATTTTTCTCACAGCCCATCAATATCATTTTTCAATGCTCATTCAAAGATGCTTCTGAGTTTTTCTTTAACTCTTGAATGCAACTCCATACACTTATTTAATGTCAACTATAATTATTGCATTGCTCACTCCTGATATTAATTTCAAATTTGTCTGTCAATTTATGAGTAGCAGCTTTGCATATCCAAATATCCACAGAATTAGGCTCAAGTTAAGTTAGCTCAGTTCATGTTAATTTAATATATGGTTCAAGCCAAGCTAACTCAACTAGTTACGACCATGATAGCTAAGCCAATATGTAAAGAAATGCAAAAGATTTTAAAGATAGAGTTTATCAAGAAGGTTTAGTATCCATAGTGGATTATAAATGTGGTGATGGTGCAAATATCAAATGGCAAATGACAAATGTGTGTTAGTTTTAGAAATCTAAATCTGACTAGCCCAAAGGCTAATATTCACTATCTCAAGATTGATATTTTAGTCAACTATCCTCTGATAAGATTCTTGGATGCTTTCTTAGAGTATAACTAAATGAAAATACACATGACTGATTGTAAGAAGACAACCTTATCACAAATGATGAATTATATTATTATGATGTAATACCATTTGGTTAAAAAAATACATGTGCAACATACTAAAGGATGATGTATTATATTTTTTGAAATCAAAACGGGTAAAATATTTAAATTTATGGAGGTAATATACTGATTAAGAGAAAAACTTTAGAGTAGCTTATTCTGATTTTCAAATAGAAATTTTCTACTTTGAAATAATATGACATGAAGCTAAGCCATCTAAAGTATATCTTTGGAGCTAGATCAAGGATGTTCTTATTAACTCTATAAAGTTTAAAATGAACCTAGGAAAGGTGAAACCAATTTTTAAAATGCCTTCTTAAAATGTAAATGAGTTGTAGAGACTGACATGGCAAATTGATGGCCTTAACCTATTCATCTCAAAGTAGGGAAACAAGTGTTTGCCATTCTTCAGGTTCTTTGAAATGATAAGCACTTTTCATTGAATGAACAATGCATATGTGCCTTTTAATAATTAAAGCCGCTCCTCTCTTTGTATCTTTAAGTTGTGGCAAAGAGGTAGTGAACTTGGTTCTCATTCATGAAGAAGAAAATAAATAATGGTTGATCTATTATGCATGTGAGTAAAATTCTATGAGGGGTCAAGTAGCACTATTCAGACATGGATAATCTTATATGGGCTTTAATCTTTTTTATGCAATAACTTTGTCCTTTTTTTTTGAACATTCAATTCATGTTATTACCTATCATTCATTAGAGTCAGCCATAGTGAAATTAGAGCACTCAAGGTGACTACTCAAATGGGTCGTGGAACCCAACAAATTTCAAATTTAGTATACACCAAGGATCGCCATCAAAGCACATACACTAGCAAATTTTTTTGGTTGACTTCAATATAGTCAATGCTGAAGAGGAAGTGATTATAAAAGAAGATTTATTGTAAACTATTTAAGATGGTGGTGCCTTTGATGCATAAGCAGTCAATATTCTCTAACGCATAAGAAATCGGCCTTGGAGTTATTATAAGGACTTTAGCAAGAATAATTTTATCCTATGTTATCTAAATTAGTTTTCAAATTACCAACAATCAAGGCCAAGTATGAGGCATTGATCGAAGTCTTGAGATTTGTTGTAAGAGTGTGAGTGAATAGTGTTAGAATAATTAAATATAATAATTATGCGAGACGTCGCAATAATTATTTTAAGTATGTATATTTAATTATATAAACCATTAAGTGGCCCATATATTTAATTATTAGAATTTAATTATTTATTTGAAATCCTATTGGTCAAGAAGAGATGATTTGATCATTCGTTTATGGACCGTTTGATCAAATAACTCCTAAGCGGTTATTATAACTCCTATGCGGTTATTGTAACCAATCCGTAGGAAATAACTACCGGTCCTCTCTCTCTCTCATTATATGAGGAGTTGCTTTGCTCCATAGAGAATTAACTCATGAAAGAAGAAAGTGAAGGGAGAAGGGAGAGAAACCATAGTTTCGAATTCGGCGAATTCAAAATGAATCAAGGTATGATTTTCTTTCAATAAAGAGATTGTGAAAATCATCTTGTTTAAGATCTTGAGGATTTAAGTTTTATGTAAATTTCCATTTCGATTTCTTTTACATATTTAATTTGATGCGAGTTCTTATAAATGTTAGAGAACTCATAATGCATGTTAGGAGTTCTTCTACTATTTAGAGAACTTAATCTTTAAGAAAGTTCTTATACGAATTCGAAAACTTGAATCGTATATGCGAGTAAAGTTCTCGTATGAGTTTAAGAACTCTAGAAAGTTTTACATGTGGTATCAGAGCATGGTTGAAAACATGTGATTTTCCGTTTATGTTTTCTTCAATTTCTTCGATAATTCTTTCTAATTAAAATCGAAAGCATATAATTTGTTATCGATTTTAATTAACGCATCAATTATCGAATCATATTTTGTCACGATTTACTCGTGGTAAAATAATTATGTTTATATTTTGATTTTTGAAATAATTTATGTTATTTATTTCATTATGAATGGATTAGTCATCTTAAAGATAATGACATAAATCCGATTTTAATTTTTTTATTTTATTTTATTTGATATTTATATTAAGCATAGTTTGTTAATCACCAAAGTGGTCAAACTAGAAAGTTTTCATAAATATCAATTAGAAAATATTTAATTACTCGTGAGTATGCGATGCTATTAACAGAATGACATAATGTTTTATAAAATTTATCACGGGTAATTAACATTCAATTACTACAAAATATTTAAGAATCGCCCAAAGGTTGATTAATCATTTCGTATTATTGAATATAATTGTGATAAATTGTCATACTTAATTAAATATATTTAGTATATCCAAAGATAGCAAATATATTTAATTGGAGTATGTATAATTATCAATTATGAGAATTTTTATTTTAAGCATCAATTATGATTATCGTTGTGTATTATAGTATCACCCAAAGGAGAACTATAATATACATTTTACTGATTACCTGAATGTTATCTGAATATATTTTATGTTTTAAATTCAATTTTAAATTATCGATATGTGAGAGTCTTGTATTTTATTTTGCAGCATCTAGTTCTGTAATTCTTCATCGCAAGCTTCATCTATTATAAAGTTCAATGGGCTTAATTATTCTGAATGGAGTGAACAAATCCAGTTTCATTTAGGAGTTTTGGATCTGGATTTTGCACTACTTAATGATAAGCCAACTGCTCTTACTGATATAAGCAGTGTTGAAGAAAAATCTTTTCATGAAACTTGGGAAAGATCAAATAGATTAAGTCTAATGTTTATGCGAATGACTGTAGCAGACATTATTAAGCCAACACTTCCAATAACAGATAATGCTAAAGAATTTATGAAGTCTGTAGAGAATGTTTCTCAATCTGAGACTGCTGATAAGTCACGTGCTGAAACTTTAATGGGTATGTTAACCACCATGAAATTTGATGGTTCGCGTACTATTTATGAGCACATTACTGAAATGACTAATATAGCAGCAAGATTGAATACTATGGGAATGAAAGTGAGTGAAAGTTTTCTTGTACAGTTTATTATAAACTCACTGCCTCCTGAATATGGTCCATTCCAAATTAATTATAATACTATTAAAGATAAATGGAATGTGACCGAATTACAGAGTATGCTTATTCAGGAGGAATCAAGGCTTAAGAAACAAGGAATTCACTCAATTAATCTCATAGATCAACCAGATTTTAAAAGAAAATCAGGAAAGAAAAATCCAAAAGGCAATAAAGGACACTTAAAGTTTAATGTGTCATCTGCTCAAATCCAAAAGAAGGAACCAAAGAATGATAGATGTCATTTCTGTCACAAGCGTGGACACTATCAGAAAGATTGCCTAAAGCGTAAGGCTTGGTTTGAAAAGAAAGGTAAGCCTAGTGCTTTTGTATGTTTCGAATCAAATTTAGCTGAGGTTCCTTATAATACTTGGTGGATTGATTCTGGTTGTACCACTCATGTTTCTAATGTGATGCAGGGATTTCTTACGACCCAAACCATAAAGCCAAATGAAAAGTTTGTCTTCATGGGAAATAGAGTTAAAGCTCAAGTTGAAGCCATTGGAACATATCGTTTGGTTTTAGATACTGGACATCATTTAGATCTATTTCAAACTCTTTATGTACCTTCTGTTTCTAGAAATTTAGTTTCTTTATCAAAACTTAATACAACTGGTTTTTGTTTTAAGTTTGGAAGTGGATGTTTCAGTTTATTTAAGTGTAATCAACTTATTGGTTATGGTGTGCTTTGTGATAGTTTATATAAATTAAAGCTTGATAATTTATTTGCTGAGACTTTATTAATCTTGCATCATAATGTTGGAATAAAACGTGGTTTAATGAATGAAAATTCTGCTTATTTGTGGCATAAACGTTTGGGTCATATATCCAAAGAAAGAATACAAAGATTAGTGAGGAATGAAATCCTTCCTGATTTGGATTTCACTGATCTTGGTATTTGTGTGGATTGTATTAAAGGAAAATTTACTAAACACACAATTAAGAAAGCAGCCACAAGAAGTACACAGCTTCTTGAAGTCATACACACTGACATATGTGGACCTTTTGATGTGCCTTCCTTTAGTAGTAAAAAATATTTTATTACCTTTATTGATGATTTTTCACGTTATGGTTATATCTATTTATTGCATGAAAAATCTCAATCAGTAGACGTCCTTGAGGTGTTTATTAATGAGGTTGAGAGGCAATTAGATAGAAAAGTGAAAATCATAAGGTCTGATAGAGGTGGTGAATTTTATGGAAGGTATGATGAATATGGACAATGTCCTGGTCCATTTGCTAAATTTCTTGAAAGGCGTGGCATTTGTGCTCAATATACAATGCCTGGCACACCACAACAAAATGGTGTTGCAGAAAGACGCAATCGTACTTTAATGGATATGGTTAGATGTATGTTAAGTTATTCTTCCTTACCCTTATCTTTGTGGATGCATGCTTTAAAAACCGCTATGTATTTGTTAAATAGGGTTCCTAGTAAGGCAGTTTCAAAGACTCCATTTGAACTGTGGACAGGAAGAAATCCTAGTTTAAGGCACCTGCATGTTTGGGGTTGCCCGGCGGAAATAAAAATTTATAATCCACATGAAAGAAAATTAGATTCTAGAACAACCAGTGGTTTCTTCATTGGTTATCCAGAAAAATCTAAAGGGTATAGATTTTATTGTCCTAACCATAGTACGAAAATTATTGAAACTGGAAATGCTAGGTTTATTGAGAATGGTGAGATTAGTGGGAGTATAGAACCTCGTAATGTAGAGGTTAAAGAAGTTGGGGTGAAAATTCCTTTGCCCGTCACTTCTAATAAAGTTGTTAATCCTATAGTTGTTGAAAATTTTGACAATATACAGGATGAGCAAATAAATGATAATGCATCCCAAAATGAAGTTGTCACTAATGAACCTATAATTGATGAACCACAAGAAGTAGCATTAAGAAGATCTACTAGAGTTAAAAGATCTGCTATTTCGAATGATTATATGGTTTATCTTCAAGAGTCAGATTTTGACTTAGGAATTGATGATGATCCAGTTTCATTTTCACAAGCCATAGAAAGTGTGAATTCTAATAAGTGGTTAGATGCCATGAAGGAAGAGTTAAAATCAATGGATCATAATAAAGTCTGGGACATCGTTGAATTGCCTGAAAGTTCTAAAAGAGTTGGGTGTAAGTGGGTCTTTAAGACCAAACGTGACTCTAAAGGCAACATCGAACGATATAAGGCTAGACTTGTTGCCAAAGGTTTTACTCAGAAAGATGGTGTTGACTACAAAGAAACATTCTCTCCAGTTTCTAAGAAAGAATCATTAAGAATTATTATGGCAATAGTGGCTCATTATGATTTAGAGTTACATCAAATGGATGTGAAAACAGCATTTCTTAATGGGGATTTAGAGGAAGAAGTTTATATGGATCAGCCTGAGGGGTTTTAGTTGAAGGAAAGGAACACATGGTGTGTAAACTTAAGAAATCAATATACGGACTTAAACAAGCTTCACGACAATGGTATCTCAAGTTTAATAATACCATCACTTCCTTTGGATTTAAAGAAATCACTGTTGATCGGTGTATATATCTAAAGATAAGTGGGTATAATTTTGATTTTGTATGTTGATGATATTTTGCTTGCTACTAATGATCTTAGTTTATTATATGAAACTAAGAAATTTCTCTCAAATAATTTTGAAATGAAAGATATGGGTGAGGCATCCTATGTGATAGGAATTGAAATATTCCGTGATAGATCACAAGGAATGTTAGGATTGTCTCAGAAAGCATATATTAATAAAGTTCTTGAGAGATTTAAGATGGCAAATTGTTCAGCAAGCATTGTTCCAATTCAAAAAGGAGATAAATTGAGCCTTATGCAATGCCCAAAGAATGAATTGGAACATAAACAAATGGAACAAATTCCTTATGCATCTATTGTTGGAAGTTTAATGTATGCTCAGACATGTACTAGACCAGATATAAGTTTTGCTGTTGGAATGTTGGGTAGATATCAAAGTAATCCAGGGCTTGATCATTGGAAAGCAGCAAAGAAGGTTTTAAGATATCTACAAGGAACAAATGAATACATGCTCACTTTTAGAAAATCTGATTACCTTGAGCTGATTGGATATTCAGATTCAGATTTTGCTGGATGTTTGGATTCTAGAAAATCCACATTTGGATATGTGTTTTTCTTAAGTGGAGGAGCAATATCTTGAAAGAGTGCGAAGCAGTCCGTCATTGCTGCATCCACAATGGAAGCTGAATTTGTGGCATGTTTTGAGGCCACAATTCAAGGATTATGGCTGCGAAATTTTATTTCAGGACTTGGAGTTGTTGACAGTATTGCCAAGCCGCTGAAAATTTATTGTGATAATACCGCAGCAGTCTTCTTTTCTAAGAATGACAAGTATTCAAAGGGTGCTAAACATATGGAATTAAAATACTTTGCCGTTAAAGAAGAAGTTCAGAAACAAAGAGTATCATTTGAGCACATTAGCACCAATCTTATGATTGCGGATCCATTAACTAAAGGGTTGCCACCGAAGACATTTCATGAACATGTTGTTAGGATGGGCATTACCGATAATCCTTATTAAAGCTTATGTTTATTGCTTTTTATGTCTTTTGATACTTTGAGATCTTTTATTTTGTTTCTAACAATTAGTGTATCCCATTTATTATGTTGTGTATACATGAATGTTTATGTGAATATTGATGGGATTTGTCTTTTGTGAAGACATCATTGTTGGACCATTATGTGTATCTTATTATGCTTCATATTATGTATAAAATTAGTATCGTGATACATGGAAGGAAATGCATCGATCAAATGGTGTGTGACCGCCATGATCCGCATTAATTTTGTACTTAATAATGAAATAATGATTTGACCAATTTAAAGAAAAGGATTTATTTATTGCGCTTTATATTTATGATAATTGAATTATTAATTGAATAATTTCATATGGGCCAAGTGGGAGAATGTTAGAATAATTAAATATAATAATTATGCGAGACGTCGCAATAATTATTTTAAGTATGTATATTTAATTATATAAACCATTAAGTGGCCCATATATTTAATTATTAGAATTTAATTATTTATTTGAAATCCTATTGGTCAAGAAGAGATGATTTGATCATTCGTTTATGGACCGTTTGATCAAATAACTCCTAAGCGGTTATTATAACTCCTATGCGGTTATTGTAACCAATCCGTAGGAAATAACTACCGGTCCTCTCTCTCTCTCATTATATGAGGAGTTGCTTTGCTCCATAGAGAATTAACTCATGAAAGAAGAAAGTGAAGGGAGAAGGGAGAGAAACCATAGTTTCGAATTCGGCGAATTCAAAATGAATCAAGGTATGATTTTCTTTCAATAAAGAGATTGTGAAAATCATCTTGTTTAAGATCTTGAGGATTTAAGTTTTATGTAAATTTCCATTTCGATTTCTTTTACATATTTAATTTGATGCGAGTTCTTATAAATGTTAGAGAACTCATAATGCATGTTAGGAGTTCTTCTACTATTTAGAGAACTTAATCTTTAAGAAAGTTCTTATACGAATTCGAAAACTTGAATCGTATATGCGAGTAAAGTTCTCGTATGAGTTTAAGAACTCTAGAAAGTTTTACATGTGGTATCAGAGCATGGTTGAAAACATGTGATTTTCCGTTTATGTTTTCTTCAATTTCTTCGATAATTCTTTCTAATTAAAATCGAAAGCATATAATTTGTTATCGATTTTAATTAACGCATCAATTATCGAATCATATTTTGTCACGATTTACTCGTGGTAAAATAATTATGTTTATATTTTGATTTTTGAAATAATTTATGTTATTTATTTCATTATGAATGGATTAGTCATCTTAAAGATAATGACATAAATCCGATTTTAATTTTTTTATTTTATTTTATTTGATATTTATATTAAGCATAGTTTGTTAATCACCAAAGTGGTCAAACTAGAAAGTTTTCATAAATATCAATTAGAAAATATTTAATTACTCGTGAGTATGCGATGCTATTAACAGAATGACATAATGTTTTATAAAATTTATCACGGGTAATTAACATTCAATTACTACAAAATATTTAAGAATCGCCCAAAGGTTGATTAATCATTTCGTATTATTGAATATAATTGTGATAAATTGTCATACTTAATTAAATATATTTAGTATATCCAAAGATAGCAAATATATTTAATTGGAGTATGTATAATTATCAATTATGAGAATTTTTATTTTAAGCATCAATTATGATTATCGTTGTGTATTATAGTATCACCCAAAGGAGAACTATAATATACATTTTACTGATTACCTGAATGTTATCTGAATATATTTTATGTTTTAAATTCAATTTTAAATTATCGATATGTGAGAGTCTTGTATTTTATTTTGCAGCATCTAGTTCTGTAATTCTTCATCGCAAGCTTCATCTATTATAAAGTTCAATGGGCTTAATTATTCTGAATGGAGTGAACAAATCCAGTTTCATTTAGGAGTTTTGGATCTGGATTTTGCACTACTTAATGATAAGCCAACTGCTCTTACTGATATAAGCAGTGTTGAAGAAAAATCTTTTCATGAAACTTGGGAAAGATCAAATAGATTAAGTCTAATGTTTATGCGAATGACTGTAGCAGACATTATTAAGCCAACACTTCCAATAACAGATAATGCTAAAGAATTTATGAAGTCTGTAGAGAATGTTTCTCAATCTGAGACTGCTGATAAGTCACGTGCTGAAACTTTAATGGGTATGTTAACCACCATGAAATTTGATGGTTCGCGTACTATTTATGAGCACATTACTGAAATGACTAATATAGCAGCAAGATTGAATACTATGGGAATGAAAGTGAGTGAAAGTTTTCTTGTACAGTTTATTATAAACTCACTGCCTCCTGAATATGGTCCATTCCAAATTAATTATAATACTATTAAAGATAAATGGAATGTGACCGAATTACAGAGTATGCTTATTCAGGAGGAATCAAGGCTTAAGAAACAAGGAATTCACTCAATTAATCTCATAGATCAACCAGATTTTAAAAGAAAATCAGGAAAGAAAAATCCAAAAGGCAATAAAGGACACTTAAAGTTTAATGTGTCATCTGCTCAAATCCAAAAGAAGGAACCAAAGAATGATAGATGTCATTTCTGTCACAAGCGTGGACACTATCAGAAAGATTGCCTAAAGCGTAAGGCTTGGTTTGAAAAGAAAGGTAAGCCTAGTGCTTTTGTATGTTTCGAATCAAATTTAGCTGAGGTTCCTTATAATACTTGGTGGATTGATTCTGGTTGTACCACTCATGTTTCTAATGTGATGCAGGGATTTCTTACGACCCAAACCATAAAGCCAAATGAAAAGTTTGTCTTCATGGGAAATAGAGTTAAAGCTCAAGTTGAAGCCATTGGAACATATCGTTTGGTTTTAGATACTGGACATCATTTAGATCTATTTCAAACTCTTTATGTACCTTCTGTTTCTAGAAATTTAGTTTCTTTATCAAAACTTAATACAACTGGTTTTTGTTTTAAGTTTGGAAGTGGATGTTTCAGTTTATTTAAGTGTAATCAACTTATTGGTTATGGTGTGCTTTGTGATGGTTTATATAAATTAAAGCTTGATAATTTATTTGCTGAGACTTTATTAATCTTGCATCATAATGTTGGAATAAAACGTGGTTTAATGAATGAAAATTCTGCTTATTTGTGGCATAAACGTTTGGGTCATATATCCAAAGAAAGAATACAAAGATTAGTGAGGAATGAAATCCTTCCTGATTTGGATTTCACTGATCTTGGTATTTGTGTGGATTGTATTAAAGGAAAATTTACTAAACACACAATTAAGAAAGCAGCCACAAGAAGTACACAGCTTCTTGAAGTCATACACACTGACATATGTGGACCTTTTGATGTGCCTTCCTTTAGTAGTAAAAAATATTTTATTACCTTTATTGATGATTTTTCACGTTATGGTTATATCTATTTATTGCATGAAAAATCTCAATCAGTAGACGTCCTTGAGGTGTTTATTAATGAGGTTGAGAGGCAATTAGATAGAAAAGTGAAAATCATAAGGTCTGATAGAGGTGGTGAATTTTATGGAAGGTATGATGAATATGGACAATGTCCTGGTCCATTTGCTAAATTTCTTGAAAGGCGTGGCATTTGTGCTCAATATACAATGCCTGGCACACCACAACAAAATGGTGTTGCAGAAAGACGCAATCGTACTTTAATGGATATGGTTAGATGTATGTTAAGTTATTCTTCCTTACCCTTATCTTTGTGGATGCATGCTTTAAAAACCGCTATGTATTTGTTAAATAGGGTTCCTAGTAAGGCAGTTTCAAAGACTCCATTTGAACTGTGGACAGGAAGAAATCCTAGTTTAAGGCACCTGCATGTTTGGGGTTGCCCGGCGGAAATAAAAATTTATAATCCACATGAAAGAAAATTAGATTCTAGAACAACCAGTGGTTTCTTCATTGGTTATCCAGAAAAATCTAAAGGGTATAGATTTTATTGTCCTAACCATAGTACGAAAATTATTAAAACTGGAAATGCTAGGTTTATTGAGAATGGTGAGATTAGTGGGAGTATAGAACCTCGTAATGTAGAGGTTAAAGAAGTTGGGGTGAAAATTCCTTTGCCCGTCACTTCTAATAAAGTTGTTAATCCTATAGTTGTTGAAAATTTTGACAATATACAGGATGAGCAAATAAATGATAATGCATCCCAAAATGAAGTTGTCACTAATGAACCTATAATTGATGAACCACAAGAAGTAGCATTAAGAAGATCTACTAGAGTTAAAAGATCTGCTATTTCGAATGATTATATGGTTTATCTTCAAGAGTCAGATTTTGACTTAGGAATTGATGATGATCCAGTTTCATTTTCACAAGCCATAGAAAGTGTGAATTCTAATAAGTGGTTAGATGCCATGAAGGAAGAGTTAAAATCAATGGATCATAATAAAGTCTGGGACATCGTTGAATTGCCTGAAAGTTCTAAAAGAGTTGGGTGTAAGTGGGTCTTTAAGACCAAACGTGACTCTAAAGGCAACATCGAACGATATAAGGCTAGACTTGTTGCCAAAGGTTTTACTCAGAAAGATGGTGTTGACTACAAAGAAACATTCTCTCCAGTTTCTAAGAAAGAATCATTAAGAATTATTATGGCAATAGTGGCTCATTATGATTTAGAGTTACATCAAATGGATGTGAAAACAGCCTTTCTTAATGGGGATTTAGAGGAAGAAGTTTATATGGATCAGCCTGAGGGGTTTTAGTTGAAGGAAAGGAACACATGGTGTGTAAACTTAAGAAATCAATATACGGACTTAAACAAGCTTCACGACAATGGTATCTCAAGTTTAATAATACCATCACTTCCTTTGGATTTAAAGAAATCACTGTTGATCGGTGTATATATCTAAAGATAAGTGGGTATAATTTTGATTTTGTATGTTGATGATATTTTGCTTGCTACTAATGATCTTAGTTTATTATATGAAACTAAGAAATTTCTCTCAAATAATTTTGAAATGAAAGATATGGGTGAGGCATCCTATGTGATAGGAATTGAAATATTCCGTGATAGATCACAAGGAATGTTAGGATTGTCTCAGAAAGCATATATTAATAAAGTTCTTGAGAGATTTAAGATGGCAAATTGTTCAGCAAGCATTGTTCCAATTCAAAAAGGAGATAAATTGAGCCTTATGCAATGCCCAAAGAATGAATTGGAACATAAACAAATGGAACAAATTCCTTATGCATCTATTGTTGGAAGTTTAATGTATGCTCAGACATGTACTAGACCAGATATAAGTTTTGCTGTTGGAATGTTGGGTAGATATCAAAGTAATCCAGGGCTTGATCATTGGAAAGCAGCAAAGAAGGTTTTAAGATATCTACAAGGAACAAATGAATACATGCTCACTTTTAGAAAATCTGATTACCTTGAGCTGATTGGATATTCAGATTCAGATTTTGCTGGATGTTTGGATTCTAGAAAATCCACATTTGGATATGTGTTTTTCTTAAGTGGAGGAGCAATATCTTGAAAGAGTGCGAAGCAGTCCGTCATTGCTGCATCCACAATGGAAGCTGAATTTGTGGCATGTTTTGAGGCCACAATTCAAGGATTATGGCTGCGAAATTTTATTTCAGGACTTGGAGTTGTTGACAGTATTGCCAAGCCGCTGAAAATTTATTGTGATAATACCGCAGCAGTCTTCTTTTCTAAGAATGACAAGTATTCAAAGGGTGCTAAACATATGGAATTAAAATACTTTGCCGTTAAAGAAGAAGTTCAGAAACAAAGAGTATCATTTGAGCACATTAGCACCAATCTTATGATTGCGGATCCATTAACTAAAGGGTTGCCACCGAAGACATTTCATGAACATGTTGTTAGGATGGGCATTACCGATAATCCTTATTAAAGCTTATGTTTATTGCTTTTTATGTCTTTTGATACTTTGAGATCTTTTATTTTGTTTCTAACAATTAGTGTATCCCATTTATTATGTTGTGTATACATGAATGTTTATGTGAATATTGATGGGATTTGTCTTTTGTGAAGACATCATTGTTGGACCATTATGTGTATCTTATTATGCTTCATATTATGTATAAAATTAGTATCGTGATACATGGAAGGAAATGCATCGATCAAATGGTGTGTGACCGCCATGATCCGCATTAATTTTGTACTTAATAATGAAATAATGATTTGACCAATTTAAAGAAAAGGATTTATTTATTGCGCTTTATATTTATGATAATTGAATTATTAATTGAATAATTTCATATGGGCCAAGTGGGAGAATGTTAGAATAATTAAATATAATAATTATGCGAGACGTCGCAATAATTATTTTAAGTATGTATATTTAATTATATAAACCATTAAGTGGCCCATATATTTAATTATTAGAATTTAATTATTTATTTGAAATCCTATTGGTCAAGAAGAGATGATTTGATCATTCGTTTATGGACCGTTTGATCAAATAACTCCTAAGCGGTTATTATAACTCCTATGCGGTTATTGTAACCAATCCGTAGGAAATAACTACCGGTCCTCTCTCTCTCTCATTATATGAGGAGTTGCTTTGCTCCATAGAGAATTAACTCATGAAAGAAGAAAGTGAAGGGAGAAGGGAGAGAAACCATAGTTTCGAATTCGGCGAATTCAAAATGAATCAAGGTATGATTTTCTTTCAATAAAGAGATTGTGAAAATCATCTTGTTTAAGATCTTGAGGATTTAAGTTTTATGTAAATTTCCATTTCGATTTCTTTTACATATTTAATTTGATGCGAGTTCTTATAAATGTTAGAGAACTCATAATGCATGTTAGGAGTTCTTCTACTATTTAGAGAACTTAATCTTTAAGAAAGTTCTTATACGAATTCGAAAACTTGAATCGTATATGCGAGTAAAGTTCTCGTATGAGTTTAAGAACTCTAGAAAGTTTTACAAATAGTATATTCTGATTTTCAACTTATTATAAATCAAATAAATGAGAAATCCGAGGCTAGAAAATAAATCCTTCAAAATATTTATTCAAAGTTAACATTGAGATAAGAATTTTTAAGTATTGTAATATTGAGCACATTCAAATATAATGTAATAAATTTATCGATTTGTTGGAGACTATTCAAAAAACTGGAAGTAGACTTATCGAGAAGATCAATATCAAATCTTACCTAAGGAATTCAATAAGTTACACTCTCATTAACTTCTTGGCCAACCTTTGTAGTTAGACTTTTGAGCGGATCAAACTTCGATTGTTTTGGCTATAGGGCACTTGTGGCTATGACAATTGTAGCAAAAGTGACGGAGGGGATTAGGGATTTTTATTTGGTTCGGTTGACCGGATGCAAGAAACATCCGGTCGTAGGCAAAAAGAATGCGGTGCCGAGGTGTACCGAGTTTTTCAAAAAACTCGGTACACCGCGGTACCGAGTTTTTTTTGCCTACGACTGGATGTTCCTCTGCATCCGGTCGGAGGACGTAATAAATGTTCGGGGATTAGGGCCAAGGGGCGAGTTTAGGAGGATTCTGATTTTGTCTGATTCAATAAATTTATAATATAAAAAATATTTCTTTTGAGGTATTATTATAAATTAAAATTTCATGTTGTATTTTATTTGCTTAAAAAAAAGGGAAATTTTTTAAAGAAATACAATGCACTCATTTTACTATAAAAAAAAAAAATCTTATTTCTTTCTCAAAATTGGTCCAGGTTGCTCAGTAATTTTGAATTCGGGGAAGTACTTTGATCGATTTTATTATTTTCAGAAGGGGGGAAAATTATTCTGTGCGGTCACCGAACAATCCGGATATTAATCAGAACACACCACGTCACCTTATATCCAGTGTTACACAACAGTAGTGCATAACCAAAAAATGACATGACGTGTTCTGATTCATCTCTAAATACCGTTCGATGACTGCACAAAATAATTTCATAAAAAAGGAGCCGAATAATGAGGCATTGTTGAATTTGAACTTTATCCTTTTAAGCTTGTAATTGTCTCAGGGCAAATTAAAAATTTTTCTCAAGACGCCACGTCATAAAATCATGATCTGATGGACGGTCTAGATTAAAATGTATCATGACCGATGTGGAGAACCATCTTCATGCAAGTCTGACTCAAGCAGAGGCAATCTCTAATGCGACTAGGGGTGTAAGTGAGTCAAGCCGGCTCGTGAGCTGACTCGAGCTCGACTCGTAAACGAGCTCGCGAGCTGAGCTTATCGAGCTTCGAGCTCGATCTATTAACGAGCTCGAGTTCGATATAAATTTTGTCCGGCTCGAGGGCTAGTCGAGCCGGCTCGTTTAATTCGGGCGGGCCAATTTCCAAAAATTCTAAATGCATTATTGCACTGCCGCGGTCTCAAAAATGACAGCGCTGGACGCCGGACCGGATTCAATATCAACCGCATGAGAAAGCAAATAAACTTCCATCTCTACGAACGAAGTGAAGAGCCGGTTCATATTTCATTCGTTCGATGAGGCAGAGACGTAAAGTGCGGCGCCGGCGCTAGGGCATCTTTCTTTGCCTTCGTTTTTCCGGTGCTCCACCTGTTTTCTTCTCCGGTTAGTTCTCTTATTTCCTTCATCATAGTTTCTTGACTTCGTTCTTCCGGTTTTCAAGCTCTGGTTAGGTCGTTTCTTGCAGTCATCATCGTTTCTTGTCTTCATTTATCAGGTGCTGGAGTTGCTATCTGCTCCGGTTAAACTTTGCTTTCATCCGGTTTGCTTCAGTTCGGAGTTGCTATCTGCCACCATAAGCTGTGGTTAGGTCATTGTTTTTTTTTATTCGTGCAGTTGAGGACTTCGCCAGCTCCTGGAAAATTTCATTGAAGCCGTTTGATAGGTAAACTATAACTTTGCTTCAGCTAATAGGTATACTATAAGCCGTTTGATGATTGTTGTAGATCTACAAGAAATGTTCAGTAAATAGTCGTTTGATACCTGAAATTTTCTCTTAATAATAAACGAAGTAATTTAAAATGATTGGTCATGAAGTTATACCCATGAAGTTATACCCTGAACGATTGGTCATGAAGTTAAACTATAAACGAAGTAATTTAAAATGATTGGTCAACGTTGTTTTGTTGTATATTAAGATTAAAATATCATACTTCTTATGATAAAAAATTTATACATATTTAGCATAATATGAATATTTAAACATTTAAGTGAAAATTATACCGTTAAAATTTTGTTATTTGAATGATTTGTTGTTTTTGGGCAAAGTAAACTTTACCTTCTATGGTCTACCACATTTGCGTGCCTATTTTTTAAAAATAAGAGAGTGAAGTGCAAATGTGGTAGACCATAGAAGGTAAAGTTTACTTTGCCCAAAAACAACAAATCATTCAAATAACAAAATTTTAACGGTATAATTTTCACTTAAATGTTTAAATATTCATATTATGCTAAATATGTATAAATTTTTTATCATAAGAAGTATGATATTTTAATCTTAATATACAACAAAACAACAACAAAACAACGTTGTTGTTGTTGTTGACATCAAGACTTTATCCTACCACGTGGGGTTGGTTACATGAATCCTTTTTCTCCATTGTGTCCTGTTAGGAGTCAAGTTTTTATTTAAATCTAATAAAAATGTCATTTCTAATATTGTCTAACCAAGTCTTTTTAGGTCTACCTCTATCTTTCTTAACATAGGTCAACTTCTACTCTCCTAATTGGGCATCGGAAGGGTGGTGTTTTATGTGAACAGACTATCTAAGCCGACTCTCTCTAATCTTTTCTGCCACTGGAACTACTCCAACCTTTTCATCATTTCACATTATGTTTCTAAGAGTAAGGCCACTCATTCACTTGAGCTTCCTCATCTCTACAACACTTAACTTAATTTTATGCTTATATTTTAATCTTAATATTTGAAAAAAAATAATATGGCCAAAGAAAAGGAGCATATTCATTTATTGCACATTGTCTGCATTTATGATATGGAAGGAGTGGAAGTAGTGAGTTTGAGAAGATCACATACAATACTGTGGGGAGTCAAAGGAGTCGTTTTTGGAAAGAAAAAATACTTTTAGAGGAAAAAAACACTTTTAGAAAAACTAAAGACTAAACCCATAAGAAAATAAATGTGAAGGGGATGGAGGGCATATTAAGCTTACTAGAAGGCAAAGGGCAAGGAGGAGATCTTTGTGATTGATGCACAAAGAGAGACTAGACTATGTGTGAAGGAATGGATATGTCATATGTAATGTTGTTTGATTTTTATGACATATGTTTGCCATTCAAATAGTATATATTCCTCATTTTTAAGGCACAGGGCAGTGTGAAGCTATATGTGATTGATATACGAAGGGAGATTAGGTTATCATGCGAAGGAAAAGATATTTCATGACATGCACGCCACTCAAATTGGGTATATTAATCTTTTATCTGAAGATGCTAGCAAATTAAAAAATTGTTATCTTTAAATAACTTGATATAACACTATCTATATAGAAAACCAAGCTGCCCTTAGAAGGAGGTATTGATTTGGAATGACCATTGATCAGATCTATGGAGAGTTACTTGATCTCTCCCACCTTCCATTTTTTCATTGATTGACATAAGCATTAATCTTTTTAATTCTTCTTCCTTTTTTGTATTTGTCCTCTATTTATATCCTGCCTGACTCATCAAGAAATATTACGTGTTTATTGTGTTTTGTTATTCCTAAAAGGAAATATAGTTTTTTTTTTTTATAATTTTGTTAGCTATAACGTTGATCATCCTGAGGAAAGCTATGTATAATGCTTGTTACATGCTAGAAAATTCGAGTCGGTAGTGTTTGTATTTTACATCTTAGTGTTATACAAAATTTTAGCATGCATAGATAAGAGTAGTAGGATCATAATTTTTTTTACGTGGAAAACCCGAAAAGAGAAAAAACCACGGGGCTTAGCCCAATTGAAAACAATCCACTATAGAGCAGATGATATAATAATTCTCTCTTCCTCTCAGTTTGAAAAAAAATGTCTAATTTTTCTTGGATTACTAAAAGCAACTGTCCACAGATGGAGAATTAACATCTAACAGTAGTGCTTGATTTCCTTTATAGGTATTATACATATATAGTGTCGACAGGTGGACAACTATACCCAACAACGATATTAAATAGTGTCTGAAGTCTGGATATGATGGTAGCGATTGGTGTTGGTGGTCGTTAGTGACAGTGTTGGTCATCAATAGCAATAGCTGGTCGTAGTCTTCGGCAGTGATAGCTGGAAATCCAAATTTACCTCAAGATTCGTGTTGATCATGCTGATTTTTTATAGATATATCAATGCTAAAATGCTAGACCTCACATTTAATTGTTGTTCATGAAAATTGTTATAAAATAAATCTGTTATGGTCTTGTAAGCTGCAGTTTTGCATGCCCTATTTGAACAGGCAATTTGTGAATATGAGATTTAAGACTTCTTTTTTTTCTTTTTTTGCCTGGAATTTTTGTAAAATCTAGTAGATGGTAATATTCAAATCCATTAGAGGATATTGTCTACGGTTAATTATCTTTCTTTGTTAGCTAATCTTTTTTATCATTATTGCTGCCATCATATTTTACTAAGATGTTTAAGCTAATTTTAGGAATATTGTTTGACTTGTTCCTTTTGTGAAAGGGGTAACAAATGTAAATGCTATAACTGATTCAATAATGAGAACTGATAAAACCAATGAATTGGTAGACTTAATTAAATATGAAGAACTAATGTTGAATGGTAGCTTCCACCTCTTGCTCTCTTATTTTTGATGTGGAGATCTGGGTTTTGATTCCCGCTAAAGAAAAATAATAAAAGAAGAATGGTGGGCTTTATTTTGGTTAATATAAATATATGTTGATTCTGTGATCTATTGAATCATGGAAGTGTTTTTTCATTTTAATAACTTTAAGATTGGGTGTGAATTTATTGATTTATTTTATTCTTATTTTTTTTTTTTTTGTTTTACCTAGTTCAGGTCTTTGAACCTTGAAGTTCACCTTCTTGTGGTTTGAACTTTGGTCTTGTTCTTTGAAAAGATTTATTTTTTCATATCCATATTGATTTATATGGATCACTTTAACAATGCCAGTTGACACATTGCCTTCTTGGCTGAGTTATTGTTGATATTTAAATGGAGTAAAATATGCGAGTGACATAAGGTATTAATTCTTCTCTCCTTATGTCTAATTCTTCCATTTTTCAATGGGTTTACAATAGATCCCTTCAAGAAACGATATTCACCTTTGACCAGTTTCTTAATGGATTATTGAAAGGCCCCTTTGTTATTGGTGATTATTTGCTTAAATTTCTTGATATGTTTTCCTTATGCTTATTTTAGTCTTTTTGGCCTTGCAGTTTTTATTGTATTGATGTTGAACATATGTATCGAGATGTCTTATTGGGTTAATAGTGTACTTTAAGTATTTTAGTTTGCCTTTGTCAGCAATTTTGTTCATAAAGGAGGATATATAGGATTTGGGTGCTTGTTTTTTATAGGAGGATTTCCTGAATTAAGGAAAAGTAGTGTTCCAAAGCCAAATTTTTGTTTTTGTTTTGCAAGAGTGTGAGGGTAGAGCCCAATTCATTTTTTTATTAAAACTCAAATACAATTTAGCGATAACAATCACATCAATATACAATTGGCATTGGCGGGGACTAGGCTAATACAAACAGGGATTTCAGAATGAAGATAAAATTCAAGAAAGTTTGTTGTTTGGAAGAGAAACAATTCAATTTTTAACAAGCCATTACGTAAAACAGTGGCTAGTTTGCAGACCAGAGCTTAGGGATTTGTCTTTGATTCAAATTTCTTTATGAATTGTATCAATTTTGCTTGTTTATGATCTTATCTAAAACTAATGTTTGTTATGGAAAGGTGTTTCTGATAATCGTATATCGCATTACCTTTACAAATAGGTGAAATCAATGTTTTAAAAATTAGAATGGATCGACCGGTCCAATCGGTTCAACTATGAACTGGTCCTTCGACGAGCCATTTACAAAATTGTTTTAATGTATAATTGAATTGAACTGGTCATAATCGGTTGTTAAATGAATCAATGTCGATTTTGAACTTTGAAGAGTTGCCCAGTTCCTATTTTGATCAATTTATCACTATTGTTTTTATTCAGATGGGCATAAATATAGAATTTTAACTAAATAAAACCATCTAATATTTTAAAACCCTAATTTATTTGGGGCTCCGCCCCCTTTTTAGCAACTGATCCTTGCTTGCCTTTACCCCTCTCTCTCTCTCTCTCACACACACACACACACATCTCGTAGAGTAGATCCTTTCGCATAGCGGACAATGATGGTATGTTTGATTCGAATTTTGAATGAGGTCATGTGTTATTTTTTTTCATATTGTTGATGGTTTAAGCATCTTAATATACTTCTATCCCAGACTCTTAGGATCATGTGTTGATATGCAAACATTGGGTGGTTGTTCCTGATATTTGTATCAACATCATGCTATAAATAATTTATAAATATTTTTAATATTTATTATGTTATCCGGTTCAATCATGTTTGATCCTTGAGCCTTTTCTTTTTCCTGTTTAGTGTCTTGTTTGGTTTTTAGAGCCTTGGGTAAAAAGAATCTTGAGTCATAAATGCATAAATTTTATTTGGCACATTTTTGTTTAGCTTCATATATGATAGAGTTTGACTCTTTCAATTTGAAATGCTAAGATGAAATTTTTTAATGTCCCTATGCAGTAAATTGGTTTGATGCAATTTGAATTTTGTATGTGGATGTTTTATGTAATAAAGGTAAGATTTCAGTGTTTCATTTAATACTTATTTTATGGATGATACTTAATTTTATTATGTAATGATGTTGATCACTTTTTGTATATTATTGAATACAAATGATGCAATGAATACTAATAGGAACTCCTAATGATTTTACATTTATTTAGTGTGTTTGAAATGAGGAATGCAACAAGCTTTGAATTCTAGTTACCTAGAGATTGTTGAATCTATGTGGCATGCCCTTTTTTCTTTACCTTTGCACTCTACTGTTTTTTTTTTAATCTTTGCACTCTACTTAGTGTGGGGAGTCACTGAAGAATGGAATCAAGTGGTGTAGCTATATGGTTTCCCCACTCCACAAATCACAAGTTTTTTAAAATTATCATTTATATTATAATTATGATATTTTATTATTATTATTATTATATTATATCATGTTATTATTAGTTTGCATTATTATATTTTTATGCCATGGAAGGAGGTGTGTTACGTCCTATATTATATTATTCATGCAAAAGGTGCCATAGAAGTTTATTTCTAGTTAACAAGTCAAACCTGATCACTCATAGGATTTATTATGCCTTGGACGGCCATAAAAGCTCAAGGCCTCAAGGGACTAGTTCTCCGTATTTTTTTCTTCTTTGTCTAATGCCTATTATCTTTTAAACTTTTTTTTTTACCAATTTTTTTTAAATTTTCACTATTTTAGTGGATTTTTCACCAATTAGAACTAAATCTTTTGCAAAAAGCATAAATGAAAATCCTAGCCTTTAATATTCTTTGTATGCATCTCCATAAACTATAAAAAGATATATATTTGATGTTAATCTATAATGTAAACTTATATTAGTTGGAAACTCTTTGGCCACTGCACCGCTACTTCTACTACTAGTTAGTACTTTATTTATCATATCTTTAATATTGTCATAGTTTCTTTGAAATAATTTTTAAGCACCATAAATAAATTCTTGTAGTTCTTGATCATAAACTTTCTCAAGGTCAATACAAATTAATTTGAAGATTCTTCTTTATCCTCTATATTTCTCGATACAGTTTAAGAATAAAAAATGATTCCATAATAGAGCTTCCTGGCATGAAATCAAATTAGTTATCATAAATTAATGTAATTTTTCTAAACTTATGTATCATTACTCTCTCACATAACTTCATGGTATGACTCAGCTTTGATTCATTTATAGTTAGCGTATTATTGAATTTCATCTTTTTTGATGTATATTTATCTTATAATTTCTAAAATACTTATCTAATAATTTGACTCTTTATCTTCAAAATTCTGTCAAAAGATTTGTTGATCAAACCACTTAAATATATTCCAAACTCTTTAATCTCAATAGTTATCTCATTTGGACCTGAAGCCTTACCTTCATGTTATCCTTTTTAGAGCCAACTCCATGTCCCCTTTTTGGGAACTTTTATTACGTCCTCTGACCGGACGTAGCTCTACGTTCGGTCAGAGGATTGTTACTCAATTTTTGCTCGGTATTTGGTCGGTATTGCTAGGTATTGTTTGATAATAACGAGGAATACTGCTCTGTGAAGATCAATACCGAGTTATACCGAGCAATACCGAGCAATACCGAGTAATCCCAAAAATAGAAAAAACTCGGTATTTTTTGGGATTACTCGGTATTGCTCGGTATAACTTGGTATTTTGTCTTTACATAATGTTATTTCTCGTTATTGTTGGTATTGCTCGGTATTTGCTCGGTATTTCTCGTTTTGTGCCTGCGATCTTAGTGCCGGCCGAACGTAGCTCTGCGTACGTTCATCGGACCAAATAAAAGTTCCCTTTTTTGGGAGTAATATATCAAGTAGTTAGATTCTTTCAAAATAATTAATTCCTTAAAGTAGTCTTTTCGTGATTTTTTTCCTTAAACTGCTTTCAATTTTAGTCACATTCCATCATATATATCTTTGATGGCTTCTATGCACATTTGACATGCATATTTTCTCCTGGTATTTGATTAGATGATTTCTCAAGATTTATAATAATCATATGATTATTCTTTTCTTGTTCATTATACTTCTCCGTTGACTACTTTAGCACATAAATCATCTTCATGGTATATTTTTTTGCACTAAATTAAATTCTTTTTTCAAAATTGATATTCTGAAACTCTATATATGATTTTTTTTTTCTATAATTATCACTATTGTGTGCATCTCGTATGTTCTTGAGTCCTTGTACCTAAGTGCTTATTCGATCATTTAATATCTACTTAATCTATAGGAATTCACGAATTTGTTTTGTTGCTAAAATGCTCATCCCTAACATCTTATCTTGCTATCTAAATCAAATTTTATTTTATTCAGAGCTATAAATTTACACATGCATAATTTTTTAAGCTAACCCAAATTAATCCTTTTGGCCAATTTACAGTAAGCTTCATGATTTAATTCCATGTGTTCTTCTATAAATATTCTTTGTTCATAATTTTCATTTAATATGTCCTTAAAATGGCAATTCCACGTTTCATTTATTTCTCCATCTTCAATTAAGATTATGTTATTTCACACTTAGTACATCTAAATTATTAAAGTCATCATATCTTTTTTTTGTCTTCCTTTAGTCATTTATAGATTACTTTTTAAACTGTCCTTGGTACCTAGCATACTATATCAATCAGTACTTGTATTTTTGTTTTTTTTTTGCTACTTTCAAAGTTTCTAATATAGTTTTGTCTCAATGATATTCATTTGTTGCCATCCTTAAAAAAACACAGCCCTGAATTCTCATTAATACTCTCTTTAGACTCCAATTATAAATTTCTCTGTGGGTAACCATCTATCCTACATTACAATTTTTTGTTCAACTTCAAATTTCAATTGTTTTATCTTAATAGCCTATTTCAGAAGATTAATATCCTTTCTGCTTTTAAGTTTCACCATTTCATCATTATATATATATATATATATCACCTCTTTGTACTTTGAAAATATGCCATAAATAATCAATTTTCATTCTAAAATTACAATCTTCTAAAAACTATTCTTGTCTATTACATGTACATATAAGTTGATTAAAACAACTGGCAATTTTTAATAGCTTTGATGTGATGGATTTGGTAGTTTGTTCTATTTTTATTGTATCATATTCTTTTGGTTGAACATATTGCAAGAGTTGTTCCTAGGAGTTAGTTGCTATTTTGTGGTGGTCTTTATTCATCGATATATTAATGTGTTGTTTGGCTCTTTGTGCGTTTCTACTATAAATATTATTTCTATTCATTGAAATCATTATGTTTGTGAATGAACTGAATCTTGCCTTATTCAAGTTAACTCTTTTTTTTTATCGGTTTAGCCATTTAGGAACTGATATGGGGTGGCGGGCTCATGTAAAAATGTTTGGCTTGCATTTCTTTGACAATTTATTATGATAGGAAATACTTGAAGATCTCAAGTACTTTCTATCAATCTTAAAAAAACAGCGAGCTTTTTCCACAAAATCCATAAAAAATAAAAAAATACAGTAGATAATTTGTATTATTTGATGAAGGAACACGGAAAATAGCAAGATACACTTGATCCTCAATTCGAGAGGAGGATCGATCTCTCCCAAATCTCTAGACGCCGCTAGAGCCCAAAGAAAGCCTAAATCTAAGAGATCTCAAATTTCAGCCAAATTCAACATACCCAAACCCTAGGAAAACAAACTATTTAATGCATACAAATCAAAAGGAAATCCTTAAACAATCCCTACATTCAAATTTCCCTCTTAATTCCAAAAAAAAAATCTTCCTATTCGGCTCCCGGACGGCATGCGGCTCGCGCGACATCCCAGCAGGCGAAAAAACTCTGCCCTGTTCGCGTCTGGGCCGGACCCGTGTGGACCGGCTGGATTGGTCCACTTGACCAGTCTAATAATACTTCTCTCCCAAAGATCTACCTTGTCGTCAAGGTGGAGATATGCCCGTGTTCCGGTGGAGGTGGCCATCCTTGAGGTGGTAGAAAATCTTTACCAAATTGCTGAAGGAGGGGTTGCCCTGAAGAGAAACATCTCCTCCCTTCTCCATCCTGATCACATTCAGCTTGTGTAGTCCCACCCGATAAGCTTCCTGCACCTCTTGTAGGCTCCTAACCATGGTCTTAATTGATACTATGGCTTTGGATAGCCCTGCATCTCCTCTTATAACCACCTTTCTCCCATTCATTATTAATTCCATCATGAGTGCTCCCCAATTGTCCTTAGTTTCCCCCAAGGTCTGCAACCATTTCATTCTCAGGATGACATCAGTACTTCCTAACTCTAGTGGGAGAAAATCCTCCCTTACCTGAATCTCTTGGATGGCCAACACCACTCCTCTACAGATCCCCTGGCCTTTCTCCACCTTTCCATGTACCCATCATCACCCCATAACAATTGGTGTTCACCAATTTCACTTCCAGTTGATTGACAACTTGAGTTGAAAAGAAATTATGGTAGCCCCACTTTCAATCAAAACAACCACCTCCATGCCTGATATCTCCCCCTTCACCTTCATCGTATGATTCGAGGTGAACCCTGCTACTGAATTCAGGAAAACCTTGCCAGATCCAAATGCAACTTCTGCTCCCTCTCTTCCTCTAACTCCCCCTCACATCCCTCCTCAGTTTCCTCGTCATCACAGATAGTGAGAACCTGAAGTGTTCGGCCCTTGCACCGTTGTCCTAGCGTATACTTCTCCTTGCACCTGAAACACAACCCTTTTGCTCTCATCTCCTGCATCTCCTTCTATGTCAGCCTCTTGAAATTTTTCCCACTCCCTCCTACTGGCTTCTCCCTGTTGGTCTAATTAATGTTGCTTGATGCAGGCTCCTTGGGTGCTAGAAGAGTGGTTGTTGTCCTGTAAGAGCCTCTTGAGCCGCTGTTCCTGGCCCCCTTTTTCAGATTATTCTGATTTTCCGCTAGCTGTGCCAATTTTATGGCCTCCCCCAAGTCATTAGGCATCAGAACTTTCATTGCTACTCGGATCTCTGCCTTTAACCCCTTCATAAAGTTTCCCTCCAATACCATATCTGATAATCGCTCCACCCTACTGGCTAGGTGCTCAAACTGTTCCTGGTAGTCTGCTACTGATCCCTCCTGTGCTAGAGCAAAGAACTGCTCATAGAAATCTCATCACTGGTCGGTTTGGAAACGTTCTATTATGCAGTCATTGAATTCCCTCCAGTCCCTGATAGGTCTCCTCTGGTCTCTCCACTGGTACCATGACAGTGCCTTCCCCTCCAAAGGTCTCCTCTGGTCTCTCCACTGGTACCGTGACAGTTCCTTCCCCTCCAAACATAGGTCTGTTGCTGTCAGCTTCTCCTCCTTAGTTAGCTCATTAATGGCAAAGCATCTCTCCACCTTATATATCCACCCATACGCATCCTCCCCCTCGAAGATAGGCATCTTCAACTTCCTCACCTTCTGATCTCCACCATTCCCCCTTATTCCTCCATAGCTTCCCCTTTCCCAAGTGCTCGGCCCACCCCACATCTCACGGTCTTCCCTTGCTCTGCCATAGCCCAAACCCCCTTCGAATTCCCCTCTTCTTCCCTCAAACTCAGCACCTCGACGACCATAATGTCCCTCCCGGTGTTCTCAATTAGTACCCCTTTGCTCCGTCCCTCCATACCCGTGCCTTTCCTCGTACCTACCTCCTCTATCCTCCCCCTAAAAAGGCTCCAGATAGGGTTTTCTTTTTTCTCCCTTCATGATCTCCACCTCATCTTCCTCCCTACGAATTTTAGAATTCGTGTTTTTTCCTTTCTCCCCTTTTGCCATGAAAGCCGCAGTTTCGTTGTGGATTTCCAACATTTTATTCATCATGTTCCGGAGATCGGCTACTTGCCTTTCCATGGAGGAAATTCTTTCCTCCGCCATTGTCTTGATTTGGTTCATCTCCCTTAAAGCCTTTCTTTTAGCGCATCAACTTTCTTGGCCACCATCTCGCTCCGAACCTTTGTAAATTCGGAATTACCAAAATAGCAACTCCGTCCCTTCCCGACCAAAAATTGGCCAACGAACTTCACCAAAATTAACGCACAAACGGTTCCAAGACTTGCTCTGATACCAATTTGATAGGAAACACTTGAAGATCTCAAGTACTTTCTATCAATCTTCGAAAAACAACGAGCTTTCTCCACAAAATCCACACAAAATAAAAAAAAAACAGTAGATAATTTGTATTATTTGATGAAAGGAACGAAAAATAGCAAGACACACTTGATCCTCAATTCGAGAGGAGGATCGATCTCTCCCAAATCTCTAGACCATACCTGTTAACGGTGAATGGCGCACCATGGCGCAAAGGTCCATTTGGAGCCATGGCGCATAGCGCATGGCGCGGCGCGTGCTATTTTAAACATGACGCAAGCTATACAAAAAATATAAAATAATAAGCATGAATATGAAATATTATTAAAAATGAAAGATAAGCTATCATAATAATAAATGACAATCATAACATATATAAGTTCGACTAAGTAACATCCAAATATCTCATAATTCAAATATTACAATCTTTTTTTAAAAGATCAAATATGAATTTAATCTACTCTTCTTGGGAATCATCATCATCAGCAAATGTTAAAAAAGCTTAATTATCTTCTTCAACATTGTCTCCTACTTCATAATCCTCTTCATCACCCTCCTCATCATCATTCTCAATAGTAACATCATGCCTAATTGAAGATTTTTTCTCTTTTCCTTTAAATCTTTCCCGAATATTATAGCTTTTATCATAAACACCAGTAGCTTTAGCAACACTTGTTCAAGTTAAATCTTTCTCTCCAGTAATAAAGTCATTTTCATCATCAAACTCATCATCTAATTTTCCTGTTAGCTATTCATTTGCATCATCTATCTCAGTCAAAGAAATAGGATCAATGACATCACGATGATTGAATCTCCAAATCAGTGCTCTATTATATTTCACATAAACTAAATCCTTTAATCAACCATGATCCAATTTGCTTATTCGTTTGCTATGAAGCTGCAATTAAAATATTATTACATTACTATATTATGAACATATATAAAAAATCAACACATACATTGTAAAATACTTACATGTTCAAAAATACTCCAATTGCGTTCGCATCTAGATGAACTACATGTTAAACTTAGGACTTTAATAGCAAAGCTTTGTAAATTGGGAGCTCCTTGTCCATATGCCAACCACCAATCAGCTGGAAGAAATGAATTTTTTTTTTCAATATTATATAACAAATCAGTCTTAATTTTTTTTTGTAAATAATGATACATGGAGATCGGGTAGTTCTTTATCTTACCGCTGGAGGAATACCAAAAAGTCCTTCACCCCTAATGTATAAACTTAATTCATTACTGATTTTATCTTCTTCAGCTACATCTTGAGATAATCTTCCAATACATTGATAAAGACCATGAGCTATTTCCTTATCCTTGGCAATATCAGGGTTATTGAAGAAATATTCAGGATTTAAAAAATATCCCGCTGCATGTAGAGGCCGATGTAATTGCACTTCCCATCTTCTATCAATCATTTTAAAAATTTGATCATACTTATCACTGTTATTGAAGCTTGCTGCAATTGCCTCTTTTGCTCTATCAATTGCTTCATATATATAAGCCATTGGGGGCTTCTTCTCTCCATCAACCAATCTAAGAACCTTTAATAAATGACCAACTATTTTTAAGGCATACATTATAATGTTCCTAAATGATTGCTGTAAGATTGTATGTTGAGATTATTTTGCTTTAGCCTCTTTCGCATAAGGACCCAAGATAAATTCCTCACAAGTAAACATTTTCTTCAAGTTCAGTTGTTGATGAAAACGTTGTAAAGTTAAGAAAGCTGTTGCAAAGCGAGTCTTTGCGGGTTTGATAAGTGCTCTTTGATTTGTGCACTTTCTCATTAACTCAAGTAAGTGAGGCCTAGAATATATAAAACTGTGTACTGCCACTACTTTCTCAAAGCATCGTCTTAGCTTTTGAATTTTGAAAATGTCTTCCATTAATAAATCCAAACAGTGAGCAGCACAAGGAGTCCAATAAATGTGAGGATATTTGTCCATCAATAATTTTCCTGTTATGTCATTATAATTTAAGTTAAGATGTACACAAATTCTTCATGAAATAACATAACTTTAGAATAAAAGTTGTGACAAACCTGCTAGAACATTTTCGGATGCATTATCAGTGACTACTTGGATCACACATTATGTGGTCCAATAACCTCGATATACTTGCAAAAAAGTTCAAACATTTTCACAGCATTCTTGGAGAAAGAACTAGCATCAATTGATTCTATGAATGCACTACCTCTTGGACAATTAACAAGAAAATTGATTAAGCTTTTTCCATTCCTTGACGTCCATCCATCTGCCATTAGAGAACAACCATATCGTACACAATCTTCTTGATGGCGTCGCAATAGCTCATGTGTATGTCCAACCTCTTTCTTCAAACAAGTAACTCGTACCTCATGATAACTAGGAGGTTTCATTTTAGGTCCAAGCTGCCCAAGTGCTTCCACCATAGCAGGGAAACTATTATAGTTCACAACATTAAATGGAATCCCAGCATCGTACATCTATCTACTGAACATTTGAACAACCCTTCCCCTCATTTCTTTTTTAGCTGCATCAATTTCTTTGTTAAACTGACCTTTTCTATGCTTTACTACATCTTCACGTTTTGAAAATAGATGTAGATGTCGATCCTTGACTAGATGTGTTAGATTTATTTGTCCGCAACATTTTGGATGATTTAGCAACTAAAATATCATTTGTCATCACATCAAAGTCTTCTCCTTCTTCTTCAGCAACGTTGACATTTGATATGTCATTAAACTTTTCCTTTAAATCTTTTTTTTTTTTCAACATGGATACCTTAATTTCAGACTTCACGTGCTCGGGACAGTTAGAGCAAGGCCTTGCATTCCTAAAACCCCCAACAAGGTGTTGTTTGTGGCTTGTAATTCCTCATTTTTGTTATTTTACCACAAAAAATGCATGTCACACTGTTATTGTCGGATTCATTTGTTAGTATAGCATATTTCCATGCTGAAACTTTTTTTAAAGATTGAACTGAATCTGACATTTTATGATCACCTAAAAGCAAACAAATTTAGATAAAAGAAACATAATATTGTCCAAGAAACATAATATGGGGGCTGCCGGGGGTCCAAGGGGGCGCTGCCCCCTGGCAGGGTTCGACCTACCTGACCCGGTCAGGTCGCGGGGTCAAGGGGCAGCGCCCCCGGTACAAAATTTATTTGTAAGAGGAATTTTGAAGTTCATTTGTATGGAAATTAGGGAGCGGTACCGAGCGTGTACCTAGTTGTACCGAGCTGTACTGAGTATTTACATAACAATACCGAGCGGTATCATGCATGTACTTAGCAATACCGAGCGTGTACCTAGTTGTACCGAGCTGTACCGAGTGGTACAAAGCATGTAACTAGCGGTACCGAGCATGTACCGAGCGGTACCGAGCATTTACATAGCGGTACCGAGCGGTATCATGCATGTACTTAGCAATATCGAGTTGTACCGAGCTTGTACCTAGTTGTACCGAGCTGGTACCTAGTTGTACTGAGTTATACCGAGCGGTACAGAGCAAGTAACTAGCGGTACCGAACGGTATCCAGCATATACATAGCGGTACCGAGCATTTACTTAGCGGTATCGAGCATGTACCTAACAGTACCGAGCATACCTGTTAAGTTGTAAATTCTTGTAAGAAATAGCAGTGCAAAACAATAGAGATGTGCGGAACAGACGGAGGTTGCAAGTCAGAGTTAGCTGGTAAGATTTTTTATTGGAACAGACGAAGGAGGGGGCGGATTTGGCAGAAGCACTGCTCTGCGGGACGATTCGGCGGAAACAACAACTTCAACTTCGGGACAGATTTGGCTGGATTCGGCGGAAGTAGCGAATGCAGCAAATAGAAAACAGAAAACCTTCGACTTCGGGATAGATTCAGTGACCTCGACTTAGGGACTGCGGGATGTGTTTGGCGGATGCAGCAAACAGAAAATCTTTTGTGAAATTAGGGCAATGAATAGTCGTTTATCTTAAAATATAGATATATTTTTAAATATAAAAAATATTCATAAGTATACGAAAATTTAAAAACAATTTGGCGCGCTATTTTGCGTCGTGCGCAATGCGCCATGGCTCACATGTGGCGCAAATAGCGCGCGCTATTTTAAACACATGCGCCTCGCCATGAACATGGCGCCGTAGGTGCGCCTCGCCGTGCCGTGCGCCATGGCGCGCGCTATTTTGCGCCATTGACAGCTATGCTCTAGACGCTGCTAGAGCCCAAAGAAAATCTAAATATAAGAGATCTCAAATTTCAACCAAATTCAAGATACCCAAACCCTAGGAAAACAAACTATTTAATGCATACAAATCAAAAGGAAATTCCTAAACAGTCCCTACATTCAAATTTTCCTCTTAATTAAAAAAAAAAAACTTCCTATTCGGCTCCCGCACGGCGTGCGGCTCGCGTGACATCCCATCAGGCCGAAAAACTCCGCCCTGTTCGCATCTGGGTCGGTCCCGCATGGAACGGCTGGACCGGTCTAACATATTATTATAGAAATTTAATGCTTATTAAATTTAAATATGTTAAATTTAAACTAATTTGTTAAGTTTAATATTTGTTCTTACTAAACATTTGCAAGAGGATGTATCCCGGTGTATACTTTTTTTTATGATATTCTTCTCGCTGATAAGACTAAAAAGGGAGTCGAAGGAAAACTTGAATTATGGAGATCAACCTTTGAGTCTAATATATATATTTTTTAGTTGATCTAAAATCGAATACATGGAGTATAATTTTAGCAATAAAAAATCTAGTGAGGGGATTGTGACTTTGGGTGATCAAGTCGTTAAAAAGATTGTACATTTTAGATATCTCGGGTCTATTGTACAAAGCAATGGTGAAATAGATGGGGATATTATTAGTAGAGTTTAAGTTGGATGGTTGAAATGGACGAATGCATCGAGCCTCTTGTGTGATAGAAAAGTATCCCTTAAACTTAAGTGAAAATTCTATAAGATGATGGTGAGACCTACAATGCTTTATGATTTATAGTGTTGGCTATTAAAAAAGAGGTAAAAAATTAAGTTACGTATTGCAGAGATGAGGATGCTTAGGTGGATGAGTGGCTTTACACTTTGAGACATAATGTGAAATGATTATATACGTGAAAATGTTGTTCCAGTGGTGGATAAGATTTGAGAGAGTCATCTTAGATGGTTTGGTCACATTAAATGTCGGCATTATGTTGACCTGGTTAGGAGAGTAGATGTATTAGAGTTGACCTATATTAAGAAAGGTGTATGTAGACTTAAAATGACTCGATTAAAATTTAGAAAGTATTAGAATGACAATTTTTATTAAATTTAAATGAGAATTTGACTCTTAATATGACACAATGGAGAAAAAAGACTCATGTAGCTGACACCAAGTAGTAGGATAAAGGCTTGATGTTAGGGCCTAGGGGTGTAAGTGAGCCGAGTTGGCTCAAACTAGACTCGGTAATGAGCTCGCGAGTCGAACTTGATGAAACTCGGCTTGTCAGCTCGCTCAATTAGGTTGATATTTAAAAAAAAAGTTATATTATTTAAAAAATAATAATTTGATTTTCTCTAAATGCAGCCCAAAAAACTTTAAAGCACTAATTGCTTTTAACCAATTAATGCAAACTTGCAGCTCTATTTTTTGGGAAATCTGCCAGCTTCTTTTAAAAAATCATTAATTATTTTTTTTTTTAAACTTGCTCATGCTTATCTCCAAAAAAAAATGCCCAATCTTTACCTTCAATGCTCTTTTTCTCCAACGGACTGCTAAGCTCGTTTATGTTTTCTCCTTTCTCCGGTGAGCAAAGCTCACGAGATGGTGTCCTGAGTTTGACTCCCAACTTCCTTCTCCGGCAAGCCAAGCTCATTGTAACTCTGGTGACTAGGTGTTCCAATTAGGCGTGAAACCGAGTCAAGCCAGCTCGCGTGCTGAATCGAGCTCGACTCGTTAACGAGCTTGCGAGTTGAGCTTATCGAGTATCGAGCTCGAGTTCGAGCAAAATTTCGAGCTCGGTTTATTATCGAGCTCGAGTTCGATACATACCTTGTCCCGACTCGAGTGCTCGTCGAGCCGGACCGATTAGAAGGCGGAGTCACGGTCCCGCGGACAAATTTGCGAAATTTGAGTTTTGATGCAAAGTGAAGCGGTGGGAGTGCGGGACTGCAGGAATTCTTGACCGGGCGAATAATGAGCCGGGTCCGGCAACAAATAAACAACTTATTTTAAATTTCAGCGGAGTGAAGAGCCGGTCTATTCGTGTGGAGCTGTGGTCCGTGGAGTGCGGCGTTCGTTCAAGCTAGGGCATGTCTTCTTCGTCTGCCATTCTTGTAGTGCTCTAGCAAGAGGCAGTGCTCATGCAAGAGGCGTGAGTTGGTTGGTAGAGAGTTTTAAGATCTTGTTAGGAGTTATATTCTTCATTTTTTTATGTTTCCTCTTTTTTTTTTTTGGGGTTGAAGTTCTTCCGGTGCTGTAGCAGGAAAGGGCTTGACGAGTTGGAGCTTAAACAAACTGCAGCAGTACGCAAAGCATCAGTTTTTTTTGAGCCTCTTGTGAAATTTTTCCTTTACAATTCTTTCATGCTTAAGTTTTTACCGAGTTGCTGTATCTATACAATTCGAGGAAAAGTTATAAACCATTCCAAAAGAAATATATTCCCAATTTCCCTGCTACCAGTAATCGTTGGCTTCATTTCTTTATTGGAATTCTTGGGATGGCATTGAATCCATGGGACGGTGTAGTTATTTTTCATTTTCTCTGCATGTTTCTCTGTTTGAATACGTAAGCATTATTATGCTCGGTACGAGTGAGGACGGAGGTCAACTACGTTGCTCAGGACGACAAAGGTCGTAACTATTATCGTCGGTGATGATGTAGCTCAGGAAGACGGAGGTGGACGACACTGCTCGGGACGACAGAGGTCATGATTGCTAGCCTACTCGGGATTGAGCTCGACGAGCTGCTCGATGTGAAACGAGTCAAGCTCGAGCTCGGTATTTGACAGTTGACGAGCTTGACTCGAACACCCTCTGGCTCGAGCTCGAGCCCGACTCGACTCGTTTGCACCCCTAGTTCCAACTCTGGTGAGGCAAGCTCACGAGTCGATCTCTACCCGCTGCAAATCTGGCTAGTCGAGTTTGAGCTCACCATACGAGCTCGAGCTCAAGTTCGAGCTTGTCTCTGAGTTTACTAGCCAAGCTTGAGCTAGCCCAAACTCGAGCTCGACTCGACTCGTTTGCACCCCTACTTGATGTTTTTGCTATTATTGGATCAATTTCACATTGATCTTGAATATGACTCAAGTTTTAAAATCTTGTTGAAGTTGGAATTGCTGACCTCTGAGGTTAAAAGAAAAAGAATAAATAATTATGCATAAATCATTACCTCTGCCAAATTCTGTTGCCGCCCATCCCGTATCTGCAACAGAAATCTCGCTATAGTACTCATTACCTGCAATGGCACCGAATCGTCTTGTCGCTCGCATGCGAAGACTTGCCCGCTTCGCGTCGTTAAAATGAGAGATCGGAGCTCTCGTTCCTTTCGCTTTCCTACTCAACCCCATAAACTCCCGCAAGCTTCAGCCAAGCTCCGACCCCTCTCTGCCTTTTCCGAACCCAAACCCACGGCTGAACTTCTGCGACCTTCCTCAACCCATGTCGCCAATCTTCCTCTGCTGAAGCCGACCGACCTCCAGACCATTCGCAAGCCATCCGTCAAACGCAGCCGCAAGAATCTCTGTCCAACCCTGTACTCACGTTACCCTTAATCTCTCCTGATCTCATATAGCCAAAGCCAACAGGCCTTCTCCCCACATCTTCTGCTCAAATCGAGCCCTGTCCTAGCCTTGGCAAGCCTCCTTCCAATCCCAACAAGCCCTAGTCCCTTACACCTCCTCCACTCTTTCCCCCGTCACTTTTTAGACGACATTGCGCTTCCTTGTTCAATCCAATGATTGAAGCCGACCCGAGACGGAGCCCCGATCTCTGTAAGCCGCCAAGATCTCCATCTATGCCTGACCTTCCCACATCCGACCTTCCTTTGACCTACTCCAGACAGAACACAAGCCCAAGCTAATCCTTGCCCTTCTCGACCTCCTTTAGCTAGTTAGGTATACTTTTTATTTTATTTTATTTGGTTATTAGTTATATTAATTATTATTATTATTACAATTATTATTATTAATAGTATGATTATTAATATTACTGTTAATATCACTAATATTATTATTATTATTATTAGTATATATATATGTAAAAAACTTATTTCAAAAAGCGTGTGAGAAAAAAAAGAAGAGAGTTCAAAAGAGACCAAAAGAGAGAGAGAAAAAAAAAGAAAATAAAAAAAGAAAGAAAAATAAAAAAAGAGATTTTTTTTTGTTATTTTTGCATTTTCTTTAACACAATCGCCACCGTCAATCCCTCTCCACACAAGTATAAAAATTCCAACTCAAAACCCCGCATTCAGCGTTTATGTTGAGCTGGAAAACCCCCTATACGCGATCTCGTAGCACAGTAGGAGAAAACACGATGCGACGCATACGGCGAGTTGGGTAAGCCGTATATACACTCTTGTAGCATGGTGTGGATGCCCCTAAGTACCTGTACAGGCCCTTGTGACGTGGCAGGGAAAGCCATTTGTGTTTTTAAACAGGTATTTTGGAGCCCCCCATACACACTCTCGTAACGTGGTGGGATTGAAGATGTACGACCTTGGTGTCCCCCGACACTTACCAAACACGCTCTTGTAGTGTGGTGGGATGACCCAATTTCCTGTAATTTCCTCTAAACGGAGGAGACGCCGGGAGGTTGTTGAAAATTCTGGTGAATAGGGGGACTTGGACTTAAATTTGGACCTGAACTTGAACTTAACCTGAATCTGAACTTGAACTTGAACTTGATTTGAACACTAAATTGAACTTGAATTTGAACACACAGGAAATCAGACTTTAGAACTCTAAAATACATAAATAGTTTGAAAATATAAATGCTGATTAATGGTTCAAAATCCTCAAATGAACATCAATGAATGGATGAAGGACTTGTGACACAATTTACTTGTAAGCAAAGATTAACAAGAATTTTGAAGGATACGATGATATACATGCAAGTAATGGTGTGAAACTACCTCAAGTTCAACTTCAACGGGTAGTGTAAACCATCTTTGAGGCCAAAGAACTTGCAAGTTCAACTTATCTGCAAATGATAAAAGTTTGTGAAAGATGTAACATAAACCATGCACAAGCAGTGAGTAATGAACATTGTAGAGGATATAACGATATACTTGCAAGCTATGTTGTGGAATCTCCAATAAGTAACACAACTTATTTGCAAATAAATAAATGTCACATTAAAAATTAAAAGTGCAATGATGTGAAATACTCACTTGCAAATGACATTAGTATGCATGAAATACTTGCCTTAATCGTGTTCACACATAATCAAAAGACTACACCTGCTTGCAGATGCATATAACAGCCTCCTGTGAATATGAAGTTAGGTTGTAGATATATACAATAGTTCTCTATGAATGTTTAAAGTCAACATACAATGAGCATGTTGAATTGCTAAGGAACGTATGTGGAGGTTAGCTGCAATGAGTACGATCCACCCAACAATCAGCATCAGTTCATAAACGAGCATGCTCATCTACCTGCAGGCAATGATGATTGACATGCTATGAATGCAGATCATAGGCAAAAATAGAAGAAATCGTAACAATTGAAAGAGTTTAGAAGCTGTATAGCAGGGGGGCAGTGAATATGGCAAAATCTTACAGTCAACATTGGTCAAAATACAGATAACTGCACCAGTATGCTACGACACAAGGCCGATATACAACAAGTGTAATGGCGCTCTACGATCAGCCTTGAAGCACAAGTGGATACACTCAACCCCAAAAGCAACAAAGTTAGAATTGATGATATTCTTAGTAATAGTCATGCGAGAAGATGTAGCAGTTCCTATTGCATTCATCTGAGAATATTAGTGAAAGGATTTATAGAGGCTAGAAGACAATACAACTTGCCCACAAGTGTTGTAGAAAGATTATCATGCATACAACAATCCACCTGCAGATAATGATGAACAATGTGCAACAGACATTGGATCATCTTGTAGTCAATAATAAGTAATCATCAAGTAAATGTATTAATCCACTATAAGCAAATGCAGTATATTCAGAGCATATTCAAAGTACCTACAAGTTGTTGTAGCAAAGAATATTGTAATATCCCCACAATCAACAACCATCCAATTGCAACCAAATACATCCTCTTCTTACAAGTGAAGGTGTACAACTTGCAGCAAATGCAGGTACCCACGGGCCGTTGTAGGAGACTCGTTGTGTACACAAAATGCCATATATGAACAAAATACCAAATGACTATAACAAATGTAAATGCCTACGGGCCGCTGAAAGAGACCCGTTATACATCTAATACGTCATCCACAAGAAAGATAGAAGTGAGCTACAACATATGACAACATCTATCAACCATAGCAAGAGATTCGTTAGTGCATGGAAATGTACTCACATAAAGCAATAAGTAATGCATGATAGTCTACATGTACAAAACGGTTAAATGACCACAATATGACACCACGCCACTAGATATGCAACCTGCATACAAGCAAATATAAGGCGTATATGTTCTTCCAAATAGAACACTACATTCAAATAAGAGTTTCCCACACAACTGAGCAGGGTCAAATATTCCTGAAAATAGCCCCGCACATGCACTGTAATATGTATGCACATAGGTACACAGAAGGGCATGTATAATCACATACCCGCATGGGCCCCGGCGAGCGTGTTATAGCTATATACGTGATGTTTAGGGATGTTACACAGGTCAATAAATAAATTCAAGTTCAAGCCCGATCTTTCTATGCGGGCATATAGGAGTCAACATGGTTCGAATCATCAAACAAATGTACGGTCGCGATATCGATTGTGATATTTGTTTTATACATTCATATAAGGCCTTCAATGCTAATAATCTAGAAAATTCATTCACAAAGGCATAAAGCCTACAAGGAACTTGATTATCTATCGACAGCTCAATAGAGTCGACATGGTTCAATCCACAAATGCCCCCCATACACCCCGATGATGACCGTGTTGAATGCTGATCTCAACCGAAGGGGTCAATTTCAAATATGCAAAATGCCTTCAAATACCTACAAAATTCAAAATCTCCCAAGAATTTCAAAATCCAAAAATATTTAAAATTGAAATAAACTATCAAACAACTTCAAACAAAGTCCATCCAACCTCCGCAATAGTTTGTATAGGTGGACAAATTTGAAAATACACTTCAACTCACAAAGAGCTAATGTCTAGTCGAGAATATTACTAGGATTAATTTTAAAATAGCCTTATGCTAGTAAGGACGTGACACGCGTCCTCTAACCAGAGATTTTGTCGCCAAATGGCACCGCCGGTGAATGATTATGATCGAGGCCCTCTGAACAGGATGGTTCGCCTCCAAATGGCACCACTACATTACGGTTATGGCCAAAGCCCGTATGGTCCCCAATGACATCAAATCTTTGAGATATGAATCAATATGATCATAAAGTCCTCGCAAAATGAGGGTGAAATCTCTGGTTAGTGTCTTATCTACAATCCCAATCTGCCTTCCCAAAATTTACCTCAAAACTTAATCCGTTAAACTCTCCTCGAAAAGCTGCGGGGAAGGCCGTGGCTGAATTTTTGGAGTGCACAGGAATCAACTCCTAATCTAGCTTAACTAATTATCTGTTTGATGTCAATGATTTAAAATATATATACTTATTACTAACATAAATAGATTTATGAGTTTTAATTAAAACTGATATAATTCAATAGCTATGTATGCTATTTTGTGAAGTTCAAATATTTAGAAAAAATAAATTTAATCTATATATCTATTTATTTACTTGATATTTGCATCATAATTATATCTCAAATAATATACCAAAATATAAAATGTACAAGATATATGATAATTGACATAAAAACATGGAAAATCACCAAACAACTAATAAAATTATTATTAATTTATTCGCTTGATATTTGCATCATAATTATATTTAAATAATATACCAAAATTTAAAGTGTATAAGATATATGATAATTGATGTAAAAACATGGCATAGATCATTATTAAATAGGCATTTTATTGAGCTCTTAGAGAGTTAGTTTTTTAATAATAATCCAACATGTTCTGAAAGATGAAAGACCAATGTTCAAATTTGTTCATTTATATATTGAGTTAATCATTTTTTTTTTCAGGCATGTACGATTATTTGAAATAAATGAATGTAAATTAACCTTGAATGAGTATTGAGCTGTCTATCCAGTCATTAGTTCTCTTACAGCCTTAGCAATCATTAGTCTTGCAGGCTTACACTTCGTTGGTGCTCCTTGTGGAGGTTCCTTCAGCTACACATCTTTGATCTCTTCTTATGGGATTGTAGATGCTCTTCTTGCAAGACTACATCGCTTCTTCATTTAGGGCTCAGTTGTATGCTATAAATCTTCAATTGTGGCTCTTTTTGTAATTGTGGCTTCTAATTTGATAGGAAACACTTGTAGATCTCAATTATTTCCTATCAATTTTCGAAAAACAGCGAGAATTCTTCACAAGAATCCACACAAAAATAGGAAAATAGTAGATAATTTGTATTATTTGTTGAAAGGGAAACGGAAAATAGCAAGATATAATTGATCCTCTATTTGAGAGGAGGATCGATCTCTCCCAAATCTCTAGACGCTGCTAGAGCCCAAAAGAAAATCTAAATCTAAGAGATCTCAAATTTCAGCCAAATTCAAGATGCCCTAACCCTAGGAAAACAAATTATTTAATGCCTACAAATCAGAAGGAAATCCCTAAACAATACCTACATTCAAATTTCCCTCCCAGTTACCTCACAAATCTTTCCAAAAAAGTTCCCTTGGCTTCGGCGGCCTGATCGGCCTATGCGACAAGCGGAACTCTCCGCTTGTTCTCCGCCTGGTTGGACCGGTCCAATGGACCGATCTAACAATCTAGTACGTTTCTATCTACCTTATTTTGTATTTTATAGGGTTCATAAATAAGTATCTTCAGGCATGTAATGAAGAATATATAGCTTAATAAACGTGCAAATAATTTTTCTTACGATCAAGTATGAGGCTTGAAGTATTTTTGGAGAAGCAATCTCCTTGTTCAAATTTAAGTCTTGCCTATCAATGCCTTCTTTCCATTTCTTCATTTCTCTTGTATTTCTTCTGTCTTTGTTTTTATTTATTGAAAGTGTAATTGATTTTTGTCAGATTTACTACAATATGCTCTCTTTACACAATATTTCATTTACTTTCGTAGTTCTTATTTGTTTGTTTTCATTCATTTATGCTAGAATAAAAAATTTTCACTTGAATATTTTCTAACCAAGTCTTTTTAGGTCTACCTCTATCTTTCATGAATTTCACCCATTTTTCGTTTTCATCTGAAATAGTAAATGTCTCTCTTATATTTTCATTTTACTTTTACACAGAAGTTGCTTGTTAGCTGTAGAGGTTTTTCGCATTTATATCTGCATGGCTTGTTAGAATAGTTGGCTTTAGAGAATTCTGAGTCAAACTTTATCTTAATGGGTGATGTCCTTCCATTAGTATTATACTCATTTTGTTAGAATTAACAATACAACAACACAACATTAAGCCTTTATCCCACTACGTGGGGTCGATTAAATGGATCTTTTTTCTCTATTATTGAGAATCAAATTCTCATTTAAATCTAAAAAAGAAATGTCATTTTTAATATTTTCTAACCAAGTCTTTTTAGGGCTACCTCTATCTTTCATAACATAAGCCAAATCTAATACATCTACTTTCCTAACTGGGACATCGGATGGCTACCGTTTTATGCGACCAAACCATCTAAAGCGAGTCTCTCTAATCTTATCTTCCATTGGAGCTACTCCAACCTTTTCACATACATGCTCATTTCGTATCCCGTCTCTAAGAGTAAAGCCACTTGGATTAAAAAATACATGTATATATTTTCATGCTTATAATGCAGACATGGATTCAACTAACCGGTTATTTTTTGTAACTTGGTCGTAAGTGATAGTTTCCTTGCATTAGTATTATAACCACCTTGGCTTTTTGGTTTAATTGTTTTCTTATGCTGCCGTTAATAATGAACTCATGCAGGGTCCGACACGTATCCGACACGACACGCATCCGACAATCCTTTGACGCGTATTGGACATGCTGAAAACGTGTCCGATTAAAAAAATATTTAATAAAAATTGGACTCGCATGTCATATCTTAAATATTTTATGAATTTTTTTAAATATAATTTCTTATATTTAAAATTTTTACTTATTTAAAATATAAAAACTAAATTCTTGTTTCCTATCCACATCACTAAATCAATTGCCCACACTTAATTCCCATTCATCGAATTTTTTTTTTTTTTCATTTCTCTTTGACACTAAAGCTATTTTCATCTCCTCTCGATGACTGATAAATGACATCGACGCTAGACTCTCGACATCCTAATATTAATTATTTTAAGCATAAATTCTAGTTAAATGACTTATTATTTTTAAAATTATACTTATTCAATTTTTATATGCTATTTTTAAAATATAAAATTTATAATACCGTGTCCAACCCGTATCCGTGTCCTATATTTTCAATAATTGGCGTGTCCCGTGTCCGTGTCGTGTCCTATTCGTGTCGTCGTGTCCGTGTCTGTGCATCATAGCCCTTGAGCTGCAATGCCGTATGTGCAATTTCAATATAGTTACAGATGAATTTTTTAAAAATTAGTTTAACTCAAGTTTTGTAATGATGTTTTATATAGGTCCACTATCGTGGTTGCCGAAGGACGATGGTAGAAGGGAAGATTGTGACCATCTGCCAGTATGGAGGAGAATTTGTTACCAATAGTGATGGATCTCTGTCTTATTCTGGTGGAGAGGCACATGCCATTGATGTTGGTCCTGACATGCTCTTTGAAGAGTTCAACTCTGAAATAAGCAGCATGTTTAATATTGACATATCTTGCATGTCTATTAAGTATTTTCTTCCGAGTAACAAAAAAACTCTCATCACAATTTCTAATGACAAAGACTTACGCCGCATGGTTCATTTTAATGAGAATGCTACAACAGCAGAGGTTTATATCTTAAATAAGGTTGATCAGAGGTATCAGTCAATCATTATGGCATAGTATATTAGTTTCAATATTCATAATTTTTTTCTGACATAAAACCTTTATGCCTATCAGGACAACAAGGAGCATAGTAGCTGATTCTGGCACCTCTATTGTTGCTTCTGCTGTTCAGAACAAACGGAAGAGGCCTCAAGGTGGGGCCAGGTAATCATCTTATGATTAACCTAGTAAGCTACACGACTAATAAGACAAGAGTTTTAAGATGAAATATTGTTTACATAGGGCAACAAAAATCAAGTCCCGGGCCTCCGAATCAGGTACCTTTAATGCAGCTACCAATGTCATTGTAGAAAACGCCAACTCCATTGGACAGAGTACACTGATAATTTATGAAAATAACAGACAGATGAGGCCAACAACTACTGCTGAAAGTATTGATAACAGGTATTTTAGTCCACACCCATTTAGGTTCATAGAGTCGGAGTTCGGATGTTCGTAGAAAATTTAAATTGTCATATGCTGGTCATCATGTATGATGGCCATGCAATTTTGCGAACCGTGATACAAAGATTCAATGTTTTAATTGATTAATTTAAAAATAAATTGGATGCTGTTGATTTACTTGACAAAAAATTCTTCGCAAATTTCATCTGCATCAGGCAAAAGCGTTGCTTATATTAGGATTTTGCTCCTTGTTATGATGGATGTTTTCAAAATATAATGGTGATGCAGACAGTTTTTTTTTGCTTGAATGTACAAAGTGCATAGCAAAAGTGTTGCTTTAAACAATATAATGATACATTCAATAGTAATAATTTCTAACCATACAAAAACAAAAGAAGATACAAAGAGAATGGAGTGATGAAAGAGCACTTAAAAATAAGAACACTCATGACATTTAGAGATCAATTAGACATCAAGAGCACTTAAACATACAAATTTCATCTGTCGAACCAGAACGCCGAACACGGGGACAGACCGGCGCTGTGCCTGTACGCCTGTGCGGGTTAATCCAGATCAACTTCAGGTTAGCGGGTTGACCCGGACTCGATCCGTTTTTTCAAACGGATCGAATTCTAGAACCCGAACCCGACACGTTTGGGAAACGGGTTGACCCTAATCTGGAATTTTTTGGTCGGGTTTTTGAGTCTTGTCAAATATTGAAACTCCTAGTCTTAGGGTCAGGGTTTAGTGTTTAGGGTAAAACATTGGATGCCACTAGTAATATCATAACCACATTGGCATTAGTAGAAGGATATCACATATGTGATCTCTCATAGAAGGATATCTTATGTGATCTCTCAAGGGGAACAAAATGCATATAAGTAAAAACATCAAATATGCATCCCCTATCTGTATCAAATGTGGATAAATTCTTCTTGAAAATATCAATGTGCATACCAAAGGCTATTCAACTTTGACGCGTACCTAGAAGAAAATTCTCTTTTTTGGAGATGATTCTACATGAAATTTGTATAATGAAATGTAAGTCCCTAGGGGGTGAACTGTGAAATAGTTTGATCTCTGAATTTAGAAACTTCAATCCTTGTTTTAGTATATTTAGGCATCAATTCTTAGGCCATGCAACTCAACAACAACAACAACTACTACAACAACATCAAGCCTTTGTCCCACTATGTGGGGTCGGCTACATGAATCCTTTTTCTCCATTGTGTCCGGTTAAAGGTCAAATTCTCATTTAAATCTAATAAAGAAAGATCATTTCTAATATTTTCTATCCAAGTCTTTTTAGGTCTACCTCTACCTTTCTTAACATAAGTCAAATCTAATACCTCAACTTTCCTAACCGGGTCATCGGGAGCCCTTCGTTTAATGTGACCAAACCATCTAAGGCGACTCTCTCTAATCTTATCTTCCACTAGAGCTACTCCAACCTTTTAACATATATGCTCATTTCGTATCCTATCTCTAATATTTTCATTCAGTTCTCTCTCTTTCTTGATAAAAACGCCATCTCTATCTCAAATATCAAATTATCTGAGCGCACTGTTCTCCTCCCCATATAAACAAATTTCTCAAGTTCACTCCGAACCAACTTTGGATGACAAAAGTTTTTAGTTAATTAGCTCCTAATCAAAACACAAATGTCTATGTGCATTATTATTTAGTTATTTTCAGATAGATAGTACTAGGTTATGTATGTTCAAGTTGTATTAAATTATATTAATCACTTGGCAAAAATACTCAACTCGTTAACCTATAATTGTGCAAACTAGATTTAAGTTGTAGTTAATAGTAATTTGTTAGCTAGTAAATTACTTTAATAATACTTCACTGACTTGCAATTAATATAAATTATCATAACTTCTTAACTAGTCTACTTTTTATTGATTTTATCTAATGAATTTTCATCCTACATTTATTTAGGTTTAGTGCTACACAAGCTCTTAACTCTATCTTTTGCAAGTGTTTATTGCACAATTTACATTTTTGTTCCGCCTTTTTCTTCTGGATCTTTCCACTTTAGTTCTGTATACTGTTCATCTTCTACTTTTCATAGTATATGTCCAAATCATAAGATTTAGTTTCATCTTTTCTTCAATTGGTGTCACTTAACCCACTTCTCCAAATCTTTTATCATATATATTCATACCTCACTCTACACTTGATTTACCTCAATTCTACCGCACAGCTTGGCTACTAATGATTTTTTGTTCCCAAATACTAGAGATCCATTTGCCAGAGTTAGTCTTTTTTAGTTTTAGGAGTTATATTGAAATACATACAACATTGAATACTGGTTATGGATGCATTTCTATAGTATAAATAAATAATCAAATGTTAGAAATTGTTGGGATGAATAAGGTTTAGCGATAGGGTGATTACTATTAAAATAATTATTGGCCGTGACTTTATAAAGTTGATTCATGCATATACCTTTTAAAGTTGGTTTAAAAAATAGTAGAAAAATCAATTTTAGGAAGAAATGGTGAAATGACTTACATGGGCATATGTCTTATAATAGGATGGTTATGTGAGGTTCATGGTAACTGTGGAGTAAGAGATAAATATGTAATGTGACGCAGCCTATAATTTTGGAATAGTGAAGACAAATTTTATAATTGGAGAAGAACACGTAATTACTTTCAAAAGTGGAGCTACTAAATTGCAAATATATTTCTTTTTTATTTGGGATGGAAAACCTTTTTGTAAATATTCTAAAGTGACTTTTGTAGAGAGTTTGACCATGTGATATAGAGTACTAATTCTGTATTTATTCTTAAGAGCATAAAGAAAATACTTAAAAGATGTAAATGCTTTAGGATAATGTGACATAATTTAGAAGGTGAAAAAAAATCTTTCAAGATAGATTCTTAAGAGAGTCAGATTGAAATTCTTCAATTGAACCAAACCTACTGTAGGATGGATGTCATTATGAAGATTGTTGTAGCAATTTTATGAGAATCTAGAAATAGATTGTACATTGATAAAAAGATTTGTTAGTGGAGTGAAGAGATGTAAAGTTTTTATTGAAAATAAATGTACTTTTAGACAGTAAAAAAAGTTAAATACTACTCAGATTTATAATATTTGAATAAAGCTTTACAAAGAGTGTATTGAGCAAAATAAAATTTATATAATAATCTTTGCATCAAGAAAGGTGAAAAGATCTAGTGACTTTGATGAAGTTAGACTTGTTGGAAGTGAAGATAAGAGTTGGAGTTAAAGATGTTGACATCAAATAAAAAGATAGAAATGCTTATTAAGTTAGAGTCTTAGGAAGAAATTATTTTGGATGAGTACGATGTAAAAAATGATGAGATATGTAATACATAATCTAAAAAAGTGATGTTAGCTTTGAATAAGTACATATTAAGTTTTAGGTCAATACTAGATGCCTATTGATATTCAAAGAGTTATGGGGATGCTCTAGTTGTTTTGTTAGCAAATTTTTTACATTTAAATGTTGACAATTAATATGATTCCAAATGATTGGAGATGAAGTATTTTGATATGAATAGTTAGGAAAGGAAATATTCATGATTGTGTTAACTAGACGAGAATTAAACAAATGAATCAAACATTGAAGCTATAAAAGAGTGCAATGGAACATTTACTAGAAATATTACATTAATTTTAGAAAATTAATTTAGATTTATCACAGGAGATCTACTATTGCGGTAAATTTGTGTGTTAAAATAATTACTTAAAAAGCATAGAGAGTAAAGAAAATATCTTCATTTGATTTTTGTTGAGCCTGAGAATGCATAAGATCAAGTACAGCTATTATAAGAATTAATTTGGCATGTATTAAAGAATTAAAGGTATATTGAAGTTATTAAAGTTAAGTATGATGGAGCACTAACTAGTATTGTAAATGGTCGTAGTTTCTAAAGAGTTTTCAATTACACTAGGATTATATCAGGTACCAATACTGAGTCAATAATATTTTTGTATTAATTATGAAGATGCTTAGAAAGGATATTTAAACTATGGTATCTTGGTGGATGTTTTTTGTAAATGTAGTTATCGGTAGCAATTTATCTTCCAAAATAAGTGGATAGTTAGAGTAATAAAAAAAAGAAAAAGAAAATAGTGATTTATAATTAATAGAATAAAGATTAATTATATTATATGCAAATTCATCGGTTTTAATATTTGATAATTATCAATCAATATTATTAGAAGATAATGTGACATATGTAAATTTTATAAAATTGTTAATAGGTAGGAATTATATGGATCCAAGTATTGACAATAAAAAAATCGTTGATAGCTAAATTTAGCATAACAAAAATGATTTTGTTAGGATGAATGTTAGACAAAACTTGAAAGGATAAATCAAGGAATATGATTATATTAGATAGATGATTGTTTAAGATGAAGTAATTGAATATAAATTTGGATTATTTGATCATGTATAATAAAGGCTGAAAATTGCACTCATTAGATGGTTAAAAAAGATCAGTGTCAGATGATTTGGAATGAGGAAGGATAGATATAAGCTAACATCTATGTTGCACTGATACGGATTTGATGCGATATGGATACGGGACACGTCAATTATTAAAAGTACATGATACGGGTACGGCATGTACATGACATTGTAGTTTATAAATCATACATTAAAATGAAGAAAGCAAGTAAAGCATAATATTTAAAATGACAAAAAATATTAAAGCAACACCATATTTAGTCTTGTATCTTATAGTATTAAAATAAAAGTAAGCATAAAATTTTTAGTACAACATCAATAACATAAATATAAACTGTATAGTGCATGGAAGTTTTAACTATTCAGTGGAAGGAATGATAAGATTAGCTTCTTCAGGGATTTGTCTTTAGACTTTTATATCATCTCCAATAAATATCATTGATTCCAATTCAGGCTCATCAAGTGAAAGATCAGCAATCTCCAATATTCCCATGTTATCAAGGGACTCAAATCCATCTCTAGCAACATCCTACATCTTGTTATCTCCTTTCATATAAGTTGGAGTCTTTCTTGATAGAAGCCAAAGGTTTGTGTACGCATAAACTAAATCTTCAGTCTATTGTGGAGTAATTTTGTTCCTCAAAATTGATTATATGGAGTATGTGCTCCAATTTTTTTCACAACAAGAGGATGATGAAACATGACCAATAAGTTTTATGACAATTGTTTGAAGTAAAGGTGCTGAAGCTCCATGAATTAATTGCCACATCTTTGGATCCATTTTTTACCTATCACGTAAGGACTTTTGGTCACCAAAGTCTTTTAAATAACAAAAAAATTTAGCAAGCTCTATATTGACAATTCTTTTTTTCTTATTTGAAAAATAGCGTTTCAAACATCTTTCTCATATTTGATATTTCTAAATATTTCTGTGGAAAAAATCTTTGAGGATCCTCTTGAATCTATTCTTTACTTGAATATCTTCAAATTATAGTAAAATAAAATAAAATAAGATAATTATTATTAAATATAGAGAATTGGAGATGGCAAAAGCTTAATTTTATTATACAAAACTATTCCTATTTATAAATTTGTACAAGATGTCTCAATAAAGAAACAAATAACTACAAAATCATGCATAATTGCCTTAATATAACCCTTCCTAAATCAACCACCCAAATATAAAAGGAGATCGACAGTCCCAAAAAATTAAAGTTATCAAGCCCCTTGGTGCACCATAGAGTTCTTCATTTGATCAAAACTTTGGTAAAAATTAGCTTTAAACATTGCGGTTGCAAATGGTAGCAATGAAGATTGTATTAAGAAGGGAAACAATAAAGATTGCATTGATTGTAGATAGGATAACAACCACAATAGGAGGTCTGGCAATGAAGGCACGACAGTAGAAAAAAAAATCTATTTTTTAGGGCTGTGGCAAGCTTTAAGGACAACAGCAGAAAAACACATCTCAAGCGGCTCAACACCTAGCACGCAAATCTCTTCTCGTCCGATTGAGTCAGCCTTCAGCCCAATGCAAATCAGTCGTTTGACTCCACCTGAACACTCCTGTTCGATCAACCCCGTATAGACAAACTCAAGGCCTCTGATCCCTCCGGTCTATTCGTAGGAAGGAGTGTAGGTCTTGCGCTCTGGTGGGGGCAAGAAATATAGGGGAGCTTATACCCCTTGCCCACACGAATAATTGAGCCTTGATCGACGACCCACTAAATCACGAAGGATGAAGACTAAGATGAGGAAGAACAAACTCTTACATTTCAAATCTAAGACTGACTTAGAAATTGAAAACACAAACAGAAATTACGACGACTTACAAACTTGACTCGAAATTAAAAGACACTCTAAAGTTGCTTCACAAGAGAAGAGGGATACAGGTGAAGTGGCACTTGCGGAGAGACGAAAGAGATTAGAAGCCAAGACGAAAGGTTGGAAAGAGCTCGCAAGATTTTCGAAGGGGATGAGAAAGAAGACAGACAAAGCTCGCAAGCTTTTTCATGAAACCCGCAGGTTTACATTTCCAAAAATCACAAATCATTCACTATTCTTAAAACATTACAAGCCCCTCATATATATAGGTATGAAAGGGGAATACAAAAGGGCACACAATATTAATTTTCACAAGAACCTAAACATCACAAGCATGGAAATCCCCCCATGCTAATCACGAAAAATCGCCTAAGCCCAGGAACCGAAGGAGCAGCCGTGGGAGACAAGGAGGCCGCACGGAACCAAGGCACCACAGCCACGGGAAACATCACAGGCTCGGAAAACCAGCAGCTGGCCGGAATTCCAAGGGGCAAAGTCACAAAAAAAACTAAAGCCCATGGTGGAAGCCAAGGAGCCACACATGGGAAAACCAAACAGCTTCTTGGGATTCCAAAAGCCCTTTTGGAAACCAAGAGACAACTTAAATGATGATATTAAAAATTATAATAAAAAGTACATTAAATAAAAGATAACTATGAACTAAAACTTAGCTAATAATGAGCTAACCTTTAGTTCAATAAATGAACTAAAAACCAGCTCATAAATGAGCTAAATTCTAGCTCAAAATTTATTTAGCTTGTAGACTCAAGAGAAGCCAAAATTGATTTATTTTGGACATGAGTTGACCCTCCTTTGTCTACATCAGATTCTCCCATTCTTGAAGAACTCATCTCCCGACGAGTCAGTTCTGGTTTCTCTTGAGGAGGTGCATACTGTTCATCCAGCTCTTTGAGTTTCTCACCAAATTTCTTTAAAATTTCTTCCTGTTCCTTCTCGAATAGCCTTTGGAGAAATCTCTTACACTTCTCGAATTTTTGATCACATAGGAACATGTGATACCGAAACTTGTACAGACGATCTTGAAGCGGATCCGTTGAATCACCTTATGTAGGAATCCATCTGTCCAACGGGAGAGGGACATCATGATTATTTTGATCGCTTTCTTCCATGAATAAAGCCATATTTTTGGTATTTTCCATTTTTTGACTGACTCACAAAAAGACTCAAAAAAAAACTCAATCTAAAAAAAAAACTCTAGACTCACAATTCTTTTAGAGACTCAACAAGACTCACAACAAAACGACTTGACTTGACAAACTTAACAAACTGCAACTTGACAAACACAACCTTGGACTTCATAACTTGCTCTGATACCAAATTGGTGGGGGCAAGAAATCTAGGGAGTCTATACCCTCGCCCACACAAAAGAGATGAGCCACCCGAACACCCGCTAACACACTAAAATAGACGATATTTCTATGACGACGAGCAAACTCTTACATTTCAATTTAAAGACAGAAAAGAAATTAAAAAATTACAAACGACGACGACTTGCAAATTTAAAATTAAAGATGACACCCTAAAGTTGCTGCACTTTGAAGAAAAATACAGATGGAGTGGCACTTGCGGAGAGACTAAGAGATTAGAAGCCAAGACGAAAGGTTGGAAAGAGCTCGCAAGATTTCCGGAGGGGATGAGAAAGAAGGTGGACAACCCGCAGGTTTACATTTCCAAAAATCACATATCATTCACTTTTTTTAAAACATTACAAGCCCCTCATATATATAGGTATGAAAGGGGAATACAAAAGGACACATAACATTAATTTTCATAAGAACCTAAACATCACAAGCATGGAAATCCCCCTATGCTAATCACGGAAAACCGCCCAAGCCTAGGAACCGAAGGAGCAGCCGCGGGAGACAAGGAGGTCGCACGGAACCAAGGCACCACAGCCACGGGAAACATCCCAGGCTCGGAAAACCAGCAGCCGGCCGGAATTCCAAGGGGCAAAGGCACAAAAAAAACTAAAGCCCATGGGGAAGCCAAGGAGCCACACATGGGAAAACCAAACAACTTCTTGGGATTCCAAAAGTCCTTTTGGAAACCTAAGAGACAACTTAAATGAATATATTAAAAACTATAATAAAAAGTACATTAAACAAAAATAACTATGAACTAAAACTTAGCTAATAATGAGCTAACCTTTAGTTCAATAAATGAACTAAAAATCAACTCATAAATGAGCTAAATTCCAGCTCAAAATTTATTGAGCTTGTAGACTCAAGGGAAGTCAAAATTGATTTATTTTGGACATGAGTTGACCCCCATGGTGGGAACCTGTATTCCTCAGAATTCCAACAATGAATGCTGATGATGGGGGCATATATTCCTTAGAATTTCAACTATGAAGGCCGATGGTGGAAACTTGTATTCTTCAAAATTCTGACAATTAAGATCAATGGTGGGAACTTAGAGAAACAACAAGCACAAGTTCCTTCAGGGTAGGATAAAGTGCTTTCTAGCCTTGCCCTTGATATCCACGATCGACTCCCTACTTATGGAAGTAGCATACTTTATCATGTGTGTGCTAAACAACTCTTCAGTCACCGTAAGCACAAACAGGACTGTAGCAGTGAACTACCTTACCACGAAGAAATCTATCTTCTTTTCCATCGTGCGCATCAAAGTGGCATTTGTCTGATTTGAGGGATTGATCCCAATGGTAGAGATCTTGGAAAAGGTTGACTTCTTCTGCTATCCAGAATGAGGCTTTGGCCTTCTTGTACATCTCCCAGATCTGAGGGTAGCGAATCAAGATCATGCAGAAGCGGTCGGGATTTGGGGGCGAGGGGATCTTCGAGTGGAGGATTTGATGTCATGTACAACAGCTCTTCAACCGCTCGTTCCTTGCTCGGTTCAGCTCCAGCATATGCACGAGGCTCAATCATCCCCGATTAGGAACATACGCACGCAGTTCCTACTCGCTCCCTCTCTTGATCCTCTTCTTCACTAGGTTCAACCCCCAGGTAGGTATGCATGAGAACCACATGCAAAAGCCCGCAAAGGGGAAGCCTTCTCACTTGCTCGGTTTGGACGCGCACGATCAGGAACAAAATATAAGAACCAACTTCCCCTCTCTCTCACTCGTTTTTGAAGAAGAACTGAATGCCTTGCTCTGATACCATGTTAAATTTAGAGAATTAGAGAGGAAAAAAGCTTAATTTTATTATATAAAACTATCCCTATTTATAAGTTTATACAAGACGTCTTAATAAAAGAAACAAATAACTACAAAATCATGCATAATTACCTTAACATAATCCTTCCTAAATCAACCATCTAAATGTAAGATATTAGTGTGATCCATGTGAGTCTCCTACGGATCCCTATGCTGGTCGTGGGATCAAGGGCCAAGGGATGACTGAGATTTAGTAGCGTGATCTATGTGAGCCTCCCATGGATCCCCATGTTGGCTGTGGGATCAGGGTCAAGGGATGGTTGGAATTTTAACAATTATTGATCTAGAAATTGTGAATTAATAATGAAAGAAATGTTGAAATTTGCCTTGAATTTAGTGAGTGAGCTAAGCAATGTAAATGTGTGTTATTTTTGCTCCACCTATCTTTCAGAATATTATAGATTATGAAGTGTCTTTCTCTTATGTCTATATATGATTTCTTCCACCTTGGCTAACATAGAATCCTACATCTCATAAATGAGATGTAAATAAAACTTATCTGTATCTGTCACTCTTAACATCTTATAAATTTGATTATTGAAACTTAAGATGCACTCAATGTCATTCCACCATAAATCATCTAAAATCCTATCTTTCACATACATTGCCTTTCCAACTTCATCATCTCAATAACATGACTTTTCTCACATATCATCATAGATTGAAGGACATCTTATTATTTTTTTGAATCTTCTCAACATAACTATAATTGAGGCAACCCGTATTTCCGCAACTGCAAGCATTTTCAAATTAGAGAAATTATTGAACATAGAGAGTTTCATACAGTGGTTCATAATAAATTTTTTAATTATACATCTCCTGCAATCACTGTGATCTAATGACATTCATTGTAAATGATTTCATTTGTCTCAGTATTCTTTGCCGCACAAATATTCTTCAAAGCAAAGATATGCACAACACATGGTGTCCAAAAAATGTGAGGATATACTTGCTCCACAAGTAGGCTGCATCTTTGCGTACAGGTGCATTATTAGTAATGTCTTGAATAATATTTGAAGTTTCAACCATCATGATTACTTCTTTGATCAAATTAAAAATAAAAATTTTATCTTTATATTGCCCTTCATAGTTTACAACTTTAATGAACATAGGGTAGTTCTCTGTTACATCCATGAAGTTGATAAATGATCTTCTTTGTTTGGATTTGTCCACCCAATGTTTAAAATTGCGTATTCGGGTATTGAGACGTTTTTCATTCGTGAAGCGAGGCGTAAGCCTTAAGGCATTTTGAGGCGTAAACATAAAATGATAAATTTTTTATATACTAATGAGTGAATAATATAAAATATAAAAAAACATAAGATATGAAGTGAAATCAAAATATCTCAATAATAAGACAACATGAAATATAGTTCAACTCAAAATTCTATCTTTCCCAAATCCTAGTATTCTTTTCATTAACATATAATTCCAATTTCTAAAAATAAATAGCAATGACATATCCCATAAGAACTCATAAGTCATCAGCACTGTCATCACTAAGGGGTTTTTCATTTGAATCATCATTATGGTGAACTGCTCTATCCTCTTCCTCCTCTCCTATAGAGTCCAATGTCAGGCATTTACTTCAACATTTATGTAAGTTTTAATATATATAGCGTGGGGTGTAAGCCTCATGTCAGTGAGGCGAGGCGGACCTCAACCAAGTTGAGGCGCAAGCCTCATAAAAAAAACTAGAGGCGTAAGCATCGATGTGCTTTTTACTAGAATTGCGCATAGGCGGGCCTCAAGGCGAGCCTCATATTGCGCAATTTTAAACCATGTGTCCACCCATCACAAACCAAAATAACTCATTTTTTTCTTCCAAACTTCTTTAGTTGGCTCAAGCAACTTTTCAATCTTAGTCATCTCTCTTTGCAATAATTTTGTTCTAATGACATTGCATCCTGGTGGCACATAACTTGTAAGGTTATTTTTTAACACAAAAATAAATGCATTATTCTAATGTGGATTCCTCGCCAGGTTGAAAGGAACAACTGAGTAAAACATTCTTGCAATTTCTCCATCTAATTATTCTATCATTTGCAAATTTAAAATTTTTTTCAAAGAACTATCTGCAACAACTTTTCCTCTTTAGGTTTATATCTCTCCATCCTAAATGGCCATTTGTTCATAGTAATATCTTTCGTTCGAATTTAAGAAGATGATGAAGGATATGAAGCTTGGGTATTTGAAAGTGGAATCTCTTAATGAAGTTATCTTCTACTCTCCTTAGCTTCACTCTTTTTTTTTTTGCAATTCAGCCACTTGTGATGAACTTATTTTTGGTCACACTTTAATCTCATGACCATCAATTTTCAACAAATGAGCTTTCACTCAATAGTATGATCCATTATATATTGCATTATAGTATTGCATTTGAATGCAACATTGCCACCGCCTTTAGAAGTTTTTCTTAATTTTTTCATATGATTCCACAAATATTTGTTATCTTCAATAGTGGCCTCTGATGAACATCACCAGCTCTAATTCCACCTCCACTAGAGCTCATTATCCAAAGAAAAAATTGAAGGATTGACACAAATTGTAGGTTCAAAAGTTAGAACTAGATGTATCCGAATAATTCACAAAACCTCCATGATTATTTGGAGCTTAATTTCAACAAGTAAATAATATTTGCATTTTCAAATCCTAAGGAATAGGGAACTGATATAGTAAAATACAAGATAAAAGTTCTGTAGTCTACCTATAAACAAATCAGCATCACATGGAAATTTATTGATGAAGTTGTGACAAGCTAAAGACCACCAGTAACAATTTAACATACAGTCATAGTTGAGTATAGATTAAAATTGAAATCCCTCGGTATACTGATTTCCAAAAGCTCCATATGATTTAGTTGGTCCAAAAATGGTTCCAAAAAATTTGATGACAAATAAATCTAAACCTAATTAGATCTAACCCTTTACCAAAATAGTATCTAACCAAAGAAATTCATCAATTGAGTATGCCATCCTTAAGTTGACCAATAACAAGATAATATGTAGTAAAAATATGTTGCTTATTGTCAAAAAAACATCGTTAATAAAATCTTAAAACCTTATTCGGCATCGACTGCAATAAAAATCGAGTGACAATCAAAGGTAAAATTGAGATAGCGTACCTACTTGCGGAAACGGCCTTCCCTGCTCGCGTGCCCTCCTTCGGCGTCGGCTGCTTGTGTAAACAAAAAATCATTCAGCATCGGCTGCTTGTGTAAACAAAAAAATACACGCGTAACCTATCCCTCTGTTTGCGAAAACATCCTTCCCTGCTTGTGTTCCCTCGTTCGACATTGGCTGATTGCGTTAACAAAAAATACTTAAACGTTGGCTGCTCTCGCGGCCATAAAATCCTTAAACGTTGGCTGCTCTCGCGAAAATGACCTTCCTTGCTTGCGTATCCTCCTTTGGCATCGGCTGCTTGCATAAACGAAAAATACACTCATAACCCTAGCCCCTACTTGCGGAAATGGCCTTCCTTGCTCGCATACCCTCCTTCAGCGTCAACTGCACGAAAAATACAAGTGTAACCCTTGCCCCATACTCGCAGAAATGAATAGGCTAATACGTACGTCTGATCGTTTTATTCAATTATATATATATTTTCATTATTTAATAGGATACGCGTATCTTTTTTTAATTAAATATTATTTTAATGGGATACATCCTTGTCGTATTGGTCATGTATCCGAGTCGTATCAGGTGCATATCCGTGTTCGACTTGTGTCTGATATAACACGTCTTCATAAATAGATGTATCAGTGCATCATAGGCTAACATCGATAGAAGTTGAAAATGTAGCAACACTAGTTTAGCACCTCAGGTAATTTTTATTAGGAATGAATGGAAAATGAAGATTTATAAAGCCTACCACAAATGGTTGGGGAATACGGTTAATGGTTTGGTGGTGATGATGATGATGATGATGATGTGTAAGAAATTTACCTTAGGTTGTTCTCTCGCCTTATAACTTCTGAGATGCTTGCTTTGTTATTTTAATCACTCAACTTAACTAGAAAAGTTATGTCATCATCGTACCGTATTTTCTTTTATAATTGATCCAAGATTCTTAATTATAATCATCTTATTTTCTAAAAATTCCTCCTATTAGGAATGCTCATTTATTTTAGAAGATGCTTGACTTATTAGAATTATAACATATGCTAATAATTTACACCTTGGTCCCTCACAGTAATTTTTGGAAGTCCCTCTATAACCATTATAGAAAATAAAGACAAGACTTAACATTGAACTTGATGCAATTCTTTTATGATTGAAGTGCCTTTGGCTACTACACAAGTACTTGTAGTGCTAGTCATTGAAAAAGAAGCCCGTCTAAAATATTTTTCTTTTAATGAATACTCGTTTACTTCAGAAGATGTTTCACCTATTAGAATTATAACATGTGCTAACAATCTATGCATTTGTCCGTCAGTATTTTTCACAAGTACCTCGATAAACAATACATAAAATACAGACTTACTACTGAACTTGATGCTATTTGTTTTATTTGAATGCCTTTGGTACTACACTAGTACTTGCAGTTCTAGTCATTTTTACTACATTCATATTTGTAATGACTTCAACATCTATTGGTTGACTACTTTTCTTCTTGTTATTGTATTAATTTTAATTTACAAGATTAAGAACCCTCATATGAAGATACTTTACTTCCTATCTATTTTTGTTTCTTGTAAATGACGTGGAACAAATAACAACAAGATTTAAAATCTTCTTTGTACAAAATCATTCTTGATGTGATTTTTGTATGTCTATAAGTCATTGTCCACTTCACTTCACTTCATCGATAGGGTACTAATCATAAGGTAAGTAAGATTTAAAAAAAAAGGATCAATGTACTAAGCTATCCCTTTAAACTTTACCATAATCCTGGGGAAGGCTGGACTAGGCTTGAATGAGATTAGTGTGATTAGATGATTTTATTTTGTTTAGTTAATTCATCAGATCAGATATTATTTTATTTTTTGATCTACATCAATAATTGGGGATTATTTGTGATGAAAATCGCCTATAAAATGGAGCTCAAATTTTGTAGTTGAATGGGCTATTTTTTATTTAGGTTTATTTTGCTCAGTGATATCTATAATGTAACTTCATGGTATTTAAAGTTATCTACTGTTTGGTTCAATGATATCATCAAATCATATTTAGAAATGACAATCATGTCCAATTTTTTTTGACATTTAATATAAGTCAAATCTACCAACATCAATATCATAACAAAACTGAATTATCCTGTTAATGTTTTTTGATATAAGCATATACGTCTCAACATTAACATGAGTCAAACTGAGTAATCTGATATAAATTTTTTTTTCTATCTCATAACACTAACATCTTAATAATATTGGCATCTCAATAACATTGAGTCAAACATTTTCTTAGTTTGATTATGGGAAAGCTTTCTACTACTTGACCCATAAATTTTTTTTTTCTGTGTGTAAACTTCTCCTTTTAAAACATATATGTTGTCCTTCAACAATTTCAACACTTGCTACTTCCCCTTATGATTCTGATTGTGCGCTGCTGGAAATAGGATCATTGTAACCGATTTTGCTATACCGGGTTTACCTGGTGCTGATTCCGTGGACAGTTTTAGACAGCAGGGACTAACTATTGTGGCTAATGTTGACGAGAGGTAGCCACTCATAATTTTATTGTGTCAAAAGAATTTATTTTATAACCAGGCAAAATTTTTATAAAGTTTTTTTTATAGGGAAAGGAGCATGTTATTTGATCCAAGTGCCTCTCTTCTCACCTCTATGGTTACCCCTGAGAATGTTAGACCTCTTAGTACTAACACTCTCTGGGATGACGTGATTGCTGGTGTGGGGCAAGAATTTGATAATGTAAAGGACTTCAGAGGTCAGCTATGTAAATATGCCATTAGTAAAGGTTTCATTTACAAATTTATCAAGAATGAAAGTACTCGTGTAACCGTTAAATGCTGCAATGAAGAGAATTGCACATGGAGGATACATGCCTCCGAGTCATCTCACAAGCAAAAGTTTGTGATCAAGAAAATGAATAATGTGCACACTTGTGGGGGAGGAAATGGCAAACATGGCCAAAGGAGAGCAACAAGGCAATGGCTGACAAGTATTATCAAGGAAAAGTTGCATGATTCACCGCAATGTAAGCCCAAGGAAATTGTAAGGGAACTTTATGAAGATTATGGAGTGAGTTTGACTTACTCTCAAGTATGGCGAGGAAGAGAAGTTGCTCAGAAGGAGTTATTTAGTAATCTAAAAGAGACATATAGCCTTTTACCTTGGTATTGTGGAAGGATACTGGAGACAAACCCAGGTAGTGTGGCCATATTATACACATCAGTGGATTCAAAATTTCGCCGTCTTTTTGTGTCTTATCATGCTTCCCTTCATGGATTTGAGCATGGATGCCGCCCTCTTATTTTTCTTGATAGAATCCCCTTGAAGTCTAACAATCAATGTAAGCTATTAGCAGCTGCTTCAGTCGATGGAAATGATGCTATCTTCCCTGTTGCTTTTGCTGTTGTGGAGGATGAAACATTTGATAGCTGGCTTTGGTTTTTGGCACAATTAAAATGTGCTTTAACAAAGCCTAGACCTATCACCTTTATTTCTAATAGACAAAAGGGTTTAGATGAGGCTGTAGCTCAGGTGTTTCCAGATAGTCATCATAGTTATTGTTTGCATGAACTCATTGAGGATTTTAAAGGAGAAATGAAGAGAGGGCCATGGTCACAGCAACAAAAGGATGCAATGGCAGATGATTTCACTCGCGCTGCCCAAGCTTGCACTATTGAAGATTTCAACTCTTCTATTGAGAGCATAAGGAGTGTTTCAAGTGATGTTGCTAACTGGGTCATGGCCAGTAAGCCTGAGAATTGGTCTGATGCTTTGTTCAGAGGTGGACGATACGACCATTTATCTTCGAACATTGTCGACTCATTTGCCAATTGGATACCCGTGAAATGCGAGCCTTCGATAGTACTGATACTCGATTCAATTCAAAATAAAATGATGGAGGTGATACAATCAAGAAGAGAGATCTCTAATACCTGGGTAGGTCAGTTAACACCCTCCATGGAACAGAAGTTGCAGAAGGAGGTATCAAAATCACGCAAGCTGAATGTTCTATGTTCTTCTGATACCATCTTCGAAGTGCGTGGCAACACCATATATGTCGTCAACATTGGGGATTGGGTTTGTTCATGCCGAAGATGGCAAATTTCTGGTTTGCCATGCCCTCATGCCATTGCCGTCTTCAATCGAATCGATAGATCTGTATATGACTTTTGCTTGGGATATTTCAGAATCGATTGCTACCATGCAACTTATGCTGAATCAATACATCCAATACCTGATATTGCTGGCATAGATTTTAATGCTTCTAGCTTATATCTACCGCCACCGCGACGAACGCCCGGGCGACCGAGGCGAAAGCGATTTAATCCCCATAAGACGGTTACGATGGTACGGTTGTGCAGTAGGTGCAAAGTTGCTGGACATAATAAGGCCACTTGTGAAGCTCTCTTGTAGCTGCAGATTTCTTCTGATCAGTTTTTGTACATCAGGGATAAATTAATCTTGTATTCCTCAGTGATGATTTTGTAGTGTATATGGCATGTGCAGGCTTTTTCTAACACAGCTTATAAATCCTGTCTTAGGATTTTAAATAATCATTGCTTAAGTGAAGGTTTGGGCTATGAATCTTTATCTTTTTAGTTTATTCCATGTTAAATACGTTGCAGAAGATGTAGAGGTTTTTTTGCTTCTCTGTGAATTTTTTGAAGTGTTAGATATGAACTTTGCAACAGATTTTAAGTTGTATTTAAGGGCACATAAATTCATGTAAATTTTCATTTGGTTTAGATATTTACTTCTGTATTATCGTAGCAGGTTGGGTGTTTGCTTTGTTAAATGGTAGTTTTTAAATATTAAAGCCATACCAATTCATTTGGAATAGTTTTCCTATTGCATTTGGAATAGCTTTCTTATTACTTTTTTTTAAGTACCTTTCTAGTAGAAAATTTTATAATTCAAAAAAATTTTATACTAAAAGCTACTTCAAAAAGTAGTATGGGAGATGTCTAAAACAAAACTTAAGGCTCCGTTTAGAACAGTTTTTTATTATTGGTTTTTTTTGTTGCTTTTAAGATATTTTTGTATTAGAAAGCAGCTCTAGAAAACAGTCATAAAGCTACCCCAAATAAAATATAAAACAGTCTAAGCTTAACATCTCAAACAAAATAAAATGTAACATGTTAAACAAAATAAATTGTTTTGATAACAAGAAAAGAGGATAATACATTTTAATTTAGTATGAGAAATTACATTTTTGTATCTCACACTAGCAATGTAAAAGTGGATGGTGAGATTATATACATCATGAGACAATATTTCAAATGAAAGCTTTTAGAATTAAATTTATGACAATCCGAACTTCGATTTTAGCACTTATGTTCGAATATAATGTCTTGATATGATAAAACCAATAATGCCACTAGTGATTCAATCTCAGTCCAAATAAAATTAAATCAAACACTTGAAACGTATTTAAAAACTTTTAAACATTAATTGAAGTACATAAAATTCTCTAATTTTAGCTTGCTTATAGTCAAATCAAGCGTCTTGATGATATGAATCTAACAAGCCAAAGATTATTTGATTATGATATTATTAAGGCATTCAAATACTGGATGTAATTTATATAGTCAAGGGGATCAATATGAATTGTTTGATAGAATGCTTTGGATTTGAGACAAATTACAAAATGCCCCTCTAAATATGGCTATAAATAGGGCCTCATTTCTATAGGATGGGGAGGTCAAGAGTTGAATCATCTAAAGAACTTAATTGCATTATCCAACATTCATCATTGATTGCCACTATTAGTAATCATCAATGTCATCACCAGACTTCAATCATCTAACTATTATCACTTGACTATTAATATATAACATTATTGTTGGATTTTAAATGTTCACTTATGGATAACCATTTTTTGTATCCCTGCAAGGGGAATCATATAATTGTTCTCAATTACATTTAATCCCATCTTCTTCAATTGTGGAGAAGAGTTGATCATTGTATATGTAATTATATAGTGTATTATTACAACCTGGCCATGTCACGTAGTTTTTGCCCTTCTTGAGTTTTCACATAAAAAATTATAGCGTCTCTTACAATTTCTATCTGTGCATATTGAATTTTTGTCTAAGGATAAACCTATACTTCATCATCAGAAATTTCGTAGCACATATAGTTTGGTTATGTTAGTGGGAAGTCAATCTCAATATACTTAAAATATTTTTTCAATGGTCAATAACCAATCTCTCAACCAAGGATATTACAATATAGGCAATAAAGACCCCTAAGGACATAAAAAAGCACCATCACATCATGATGGAGTTCTTTCTCCTTAAAGTTAATAATAGTTTGTGAATGATGTCATTCAGGCGATACCTATTTATATTATTTCCCTCCTCCACCATAGTCTCATTAAGATTGCTTGGATATTAATAATTTAACACATCACCATTCATGATGAACTTAAATCATTATCACTTTATTAATGCCTCTCATGATGTTATAATAGAAGAGTTGCTACACATTGTTCATGAGGAACTCCTTTTAAGGGAAACAAATCAATTTATCTCTCATTGCAACTTTTTAAGAATTTTTTATCATGACTGATGTAATTCTAGCATCCTATTCCAATGAGGTTTAAATTGCTTGTAGTTCATCCATATGAAGAGACTTCTCACCCTTATGAGCACATTGATCACTATAGAACTATTATGCAAATTCAACATACTTCAAATGTAATCTTATGCTAGTCATCGCTGTAAATCTTAAGGTGTAAGCCAATATATGATTTTACTCTCCTGGGTATAACTATTTATACTTGTATTAATCTAGCCAAAGTTTTTATTTATTAATTCACCGCCAATTGAAAAATTATTAAAGGATTCTTCCATCTTTCTAGGATTTGCAAGAGAGAGAGAGAGAGAGAGAGAGAGAGAGAGAGAGAGAGAGAGAGAGAGAGAGAGAGAGAGAGAGAGAGGGAGATTCTGAATGAATACTTTAGAAGATTCTATTTTGAAACATGATAAATCATGAGAATATAATATGAGGTGTTTTTTTAGGTCTCCTCCGTGTACCATTTCACTCCTCATTGATGTGAGAGAAAGATTGCTCTCACTCAGATATTATTCATTAGATACAAGCTAAAATAACTTCAGATAAAGTCATAAATGCTTAACAAAGATAATTTTGCAAGTCTTAAAATGATGTTTTAAAGATTCCTTATGAATGTTTTTCAAATGGTAATTATTAAGTGTGTATGTAGATTATACATATGTTAACCCCTAAAATGTCGTACATGTGATAATTTATGAATTATGCATGTTCATGTTAAATGTTGATTATAAATGTAAACTTGTTAATTCTGCATGTGCATGTCATGTCATATGGCGAATGTGATATGGGAGATGCTAAAATATGCTACAAGTTCTATTCTGCATGTCCAAATATTTGCTTTATTATATTTATGTCCTCATCTACTTTGTGCTGGTGTGGGAGATTCAAGGGAGTTATAAATGAAAGTAGAGTTACAAGTGAAAGTAAAGTTTTAAGAGGAGTCGAGTTAGGTCTCATTTATTTGTTGTGAGCAGATAGGTTGATATTAGGAGGCATAAGTGTGAAAGTAGAGTTATAAACAGCTATCGAAACATATGCATATCATAAATCATGTGTTGCATATTCTATTAAGGGGCTATTTAGTTGGCTAAAAAAGAAATGCATTGTAAAAAGAATGCAATATAAAATGAATAGAGTGTAAAAGGAATATTTTGAAGTTGTTTGGATGAGTATAAAGTAAATTCTTGTGAAAGTTTTTTTTGGTGAAGTAAAATAATGCAGTGAAATTTAAAGATGGTGATGACCGGTAAGCGGCGGCGGCTATGGTGGCCGAAAACTGGTGGGGGTAGCAGGTGGCTGCGACAAATGGCGACAACGGTGGTGGCCTGCAGCGGTTGGCGGGAGGCATCCGACGGCGGTGGTCGGCGAAATCTATTAGCAGTCAAGCGAGCTTACTTGCCGTATAAACCATTCTCGCTCAAAATTGAATGAGTTTGGTTAACCTCAAAAAAGAATTAGAATGGTTTACACTATATTTGCTTTGCATTTTTTTCATCCAACCAAACATAACAATTTTCAAAACTCATGCATTTGAATACTTTACACCCATTTGAAATCCAACCAATCAACTCCTAAATGAAACAAGTTCAAACAAGAAAGATATTCTATTAACAATTATACTCTCATATTTTTTTGTGTAAGTACAAGTGATACTTTGTTAACAATACACTCTGACAATCTCGTATGAAAATACACTTGAAGATTCACTCACTAAAATAACTCAAGGAAGTTGAACTCCTCATAATTTCTAAAAGAAGGTATATCTTGACTTTATTAGAGATAAAAATATCTTTCAAGTATCTCTATAAATTATCAATGAATTATATATTTTTTTACATCAAACATAACTTCTGGAATGCATGCCCTTGAGGTAGCATCGATGCAAAGCTAGTGGATATGATCCTCACTAGAAAGACATTGTGTGACAAGTATTATTTCTATTCTTAAGAAACTAGCAAAAATTTCATTTGATTCTTGGCATCACATTCATTCATATTAGATAAGTTTGCATTGAATGCATCAATTTATTAATTGCAATCTATTTTATCAATTAATATGTCATCTAGAACATCTATGATAGTTACACAGTGTGTTCATGATTGCGATATTATGATCAATAATATGCACATGCCTATAACACTCTTTATATTTCCACTAGTTGAATTTGATGCAATATTATGAATGTATTGGCTATCTCTATATTATGATATAATAAATTATCATAAGAGAAAAAAAATAAACTTCCATATACTTGGTGTGCCGTCCTTTAGCCTTAATAATGCAAGGAGGAGTTTTATCTTATAACAACAATTAAAACCAGTAAGTTGATTTTTCACGGGTGTGTTGGGTATTTTGCTCATGTGGTGGATATCAACAAACCAAGCATCAATTTAGATCGTGTCTCGATAGTTCAAGAGTTTGCAGATGTGTTCCCTTATGATTTCCTAGCTTACCTCTTGATCATGAGCTCAAGTTCACTATAGATCTGGTTCTAGGTACTTCTCCAATTTCAAAGGCACTGTATTACATGTAAATGATCGAGCTTTAAGAATTGAAAGTGTAGTATATACAAGAATTGCTTGATAAAGGATTTATCCGACCTAGTGTTTTACCTTGGGGTGCAGTAGTTTTTCTTGTGAAGAAGAAAGATGGAAGCATGAGACTTTGCATCGACTACAAAGAGCTAAGCTAGATCACCATGAAGAACAAGCACTTTTTACCTCACATTAATGATATATTGGATCCATTGTTTATTCAAGAAGACTTGATCTATGAAAAATGCCAAAGCATATTTTGGAGCTTGAAGTTCGACAGCTTCGTCAATGATCTATTCCTATTTGTCATAGTGCTTTGGAAAAACAAGCCAGAACTAGAAGCAACTTGGGAGATTGAAGAAGAGAAGATCGTGAAGTTCCCACAACTATTTCAGAACTAATGTATGAATTTGGGGACCAAATTATTTTAAGGTTGTTAATATGTAATAACCTATTGGACCGAACTGGTCTAGGTTCTTCCACACGCATCTAAGCCTCATGAGTGCTCCCGGGCCGCTCCCCCCTTCACATAGATTGCACAAGACCAAACATAGTAGTCGCAGTTTCACGCACTTATTTTCCTCTTGCTCTTTTCGATTGTGATAATCATGTGATTCTTCTCGCTCATTTTGATTCTCTTGCCCCGTTCTTTCTCGCACCATTAAGTAGGCAAAGAAAAGCATAGGGCATCAAATTTTCCTCTCTTCATCTCATAGTAGCCACCAAACCTCTTCCCTATTCTTCATTTTCATTTCTCTCAATCATATCAGTCGTTCTTAGTAAAGAAGACCTCTTCATCTTATACCTCTTTGAGCGAGGTAGACTTTTTCTCTCTTGGATCAAACTTGGGTCTTCCTCTATTTTTTTTTCTTTTGATCAAGATCATTCATCAAAAGTCAGTTTTTATTTTTATTTTTATTAATGTTTGTTCTTGTATATAAATTTGATGGGTGACTTTAGATCTTAATTGAATATACTTTCTTGGTTTTGTATATTTTTGGGTGGCACTTGTTCATGATTGTAGGCTCTCATTCTAGATTAGAATTTAATTCATAAATTATGAAATTGGGTCATTTTGGATGCTTTCAACTTAATTATTTTTTGCTTGAATCTTTTAGGATTGATTAATGATATTCAATTTAAGATCAAATTTGTATAAGGTTTATGTTTCAAGGATGTGTTACCTTTATTGTTATCATGAATATTAAATTAGGATATATTGTTTATAGGATTTTCAAGTTTTATCCTCAAGACGTGATCAATGAAGCATCTCTTGGGCTTTGGGATTTGTATCACTTGCCTAGAGGTAAGTAAATGTTGTTAATTTTGGTGTAAGACTACAATTTTTGTTAGGAGTGTAATCCATGATATTTAAATTAGAATTCTTTTATAATTATTTATATTGTCAGTTCTATTTCCAATATTTATTAGTATTGTGCATGCCATGGATCTTATTATGCCTCATATAAAAATCATCATGTAGCAAATCTTCATTGTTGCTTATAATGAATTAGAAAGTTTCTTAAAAAGAATATTCTTGATTTATTGTTATATAACCTCATGTATATAAAATTTTGTATCTTCATGCATGTTCTTATTTGAATGCAATAAATATATTCTTGACAAATCATATCAATTTTGTTTATTGCAGTACATGATACTTCTATTATAAATTATGTTGATTATATAAATAGTAATCAATTACATAACACTTGTTGATTATTTGTAACGACATTAGCACTATGTGATTATCAGTATGTTGATACAACCTCATTAAGTTTTGGCTAGCCAAGGTTGACGGGCCCCAAAGTGATGATTCTACATGAAATTATTGGATTTTCTTGGATTGGTGTTTATCTTCCCGATATGGATATATGATAAGCTGATAATAAATATATATGTATAAATATAAGAAAATATAAGTGTATATGAATTGAAAATAAGAAATGACATATATGTTATTGTGAGGTACAAGGATACCTAGTGTGATACATTTATAAACATTGTAATAATTTGACATCAATAGCTAATTAACATATATACATGCATAATAGAAGATGTTGTAGAAAATATAGCATATCTCATGATAATTTTGTTGATATAGTGATTATAGATTACTGCTCCTCTCTTTTGGTTGTTCATACTACATGCCTCATTCTTTTGCCATTTATACTTTAATAGATAAGAGTTACTTTCTATGTTTGATATACAAACTCACATGTTATCTTTTTCAGCAGGTCCTATAGGCATGTTTGGTGGACCGCCACCTCAGGAGCAGGGTTACTAGCAGTTGAATATTTTGATATTTATTTATTTTATAGTAGTTAGTTATGTTTATGTTTTCTAAGAGTTGGGTAGTTTCTTTTATGCTTTTCGTTCTATTTATATTTCTGCTGGCTTGTATCAAAATTCTTGTTATTTTGATTTATTTTTTATTTGAACTTCTATTAATGAATTGGTTCTTTATTTCATTTCCTTTGTTTACTTTTGTATATATATATATATATATATATATATATATATATATATATATATATATATATATATATATATATATATATATATATATATATATATATATATATATATATATATATATATATATATGCAAAATAGGTCTTTTTATCCCTTTATCGCGTCCCTGTTACCAGGGTGTACTGCATTTTGGACCCAGGATGTGACACTTAGACCTATAAATTTTGTATAAGAGGTAGGGTTGTATCATCAGCAATAAAATGAAATATTATGACTCACAAAGAAAGAAAATATTTTATTTCGATGAAAGAGTTTGATTGATAATTGGAATCCAACTTTTGACTTTGAACAATTGAACTGACTTTTATTTTCTAGAGAAAATATATTTGAAAGGTTCATCGGGGTGAAATACCCCCTCTTTTGATTTTGAACAAATTTTTCTCTAGTATGTTGTAATCAAAATTAGTTTGAACACACCTAAAATAATATTCAAATAAGCTTTGATCAAGGTTGAAACCATAAGCAAAAAAAAAAAAAAAAAAAAAGCTTGTATTAATTTAATTTGAACTTGATTTGAACTGTGTTCTTAGTTGAATAAGGTATCTATAAGGTTCAAATAAGTTTCATACATGTTTAGAATAAGAATTCTAAGAGATTCAACATGATTCTACCATCACTATATGAAATTCAGTTAATACCGGCGGTTTTTGCAGGCGGCTATACTGGTAAAACTGGCGGTTTTCTAAAACACCAGAAGCTTTGCGGCTGTTTTCAATCTGTCGGTAAAAATGGCGTCGGAAACCATTGCCGGCGGCCTTTTTCCAGCGGTTTTATTTGCAGATGGTGTTCCGGCGGCTTATACAGCCGGTTATGACCGCTTTTTGTACCGACGATGTTCCGAACGTTGAGCCGCCGGTACTTTTATCGACGGCTAACCGACGGTCTATATACCGACGGCATGCCAGCGGTTACAACGGCTGACGTGAGTTAGAATAACCGCCGGCAAACGTCGGTACATCGCCAGTATTACACCGGCGGTTACCCGGCGGCCACTGCCGACTGTCAAGCCGGCGGTCTACACCGCCGGTATGTCACCGGATAACTGCCTGGTGACGTCGGTAAACCGCCGGTATATCACCGGCGGCTGAAAGAATTTACCGGCGGCGTCAATCAGCCGTCCGGTATCGTCGTTTCTGACAGCCAAACCGCCGGTTGGCCGCCGAAAACCTGTAGCACCTGAAAAAAAATGACAGCCTCCCCTCTATTTTAGGTAGGTTCACCCTAAATTCTAAACCTACACAGAAAGCAATATATAACAGCAAGTTTTAGGCAACACGCCGCTATACTCAATCAACTATCACAAATATATACATAAGCACAACCAAACAAAATATTAAATGTAAACAAAGTTAATATGTTCAACCATCAAACATAAGTTCACAAGTTCACAAGTTTACAAGTTCACAATAAACATAAAAAAGTTCTACTCCTCAGCTATATCCTCGCTGTCTCGAGATGTTCGTCGCTGTTCTTCCTCTTGCTTCCTTTGATTTTCAACTCTGTAGGATTGCAGCTCTGCTTGCATTTCATTTTGAACCCTTCTCATTTCTTCAATCCCTCTAGTCAACGCTGCAACCCTCTGACTCACAGTTTCTTCAGCTTCACTTGGATCATAAAATGCTGAGGTGGATGAACTCCCCTCATAAGCATAGCCCTGTGAACCCAAGCCATATATCCTCCCCCTCAGCCTTCCACCAACAACATCTTACCATGTATGATCTCAGAAGTGTGGGCCGATCCTGATGATGATCCCTTGCCAGTGGACTACCAACTTTCTCGAGCTCATTCAAAATCATCCTACGAGAATATAGCCATAAAATATATTGTTATTATAATTAGTTTTATTAAAATAATTTTTATTCCAAAACTCCAAGAAATTTTACTCACATGAGCCTTCTTATCATTTTCATCAATCCACTGATGGTTAGCTTGATATTGATGAGTTCTTGTATGCAATTACAGTGGTGTTGGCTCCTGACCAAGGTACTCTTTCTAAAAATTTAAGATATAGTTATAATAATATAAAAATATTTAATAAACTAATTTTAAACTCTTACCAGTCGTCATCTATGTTCCGTATAAGGAACAGATCCACCAGTATGAAGAGAGCTTCCTAAACCCACACGGTCAGAGGCTCTGTTCTGCTTATTCTGCTCTCTTATTTTTTTAAACTCAGGGGTCACCCAAGCACTACTCAAATCAGCCCAAACGCCCTCTCCAATCCAATTTGGACGCTGCCCGGACTTTCTAATATCCGTAAACATGTTTCTGAGACGGGTCGCTCCTCTCCTTTCAAAATTGGTTCTGATCCTCGTGCTGTGCTCAGGCAACCACCTAAATTTTTTATGTAAAAATTTAGGCATTACCAAAAAGATTAGTATAAATTAAATCACATATTTGAAATCATACCAAATAAATATACATGAAATTCTCCAAACCACATATCTCTAACCGCCTTTGGGATCTTTTTCCAGGATAAGTATGGAGCATCATTTTTATTCTTTATAATATCCCAGATCATGTATATAGGTGGCCTTGAAGGATTGAAGCTGTAGGTAACTTTTTTTGTCAATAACATGTAATATATCAAAATACAAAAAAATTAATAACATCAACTGAACTTACTTATCGCCCTCAGGCTCAATGTATTGACGCTTATCTATTGCAACTGTATGATCCCTAGCGTGCCAACCTCTGGTGGTCTAGATGGCCCACCGTGTTTATATTGCACCGGATTTGGGTAATAATATGGGTAGGGGGAAGGAGGGTGAGGACCAGTGGATGGACCAGCTGCCTGTGATGATGGTGGGGGATAATATGGATATAATGGAGCAGCATGTGTCTGATCTAGAGAGGGGTAGTGAGAACTCGTCGAGGGAGGAAGAATATGGCTAGGGAAGTATGGAGATACAACAACAGGTGGATCTGACTGACCCTGATCCTGCTCACTCGGGGACTACTGCTGGCCCCTAGGTGGTGGTGGTGGTGTAGGTAGATCCGGTGGAACTGAAGGTCCCTCACCTTTATCAGGCTATGTGACTCTGCTGGGAGTAACAATAAACTTCTTCCGGCAAAATTTTGAGGCAAATGATTTACGAGGAAGATCGTTGAACTATTCACATCTTTTAACTCCATTTAAATACTAGAGGTTGTAGTTGGCATCTCCTCAATTTCAACAGGCCTATAACTTGACATCTCATCTTCTTGATGTGCAGTTGCTACAATGTATTGTTGATCAATTATTCCCCGTACTTTTGTTTTTATGACAGCTAGCCAATCTTGTTTGTCTCTACGACCATTGAGATATTTGCTAAAATAAATTTAAATAGCTTGACTTGCTAACACAAATGGATCAAACTTCTCATATATTTTACTATGTTTTACATCTACTAAACCATATGCAGGATGAACCCTTGTGCCTCTATTCTGTACTAGATCATACCATTGACAGTTAAACAAACATACAAAGTTCTCATCTTAGCCTGGGTATTCCAAGTCAAGAACCTCATTCAGAATACCGTAATAATCACACTCATCTTCTTCATGAGTGTTCCCTTTAACACATACTCCATAATTTTCAGTTTTTCTTCCTTCTCTCCACGACTTGGTATGAAATATGAACTCATTCACTATATATATTGGCCAAGTTTTTACTTTTCGCATTAGACCTCATGCTAGTGCTTGCAAACCTTTATCGAAATATTTGTTATCAGGGTTTTGTACCTATAAATATTTTTAAATATTATTATTTTTTATAATAAATAAGATTTAAATTTTTAAAATTGATGTGCTCACATATGATCTGAACCAAGTTGGAAATTCATTTGCAATAACTTGCTTAATATCCCTCGAATCTATCAAAGGCAAATTGCTTATGAAATACCTGGTGATAAATAATACTTTAGTATTTTAAATAAACATTACTCATTATTAATATTATATAAGAACTTACTCTAAGATTGGCTCAACTTCTTTATAGTTCAGTCGCACATACAAATTTGCTGTTTTTATTTCTAAATCATTGAGAAATCTTTCAACACATTTGCCACTGGGCTTTTCTTGCCTTCTAAATACTGATAGTGCAGCATGTGATTGTTCTTTTTCATCGAAGTCCATGTTACGACCAATCTTTGTTCTTGTACTCCTTACATGGGGCTCAAAGTAGTAGGAGCAAAAATGAGTGGTTTCTTGAGACAAATATTCTTCACATATTGATCATTCTGATCGTGCTTTATTCTTAACTTTTTTCTTCAAATTGTTCAAATATCTATTGAACAATTACAATTATCAAGTTGATAAAAATATGTTATCTTAACTTATTCAAAAATATTAGAAACTTAATAAAAATATGTCTTACATTTCGAAAGGATACATCCAACGATATTGAACAGGTCCACCAACTATAGCTTCGTAAGGTAGATGGACTGGAAGATGTTCCATAGAATCAAAAAAATCCAGGAAAAATTTCTTTTCTAACTTGTAGAGGATGATTGATATGTTATCCTCGTACCTCCGTAAAGCATTTTTTCTTAGTTTAGATGAATATAGGTCTTTGAAGAAAATGTTAAGCTCAGCCAACAGATTTAATATGTAATCGGGTAACATATATACTATGATCGGAAGAAGAACCTCCATAATTATGTGATAATCATGACTTTTAAGTCCAAATAACCTTGCATATTTCATGTCAACACATCGGCTTATATTTGATCCATAGCCATCAGACATTTTTAAACCTTTAAATCACTGACATATCGATCTTTTTTGCACTAATGTGAATGAGTACGAAGCTTTGGGCTTCATTATTTTACCATCGATTGTTGTTACTAACTCCAGATTTTTTATCCGGCAGTACTCTTTAATGTCCATCATTGCTTTGACATTATCTTTACTCTTATATTTAACATCCATAATTGTATTAAAAATATTATCTAAGAAGTTCTTCTCAATTTGTATAACATCTAGATTATGCCTTATCAAATTAGTTCTACAATATGGTAATGTCTAGAAAATATTCTTTTTAATCCAATTATGTTCAACACCATAACCTGAAAATTTAGACTCTGATAGCATTAGAAAATCAATAATAATTGGAATATCAGAAAATTTTTGTAGCAGATCATCACCACTTAATCTGGGTGGAGGAGGCGACCGCTCAACTCTGTTTTTGACGAATGCTTCTTTATTTCTCCAAAACTGATGATTAGCAGGTAGAAATATACGATGACAATCAAACCAAGTATTTTTCCCTCCATGTTTTAGTATGAAAGCTTTACTATTCTTCATGCAGTAAGGACATGCTAATTTTCCTGCTGTGCTCCAACCAGACAACATACCGTAAGGTGGAAAATCACCAATGGTCCACAACAATATAGCTCGAAGTAAAAAATTTTGTTTTATTGATATGTCATATGTGAGCACTCATTCTTCCCATAATAACTTGAGGTCATCAATTAATGGTTGCAAAAAAAATATCAATTTTTGCTTTCGAATTATGTGGTCCTGGTATTATAAGAATTAAGAATATGTACAGAGTAGTCATACACATCTCTGGTGGAAGGTTTTATGGTGTTAATATAACTGGCCAACAAGAGTACGGTGTAGCATTTTGACTATAGGGGGTAAAACCATCAGCACATAATCTCAATCTTATGTTGCGGGGTTCAGCAGCAAATTAAGCATGCACTCGATCGAAATATTTCCACGTTTCAGCATCTAATGGATGAGAAAGAACACAACTTTTTACTATTTTCTCCTTATGTCATCTCATATGGCCTGCTGAACTCATTGATGCATAGAGTCGCTGAAGTTTTGGAATGATTAGTAAATAAAATAAACGAGAATATGTCACATCTTTCTTTTGACGACATTATTTTTCCGAGTTTGGCTTAAACCGAGGAGCATTGCAAGTGTGACAATAAACTTCTGCTACATCATCCTTGTAGTATAACACACATCCATTGATACAACAATCAATTTTTGTAGCAGTGAGACCCAGCTTGCATACTAATTTCTTCGTTCGGTACAAGTCCAAGAGAATTAAATTGTCCGCTGGATTAGTTTCCTTCATAAGACCAATAAAGTCATTGAAATAATCACGGGGAATATTATACTCATTTTTAATACTTAGCATCCTCACCGCAATGGATAATTCTGAATATGTACTGCAACCATCCCAAATTAGTTTTTGAGCTGAATGTAATAACTCAAAGAATTTTTGTGTTTCTGCATTTGGTGGCTCTTCTACACTACACCTTAAATTATGACATGCTACATCAAAAATAAGTTCTTCATAGGGTCTATTTATTTGATCTTCATCAAATGTTTCATAAGCTGTAGATGAATCAGCATGAGCATCTCTGTGTGGCTCGTACTTGCCATATGATGTCCAAATCCAATAGTTTGGAAGAAATCCCCAACGATATAAATTAAGCTTCACATCATCGGGCTTGAGGAATGCTAGATTTTTATACTTCGAACATGAACATCTAAACATTTTATCAAACTGAAATGAAGGCAGTTGAGATGCAACTTGAATGAAAGTTTCAACTCCCTGTATAAATTCAACTGTCAATCCCTTTCAACCCGACAACAATCTGTTATACATCCAACTTCTCTCTTCTTGGATAGTCATTTGGACATTGAAGTAAACGTCGCCCTACATAGCTATGAAAATATTTATTATAACACATGTGAAAACATGCTATACTTTAAAACAAGTATATTAAAGCCAAATATCTCTAAGGGTCAAGCCACAAATGGATCAATTTAATTTATTGACCACGATTCGACACCATAAAGCATTGTAGATCTCGCCACCATATTATAGAATTTTTATCGAAGTTTAAGGGAGACTATTCTATCACACAAGGCATGATCGCTACCTCACAAATGGACCCGTTGTGCACTTCCATTTAGTGGTACTAGGTTGAGTTACCAGTCATCATTAGATCAACTAGAGGATGTTCTTTACATCTCCTAATGTTCTTTATCAGCAATATGATTATGCTAATAATATACCATTCTATTTCACCATCACTTTGAACAAAAGATCGAAGATATCTAAAGCATGTATCTTATTAATGACTTGATCACCCAAAGTCACAATCCCCTCACTATGTCTATTTCCACTAAAATTACACTCCATATATTCAGTTTTAGATCTACTCAAGCGAAAACCTTTAGACTCTAAAGTTGACCATCATAATTCAAGTCTAAGGAAAGTACTTAGTACATCGACTTGCAAATGTCTAGTGAGAACATTCGTGACTAAAGCAAAAAAAATATTTGTCTGAAGGCTGATCCTTGATGTTATCCAACCGAATAAGGAAAGTACTTGGTCAAACCAACTTGTGACATGTTAAAATTTAATTCTCATCTAAATCTAATAAAGAAAGATCATTTCTAATATTTTCTAACCAAGTCTTTGAAGGTCTACCTCTCTCTCGCTCTCTCTCTCTCTCTCTCTCTCTCTCTCTCTCTCTCTCTCTCTCTCTCTCTCTCTCTCTCTCTCTCTCTCTCTTTCCTCTATTACCTCTCTCTCGCTCTCTCTCTCTTGATTTTTCTCTCTCTCACTCTCTCTCTATCTCTCTCCCTCTCTCTTTCTATCTCTCTCTCGCTCTCTCATTCTCGCTCTCTCTTTCTATCTCTCTCGATCTCTCTCTCTCTCTCTCACTATCCCTCTCTCTTGCTCTCTCTTAAACTTGCTTGCTCTCTTTCTCTCTCTATATCTCTATCTCCCTCTTTCTAGCTCTCTCTTGCTATCTATCTCTCTTGCTCTCTCTCTCTCTCTCTCTCTCTCTCTCTTTTCTCTCTCTCTCTCTCTCTCTCTCTCTTCTCTCTCCCTCTCTCTCAATCTCTTTCTTGCTCTCACCCAAAGTCACAATCAACCCATTACATCTATCATTACTAAAAATATACTTAATAAATTCAAATATAGATCTACTCAAACGATTACAAGACTACAAACTCTTGCAAATGTCTACATTACAACCTAAAGCATACACTAGATTACAAACTCTTGCAAATGTCTAGTGAGAACAAACAATCACAGAAAAAAATTCAAGTATACCTTGCAATCCGGATTTTCCTTCGACACCCACGAATGCTAGGGCGGCCGGTGAGAGATTGACGGTAGCAAGACAGCAAGCCTTCTAGGGCTGCCGGTGTGGGGTCGGCGGCCGGAGAGAAGTCATCGGCGGAAGAGAGGCCGCTCGATAGAGCGCGAGGCGGCAGAGGCGAAGGCGGAGCTCGACCGAAGTGAGCGAAGGTAAGAAGAGAAATGAAATGGGATGCTCGGGCCTGTTCATTTTAGGGCTTTAACCGACGGCTTTCCGGCGGCCACAACCGCCAGTAATGAAATCACTTATCAACGGCGGTGTACACCATCGTTGTACCGCCGGTACTTTTGACTGTCGGCGGTTCAACCGACGGTCTTATGAACGCTTCTAGTTCCGGCGGCCTGAACCTAAATAACCACCAGTAGGCCGTCGGTACTACCCGGCAGCCATGTAACCGCCGGTCAAGGCCATTGGTAACAGCTGAATTTCCTGTAGTGCATGTTAAGCAAGGCTCATAAAGGGTTTGAACATGGTTAATATAACATTATGCAATCACAACATCCGTAGCACAATAGAGTATAATCTAATAACTATAACCCATCATAATGATGAAAAGTATTAGAATGTTGCATAACATTATAAAATCGTAATTATAAGCATTATATTAAGTCAAAGCAGTTACAATATTGTTATAATAGCAGGATGAGTATAATCTTAATAACCATAACATAGCAGGGAAAACTTTTGATACGATTGAATGTAATAATAATATTTATAACACAACATGACACAATTGAACTGCCTCTCATATATATCTTGTGTTTCAATACTTATTACTGATAAAGCTAGGCTCTTTTCTTAAATACTCATATGTAACTCAATAATTTGTCTAAATCTTATAACATATATATCACCATAAAATGACCAAATATATGATTGGAACTCCACAAAATGTACTTTTGAAAATGATATGAATTCTAACTATTCTCATCAATCAATAATAAGCATCGTTTTAATTTATAATTATGAGTTATTGAGTTTACAACACCAAGCTAGAAATCAAAGTAATAATCAAAATTATTTTAAAAACAAATTGCCTAATGAAATTGTCAGGTAAAAAAGTCCACATTTTCTTTGATATATATGTGACAGATATTGTGACATTATCTCTAATTCAATAAAATGATATCATTAGGTGCAAACCATTCAATAATTTCCTTCATCATACTAATAGTTCTATATGTGACCTAAGCATGTTATAATACATCTATATATATATATATTATGAAAACTGACACTAGTTAGTAAGACGACCTAAATGAGTTAGTCGAAAAAGAGACAATGAGTATAATATAATAAATTTCAAATATGTTCATACTATGTTCGAATAATATTCAACTCTTGATTTAATCTTACTCGAATTTTGCTCAAATGTTGCTCGAACCTTGATCACAATCTGATCAACCTTGCTATTACTTAATTGAACAGGATTCTAGCATTGATCGTATCTAGTATGGACCTTGATTGAAATATTTTTAAACAATGATCGAACTTTCTTTAATCACTGTTTGAACTTTATTTGAAAATTTGTATAATGCTCAAATAAGCTTAGAATAATCTTTGACGATTACCTGAACATATTTCGATCAAGATCACAATAAGTTTCAATCAATATTCAAAGCTGGTACTCTGATGTCCAACATTCATTTAGGTTTAAGTTTAGAATAAAAATGACATTTTTAATTATAGATAATTACATGTATAACATCGCTAACCTTGAACAATTAGCTAGAGATAAAAATTGAATACTTTGCGTAAATTTTGTTGCATAATTATTACTAGCGAACGAACGATAATTGTCAGAGATGAGGATGGCAATGAGAAAAAGGCTCAATCAACTTCTTGGATGAAAATTTACCTAGATAACTTAAGTCAAAATTATATATATATATATATATATATATATATATATATATAGATGAACAATAAAAATTAAACTGTTTTTATTTTATTTTATTTTAAATTTAAATTTATTTTTCATCTAACCAAACATCAAATTTCTGAAAATAACTTCATTTACTTTATTTATGCTGACTTTACATCCACTGATCCACATTCGAAGTTGAAACTCGCTTGCCATTAAATCGGATATTTCCGTCGTCTGACTGAGGAGGAAGAGAGAGAGAGAGTAAGTGTGTGTGAGAGAGCACAAGAGTAATCGAGCAATACCTATAGTCCAGATTCTTCTCCTGTTTCGCTTGCCCGATCTGGTGCAGAGTTCAGGAGGGTGCTTACCCCTTTTTTTAATTAGAAGCAGCAGCTAATTGGAATTGGTAACTTGTGGGGGCGCTTTTTAGTTCTCTTTCGAGGTATTCTTTATTGTTTCTTTTTTCTTATTTTTTTTGTCTGTATTCGTGGGAGGTCAATACCTTGGGAATCGAGTTTTGCTTCCTATTCTTCAGTAAAAGATCAATAATATGGTAAACTTGGTTAAAATTCGTGGGAGTTGGTGAACAGTGGTGGTTGTTAAGGTTTTTGTTTTCGATCTTTTAGTTGGTCCAAGGTGGTTGGCGTTGAACTTCATCCCTCTTTTTGATTGGTGATATTTTTCAACAAAATTAGGCCTTTCTTCTTCCCCCCCTTCTACTCTGCCCTTCTGAGATGGGAACTTTTGCAAAGCTTTCGAGGAGGGCTCTGGAGACTGAAACCCCTGTGATGGTTCAGGTGATTTGGGATTTGTTTATTCTATTTGTGAATATTGAGTGGAAGAAATATGTAATGTTGATGAGTTTTGTTCTGTTTGTGGAGTTGGCAAATTATTTTATGCTTAATTTTTGGTGATGTTTGCAGATCCAAGAATTGATGCGAGGAGCCAAAGATGTCATCTCACTTGCACAGGTTTGGTTGTTTTTTCTTTCTGTACAGATTTAGTTGATCTTTCCAGTGATTTTAGTTATTCATGATTTGAGAAAATCGGAACAAGCTTGAGTTGTTCCTCTAACGAGTCTGTCTTTGATGAGAATTTGCTGGTTTTTAATATTAAGGGGCTGTTTGGCTACAAGCAAGATTTAGCAAATTTTATAGATTCAGATATAGTAAATTCTAAGAATTATTTGGCATGACAAATATTAAATCCTGCTAAGCTTTGATAAACTTATTGATTATTTGTTTTGAGATTTAGGATTTAAATGATTATGCGATATAACTAAAACTTAAAATAGATTAATAAGATCAAATGTGAATGCTAAATTGAGAAGAGAGAGAGAGAGAGAGAGAGAGAGAGAGAGAGAGAGAGAGAGAGAGAGAGAGAGAGAGAGAGAGAGAGAGAGCAAATATGAATGCTAAATTAAATAATATCTAATTAGTTTAATCTAAAACTAATTAGCCTAATTTAATTCAAATTAATCTTATGTAGCATCATAATGATTAATTAGCTATTAATCTGCTAATCAAATAGCCAATACTTAATTAATCTTTTAAAACAGGAATTAATTTTTAGACAAAATGAAAATAGGTTAAAAATTAGAGGGGATAATCTTTTTTTTCTATTATTAGACTAAAGAGAAAAAAGCACTTATTTTTTTTCTTTCTCACCCTTCACTGCAATTAAAAACTTGGGGGATTTACATACATACCAATTTATATCATGTTATTTACATATCTAACATAAAAAATTTTAATATTCCATGCTACCACTAATAGATCAAATATGTGTATAAGGAATGAAATATTAAATTTTATATGGTGGTATGGGTGGTAGGAATGAGAAATTTAAGAGTAACATATTTAATATTAAAGTCGTCTATGGGTGGTAAGCATGAAATATTAAAGTTTTGTGTGCTGGATATATAAATAGCTTGATATAAAGTGATATGTATGTAAATCCCCCAAATTTGTTTTGCGAGCTCGTGTGTGACATACACTTTTGCTCTCTCTTCTCCTTTGGCGTTGTTCGATGGAACAGTTGTAGCCTTAGAAGCAATTTTGCTAGCTTCTACCTCTTAATTTATTGGGGCAGCCACACGTAATGGAACCCGACGAGCTTCGCAGCTCTGACGTTTCACTAAATCTGTTTAAGTTGACTTATCCTAGGATTTACCGAATTTGGGATTTAGCCCAAAACAAGAGGAAAATAGTAGTTAAGGAGGTAGTTAGATTAATGTCTTAATAAACAATTTTGCTTGATTTAGCCTAAACTCTGAATAAATCTTTTTCAAATTTTCCTACTAACAACACTTAATTTTTTCCTTTGTTAAGCTCATTACCACAATAATGCTAGAATTTCTTGTTTTTAGAGCTGAAGCCAATCTCTTCTCCATCATACTTGTTGCAAGGAATCCTGCTTATGCTGCTGGTTTCTTCTGTTGTTCTTTATCAAATTTTGGTTATCGTTGCCTTTGAACCGTGGATTTTATCAGTGAGGAGTCGCATATGTTGATGGAATGTTCACCTATTGTAAATCAAGGAAGCACATCCCCCTGTATGAGAACCACAAACCAAATCATTGTTGGATTTTCTTTTCTTTAAAGTTTGTTTCGTTATCAAGGGAGGAAAGTGATTATCCATGCTTTTTATTTAATTTATCTCTCTCTGGTAAATTTTGATGAAAACTAGGACTAAATAGATTGGCTTCCCGCGACAAAATGTTTTCAGACTTTTTTGGATCACAATGAACCTTCGTATTTTTCACAGGGGGTAGTTTACTGGCAACCTCCCGAGCAGGCTTTGAGGAAGGTGCAAGACATTGTATGGGAGCCTTCAACTAGTTATTATGGTGCAGATGAAGGACTTTCAGAATTGAGATTGGCATTGCTTGAGAAGGTATACAATTGCAAGCAATGCAGTTCGTTTCTTTTTTAATGATTTACTTATTAAATTTCATGGTCTATCTGTTATCTTACTGAAAAAAGGCACAACTGATGTCATTAGGGAGTACATCGTTTTATTTTAAGCATGTTATATATAGCATTGCGAAGTAAAATTTCTAGTTAAGTAGATAAAAATTTAGTCTTTGGGATCTTATTGGTCCTAAACTGATTTATGAATGTTCATTTTTCAGAAACTTGTACAAAGTAGTTATCTTATTTAAATTATCCGCCGCTTTTCTTGCTTGCCATACACATGCTTTGTTTGCAATTATGGGATGTAACTATTTAAAAATTTCATGGCAAGTGAATATTATCTGAATCCGAGTACTGGATTTACTCAGTTCTGTCATTTTAGGGATTTTCCTTCAGAAATTCTATCTTAAGTGTTTGCTTTAAATTATACTATCTAGATAAACTATTATTCATCATCATGTTCGGTGTCTAATCTTTATCTTTTGTTTGTGTCTTTATTGAAGTTACGTCGGGAAAACAAATTGACAAGGTCTTCAGTTATGGTGACAGCTGGTGCCAACCAGGTGACCTTTCTTTGTTTTTTTTTTTTTTTTTTAATTTTTTATTTTTAATGCAGTCTTAAAAGTACAAAATCCAAAAAAGATCTGATAGTTGTAAATTTTCCAGTTCCTAATAATCTAGCTTTTCTGATGTCTATGCTTTTATTGTTTTGTTAAAGCAATGATAACAAATATTTCCAGTGGCATCTGATCGCATCCTATTAAATTATGGTTGAGTCTCAGTGAAGGGTGAATGCTTAAATCTATAAAATAATATACCACAATTATGCTGTTATAATTTTTGTTAGCCTTTCGTTAGAATTGGATTTCAGTATTTTTTAAATTATCATTGGAGGTGGTGAATAATTTTTTAAGATTATTAGCTTATGCCATCTAAAATGCACATGTTTATCGCATTTTTCTTAATATTGCATGATAGATGTACATTAAAAATCTAAGATATATAGACATCTTCCATCGTTCACCCTATGTTTTGACTTTTAACTTCTTAAAATGTTACAAAGAAATTTTAGCGGAGTAAAAGTTATGTAAATTTGCAAAATTATAATTTTTATAAGTCAACAAATTATTGCTGTTTTATATTAGAAATGACATTATATATATATATATATATATATATATATATATATATATATATATATATATATATATATATATATATATATATATATATATATATATATATATATATATATTAGAAATGACATTTATTTATTGATTTAAATGAAAATTTAACTCTTAACAGGATACAATGGAGAAAAAAAATTCATGTAGCCGACCCCTCAGTGTGATAAAAGCTTGATGTTGTTGTTGTGTTTACGATAGGTTTCTTTCATTCTTTGTATGGCTTGTGGGCTCTAAAATTTCATGACCCAGCCTCTCAATGGGAGAGTTTTAAGAAGTTCTCGGAACAAATTTTTAAAAGTTATATTAGATGCAAGATAAGACATTACCTAGAGATTTCATCCATATTAAACGAGGACTTTATGATCCAATTTCAGGTGTCTCAAACCCCTATGGTTAATTATCTCATCTTGTGCCATAGGGAATTTTTTATTAAGATTAGTTGTTAGATAAACACTGCATACCAAGATTATAATAGTAGCAAAATTAGCATTGGGATTTATGGGCTCCAAAAATTTGCGTCCCAGCCTCCCACTGCTTTTAGGGAGTTATAACAAATTAGGTTCTAGGGTAAATTTTTAAAAGGCAGATTGAGTTTGTAGATAAGACATTGCTCAGAGATTTCACTTTAATTTTGCGAGAACTTTATGATATGAGTTATGATTTCCTATAGTCGCATGCCCCTATAGTTAATTACCCCTCCTAATCACAAGAGAGAACTTTCGATTAAGGCTAGTCATCGCATAAATACATAGAAATATGTGGTATCTAGCACATAGTAGCAGCATGGGTTTAGTTATTTGAAAGTTTGATATTTTAAAATTAAAAATTTCATCATCTTGCACTTAAAGTGGATGGTAGGGGAATGGATGATGGACCCAATCAAGATCCCATGATTTTGTCGTCCCAGGTCATCATGATCCCTAGTCTACTTGGTCAGAGGAGGTAGTCGACCCAACTTGACAGAAGAATCCTTATCGGTAGCCATCATCATCCAAGGGTACCTTATAGACTTGGAGTGAATATTTGTCTAAGGGGAATTTTGAATCCACCTTAGTTGACAGAGGACTTTGTGCCATATCGTTTATATCATATTGATTCATATCTCAAAGATTTAGTGTCATTGTGTAGCTTACGGGCTTTGGCTATGACCGTAATTTAGTAGTGCCATTTGGTGGCAAAACCACCTAGTTCAAAAGGCCCTGGTCATAACTGTTTACCTGCGGTATCATTTAGCGACAAAACCGCTAGTTAAAAGACACGTGTCACGTACATGCTGGCAAGAGACTATTCGAGAATAAATCCTAGTGATATTCTCTACCAGACATTAGCTCTTTGTGAGCTGAAATGATATTTAAATTTATCCACCTTAATAAACTGCTGTGGAGGATGGATGGGTTTTGCTTTAAGCATTTGATGATGTTTATTTTGATTTTAAATATTTTAATATTTGGTACTTGTTGACCTCTGTATAAGAAACCAAAGGAGAAAGAGAGAAAGACCGTTGAATCCACGAAATCCTCCACGATATCTGCCCGAAATCCAGCAAGAAATCTCGTTACCTGACTGATCGGCGCCGTTTGCATCACTTCTCCGCAAATCCGGCGCAATTCCTGCATGAATCCCGCCTCGGTTCTTCTCCACTCGCGTCGTTAAATACCGCACCAAACGCAGCTCTTCTTCCATTCGCTCTCTCGCACGACTCCTCTCCCGCTGGTCCCACGACTCTTCTCCTGCTCTCGACTCCAAACCACTGTCGAAGCCCTCGCATCCCGCGACCTCCTTCCTCTCCCACTGCCGATCTCAAGCCAGCGCCTGAATCCTGTCAAGTTCCGACCTCCTCTGGCCGAGAGAGAGAGAGAGAGAGAGAGAGAGGGAGAGAGAGATTGAGAGAGAAATCCTTACCTAGCTTAGCCGGCCTCCATCTCCCTGCCTTACCCGATCTCCCATTGTCTTGGCCGCTCCAGCCTCCTACCCGATCCCGTCTTCTAGCCGACACCTCCTTCGGCGGCTTTCCCTTCCGATCGGACTGGAAGTCACGACATTTTGATCAGAGAAACAACACGGGAGCTTGCTAGTTAGGAAGGTAGCCTTCTCCCTTTCAGGCGCTACTTCGGCCAAATCCCGTAAATCTCTTACAACAGAGAAAAGGGAAGGGATTAAATAATCTTAATTAATATTAATTAACATTAATTTTAATTAAAATTAATGTTAATTAACTTTAATTATTATTATTGATTATAGATTAATATTAAATAGTTAATTTTAATTAGTTTTAATTAAAACTTATTTTGATTAATTATAATTGATTATTTTTATTTAACTTTAATTATTAGGTTAATTAAAATTATTATAATTAATTATGATTAATTTTAAGTAATTAATCATAATTAATCATGATTAATTATGATTAATCTTAATTAAGGTTAATATCAGTTAATTATAATTAATTATTATATTTTTAAATTAAAACTAATTAATACTAATTATTTATAATTAATTAAGGTTATTTATAATTAATTATTCTAATTAATTACAATAGCTTATAATTAATTATAAATAATTAAGAACCTTTTTTATTTTATATTATAATTAATTATGATTAGTCATAATTAATTATGATTAATCATGATTAATTACAAAAAAAAAAATAAAAATAAAATGTCTCTCTCCCTTGATCCACAAGCCGCCGCCGATCCGCGCCGACAACCGCCAAAGGTATAATTTTTGGAACTTAGTCTCTCTCCTACCTCGACCTGCGTGTCGAGTCGGTGGTCTGCCCATGCACGCTTTTCTCTAGCGTGGTGGGAGGGGCAACCGGCGCGACACCTACGACGAGGTAGGCGAGTGACTCCTCGATCCGTGTGCCAATCCCGACGACACTTGCAAAGGTATAAGCTCCTAAACTCTAAACTCCGAGAACCATTCCCGGCGCTTGCAACGCGGCGAACGACCAACTCATGCACGCTTTTCTCTAGCGTGGTGAGAAGGGAATTCGTTGCGATGCTCGCGACGGGACGGGTAATCAAAACCCTATTTTCGGTGTTAGCGTCGGACCGGAAAACCAACTCATGCACGCTTTTCTCTAGCGTGGTGGGAAGGGAACCCGGTGCGACGCCCACAACGAGACGGGGTAAAATATAAAATTGCTTAATTTAAACCGGTGCCCGCAACCCATGCACGCCTTTCTCTGGCGTGGTGGGGAATAAAAGAAATTACGGCCGCGGTGTCCTCTTTTGAGGGCACCTACCGTGCACGCTTTTCTCTAGCGTGGCGGGAGGCCCAGTTTTCTGTAGTTTTCCCCTAAACGGGGGAGACGCCGGAAGGCTGCCGAAATTTCGGGTAAATGCAATTCATACTTGGAACAATTTGGAGCTTTACTTGGACATTGATTGGAGCATCAAACGGACTTAATTCAAACTCAAACAATCTAATAAGTTCGAATGCAAACGAAACAAAAAATGAACTCGAACTCAATTGAACTCAAATACAATGAACTTGGTACAAGAAGTCTTAATTTGGACTTGGACAATTCATACTCAAATTCAAAAGACTCGGACCGCAAAAGACATAGAATTTGTGCTCGAACAACAGCAGTGGACCTATGAACATGAACTGGACTTATGGATTTACTATTGAATGAACTAAATGCAGGACTCATCTTGAACTCAAATGGAATTTAATCAAATAATATGAACTCAATTAAGATGAGTAAATAACAAGGAACTTGGATAAAAAATGAGCAAGGCTCTAAATAAATGGATTTGGCATGAGCCTTGGCTCAAATTTGATTTGGACTAAGAAGGACTTTAGCTCAAGCTTGAGCACTAACTTGAGACTTGTGAACTTGGTTCGAACCAAGTGAGAAGAACTTGAATATGATTCAAAAGATTTAGACTCGAGTGAAGATGTTATTTGAGTCTACATTGAACTCAAGCTTGAACAGATGATGTGAACTAAACTTTTGATTAAGAGATACATTATCAAGATGCAAACATCAAATTTCTCAAATACATTCAAGTAAACATTGAGTTGTAAACATACACTCATGGTAGACAAGGAAGCTACTATATCCTCGTCTCCAACAAGTCACCATCTCCAAGAAGAAACATCAAAGAAGAAAGATCAAATGCAAGTAAGAAGTACTTTGTAGTGGACAATAATGTTGCTAATATAGTCTGCTTAGAAGCACTGATAAGGGAGGTAGTTCAGCATATGACACACTAATATGTGGGATGTATAAATCCCACAAATCTTGGCAAGCAGTGATGGTGAAAGATGAACTGCAAATGCAATACCCTACAAGCGAATGCCAGTTATCTTAAGGATGCATGTGATGGTCCCCACAAGTACTGAAAGATGTACATAGTGAATGTGGCAACATATCTACTACCTACAATAGTGCAATGTCTAGTAAACAAAATATTACGATCTCTTTCAAGTTTCGGAGATTGAGGTGCTATAAGTATAGTAAATTTCTAGCTCATATGCACGAAGAAGTAATCAGTGGATGTAACTCAGTCAGCTATCAACATCAAGATTCAAACACACAAATTGATTCTCATGCAATCAAGAAAAAAGATCTGCAACACATACGATCTCTTTACAAAGACAGATGTATGTGCCACATGCCATTGATGGGTAGATGCAAAAAGACTTCAGTAAATGCAGTATCCTGAAGTCAATTTCAGTACGAAAAAGGAAGACATCTACCTACTTATATGCAGCAGTAGCAAGATGTGCTGAAAAGATCAAAGACTACCATAAAATATATGAAGAATATGAAAGGTGCAATCTTCTACGACCTAAGGAAGGAGATTAGTTAGTGCACTATGACCCGCCTACGAAAATCAATAAATAGTGCACGACAGTCTACCTGTACGAAGCAGCGAACAACTTAATTCAGAAACTGCTATGCCACGCCACCGGATCTGCAACCTCCGTACAAGCAGACAGAAGGCGTCTATTCCAAGAATACCCCCGCACGTGCACAATAGTTTGTATACACATAGGCACACTAAAAGGGGAAAATACAATCTCAACCCGCATGAGCCCCGGCGAGCGTGTTATTGGTACACACGTGACGTCTAGGGATGCTGCGCGGGTTGACAAGTGAATTCAAGTTCGAATCCGATCCTTCTATACGGATCAATAGAAGTCGACAAGATTCGAATTACCTAACAAAATACACGGTTGTAGCGACCGGTGTATTTGTCTAAATACATTCTTTTTAGGCCTTCAAAGCCTAAAATCAAGAGAATTCACTAAACAAAAGGCACAAAGCCTACGAGAAACCCGATCCCCTATCGATAAGTTGATAGGGTCGACAAGGTTCAATCAAATGGAAATGACCCCTAAACACCCCGATGATGGCCGTGTTGAATGCAGATCTCAACCGGAGGGGTTCCCAAATACTTTCAATCTCCCAAATATCCATATTCCAAGGCTCCACCCAAATACCCATAAAAATCCAAAAACTCCACAAAAATCTCAAAAATCCAAAATCCCAAAAATATTTAAAAATGAAATCAATCCATCAACGCACTTAAAGCAAAAATCATCCGCCCTCCGCAAAAGTTTGTCGAGGCGGACAAATATGAAATATTACTCTAGCTCACAAAGAGCCAAATGTCTAGTCGAAAATATCACTAGGATCCATTCTCAAACAATCTCTTGCCAGTAAGGACGTGGTACGTGTCCTCTAACCGGCAGTTTTGCCGCCAAATGGCACTGCAGGTAAACGGTTATGACCCGGGGCCCTCTGAACCGAGTGGTTTTGCCGCCAAATGGCACCACAGATAACGGTTATGGCCAGAGCCAATACTCTCCTTAATGGCGTTAAATCCTTGAGATATGAATCAATAGGATATGATCGATAGGGCACAAAGCCCTCTGTAAGCTAAGGTGGATTCAAATTTGTCCCCTTAGACAAACATTCAACCCCGGTCTACAAGGTCCCCTTGGACGAAGCAACCCATGGCTGCCGACAAGGATCCTTCTGTCAGGTTGGGTCGACTACCTCCTCTGACTAAGTAGACCAGGGACCACGATGGCCCGGGACGACGGAACCATGGGATCTTGATCGGGTCTATCATCCATTCCCCCACCATCCGCTTTAAGTACAAGATGGTGAAAATTTCTATTTTAAATATCAAACCCTTTCCAAATATCCAAATCCAATCAATTCTCAAATCCAATTTCCATATCCATTGCTGCTACTATATGCCAGATAACACGTATCTCTATACGTATCTGATCGACGACTAGTCTTAATCGAAAGTTCTCTCTCGTGATCGGGAGGGGTAATTAACTATAGGGGCTTGCGCCTATAGGAAACCAGAACTCAGATCATAAAGTCCTCACAAAATGAGGGCGAAATCTCTGGGTAGTGTCTTATCTACAAACCCATCTGCCTTCCAAAATTTACCTCGGAACTTAGTTCGTTAAAACTCCCTCGCCGAATAAGAAAAGCGAGCGGAGGCCGAGACCGAATTTTCAGAGTCCACAGATTTCTGGCGACTCCGCTGGGGATTGGTTTCTCTTTCCATCTTTGGCTAGTCGTCTCAGTGCTATAGTAGCAATTATATCAATTCGTGCTCAAGATTTTGAGCCTTACAAAATGATTATTCAACAAATTCATTTGGCATTTAGCAGAGTATTTAAATTTATTATTATTGCTTGCTTCTGCTAATTATTTTTGTCTATTTTTGTTTTGTGTTCTGTGCAAGTCTCTGCATTTTGAAAGTGCGGGGTGATGTATCAGATTCTGATTACTAACCCTTGCCTTTCATTTATGCAGATGGATCTACAAAACACGCCGATGACTATCCAACTGGGACAAGGAGCCAGGATTCAGCTGGCGAATGCTATTATTGAGACCGGAAATGCCGGAGCTACCATCCAGTTTGGTAGCGTGGACTTCCCGGCGATTGCTGCAATGAATGCCGCCATTCCTGTGAATGGTATGAATTTTGGAAAGTCTGCCAGGAGGCCCCATTCTACTGAAGCTGTCACCCGTCGTATGCATCTGCCAGCACAACGACCTGCTGCTGAAAATCCTCGTAGGAGGGTTTCTGTGTTTGAACGACTGTCACAATCAGAAGTCCCAACCACCAAGAGAATTGTGAATGGTGGGAGAGTTTCCGTGGTGACTGCAAACACCACCACTCTATCAACCAGGTTATCTGTGTCTGGAGAGTATAATGCTGAAGCCTCCCCATCTGGAGGTAGGCCTACAAGAAGGCAAAAGAGAAAGATGAATGCTGAACTCCGAGCTCAGCAACAACAACTCCCTGTTCACCCTTCCAATCTGTCGGCCCAAGTGCCTGAAGCCAATGTTCCTACCCGGAACAAATTTTCTGATTTAAAATGGGTGAAAAGAAATAGCTCCACTGGTGAGCTGAAGAAGTCTTTCTGGGAGCAACGACAGGAGGTCCCAGCTCCTCCAAAGAGAAAGGAACCTGAAACTCTCTCAGCCCGGGTCTATCGGGTCCTGAAGACTGTAAAGAAAAAAGGTCTTAAAAAGAAAAAGTTTCAACGGCCCTTAGTAATAGAGACCAGAAGAACTCCGCCAAGGGAACGTCTATCTGCTGTGGCGGAAAGAAGAGAAAGAAGATATGTCCCACGCGGTGAACATCGGGGTGTGACACCTGAACCATATGTTCAGGGATCCACCGCTGAAAGGTCCCGGTGGAAAGGAAAACAAGTCTGGAGGCCAAAGCCTCGAAGAAATGAAAAGGAAGAAAGAAGAGAAAGGAGGACTGATCTGGGCGTGACATCCGGTGAGGCTTCCCGGAGATCCGCCCCCATCTACGAACAACGTCAGAAATGGGCCCCTAAAAGGACCCATAATGACACTCCTCCAAACGGTAGACACCTTGGAGAATCCTCCAGGGGATCCCGTTGCCCTCCATCCCCTCCAAAGAAAGAGACTAACTTCGACCGCAGTCCACTGGTTGAAGAAGTCCCCATACCTAACCAAGAACCGGAAATCCAGTGGCGGCGCCGCTCGGAGATCCGAATACTAGAAAAAGAAGAAAATATGGAAGGGGTAGAAAACATTGAAGAAGAGAAATTCCTTGAAGAGGACGAAAACATACAAGAATACCTCAAAGGAGAAGAAAACATTGATGAATTTCTAGATGAAAATTTAGAAGAAGAAATTCAAGAGACAAATAATACTCTGGACATGGAAGTTGTCTATATGGTGAGACACACCAATGTTAATGAGGAAACCTATTATGATGAGGGTGAAGATGAAGACGATCAACAACCCCCGATTAGGCGAGTTTATCACCGTCGTCGTGAAGCTGGGTCCACCACTGGCAGAGGTGGTCACTCCCAAGCAGAAGAAGAAGGAGAAGAAGCCGAGGAGAATCCCTTCGCTGATGAGAACGTCACACTCGCTGAAATGCGACGACAAATGAGGCGACAAATGAGGGCCAAAGACAAGGAAATATCTCAGTTAAATGAGAAGATGACTGAGATGATGACTCAAATGGGGGCGATGATGTAGATGATGCAGAGAAATGCTACTATTGGCGCCATGCCTAATCCTCCTGCTGACCCTCCGAACTTCCAAGTGCCACAAGGTTCAGGAGTACAGAGAGCTCCTGAAGGTGGTCGCGAAGCCCATAATATTATTCGCCAGCCCACTCCGCAGAATATTGCAAGTACTTCCGAGCCTGTAACTGCTGCACAGTTGGAAGGGATAATCACAGAAAAGATCAGGGCTATTATAGCCGTCGATCAAGCAGAAAAGTTGGTGGGCAAAGGTCGTCCGTATCCTGCTGAATACGACCAAGTACCATACCCGAAAGGGTATTCGGTTCCAAAGTTCAACACTTTCAATGGTAATAACAACCCCAGACAGCATCTGGCACAGTTTAAAGCCACCTGTGGGAATACAGGAGGAAATGACGCCCTACTCTTCCGACAATTCGTTAGCAGTTTGACAGCAACTGCTTTCGAATGGTACGCTGAACTACCAAATGATTCTGTGAAGACCTTCGCAGAATTAGAAAATATGTTCGTGAAGAGATTCGCTAGTGCAACCGAGAAGATTACAATCGCTGACCTCGCTCTGGATAAAAGAAAAAGAGAAGAATCAGTGACTAAATATATCACTCGCTGGCGAAACTTGAGCATGAAATGTGAGCAGCAGTTAGAAGAAGAGCATGCCGTACAGTTGTTAATGGGCAACATTGATGACAAAATGCAACCCTTCCTGTGCATGTCTACAATCAACACATTTCAAGACTTGCTCGATAGAGTGGCCAAATTTGAGAAACTGAATTTGTCCAGATCAGAAAGTCACTCTGATAAGCCCAAGAAGGCTAAGGCCCCGGGTGCTAGAAAGGGTGATGCCAACTCTACATTCTTCTCTAGAGCTGATAGAGAAAAACAAGTGATTTATAATGTAGACAAAGGCAAACAGCCGATGCAATATCAAGAAAAGCCCAAACAGGCCTACAACCCCAACCCCCAGTCAAAGTTGATACTAGGGGGAAATGATAAGCCACGGACTTATCAAGCTGGAGGCCAGAGACAAGCAATAGGAACTGGTGATAGAACGTTCCAATCCCTCAAAGATAAAATGAATAAAGAATATTCATTCAAAAGGGAGAGTGTCGCCAAATTATTTCGACAAGTGTTGAAATCGGGTCTAGAATTGCCTGAATGCAAGAGACCCGAAGAGTCGAAGCATACTGGTGACCCAAATTACTGCCCATATCATCGGGTGCTCAGCCATCCTATTGAAGATTGCTACATCTTCAAGGATTGGCTTGAAAGAAAATATCAGAAGGGAGAGATCACATTGTCCGACAATGTATTGTCTCACCCTAAAAAGGAATCAGCTCGGGTAGTCACGTCCTCTTCCGTACCCCTGGTTGAAGAAAGAAGAAAAGAAAAGAAGCCAATTAAAGAAGAACAGTGGGAGACTGCGATCTCCAAGAAGACTGTAAAAATGTTGAAGCAGCTTGAAGGAGTTTCAGGTGTAAAGTGGAAGTCTCCTATTGAGCCAATGATAGATTTGAAGGCACTGCCGGAGGTACGACCTTCTACTTCAAAACAGTTTTCCAATCAAGTTAGTACTTCAAAGTCTGGAAAGGTGAAATCCTCCAAGAGGAAGACCAAGCTGAAGAAGCCTAAAGAGAAAAAGACTGTAACTCAGAGGGTTATTGACAATTTGGATGAGTACTATCAGACTGTGAGGCGACCTATCAAGCTCGCTGACTTCATGTCGGAGCTTAAGATAGACGAAGCCGGAGAAGGAGATGAAAATTCTCTTCCAATAGAAATATGTCGGGTCATCTCGGTGACACCGAGTGCTTTGACAGAAGAGGAATACACAGAAGAAATACCCTCTGAATCATGTATGATGGTTTTGCCAATGGATTACAGTTCAGAGGAGGATTTGTATTTTCCAGAGGGAGACGAATCAGACCCTAGCATAGCGTCTCGGATGGGACATGTAAATCTGGGTGGTGATTCTGAATCAACAGATGAGTCCCTAGATGCAACAATGGCTGATTCTGAAGAAAATGCTCCGTTAAATGACTCTGAACCGGAGGAGATTGCTCAAGTGCAGTTAAGAAGCGGCAATATACTATCGCCTCCACCGAAGAAAGGGGTCTCCAACAAAGACAAGGAGAAAGAGATAATTATCAACGATGACATTATCCCTGAAGATCCTAAGAAAAAGAAGACTTCAGCCAATGGGATAGATTATAATATCTTGTCCCATCTAAGAAAAATTCCAGCACAGCTCAGCATATACGATGCTTTGGTGATGTCTAAAGACCTTCGGGAGACTCTGATTCAGGCTCTCAAAGATCCCGAAAGATACGAGACGTATTTTGCTGAACGTAATTTGACTGAAGTTCTACAAGCTCGTAATGAGCCATTTATTACTTTCTCCGAAGAGGATATGATGCTCGGAACTGCAAACCATAATCGTCCTCTGTATGTTACTGCAGAGAGCGATAAGCTGATCATCAGTCGAATCTTAATCGATCCTGGATCCTCCGTGAATCTGATAAGCTTGAAAGCACTGAGATCCCTCTGCCTTGATGTGGAACACCTCGGGCCAGATAAACTGATGGTGCATGGTTTCAACGAGAAAGGGCAGAAAACCCTTGGATCATTCATGCTCCATCTTGTATTTGGAGAGCTCCATACAGAAGCTAAATTCCATGTGATTGACGCGGATACTTCATTCAAGGCGCTACTAGGTCGTCCCTGGTTGCATGAATATGGCATTGTCCCGTCAACATTACATCAGTGTATGAAATATCTCAAAGATGGAGAAGAATTCAGGATCTCTGGTGACATTCAGCCCTTCACAGTTCATGAAGCAACAGTCTATGAAGATGCACGGTATTTCATGCCAAAGAAACAAAAGTCTTCGAGCTCCCTTGAAGCTAAAGCATCAAACTCAAAGGCTGCAAAGCGACCTGAACGAGAAGGTGAGAATAAGCAGGTGGGGAGAAAGAAGACAGTGCCGACTCTTCCCAAAATGCCAACCATTCTAAAAGGAAAGAAGCATGTACCTCATCTGGGAAGTGACACAGATGAAGATGATGTTACTCCTGCTAAATCACAGAAAGTGTGCCAGTCAACGGATGAATGGAGCAGGCAGGTCGAATTTTCAAATGATGATTATGACTACGACTCTATTTATATGAACACGGTGCAGAATGTGTTATCTAGAAGAATAGACAGTCTATCAATTTCAGATAGTGTGCTCGTAGTCACGCGTGTTCCCTTACAACATTTCAAAGAAATTATTCCACGCGAGGTGCATAAAGTTGAAGAACTCGCCACTCTCTATCTGCCTCCCCGTAAAAATGGGACTTTGCCAAGGAATGTGTTATATTCTACGGGAGTTCGTGAAGAGGAGAATCATGATTGGGATTGCATGATCCTCGATTCTGAAGAGTTATTTCCTACGAGGCTACCTAGGTTCAATACCAAAAATATTCAGAGAATGCTACGAAAGCAAGTCAATATTCCTACTACCAAGAGACAACTTCGTACAAGTTTGGGCCTCTGGTATGGAAGGAGTCCGTGTCCGTTACAGCAGAAGGATACATACGCATATAAAGGTATTGGATTTATCAAAAGAAAATTCCTCCGGAAAGAGATTTGTCGTGCCATCACATGCATGGAAATTGAATCCGAAGATGGTGATGCTGAAGAGACATACGAGGCTGATGATTATGATGAACAGCCCGTAGAAGCCGAGCCTGCACCAGAAGAGCTTGAAGATGGTGGACAGGCAGCCACTATGGATGAACTAAGAGAAGTCAACTTGGGAACTGAGGAGGATCCTCGCCCAACCTTCATTAGTTCTCTACTACCTGAAGAGCAAATAGAAGAAATAAAAGAACTCCTTTGTGAATTCAGGGACTGCTTTGCCTGGACATATGCTGAGATGCCTGGCTTATCCCCTGACGTAGCAATTCACAGATTAGCAATCAAACCGGATGTAGCACCCGTCAAACAAGCCCCAAGGAGAATGAGATTGGAGATTGAAGAACAAGTGATCGCAGAAACGAAGAAATTAATAGAGGCAGGCTTCATCCGAGAAGAAAAGTATGCTGACTGGATTGCTAACATCGTCCCAGTAAAGAAGAAGAACGGACAAATTCGTGTTTGTATTGACTTTAGGGACCTCAATAAGGCGTGCCCAAAAGACGATTTTCCACTTCCTGTATCCGAACTCCTAGTTGACAATACTTCCAACTACGACATGTTCTCCTTCATGGATGGATCGTCAGGATACAATCAAATCAAGATGGTGCCCGAAGATGAAAAACATACATCGTTTAGGACTCCAATCGGGATTTTCTGCTACACAGTCATGCCCTTTAGCCTGAAGAACGCTGGTGCCACCTACCAACGGGCGATGACTCACATATTTGATGATTTGATACATCAGAAGGTCGAGTTTTATGTAGATGACCTTGTTGTTAAAAGCCTTGGCCGAAATGATCACTTAAAAGATCTCAGAATTGTATTTGAGAGAATCAGAAAGTTTGATCTGAAAATGAATCCTCTCAAATGTGCTTTTGGGGTTTCCTCCGGCAAATTCCTGGGGTATGTTGTTCGTCATCGAGGAATAGAGATCGACCCCAACAAAATTAAGACAATCACGGAGATGCCACCACCAAGGAACCTTCGACAGCTTCGCTCGTTGCAAGGACAACTGGCTTTCATTCGGAGATTTATATCAAATCTATCGGGTAGGTGCCAGCCATTTTCAAAGCTAATGAAGAAAGATGTCCGTTTCAAATGGGACGCAGAATGTCAGGAGGCGTTTGATAGCATCAAGAAATACTTGTTAAATCCTCCAATTCTAGCAGCGGCGATTCCGGGGAAGCCTCTTATACTGTATACAGCAGCACTAGAAGAGCCCCTCGGAGCACTATTGGCCCAGAATAATGAAGAAGGCAAAGAAAATGCGCTCTATTACATCAGTCGAAGGTTGATTGGAGCAGAAAGCCGTTATTCCCCAATTGAAAAGCATTGTCTGGCGCTGATTTTCGCGGTTCAGAAACTCCGCCACTATATGTTATCCCATAAAATCACCCTGATATCGAAGATCGATCCGCTGAAGTTCTTGATGACAAGACCAGCGTTGACAGGTCGTCTAGCCAGGTGGGCAGTATTGTTATTACAGTTTGAAATCATATAAATGCCACAGAAGGCGGTGAAAGGACAAGCCTTGGCAGATTTTCTTGCTGCACACCCAATCCCGGCTGACTCTCCACTCAACGATGATTTGCCCGATGAGCAAATGATGCAGGTCAAGGAAAATGAAAAGCTACCATTTTGGGAGATGTACTTTGACGGTGCATCATCGATTAGACCAGTCCGACCTCCAAATATTGCAAGAGCCCGAGCCGGCATTGGTCTCATTTTCGTAGCACCCGAGGGAGGCATAATGAGATTTTCATTCAGTTTGACTGAACCTCGGACCAACAACGAAGCTGAGTACGAAGCTCTATTAGCAGGGCTAGAGATTGCGATCGATGTCAGAATCCAACATCTCCAAATCTTTGGTGATTCTCAGCTTATAATAAATCAGGTCATCAGTATTTATAAAGTTGGCAAAGTTGAATTGGCCCATTACCACCGACGAGCCCTCGAGCTTCTAAAGATGATACCAAATGTTGAAATAGCTCGAGTTCCTCGAGGACAGAATGCTAAAGCAGATTGCTTAGCAAAACTGGCTAAGGAAATGACGAACATCAATGAGGAGAGTCCTATATTCATTGGAGTTTACACTCGTAGGATCTTGGAGCCCGCTCTATTACAATTCCCGAGGGCAGAAGGAATTCCAGATTCAAGTCAGCAGGATGAAACTCCAGGTGACCCTCAACCTCTCCATCAGATCGTTATGGAGAATTATCCAGAAGAATATCATGTGGCCAAGAGACGTAAAGCTAGTCAAGCTTCAGAATCGTGGTGGCATTGTTTAGATATTGAAGTCGAAAATGATTGGAGACAGCCATTCATTGACTATTCAAGGAAAACAAACTCCCGACAGAAAAGTCTATGGCTGCACAAATTAGAAAAAGGGCATTGCGATACGCATTTGTAAATGACACGCTATACAGGCGAGCTTTTGATCAAATGTGGCTAAGGTGCCTAGGGACCAGAGAAGCTGATAAAGTGGTAGCAGAAATCCACGAAGGGCTTTGCGGAGCACATCAGTCAGGTCCTAAAATGGCCGCTAAAATCAAGAGAATGGGTTATTATTGGCCAACTATGGTCAGGGATTGTATTGACCACGCTAAGAGGTGCCACGAGTGTCAAATCCACGGTGATGTTATACATCAGCCGCCAAATCCACTACACCCAACAATAGCATCTTGGCCATTTGAATGTTGGGGCACTGACATTATCGGGCCAATAGATCCACCGTCATCAGCGGGACACCGCTTTATTCTGGCAGCAACGGACTACTTCTCCAAATGGGCAGAAGCAGCTCCATTCAGAGAGGTCACATCGGAGCATGTGATCAATTTCTTTACCCACAATGTCGTCTACAGATTTGGTGTGCCACGCCGCATAATCTCAGACAACGGTACTGCTTTCAAAAGTACAAAAATTTATAAGTTTGTTGATCGGCACAAAATCGATTGGCGATATTCCTCCATATACAATCCAAGGGCGAATGGATTGACGGAAGCCTTCAACAAGACGCTGGTGAAATTGTTGAAGAAGATCCTTGCCAAGAATAAAAGAGAGTGGCATACGAAGATGGTAGAAGCTCTATGGGCCTATCGTACGACCTACAAAACACCAACGAAAGCCACTCCTTATTCATTGGTGTTCGGTGTTGAAGCCGTATTACCATTGAAATCGAACTTCCATCACTCCGGGTAGCAATCCAGAATGATCTCACTCAAGAGCAAAATGCCCGTCTCAGAATGGAAGAGCTCGACGCACTTGATGAACTCAGGTTACAAGCTCAACAAAACTTGGAAATCTACCGAGGAAGAATGGCAAAGTCCTTTGATCGAATGGTGCGTCCTCGATCATTTCAAGAAGGGGAATTGGTCCTGGTGCTGAGAAGACCAATCATCCCACATAGAAAAATTGGTGGCAAGTTCGTATCCAATTGGGAAGGCCCCTTTGTCATCGAGAAAGTGTACCAAGGAGGAGCATATCAGTTGATTGATCTGAACGGTTAGAGGCCTATGCCGCCAATCAACGGTCGACATTTAAAGAAGTATCATGCATAAAATATTATGTCTAATGTATTTTGTGATGACCAAAATTTTATATGCATATTTATCAATGCATGTTTACTTATATTTTGAAATTCTCTTGTATAGCAAGAATGCGTTTCAAAATCTCCCATCAGACTGGGGGCATTTTAAATATTTATTCGGGTCGACATCGCGCTGCATGCCGAGATCCCCGAATAAATATTTAAAATCTCAAAATAGAAAAGCCTATCCAAAATGTCTCTGCGAGACAGGGGGCATTTTAAATATTCATTTGGGTCGACATCGTGCTGCACGTCGAGATCCCCAAATGAATATTTAAAATTTTATATTCCAAATTTATTCCATTCTAAAATGTCCCTGCGAGACAGGGGGCATTTTAAATATTTATTCGGGTCGACATCGCGCTGCATGCCGAGATCCCCGAATAAATATTTAAAATTATCAATCCAAATGTTATTTTGTGCTAAAGAATACAAAGATTTCTTTTTCAAAGTCTATGCAGGTGATCTTTTAAAAGTTAGAGACACCTTCTCCAACAAACCAAGACTCAAAGGTCAAGAAAAAGACTTTTGTGGCTACACACTCCTACAAAATCGAGCCGAAGATGCTTAAAGTCTTTCGACAGCCTGAAGCTTAAGGTCCGAATGGGTGTAAAAGGTCGGATCCAACAAGCCCAAATATGGCCGGATCGCTGGCAGCTCCGTCTACTCAACAAGCCATAAGAAAGGCCGTAGTAGCGGAACCCCCACTTCGTCAACCCGTCAGTAGGAACTGTAGGAAGAACGAAGGCCAATTTTGTCACGACCCGACCCGACGGGGACGGATCCCGCCCGAGCCGGATCGCGACGAGAGACTTCTATATCCAGGATCTGGCTTTGGATTAGGTTACTGAACTGATCTTCCAAATTCTTAACTCAACAGAAAAACACAGAACAACAGAGCTACTAAAACATCAAATGCAGCGGAACAAAACATCTATCTTTTCATTTCCTCAAAATAATCATCTACAGAACAGTACATGGCTTTCGACAGAAAGAAAGACAGAACAGGAAAGCCATGACTGTACAAAAATCAACAAGTACAAAAGTACCAAATCGGATCAGACTCTGAAACTAATCCTGGACCTCCTTGCCCTTCCCAGAACCTGAAAACCACCAGAAAGCAAGGGTGAGCTCAACAGCTCAGCAAAGCAACAAACCACCAATCTAAATTCTCAGAAACCAAAACCAAACTCATCAGACAGAAATCAGATCAGAAATCAGAACAGAATCGGAAATCAGAACTTATACGGACAGATATCAAATCAGAATCAGAATCGTACAGATCAGATCACAGAACAGAATAAACTCAGCACATATCAGAATCATACAGAAATCAGAATCAGATAATAGCGGATATCAGATATTTAATTCATAGCTAAATGTGCCCCCGGCACCAGGATAATAGCTGAGTAATTAATAGCTAAACTAAACTGAACAGAATCACTACGGATTCTAACCCTTATGTCTCCCTTGTGCTCACGGCACCAAAAATTCGCTGAATAATTAATAGCTAAGCTAAATGTGCTCACAGCACCTGAATAATAGAATTCACGGATCCGGAATATAACTGATATTTCTCCAACTTGAGCTCATCTAAAATTTCCCGTTTCACTAACTGAATCTCATAGGATCCAGGCCCCTTATAGCTCCCTTTTATAGCTTATACACATAGCATTTCAATTCAGAAGAAATTCGGACAATTCAGAAATTACCCGAAAATCGGGCAGCACAACGGCAGTATACAGAATTTACACAAAAATTCCTGCAAAGAAAATTTACCGAATTCGCACAGAACATAGATAATCACATTCCAGAACATTTATTCTACTGCACAGAGAATTTACGATTTCACAGAAAATTCCGGTCGACTAAAAACACAGTCGAATCAAAAACACCCGGACGAAAATCTTCAAAATATAGTCAAAACGTGCACACCCGGCACGGCAACGATATACAGAAACTTACGCGGTAAAAACTGAACCAATCGAAAGATACGGACGAAAAACCGTAACGAAAACTAAATCCGGACAGAAAAATACCGCCAACCTCGACGGAACTGAAAATTGAGAAAGACGGATTGTGCCTTACCTCGAGCACAGCAAATTCCTCAACAGTCACTTCGATCGAAAACGGCTCCGCGTCTTCCCGAAATCAACTTTTCCAAAACCTTCTTTTTCTCTCTCCTCAGAGCTGAAATCAGATATTTATTTTTTTATTTTCTCTCTCTTCAAATCGACTGAAATCAGCTTTATAATACACAGATCGGCCCGGCCGATCGTCCAGATCGGCCTGGACGATCAGACCAAAATCCCATCGTCCAGGGACGATTTTTCAGGACGATGTTTACTATTCATAGGCGATAAAAACCTCTACTCACTGACTTGTGCCATCCACAGATCGTCCCGGGACGATACCTCGATCGGCCTGGACGATCCCTACAGGAAAACACTTAGAGCAATTTCTGGGCAAAATCTGGAGCTGAAAATACACTGATCGTCCCAGGACGATCCCAGATCGGCCTGGACGATACTGGAGCAGTTTGAAATATTACAATCTCCCCAACTCAGAAAAATGTCGTCCTCGACATTATCCAATCCAAACTCAGTCAAAACAAGTACGGGTACGACCGTCTCATATCAGACTCCTTTTCCCAAGTTGCTTCCCGTGCAGTCCGGTGCTTCCACGGGACTTTAACCATCGGAATCTCTTTATTTCTTAACTTGCGGACGTCGTACGCTAAAATCAATTCTGGCTCTTCCTTGTACGCCAGATTCTCCTGAATCTCAACCTCGTCAGCTGATACCTTCTTCCCAGAGTCGGATACCCACTTCCTCAGAGTGGATACATAAAACACATTATGCACATCAGGCATAGAATCAGAAAGCAATAGGCGATAAGCAGATTTTCCAATTCTTTCCAAAATCTCAAATGGTCCAACATACCTTGGACTAAGCTTGCTTACCTGACCAAATCTGCTCACACCTTTCATCGGGCTGACTTTGACATACACAAAGTCACCGACCTGAAACTCAACAAATCTGTGCTTCTGATTATAATACTTCTGCTGACGATCTTGAGCGGCTTTCAATCTCTCTCTTATCAAATGAATCTTCTGAGCAGTTTCATCAGCAAAAGTGGCACCCAAAGTCTGTCTATCTCCGACCTCCGTCAGAGTCAAAGGAGTACGGCACTTCCTGCCATACAGAGCCTCGTACGGTGCCATACCGATACTGGACTGAAAACTGTTGTTATAGGCAAACTCAATCAGCGGAATATGATCTTCCCAGCTTCCGCTAAAGTCCAGAACACAAAGTCTCAACAGATCTTCCAATACCTGAATAGTCCTCTCAGACTGTCCGTCGGTCTGAGGATGAAAGGCTGTACTGAAATGCAATTTCGTACCCAAGCCTTGCTGAATGCCTTTCCAAAGTCTGGAAGTAAAACGTCCATCTCGATCAGATACAATCACACGAGGCACACCGTGCAATCTGACTATCTCTTTCACATATATCTGTGCCAAGCGTTCAACTGAATCCGTCTGTCTGATCGGAAGAAAATGGGCTGACTTTGTCAATCGATCCACAACTACCCAAATAGCATCATGTCCTTGTCGTGATCGAGGGAAACCCATAGCAAAATCCATCGTTACCTCCTCCCATTTCCACTCAGGGATAGGCAACGACTGCAACAGTCCACTTGGTCGCTGATGCTCTGCCTTCACCAACTGACAGGCTTCGCATCTCGACACAAACTCCGCCACATCCTTCTTCATCCCAGGCCACCAGAACAAAAGCTTCATATCAGCGTACATCTTACCACTGCCTGGATGAACAGTGTAGCCTGAATGATGAGATTCATACAGAATCTCCCGCCTCAAATCTCCAAACACAGGTACCCACAACCTGTTCTTACAGAAAATAGCACCAGAATCAGAAATTCGAAGTTCAGGAGTCTTACCAGATCCAATCTGAGCTAGCAACTTCGAATAATCAGAATCTGACTTCTGGGCTTCTTGAATCCTTGCTTCTAAAGAAGACTGAATACTCATCTGAGCCAACTCCAAATCACTGGAGGAAATCACCTCCAACTGCAATCGCTCCATTTCTCGAATCAGAAAGTCATCACAGGTAAGCTGAATACCTGAGAATCCAGAAGACTTCCTGCTCAAAGCATCTGCTACCACATTCGCCTTCCCAGGCTGATACTGAATAGTCAGGTCATAGTCCTTGATCAACTCGAGCCACCTCCTCTGTCTCAGATTCAAATCCTTCTGAGTAAAAATGTACTTCAGGCTCTTATGATCAGTAAACATCTCACATCTGACGCCATACAGGTAATGCCGCCAAATCTTCAAAGCAAAAACAACTGCAGCTAACTCCAGATCATGCGTCGGGTAATTCTTCTCATGTGGTTTCAACTGTCTCGAAGCATAAGCAATTACCTGACCATGCTGCATCAGGACACATCCCAGTCCTTTCAGTGAAGCATCACTGAACACCTGAAAACCTTCCGTACCTGACGGAAGCGCCAACACTGGAGCTGAAGTCAAACAATCCTTCAATCTCTGAAAACTAGCTTCACACTCCGGTGTCCAAACAAAAGGAACTGACTTCTGAGTCAGTCTCGTCAGAGGAGTCGAAATCTGTGAAAATCCTTTCACAAATTTCCTGTAATACCCGGCCATGCCTAAGAAACTACGTACCTCAAATACCGTAGTCGGCCTTGGCCAATCAGCAACTGCCTGAATCTTCTGGGGATCTACAGAAATACCTTCTCCGCTAATCACATGCCCCAGAAATGAAATGCTCTTCAGCCAGAATTCGCACTTGGAGAACTTGGCATACAGCTGATGCCTCCTCAGAGTCTCCAATACAATCCTCAAATGTCTGGCATGCTCATCCTCAGAAGCAGAATATACCAGAATATCGTCAATGAAGACGATCACGAACTGATCCAAGAACTCCCTGAATACTCGGTTCATCAGATCCATGAAAATCGCAAGCGCATTGGTTACCCCAAAAGGCATAACCAAGAACTCGTAGTGCCCATACCGAGTACTGAAAGCTGTCTTCACCACATCAGATTCCTTCACCTTCACCTGATAATATCCGGATCTCAAATCAATCTTCGAAAATACCGAAGATCCGGAAAGCTGGTCAAACAAGTCGTCAATCCGAGGCAAAGGATACTTGTTCTTGATCGTGGCCTTGTTCAAATCTCTGTAATCAATACACATACGGAGTGTACCGTCCTTCTTCTTCACAAACAGAACAGGTGCTCCCCAAGGAGAAACACTAGGACGTACAAATCCTCTGTCAACCAACTCCTGAAGCTGAACTTTCAACTCAGAAAGTTCTTTCGGTGCCATCCTGTACGGAGCTTTCGATATAGGAGCTGTACCCGGAAAAACATCGATAGAGAACTCCACATCTCTATCCGGAGGTAAACCAACCAACTCCTCAGGAAAAACATCCACAAACTCCCGTACCACAGGGATCTCAGAAACAGAACCAACCTTCAGGTTCAAATCCCGCACCGAAGCCAAAAATACTGGATATCCTTTCTTCCACATTCTGCTCACCTCTAACGCAGAAATCAGACTGGAGAGAACACCTCGTAATCCCTGAAATACAACTCTCTTTCCAGCCACAAGCAAACTCACTTGCTTCTTCAGACAGTCAATCTGGGCCTCATATTGACTCAACCAATCCATTCCCAAAATCACATCATACGAAGAAATCGGCAATCGAATCAAACTCGATTTCCACTTCTTGCCAGAAATCTCGATCTCACACAAACAAAACTGTCGAGCAATCAATGGATTCCCAGCCGGTAAAATCACAGACAAAGAAACCGGTAAAACCATCGAATCCAAATGTAAAAGCTCAAAACAATGCTCGGACAGAAAAGAATGACTCGCTCCAGAGTCAAACAAAACACGACAGGGCTGATCAGAAATGTAAACCGTACCTGTCACAACATCGGGAGCATCTCGAGCCTCCTGCTGACTCAAACTGTAAACTCGTGGCTGAACTGGAACAGGAGCTGAAGCAACAGAACTACTCTGCTCCCTCTGAATCGTAGGTGGTCTCCGTGGTGCAGAGCTAGAACCACCACCTCTACCAGCAAATCCCTCAGGGCGTGGAGGAACAGTCCTCGGTCTTCCTGCTGCTGAACCAACAGGTCTGACGAAGCCCTCAGATCGCTGCTCAAATCCCATCTGTGGACATTCTGCAATCCTATGTCCCGGCTGACCACATCTGAAACAAAGACCAGCTATCCTGTAGCACTGGCCATGGTGTCGCCGTCCACAACTCTGGCACACAGGTGCCGAACTGACAGATCCAGAACCAGTCGTACTGGTAGCAGTACCAGACGATCCTCCGCTCTTTCTGGAATCTCCAGATCCAGAACCAGGAACAAATCTCCTCTTCCCAGAGGAACCACTGCCAGAAGTATCACCTCCAAACCTCTTCCTACTCGCAGACCACCGCTGCTGAGTAGTCGTCATGTCGTTCTCAATCAGACGAGCTCGCTCCACAAGCTCAGAGAAATCAGAAATCCGGAACGGTATCAAAGGCTGCCTCAAAGTGTCTCGTAAGCCTCTCAGAAATCGGTAACACCTCTCAGCAGAAGTGCTAACCAGCTGCGGAGCGTACCTGGCTAATGCAGTAAACTCAGCCTCGTACTGCATCACCGTCTTGCTCCCCTGAACCAGCCTCAGAAAACTCTCCTGCATCTGCTGTCGTGCAGAAGGGGGAACAAACCAATCTCTGAATACTTCAGTGAACTCTTCCCAAGTGATCAAAGAGTTCAATCTGCCCTGAAATCTGGCTGCCTGCTGGCCATCCCACCAGTGCTCAGCCTCTCCATCTAACAGAAAAACAGCCAACGGAACCTTCCTGTCTGCAGGACACTGCATCCCGTCAAAAGTCTTCTCTAATCTCCTCAGCCACTCCTCGGCTGCTCTGGGCTCAACAGCGCCCTCAAACCTCGGAGGCTTCAACCTCAAAAATAACTGCAGGTGTCGATCAATGTCCTCAGATCTAACAGTAGACGTTCTGCTCTGAGTCTCGCTCATCATCTGAGCAACAAGTGACGCAAACTGTGAAAGCGTATCAGCACTGACCACTGGGGCTGTACTCCCCACTGGTGCTGCCTGATCATCACTCTGACCGTCTGTCATGTCTGGGTCTGGCTGATCCATACAGAAAAATCCAGAAAATCCGGAAAACTATCACAAAAACAACACAAAAATAACACAATAAAAAGCCAAACGACCCAAAACTACCTCCCAGACAGACTCACTGATCACTTCCTAAAGCTCTGTTTTACAATCCAACCTGTTTCCAAAACCAGTGCTCTGATACCACAAAAGCTTGTCACGACCCGACCCGACGGGGACGGATCCCGCCCGAGCCGGATCGCGACGAGAGACTTCTATATCCAGGATCTGGCTTTGGATTAGGTTACTGAACTGATCTTCCAAATTCTTAACTCAACAGAAAAACACAGAACAACAGAGCTACTAAAACATCAAATGCAGCGGAACAAAACATCTATCTTTTCATTTCCTCAAAATAATCATCTACAGAACAGTACATGGCTTTCGACAGAAAGAAAGACAGAACAGGAAAGCCATGACTGTACAAAAATCAACAAGTACAAAAGTACCAAATCGGATCAGACTCTGAAACTAATCCTGGACCTCCTTGCCCTTCCCAGAACCTGAAAACCACCAGAAAGCAAGGGTGAGCTCAACAGCTCAGCAAAGCAACAAACCACCAATCTAAATTCTCAGAAACCAAAACCAAACTCATCAGACAGAAATCAGATCAGAAATCAGAACAGAATCGGAAATCAGAACTTATACGGACAGATATCAAATCAGAATCAGAATCGTACAGATCAGATCACAGAACAGAATAAACTCAGCACATATCAGAATCATACAGAAATCAGAATCAGATAATAGCGGATATCAGATATTTAATTCATAGCTAAATGTGCCCCCGGCACCAGGATAATAGCTGAGTAATTAATAGCTAAACTAAACTGAACAGAATCACTACGGATTCTAACCCTTATGTCTCCCTTGTGCTCACGGCACCAAAAATTCGCTGAATAATTAATAGCTAAGCTAAATGTGCTCACAGCACCTGAATAATAGAATTCACGGATCCGGAATATAACTGATATTTCTCCAACTTGAGCTCATCTAAAATTTCCCGTTTCACTAACTGAATCTCATAGGATCCAGGCCCCTTATAGCTCCCTTTTATAGCTTATACACATAGCATTTCAATTCAGAAGAAATTCGGACAATTCAGAAATTACCCGAAAATCGGGCAGCACAACGGCAGTATACAGAATTTACACAAAAATTCCTGCAAAGAAAATTTACCGAATTCGCACAGAACATAGATAATCACATTCCAGAACATTTATTCTACTGCACAGAGAATTTACGATTTCACAGAAAATTCCGGTCGACTAAAAACACAGTCGAATCAAAAACACCCGGACGAAAATCTTCAAAATATAGTCAAAACGTGCACACCCGGCACGGCAACGATATACAGAAACTTACGCGGTAAAAACTGAACCAATCGAAAGATACGGACGAAAAACCGTAACGAAAACTAAATCCGGACAGAAAAATACCGCCAACCTCGACGGAACTGAAAATTGAGAAAGACGGATTGTGCCTTACCTCGAGCACAGCAAATTCCTCAACAGTCACTTCGATCGAAAACGGCTCCGCGTCTTCCCGAAATCAACTTTTCCAAAACCTTCTTTTTCTCTCTCCTCAGAGCTGAAATCAGATATTTATTTTTTTATTTTCTCTCTCTTCAAATCGACTGAAATCAGCTTTATAATACACAGATCGGCCCGGCCGATCGTCCAGATCGGCCTGGACGATCAGACCAAAATCCCATCGTCCAGGGACGATTTTTCAGGACGATGTTTACTATTCATAGGCGATAAAAACCTCTACTCACTGACTTGTGCCATCCACAGATCGTCCCGGGACGATACCTCGATCGGCCTGGACGATCCCTACAGGAAAACACTTAGAGCAATTTCTGGGCAAAATCTGGAGCTGAAAATACACTGATCGTCCCAGGACGATCCCAGATCGGCCTGGACGATACTGGAGCAGTTTGAAATATTACAATCTCCCCAACTCAGAAAAATGTCGTCCTCGACATTATCCAATCCAAACTCAGTCAAAACAAGTACGGGTACGACCGTCTCATATCAGACTCCTTTTCCCAAGTTGCTTCCCGTGCAGTCCGGTGCTTCCACGGGACTTTAACCATCGGAATCTCTTTATTTCTTAACTTGCGGACGTCGTACGCTAAAATCAATTCTGGCTCTTCCTTGTACGCCAGATTCTCCTGAATCTCAACCTCGTCAGCTGATACCTTCTTCCCAGAGTCGGATACCCACTTCCTCAGAGTGGATACATAAAACACATTATGCACATCAGGCATAGAATCAGAAAGCAATAGGCGATAAGCAGATTTTCCAATTCTTTCCAAAATCTCAAATGGTCCAACATACCTTGGACTAAGCTTGCTTACCTGACCAAATCTGCTCACACCTTTCATCGGGCTGACTTTGACATACACAAAGTCACCGACCTGAAACTCAACAAATCTGTGCTTCTGATTATAATACTTCTGCTGACGATCTTGAGCGGCTTTCAATCTCTCTCTTATCAAATGAATCTTCTGAGCAGTTTCATCAGCAAAAGTGGCACCCAAAGTCTGTCTATCTCCGACCTCCGTCAGAGTCAAAGGAGTACGGCACTTCCTGCCATACAGAGCCTCGTACGGTGCCATACCGATACTGGACTGAAAACTGTTGTTATAGGCAAACTCAATCAGCGGAATATGATCTTCCCAGCTTCCGCTAAAGTCCAGAACACAAAGTCTCAACAGATCTTCCAATACCTGAATAGTCCTCTCAGACTGTCCGTCGGTCTGAGGATGAAAGGCTGTACTGAAATGCAATTTCGTACCCAAGCCTTGCTGAATGCCTTTCCAAAGTCTGGAAGTAAAACGTCCATCTCGATCAGATACAATCACACGAGGCACACCGTGCAATCTGACTATCTCTTTCACATATATCTGTGCCAAGCGTTCAACTGAATCCGTCTGTCTGATCGGAAGAAAATGGGCTGACTTTGTCAATCGATCCACAACTACCCAAATAGCATCATGTCCTTGTCGTGATCGAGGGAAACCCATAGCAAAATCCATCGTTACCTCCTCCCATTTCCACTCAGGGATAGGCAACGATTGCAACAGTCCACTTGGTCGCTGATGCTCTGCCTTCACCAACTGACAGGCTTCGCATCTCGACACAAACTCCGCCACATCCTTCTTCATCCCAGGCCACCAGAACAAAAGCTTCATATCAGCGTACATCTTACCACTGCCTGGATGAACAGTGTAGCCTGAATGATGAGATTCATACAGAATCTCCCGCCTCAAATCTCCAAACACAGGTACCCACAACCTGTTCTTACAGAAAATAGCACCAGAATCAGAAATTCGAAGTTCAGGAGTCTTACCAGATCCAATCTGAGCTAGCAACTTCGAATAATCAGAATCTGACTTCTGGGCTTCTTGAATCCTTGCTTCTAAAGAAGACTGAATACTCATCTGAGCCAACTCCAAATCACTGGAGGAAATCACCTCCAACTGCAATCGCTCCATTTCTCGAATCAGAAAGTCATCACAGGTAAGCTGAATACCTGAGAATCCAGAAGACTTCCTGCTCAAAGCATCTGCTACCACATTCGCCTTCCCAGGCTGATACTGAATAGTCAGGTCATAGTCCTTGATCAACTCGAGCCACCTCCTCTGTCTCAGATTCAAATCCTTCTGAGTAAAAATGTACTTCAGGCTCTTATGATCAGTAAACATCTCACATCTGACGCCATACAGGTAATGCCGCCAAATCTTCAAAGCAAAAACAACTGCAGCTAACTCCAGATCATGCGTCGGGTAATTCTTCTCATGTGGTTTCAACTGTCTCGAAGCATAAGCAATTACCTGACCATGCTGCATCAGGACACATCCCAGTCCTTTCAGTGAAGCATCACTGAACACCTGAAAACCTTCCGTACCTGACGGAAGCGCCAACACTGGAGCTGAAGTCAAACAATCCTTCAATCTCTGAAAACTAGCTTCACACTCCGGTGTCCAAACAAAAGGAACTGACTTCTGAGTCAGTCTCGTCAGAGGAGTCGAAATCTGTGAAAATCCTTTCACAAATTTCCTGTAATACCCGGCCATGCCTAAGAAACTACGTACCTCAAATACCGTAGTCGGCCTTGGCCAATCAGCAACTGCCTGAATCTTCTGGGGATCTACAGAAATACCTTCTCCGCTAATCACATGCCCCAGAAATGAAATGCTCTTCAGCCAGAATTCGCACTTGGAGAACTTGGCATACAGCTGATGCCTCCTCAGAGTCTCCAATACAATCCTCAAATGTCTGGCATGCTCATCCTCAGAAGCAGAATATACCAGAATATCGTCAATGAAGACGATCACGAACTGATCCAAGAACTCCCTGAATACTCGGTTCATCAGATCCATGAAAATCGCAAGCGCATTGGTTACCCCAAAAGGCATAACCAAGAACTCGTAGTGCCCATACCGAGTACTGAAAGCTGTCTTCACCACATCAGATTCCTTCACCTTCACCTGATAATATCCGGATCTCAAATCAATCTTCGAAAATACCGAAGATCCGGAAAGCTGGTCAAACAAGTCGTCAATCCGAGGCAAAGGATACTTGTTCTTGATCGTGGCCTTGTTCAAATCTCTGTAATCAATACACATACGGAGTGTACCGTCCTTCTTCTTCACAAACAGAACAGGTGCTCCCCAAGGAGAAACACTAGGACGTACAAATCCTCTGTCAACCAACTCCTGAAGCTGAACTTTCAACTCAGAAAGTTCTTTCGGTGCCATCCTGTACGGAGCTTTCGATATAGGAGCTGTACCCGGAAAAACATCGATAGAGAACTCCACATCTCTATCCGGAGGTAAACCAACCAACTCCTCAGGAAAAACATCCACAAACTCCCGTACCACAGGGATCTCAGAAACAGAACCAACCTTCAGGTTCAAATCCCGCACCGAAGCCAAAAATACTGGATATCCTTTCTTCCACATTCTGCTCACCTCTAACGCAGAAATCAGACTGGAGAGAACACCTCGTAATCCCTGAAATACAACTCTCTTTCCAGCCACAAGCAAACTCACTTGCTTCTTCAGACAGTCAATCTGGGCCTCATATTGACTCAACCAATCCATTCCCAAAATCACATCATACGAAGAAATCGGCAATCGAATCAAACTCGATTTCCACTTCTTGCCAGAAATCTCGATCTCACACAAACAAAACTGTCGAGCAATCAATGGATTCCCAGCCGGTAAAATCACAGACAAAGAAACCGGTAAAACCATCGAATCCAAATGTAAAAGCTCAAAACAATGCTCGGACAGAAAAGAATGACTCGCTCCAGAGTCAAACAAAACACGACAGGGCTGATCAGAAATGTAAACCGTACCTGTCACAACATCGGGAGCATCTCGAGCCTCCTGCTGACTCAAACTGTAAACTCGTGGCTGAACTGGAACAGGAGCTGAAGCAACAGAACTACTCTGCTCCCTCTGAATCGTAGGTGGTCTCCGTGGTGCAGAGCTAGAACCACCACCTCTACCAGCAAATCCCTCAGGGCGTGGAGGAACAGTCCTCGGTCTTCCTGCTGCTGAACCAACAGGTCTGACGAAGCCCTCAGATCGCTGCTCAAATCCCATCTGTGGACATTCTGCAATCCTATGTCCCGGCTGACCACATCTGAAACAAAGACCAGCTATCCTGTAGCACTGGCCATGGTGTCGCCGTCCACAACTCTGGCACACAGGTGCCGAACTGACAGATCCAGAACCAGTCGTACTGGTAGCAGTACCAGACGATCCTCCGCTCTTTCTGGAATCTCCAGATCCAGAACCAGGAACAAATCTCCTCTTCCCAGAGGAACCACTGCCAGAAGTATCACCTCCAAACCTCTTCCTACTCGCAGACCACCGCTGCTGAGTAGTCGTCATGTCGTTCTCAATCAGACGAGCTCGCTCCACAAGCTCAGAGAAATCAGAAATCCGGAACGGTATCAAAGGCTGCCTCAAAGTGTCTCGTAAGCCTCTCAGAAATCGGTAACACCTCTCAGCAGAAGTGCTAACCAGCTGCGGAGCGTACCTGGCTAATGCAGTAAACTCAGCCTCGTACTGCATCACCGTCTTGCTCCCCTGAACCAGCCTCAGAAAACTCTCCTGCATCTGCTGTCGTGCAGAAGGGGGAACAAACCAATCTCTGAATACTTCAGTGAACTCTTCCCAAGTGATCAAAGAGTTCAATCTGCCCTGAAATCTGGCTGCCTGCTGGCCATCCCACCAGTGCTCAGCCTCTCCATCTAACAGAAAAACAGCCAACGGAACCTTCCTGTCTGCAGGACACTGCATCCCGTCAAAAGTCTTCTCTAATCTCCTCAGCCACTCCTCGGCTGCTCTGGGCTCAACAGCGCCCTCAAACCTCGGAGGCTTCAACCTCAAAAATAACTGCAGGTGTCGATCAATGTCCTCAGATCTAACAGTAGACGTTCTGCTCTGAGTCTCGCTCATCATCTGAGCAACAAGTGACGCAAACTGTGAAAGCGTATCAGCACTGACCACTGGGGCTGTACTCCCCACTGGTGCTGCCTGATCATCACTCTGACCGTCTGTCATGTCTGGGTCTGGCTGATCCATACAGAAAAATCCAGAAAATCCGGAAAACTATCACAAAAACAACACAAAAATAACACAATAAAAAGCCAAACGACCCAAAACTACCTCCCAGACAGACTCACTGATCACTTCCTAAAGCTCTGTTTTACAATCCAACCTGTTTCCAAAACCAGTGCTCTGATACCACAAAAGCTTGTCACGACCCGACCCGACGGGGACGGATCCCGCCCGAGCCGGATCGCGACGAGAGACTTCTATATCCAGGATCTGGCTTTGGATTAGGTTACTGAACTGATCTTCCAAATTCTTAACTCAACAGAAAAACACAGAACAACAGAGCTACTAAAACATCAAATGCAGCGGAACAAAACATCTATCTTTTCATTTCCTCAAAATAATCATCTACAGAACAGTACATGGCTTTCGACAGAAAGAAAGACAGAACAGGAAAGCCATGACTGTACAAAAATCAACAAGTACAAAAGTACCAAATCGGATCAGACTCTGAAACTAATCCTGGACCTCCTTGCCCTTCCCAGAACCTGAAAACCACCAGAAAGCAAGGGTGAGCTCAACAGCTCAGCAAAGCAACAAACCACCAATCTAAATTCTCAGAAACCAAAACCAAACTCATCAGACAGAAATCAGATCAGAAATCAGAACAGAATCGGAAATCAGAACTTATACGGACAGATATCAAATCAGAATCAGAATCGTACAGATCAGATCACAGAACAGAATAAACTCAGCACATATCAGAATCATACAGAAATCAGAATCAGATAATAGCGGATATCAGATATTTAATTCATAGCTAAATGTGCCCCCGGCACCAGGATAATAGCTGAGTAATTAATAGCTAAACTAAACTGAACAGAATCACTACGGATTCTAACCCTTATGTCTCCCTTGTGCTCACGGCACCAAAAATTCGCTGAATAATTAATAGCTAAGCTAAATGTGCTCACAGCACCTGAATAATAGAATTCACGGATCCGGAATATAACTGATATTTCTCCAACTTGAGCTCATCTAAAATTTCCCGTTTCACTAACTGAATCTCATAGGATCCAGGCCCCTTATAGCTCCCTTTTATAGCTTATACACATAGCATTTCAATTCAGAAGAAATTCGGACAATTCAGAAATTACCCGAAAATCGGGCAGCACAACGGCAGTATACAGAATTTACACAAAAATTCCTGCAAAGAAAATTTACCGAATTCGCACAGAACATAGATAATCACATTCCAGAACATTTATTCTACTGCACAGAGAATTTACGATTTCACAGAAAATTCCGGTCGACTAAAAACACAGTCGAATCAAAAACACCCGGACGAAAATCTTCAAAATATAGTCAAAACGTGCACACCCGGCACGGCAACGATATACAGAAACTTACGCGGTAAAAACTGAACCAATCGAAAGATACGGACGAAAAACCGTAACGAAAACTAAATCCGGACAGAAAAATACCGCCAACCTCGACGGAACTGAAAATTGAGAAAGACGGATTGTGCCTTACCTCGAGCACAGCAAATTCCTCAACAGTCACTTCGATCGAAAACGGCTCCGCGTCTTCCCGAAATCAACTTTTCCAAAACCTTCTTTTTCTCTCTCCTCAGAGCTGAAATCAGATATTTATTTTTTTATTTTCTCTCTCTTCAAATCGACTGAAATCAGCTTTATAATACACAGATCGGCCCGGCCGATCGTCCAGATCGGCCTGGACGATCAGAGCAAAATCCCATCGTCCAGGGACGATTTTTCAGGACGATGTTTACTATTCATAGGCGATAAAAACCTCTACTCACTGACTTGTGCCATCCACAGATCGTCCCGGGACGATACCTCGATCGGCCTGGACGATCCCTACAGGAAAACACTTAGAGCAATTTCTGGGCAAAATCTGGAGCTGAAAATACACTGATCGTCCCAGGACGATCCCAGATCGGCCTGGACGATACTGGAGCAGTTTGAAATATTACAAATTTGACTCGACCAGTTCAAGTGATCGTAGTCTACAAAATTCTCCTAAATGACTGGAGAATCAAAGTTCTAGTGGAAGGATGAGTCCCAAACAACTACTGAATGTTCGTAGGCTCCAAAATCTTCAACCACAAAAGATGATTCCAAATCTACCGACTTCAGCAAAATCAGCATTGGGGAGCGCAATTCCCATAGCTCAAGTCTGAAGCCTGAATGGGTGTAAGAGGTCGGATCCAACAAGCCCAAATATGGCCGGATCGCTGGCAGCTCCATCTACTCAACAAGCCATAAGAAAGGCCGCAGTAGAGAAACCCCCATCTCAGCAACCAGAGGACGAAGAGCTGTCAAATTTCAGCTCCCCCGATCTGATGAACTCAAGTAACTCAGATTAAAGTCTTCTCAAGTGGTTAAGGATCGAGATACTACCTACATTCTGTACTATCAACTGAATCCAGAACCTGCAAATCCTTCAACAAATCCATAAAGCACAAAGCGAGGATCGAAGGAATTTTTCTTCAACAAGTCCGTCAAAGCACAAAGCAAAGGATCGAAGAAAACTATCCCAAAGTTCACAAAGCTCAAGGCTGAACTAAGTGGATTCTGTCATCAACAAGTCCATTATGCACAAAGCTCAGGACCGATGACTTTTCGCCATCGACCTAATACAAACCTCAGGGTTTAGGTCATTGGCATATACTCCTTCATCAAGCCCGCCAAAGCTAGAAGCATAGGACCGAAGGTACAAAAAATCACCTGACAAGTCAAAAAAAAAGACAAATCAGGTAATTCTCCATCAATGTCCGCAGCACAAAGCACAGGACAAAGGAAATCAGTATCTCAATCATTTATGGATACATCTAAAAGAGTCAAAAAGAAAGAAAAATTATAGTGTGACATCCAAATAAATTTTGGAGATCCACTAAAAGAAAGACTTAGTGTGACATCCAAGCAAAATTTTGGAGATCCACTAAAGGAAAATTGTAGTGTGACATCCAAATAAATTTTTGGAGATCTACTAAGTGAAACCCTTGTGTGATAACTAGACTAAATATCTAGAGATCCACAGGGTCAATCAGCTTACAACAAACGTGATTCGCTCTAAACGCATACCACATTTGTTGGGGGGCATTTGTTGACCTCTGTATAAGAAACCAAAGGAGAAAGAGAGAAAGACCGTTGAATCCACGAAATCCTCCACGATATCTGCCCGAAATCCAGCAAGAAATCTCGTTACCTGACTGATCGGCGCCGTTTGCATCACTTCTCCGCAAATCCGGCGCAATTCCTGCATGAATCCCGCCTCGGTTCTTCTCCACTCGCGTCGTTAAATACCGCACCAAACGCAGCTCTTCTTCCATTCGCTCTCTCGCACGACTCCTCTCCCGCTGGTCCCACGACTCTTCTCCTGCTCTCGACTCCAAACCACTGTCGAAGCCCTCGCATCCCGCGACCTCCTTCCTCTCCCACTGCCGATCTCAAGCCAGCGCCTGAATCCTGTCAAGTTCCGACCTCCTCTGGCCGAGAGAGAGAGAGAGAGAGAGATTGAGAGAGAAATCCTTACCTAGCTTAGCCGGCCTCCATCTCCCTGCCTTACCCGATCTCCCATTGTCTTGGCCGCTCCAGCCTCCTACCCGATCCCGTCTTCTAGCCGACACCTCCTTCGGCGGCTTTCCCTTCCGGTCGGACTGGAAGTCACGACATTTTGATCAGAGAAACAACACGGGAGCTTGCTAGTTAGGAAGGTAGCCTTCTCCCTTTCAGGCGCTACTTCGGCCAAATCCCGTAAATCTCTTACAACAGAGAAAAGGGAAGGGATTAAATAATCTTAATTAATATTAATTAACATTAATTTTAATTAAAATTAATGTTAATTAACTTTAATTATTATTATTGATTATAGATTAATATTAAATAGTTAATTTTAATTAGTTTTAATTAAAACTTATTTTGATTAATTATAATTGATTATTTTTATTTAACTTTAATTATTAGGTTAATTAAAATTATTATAATTAATTATGATTAATTTTAAGTAATTAATCATAATTAATCATAATTAATTATGATTAATCTTAATTAAGGTTAATATCAGTTAATTATAATTAATTATTATATTTTTAAATTAAAACTAATTAATACTAATTATTTATAATTAATTAAGGTTATTTATAATTAATTATTCTAATTAATTACAATAGCTTATAATTAATTATAAATAATTAAGAACCTTTTTTATTTTATATTATAATTAATTGTGATTAGTCATAATTAATTATGATTAATCATGATTAATTAAAAAAAAAAATAAAAATAAAATGTCTCTCCCTTGATCCACAAGCCGCCGCCGATCCGCGCCGACAACCGCCAAAGGTATAATTTTTGGAACTTAATCTCTCTCCTACCTCGACCTGCGTGTCGAGTCGGTGGTCTGCCCATGCACGCTTTTCTCTAGCGTGGTGGGAGGGGCAACCGGCGCGACACCTACGACGAGGTAGGCGAGTGACTCCTCGATCCGTGTGCCAATCCCGACGACACTTGCAAAGGTATAAGCTCTTAAACTCTAAACTCCGAGAACCATTCCCGGCGCTTGCAACGCGGCGAACGACCAACTCATGCACGCTTTTCTCTAGCGTGGTGAGAAGGGAATTCGTTGCGATGCTCGCGACGGGACGGGTAATCAAAACCCTATTTTCGGTGTTAGCGTCGGACCGGAAAACCAACTCATGCACGCTTTTCTCTAGCGTGGTGGGAAGGGAACCCGGTGCGACGCCCACAACGAGACGGGGTAAAATATAAAATTGCTTAATTTAAACCGGTGCCCGCAACCCATGCACGCCTTTCTCTGGCGTGGTGGGGAATAAAAGAAATTACGGCCGCGGTGTCTTCTTTTGAGGGCACCTACCGTGCACGCTTTTCTCTAGCGTGGCGGGAGGCCCAGTTTTCTGTAGTTTTCCCCTAAACGGGGGAGACGCCGGAAGGCTGCCGAAATTTCGGGTAAATGCAATTCATACTTGGAACAATTTGGAGCTTTACTTGGACATTGATTGGAGCATCAAACGGACTTAATTCAAACTCAAACAATCTAATAAGTTCGAATGCAAACGAAACAAAAAATGAACTCGAACTCAATTGAACTCAAATACAATGAACTTGGTACAAGAAGTCTTAATTTGGACTTGGACAATTCATACTCAAATTCAAAAGACTCGGACCGCAAAAGACATAGAATTTGTGCTCGAACAACAGCAGTGGACCTATGAACATGAACTGGACTTATGGATTTACTATTGAATGAACTAAATGCAGGACTCATCTTGAACTCAAATGGAATTTAATCAAATAATATGAACTCAATTAAGATGAGTAAATAACAAGGAACTTGGATAAAAAATGAGCAAGGCTCTAAATAAATGGATTTGGCATGAGCCTTGGCTCAAATTTGATTTGGACTAAGAAGGACTTTAGCTCAAGCTTGAGCACTAACTTGAGACTTGTGAACTTGGTTCGAACCAAGTGAGAAGAACTTGAATATGATTCAAAAGATTTAGACTCGAGTGAAGATGTTATTTGAGTCTACATTGAACTCAAGCTTGAACAGATGATGTGAACTAAACTTTTGATTAAGAGATACATTATCAAGATGCAAACATCAAATTTCTCAAATACATTCAAGTAAACATTGAGTTGTAAACATACACTCATGGTAGACAAGGAAGCTACTATATCCTCGTCTCCAACAAGTCACCATTTCCAAGAAGAAACATCAAAGAAGAAAGATCAAATGCAAGTAAGAAGTACTTTGTAGTGGACAATAATGTTGCTAATATAGTCTGCTTAGAAGCACTGATAAGGGAGGTAGTTCAGCTTATGACACACTAATATGTGGGATGTATAAATCCCACAAATCTTGGCAAGCAGTGATGGTGAAAGATGAACTGCAAATGCAATACCCTACAAGCGAATGCCAGTTATCTTAAGGATGCATGTGATGGTCCCCACAAGTACTGAAAGATGTACATAGTGAATGTGGCAACATATCTACTACCTACAATAGTGCAATGTCTAGTAAACAAAATATTACGATCTCTTTCAAGTTTCGGAGATTGAGGTGCTATAAGTATAGTAAATTTCTAGCTCATATGCACGAAGAAGTAATCAGTGGATGTAACTCAGTCAGCTATCAACATCAAGATTCAAACACACAAATTGATTCTCATGCAATCAAGAAAAAAGATCTGCAACACATACGATCTCTTTACAAAGACAGATGTATGTGCCACATGCCATTGATGGGTAGATGCAAAAAGACTTCAGTAAATGCAGTATCCTGAAGTCAATTTCAGTACGAAAAAGGAAGACATCTACCTACTTATATGCAGCAGTAGCAAGATGTGCTGAAAAGATCAAAGACTACCATAAAATATATGAAGAATATGAAAGGTGCAATCTTCTACGACCTAAGGAAGGAGATTAGTTAGTGCACTATGACCCGCCTACGAAAATCAATAAATAGTGCACGACAGTCTACCTGTACGAAGCAGCGAACAACTTAATTCAGAAACTGCTATGCCACGCCACCGGATCTGCAACCTCCGTACAAGCAGACAGAAGGCGTCTATTCCAAGAATACCCCCGCACGTGCACAATAGTTTGTATACACATAGGCACACTAAAAGGGGAAAATACAATCTCAACCCGCATGAGCCCCGGCGAGCGTGTTATTGGTACACACGTGACGTCTAGGGATGCTGCGCGGGTTGACAAGTGAATTCAAGTTCGAATCCGATCCTTCTATACGGATCAATAGAAGTCGACAAGATTCGAATTACCTAACAAAATACACGGTTGTAGCGACCGGTGTATTTGTCTAAATACATTCTTTTTAGGCCTTCAAAGCCTAAAATCAAGAGAATTCACTAAACAAAAGGCACAAAGCCTACGAGAAACCCGATCCCCTATCGATAAGTTGATAGGGTCGACAAGGTTCAATCAAATGGAAATGACCCCTAAACACCCCGATGATGGCCGTGTTGAATGCAGATCTCAACCGGAGGGGTTCCCAAATACTTTCAATCTCCCAAATATCCATATTCCAAGGCTCCACCCAAATACCCATAAAAATCCAAAAACTCCACAAAAATCTCAAAAATCCAAAATCCCAAAAATATTTAAAAATGAAATCAATCCATCAACGCACTTAAAGCAAAAATCATCCGCCCTCCGCAAAAGTTTGTCGAGGCGGACAAATATGAAATATTACTCTAGCTCACAAAGAGCCAAATGTCTAGTCGAAAATATCACTAGGATCCATTCTCAAACAATCTCTTGCCAGTAAGGACGTGGTACGTGTCCTCTAACCGGCAGTTTTGCCGCCAAATGGCACTGCAGGTAAACGGTTATGACCCGGGGCCCTCTGAACCGAGTGGTTTTGCCGCCAAATGGCACCACAGATAACGGTTATGGCCAGAGCCAATACGCTCCTTAATGGCGTTAAATCCTTGAGATATGAATCAATAGGATATGATCGATAGGGCACAAAGCCCTCTGTAAGCTAAGGTGGATTCAAATTTGTCCCCTTAGACAAACATTCAACCCCGGTCTACAAGGTCCCCTTGGACGAAGCAACCCATGGCTGCCGACAAGGATCCTTCTGTCAGGTTGGGTCGACTACCTCCTCTGACTAAGTAGACCAGGGACCACGATGGCCCGGGACGACGGAACCATGGGATCTTGATCGGGTCTATCATCCATTCCCCCACCATCCGCTTTAAGTACAAGATGGTGAAAATTTCTATTTTAAATATCAAACCCTTTCCAAATATCCAAATCCAATCAATTCTCAAATCCAATTTCCATATCCATTGCTGCTACTATATGCCAGATAACACGTATCTCTATACGTATCTGATCGACGACTAGCCTTAATCGAAAGTTCTCTCTCGTGATCGGGAGGGGTAATTAACTATAGGGGCTTGCGCCTATAGGAAACCAGAACTCAGATCATAAAGTCCTCACAAAATGAGGGCGAAATCTCTGGGTAGTGTCTTATCTACAAACCCATCTGCCTTCCAAAATTTACCTCGGAACTTAGTTCGTTAAAACTCCCTCGCCGAATAAGAAAAGCGAGCGGAGGCCGAGGCCGAATTTTCGGAGCCCACAGTACTTTCTTAGAGCTTTGAATTTTTAGGCATTTGGAAAGCATATAAAATAATTGGAATTAACCCCTCCGGTTGAGATCTACATTCAAAATGATCATCTTCGAGATATTTATAGGGAATTTCATTTATGGGTTGAAACTTGTCTACTTTGTCTACCTGTCAACAAAGATTGATTGTCGGTTTTATGCCATTATTAGTTAATTTTCATTATTTATAGGCCTTGAAGGCCTAATATAAACGTATAAAATCAAATATCCTGGTCTATGTTGCGATCATATATTTGTTCATTGATTCAAATCGTGTCAACTCCCGTCCTATCAAGGAGAAGGATTGGCCTTGAACTTAAGTTCATTTTTTTATCCATGCAGCTTTCTCAAACGTCATGTGTGTAAATACAAAATGCTAGCCCGGGCCCATGCGATTGTTTAGGGGTTATTTTTATAATTATCTGGTGAACTTTGTCTAATTGTTGACAGCAGATTGGGTTCATTGCTAGCTTTTATACTTTTATCTGTGAATTTTTCTATTTATCAGCCTTGAAGGTCTAGCATGAACTATAAAACAAAATATCCAGGTATGTGTCACGACCGTATATTTGTTTAATGGTTTAAGCTATGTCGAATCCTATCTATTCACATAGGCAGATCAGGCTCAAATTTAAGTTCACTTCTAGACCTGCGTAGCATCCTCAGAAGTCACGTGTGTATCCATAACATGCTCGTCGGGGCTCATGCGGTTACTTAGGGAGGCATTTTTATAATTATCTATTGAACATTATCGACTCTGTCTAATTGCTGACAGAGGACCGGGTTCATAGTAGGCCTTATGCCTTTGTTAATGAACTTGCTTCATAATAGGCCTTGAAGGCCTAATATGAATGTATAAAATAAATATCTCGGTCGACGTCGCAATCATATATTTGTTTGATGGTTCGAGCCATGTCGACTCCTTTTGACCCGCATAGAAAGATCTGGTTCGAACTTGATTTCACTTATTAACCCGTGTAACATCTTATGATGTCACGTATGTTCCTACACTATGCTTGTCGGGGCCTGTGCGGGTGTACGATTGCGCTTGCATTTCTTTGTGTTTCTGTGTATACACATTGTAGTGCATGCGTGGGGGTATTTTTGGAATATTTAATTTAGATCCGCTTTATGAGTAACTGTCATTTGAATGCAGCATTCGATTTGGGAGCTTATACACACTTTTTATCTGCTTGTATGAGTGTTGTTGGTGGTGTGGCGTTGGGTTTCTTTTGGGAATTTGTAAACGCCTTCTGTCCTCTTGCATGAATGTTGTGGATTTAGTGGCATTGCGTCGTAGATTTCCCTCTGTCTTGTACAGGTAGACTGTGTGTACTACTTGCATGCTTTATGCAGGTATATTATTTTGAACTAACGAGCCTCCTATAATAACTCGTAGGTGCTTGCATTTGCTACACATAGTACATCTTTATTTACAAAAAGGACGATGTATTTGCTTGCCATTAGATATTTGCTGACTATAAAGGCGTTGTATCATTTGTTGCTTATTGCTGACCATCCTCTATAGGTGCATCATTGTGCATACTACGACACCCATCATCGTCAACAGACATTAGTGTTTTTCATGTACTGCATTGCATTTGTTTACAGAGAGTTCTGTTATACTAATTATATGTTGTCAATTGTCGCTCGTAGGTAGACTATGGTGTGAACAAGATGTTTCCTACAGTAACTCTTAGGAACTTATACACACTACAAATATGCTATTTTTGTTTGTAGATGATGTGTTGTGCATATCATCAGGGGCGGATCCAGCTTCTTTTTTCAGGGTGGGCAAAAAAATTGTTTTTGTGGGGGATGGGTAAAAATGCTTATGACTGATAAAATTAGGGCAAAAAATATTTTTGAGGGGGGGGGGGGGGGCAAAATGCCCAAAATATCATCTCTAAATATTTTAAAAAAAAAATTTTGAGGGTGGGCATTTGCCCACCCTGAGTCCTTGGTGGATCGGCCTATGCATATCATGGGCCTTCTGCTATCATATGTAGACAAGTTGCAGAGGTTGTAGACTTTCTATTGCTGCTTACAAGCAATAGTATTTGCTGCAACTTTTCCACATCTTCTCGTAGGCAAGTTACCACCTTCTTGCTTTTTCTTTTATGGACATGCTATGATCGTAGTACATGACTACTATCAAGTTGTCAACACATGCTCCTTGTTGTTTACTTATGGATATGCCATGTTTATTGTGCACATTACAGACCTTCTGCAATAGTTCGTAGATACATACAACATATTCTCTGTCGTCATTTACATGCAAACCGATGTGTTCATTTGCATGCTCCTTGCTATTATTTCTTTAACAATTTTCATATTACTTGATTAATTAATTTACTTTATTAATCATGAAATTTATCAAAAATCTTCATGAATTAAATAAAAATATACATGTAATCACTTCAGGTGAGTACTCTATGCTGAGTACTAGGTCGGCCTTTACTTGGCCCTATAGTAAAAGCAACTGATTTTATCATCGTTGGTCTTCCAATATTTCTTTGAGGTCCAACATTCATCCTTAATTCTCCCGATGGCCTTTACCCCAAAGTAGGATAATTCTTGGGTATATGACCAAGCTGATGACACCAGAAGTAAGTAAATGTCCCAGACAGACATTCTCCTTTGTATCGCTTTTCACATTTGCTATAATTGTTCAAACTCATTTGATTGTCTCTGTTACTAGGTTTTGCCTTCTTCCAATTAAATTTTTCCAGACTGTGAAGTAGATTTACTATAAGAATCTTGAAAAGCTATCATAACATCATCACTCTTCTTCTGAAATTTACGTATTCTTTGGGTATTTTGCATGTCCATTTCTACCCTTCTAGCTCTCTCCATTAACACAGTATAATCTTCAATCCTAGAGGAAAAGGGGCTGTCGGATTGCATCTTTTAATCCAAATAAGAATCAATGATATTTTTCTTCTATAATATGTACTAAATGAAGAGCATATATGGATAATGTGGTGAATTCAGCCTCATATTGCATGGCTAATCTATCTCCTTGTACCAATCTTAAAAATTTATGCTGCATCTGCCTCATAGTAGAAAGAGGCACAAACTAGTCTTTGAACACTTGAATAAAGTCTTCCCACTTGATCTAAATGCTAGGTACTTCTCCAAATTTATCCTGATGTTGACCCATCCACCACCTTTGAGCCTCACCATCCAGTACAAAAGTCGTCAATGAAACTTTTATCTCTTCAGGACAGAAAATCCCCTTTAAAATCTTCTCAATATGTAGTTGCCAGTTCTCTTTCTCAATTTGTCTATTTACCCCTTTAAATAGCAGTGGTCTCATATGTTGAAATAACTTTAAATATTTATCCATAGTTATACTACTGCCACTGCTACTTCCTGATGGTTGATTACTTAAGTCTTGAATTAATTATTGTTGTTGTCATCATTTGTGTCAGTGCATAAGGGTTAAAACAACATTATGCACTGTTATTTATACATCTTCTTCAGAATCATTCTAGGTCCTGAAATACAATTAAAATTTCTTATAAATTTATAATTCAGTATCAAATCAATTTCAATAATCAACTAATGGCTCTTTCAGTATGATTCATATAATAATTGGACTCTAATACTACTTTTATCACGATCTGGTCTAGATACTCGAATTAGTGAGACATGAATGAATATTCGGACGTTTATAACATTTCTTATTCTTCAAAAACAGTTTATCAAATGTATTCCAAATAAAAATTGAAGAGTCACTAATATTCACGTTCAATAAACTACTAATACAATCTTAACATCTTAAATATTTATATGAACTAGAATTTGCCAACTTTCATTTGAGCATCATCTTCTGTAGACATACTCCTTTCTTTCAGCTATTTTTCACTTATCAAGAGACTTACCTGAAAATATTAGTTTAATAGAGTGAGTTTATAAAATAAACTCAATGGGTGATTATCATTTCATTTACAACAGTTAAGCATATAAAATAAGACATGCATCATATTCATCTCGTTATTCTTTTTTAGTTACATATTTGTAGATATCTCACTTCATATAATATTGATCTTTATAATACATCTTTAAAATAACATATTTCTTTTTCCAATTAACATTCATTTATTCATTCATTCTTTTATTTTCTCATTTATTTCTTTTTCATTTAGTACATGAGCACCGTCTAAAATATGAATAAATGAAGGTACAACTATTTTCATTTCTTTTTAATGTGCACGTGTATGTTGCTTCCCCAGCTAGTACCATATAGGGGTGACTCTTGTAATTTACATGCATATTCTTTTTTCTTTATTTAATACTTTTAGCTTTCCATCACATGTCTTAGTTATCCATAAGTACAATTATATATATATATATATATATATATATATATATATATATATATATATATATATATATATATATATATATATATATAATTTTATGATTTATCAATTGTTTAATATTCACAACATCATTTCATATTAAACCTTTAACTATAACAAATAAATAAGCATGTTATAATGATCAAGAATAGCCATATAACAATAATCCACATGTTCATTTCCTTTATTCTTCTTGATTTATTTTATTTATACAATATCCATTTAGTCAACACAATATTATAATATAATGATTATACTAAATTAAAAAGAATTTTATTAAAATAAAAGATATGGAAATTTCTATAAAATAATTATAACTACCCACTTTGATACTTCATGCTTCAGTTCCCTTCAAATCCTTGACCCTTGAAAATACTTCCAATATCCGTCTCAATTCAAATATTTAATTCTCCTTCTCACTAATTCTTTCCATTCTTCTTTACAATAAAGCTTTCTTTTCTTATATATTGAATCAATGTTTACAATAATTAAACTCTTCATATGACAATAATATTTCCTCCAATTAGAGAAATAAAAATGCAAAAGCTTTTTATCTAAATTAACATGTATAAATAAATCAATTACTTGCTCTTTCCTCCGACATCAAGGATAGAAGAAATTTCAAATTCCAAACTTGTTTTCTTTCTCTTCCTCTTTAGTGCATTCAACATTAGAAATTTTGAAAGAATTTTCTACACAAGGATTTAAATAAATCAACGATGAATATCTATGATTCGAGAATTAATTTACTCTTACTTTAAATAAAATTAAATCAGTATACCTTAGCGACGTTCTTCTAATTTCATCCCCTTTCCTCTCAATTTTTTTTCTTGTTCCTCTTCCCAATCTCTTCATTTACCTTTAATTAAACATTCCTCGTTGTTTAGATGAAGTAACATGGAAGGATTTATACATAAATGGACAAAAATCGATAAGCAAACCTTCCTTTTTTCTCTCGTTCACTGCCTCTTCTCTCGAGTTTTGCTTCCTTTGAATAAAGAGCAAAGAGGAGGGAGTTATTTTTTGTGAGGAGTCTTCTGATTTTATTCGTGAACTCAAACCTTCTCTCAAAATTCAACTCATAACTCCCTAGCCCCAGTTTGACTCGCGTTCGGCCCGGTCAGACGCAGCTCTGTCTCTGCCTGTTCGCACGACTATAGTTAGGGTGGACAATTTAGTTGAATGGGTCAGGTCATCAATTGGCTAGAAAGGTACTCAAACCTCACCTGATAATCCATAAATATCCCTTCCTGAGCCAGAGCAATGAATTGCTTGTTGAAGTCTCTGTCTCGACTGGTTTGGAAACGTTCTAATAAATTATCTTTGAACTCCCTCCACGATTGGATTGGTTCTCACATGTCTCTCCACTGATAACAAGACAAGGCCTTTCCCTTCAAGCATTAAGCTGCCGCCATGAGTTTCTCCTCCTCTGTCAGCCCATTCACGGCAAAGTATCTCTCCATCGTATTGATCTACCCATTTCCACTAAAAACAGGTATCTTTATCTTTCTCACTCTCGGATTTCCTCTGCCCCAACTTCCTCTTCCACCTCTAGCTCCTCCTATGTAGCGATTGTTGTAATTTCTCCATTGTTCTCTCCCACCCCTCCTTTCATAGATATCCTCTTCCTCAAAATCATATCTCATTATTTCTACCTCAAATTTTCTTATTATGCTATATCCTTCACCCATTTCACTCCTAGTTATCGGTTCAAGAGGTGGCATATTTTTTCTATCACCCAAGATTTCTACCTCTCGATCATCCCTCATTGTGCCGATATTGAGGTTTTCCCCACTTTCTTGGCCACTTGCCGATGCTCTCGCCTCTGATGTTGCTAATTGGTTGTGAATCTCCAATATTTTCTTCACCATGTCTTCTAGATTAGAAAACCTTCCTTCCATGGATAAAATCTTTTCCTCAACTTCAGACTTTAATTGACCAACTTCTCCTTCTAGTTTCTCTTCCAAAGCATCCATTTTCTTTGGCGCCATAGGTTATGAATCTTGCTCTGATACCGATTTGATAGGACTTGATGATCAAAACAACACACAACAATATAAAAAAACAACAATTTCCTCCAATTAGATCCAGGAATAACTCCAAGCGAGTTTTTTTTAATAATTTTCAAAGAAAGTAAGACAAGTTACAAGTTGATTCACTGTTCGAGGGGTGAATCTTCTCTCCCACAATTCCTAGCAGCTACTATGAACCCCAACACCTTACAAAATCTACTGCAAAAATTTAAAACATAACATAACATAAACCCTAACCCACGTAAACCGCCCAAATTTCCTAATAAATGCCCCTTACATCTTTCCCAATGAGTTCCTCCCAAAGTTTCTTCTCCTATAGGTGATAAAGGAGATCCTGGCCCCACCTGGATAGCTGAATTGCTGCCCTCTTGAGCAACTGGTTTGCTGCCAGCTGCATCAGAATCCAACCCAATTTCGGCTTAGATAACTGTTTACTTACTTAGAGGTCAATGATCTTTATGCATCTTGAAACGATTTAATAGATAAGACATATAAGTGTCATTGCTTTGTCATATCTGGTGCATGGAAATCGTATAAACTCAAATTTTGACTCCAATGTTTGGGAGGCTAGGATAAATTAGTTCTTTTATTTTTACAAGGATATATCTATTATGAAGGCAGATTATATTCTTTTTCGAACTTTGGAATAGTTGAATGTTCCGTTTTAGTAGTTTCCCATGATTTTTACATATGAATTGCTCAGTGACATTCTGATTCTTTATGTTTGTAGTGTCGTTTGTAGTTCCATATTTCTTTCAATTATTTTCAGCTGAATCTGCTATTAGTGTTTGATTTTCACAGGCATTTGTGAATCTTGTCCTTACATTATGTGATCCTGGGGACTCTGTTGTTATGTTCGCACCATATTACTTCAATGCTTACATGTCATTTCAGATGACTGGCATTAACAACATACTGATTGGTCCAAGCAATAAAAATACACTACATCCTGATGTAGGTGAGTTTGTATACTTTATCCTCAATGGTAATGGTGCTTGAACCACTAAGCTTAATTATCCTCGAGTATCTTTAAGAAAGCAATGCTACTTCCATAATATCCTTACTCTTCGTCCTATTCCTTTTCTGTTAAAAGCTTCAAAATACCACGGTTAACAATCAATACATTATTGGTATTAAAAGGATTGATTGATCTTTTGCTTTACTTAAATTTATTTGCTCAGATTGCTGTTACTTAAATCTTTAATGTTTCTGTCACAAAAGGGAAGCACAATCTATAATTGAAGAAGTTTGAATGGTCACTCGCAATATTATTATTAAATTTGAAATGAATTTTCTCTCAAGTTCATACAGAGTATATAGATGAAGCTGTGAGTTAGACTAGGAATTTGTATCGTAGTTGGGAAAGTCTGGGAAAAGGAGTAGCCTGCTCTAGTAAATTATATTATTTCTTAGAAGATAGAAAATTAGAAATCGAAGAGGTACTGGAAGCATCATCATTCACTTCACATAATGGGTTTTGGCATTTCCATTCCCTCTCTGTTTTTGACGATCAGTAGATGTCATAAATGTAACCCGGCTTTGTATTGTAATCAACAGATTTTATATATTATTTTTTTGATGCTTCCGTGTGATGCAGAATGGTTGGAGAAGTTGCTTTCAGAGAAAGAAACTAAATCAGTTCCGAAGCTTGTTACAGTGGTCAATCCAGGCAATCCTACTGGGAGTTATATCCCACCGCCACTCCTTCAGGTATTTGCATTCGTCTCTCCTTAGTCTCCTTCCTCTCTTTCTCATGCATGCTGTGTTTTATATTCTTGCTATCCAATTGCTTAATTATACCATGTTCTTTTCAGAGAATTTCAGATCTCTGTAAAAGTGTTGGAGCATGGCTTGTTGTAGATAATACCTACGAGTAAGAACATAATGTAGACTTTTTAATTGTGCCATCTCAATATTGCATCATGGTGATGATAAATAGCGGTTACAGCAAATATTTCATTTCTTACAAGTATCTCTTAGAAATAATATGAATATTGAACTATGCTATGATAAACTTTTATTTTGGTTGTTTTGGCTTTTTGGTAAAGCATTGGCATGCCTACATAGAATGATAGAACCAAAAGCTTGATTGTTAAATGATGTTTTAGCATGTGGAACTGCGGTTCCTTGTTGCACTCAAATATTACATTTTGTTCAAGTATCATATGCTGGAAATAATATGAATATCAATGATTTCCATGTGATTTGAGGTTCTTTAGGTCGATTGTAGTTGAGCATTGGCAAGTCTACTTAAGAAAGGATTGAAGCTTGCACGATGATTTTAGTAGCCAGGAACAATGGTTGCTTGTTTTGCTCAAATTTCCGTTTTATTTGGCCATCAATTTATAAATAATATGAATATTATAGTCTATGATTATATCCTTTTGTTTTGATTGAATGGGGTTTTGGTTGAGCATTGGCATTAAAGCTCAATAATTAAATGGAGGTTTTCACGCTGCAATGCAATGCAAGTTTATTTCAATCCTTACTGCTAAGTCTCTGTTTCTAATATCATTTGATGAATCTTGTGGCCATCCTTAATTGTATTTAAGTTAATTATTAGTGGTTTAAATATCATTTGTTATTAGGACCAATTTGATATGTTATTGTCTATTTAGGAATAGCTTTTTCCTTTTCAATAAGTCTTATTTCTAAGTAACGTCCCAGATCTTGTAATTTAGATGGTTTAAAATGGAATAAATATTTTTTTTTCTTTTGGTTTCCCTCATAAGAATTGATTCTCCCTATTAAGTCTAATTCATTTTTTACTTAAATTTTTTTTTTTGAAGAGATGCAAAGAACGAATCTGCCTCCAAGCCTGCCCCACCATGTGCTATATCTCCAAACGACGCACTCCTTCGCTTCTCTAACTTCCCACAATGTATAAAACCTCCCCAATGACCGCTCATTGGCATTGATTCTCAATATACATCTGTTCGACGGGAAGTAAAGAAGATAGCGGTTTAGAGTTCGCCTTTCATCTTCTCTTTTTTGTCGTTGCTGTTCAAATTCATTTCTACGCAGGAGGCGAAGAGATTGCACGTGCCGCTCCTTTTGCTCCATCGTCACTGTTTGGCTTCGGTTCGCAGAGGTCGCACACACCGCTCCTTCGTGGTTGTTTGACCCCGACCCCTTCGATGCCGTCTGACTTCATTCCTTCGCAAGAGGTACAGAGATTGCACGTGTAGCCCTTACGGCTCCTTCGTTGCCGTTCGACTTCACTTCGTTCGGCTCCCTCCTTAGTCCTTATCATCTGACTTCATTGCTTCGTGGGTGGAGTAGAGATTGCACAGGTTGCTCCTTTGGCTCCTTAGTGGCTGTCCGACTATGCTCCTCCGACCCCAACCCAATTGCGCTCCCTCTCTCCATTTATTATATTACATATTATATATAATATAATATGATAATATAATGTTATATATTATATTATTATATTAAAAATAATTATATATATATATATTATAAAAAAAAGAAAGAAGAAGGAAAGGAAGAAAAAAAAAAGAAAAAAATAGAAGATGGAATTTCAAACAGGTGTCGAAGACCGCGAGCTGTCGTACCATAGGTCCGGCCGGGATGGTTTTAAATTCGAATACCCGCGCCGTGATCTTAGATCCGGGCGGATGGTTTTAAATTCGAAGCCCCCATGCCATTGATCTTAGATCTGGGCGGGATGAAACAAAATTCGAAGATCTCACATAATCGATCTTAGATCCTATTGGGATGGTTCAAAATTGAATACCCTACGCCGTCGACCTTTGGTCCGGGTAGGAAGAAATTACGGTAGTGCCGTACCGATTTCTCCCTCGGTAGGGAGGAGACGTCGGGAGGCTGCCGAAAATTTTCAGGAAATTATAAGAACTTTTTCTTCTTAAAATAATTGGGGAGCAAGTCAAATCTAATTAGTTAAATTACTTCACCTCAATTAAAATTGAGTAATTAAATTATTTAATTTGATTAATTGAAATTAATTAAGTCAAAATTAATTAATTTTGATTAATAAAATTGATTTAAAAAAAAAACAAAATCCGAAGAGCTTTTATTTAAAAAATTTGAAACTTTTTGTTAATTCAGTCAATTAATCAAAAATAAAAAATGCAATAAATAAAATGGAGGTGGAGAATATTTTTCCACTAACTGACATATACAATACTCTCTAAATCAACTCTCAAGCTCTCAAACTCTCCAAAATACTCTCCAAATAACAACTCTTAAGCAAATTTTACAACCTATCCAAAACAAAAGATTATACCTCTCCAAAACAAAAGCTTTCAAACTCTCTAAATAGAACAAAAGCTCTCAAACTCTCTAAATAGAACATCTCTCAAACTTTTCAACTCAACAACTCCTCACAATTCAACGAACCACAAGTTCTCCAGTATTCCTGAACAAAGCTTCACCTCTCCAGTACGAGCTCCTGCAAGCAAATAAATGAAATTCATTAAACATCACAGATAAATTTATATCAAATTAAATGCTAAAATAGAAAAATAAGCAGGTTACCAATAAACATTACTAGTATGCAGGTAATGAAAAGAAGCTGCTAAACAGTAACAAGAAAAGCACTATAGTAAAAAAACACTAGTGTAACAAAGTACTGAAAACAAAAAAAAATAGTGTCAAACTTCTCAAAATACTGGTGTCAACTCAACAAACACAATCAAAATTTAAAATCATTTGAGCAACCTTGTTTATAAGAATTTGGTTGTAAGACCCACTACCCGGCAACTTTCAAAGAAAAGCAGTAAGCCCGATCTTAGGGGAAAGTTTTAGGCAAAATTGACCCAACTCCTAACCCCCAATTAAAACCCTCGGCCACTTCTAATAGAAGTCGTAAGTTCGGCCTCTGAGAAAAATGTTTAGGTGATAATACAACCCTAGACCCCTCATTTGGACATCCTAGTCTATAGGGCTTGGTTGTAAGACCCATCACTTGAGCCACTTAGCTTACAAGGCTAGGCCGTAAGACCCATAATTAGACAACTTCTAAGGAAGCACTAAGACCTATCCAACTGAAATATTTGGGCTACCCTTAATAAAGGTTGTAAGTCCCACTAACCTGGGCTATTTTCTAATGAAAGTCATAAGTCCCTATTCAAATCTAATCGCACAGACAACTCTTAATAAACACAAAATTAAGGCAAAAGTTTTAATAAAGAATTTCATCTTTAAATAATGCTTTGAAATATAATAATTATGATTCCTATGTTGAAAGCATGTAAAATTTCTATCATAGGATGTCCTACCCAAGTAATTAAAGCCATCGGGCATCCTAGCATATATGATTAGGTTGTAAGACCCACCAACGGGCTACTTCTAAGTGAAGTCGTAAGTCCCATGTTTTAGGAAAATTGTTAAGTAAATAGCGATGATCCTAAACCCCAAGAAATTAAATTTAAATCTATGGGCATCTTAGTATAAAAAGATTAAGTTGTAAGACCCGCTTTTCAGGCTACTTCCTAAAGAAGCCATAAGACCTGCTCCAAACCAAATTCCCGGGTTACTTCTAAACGAAGTCATAAATCCTAAATTAAATAAATCTCTGGGAATTCTAATAGATGTAAACCCCAAAACACATAACAAAATTAAAATCCACATCTAACCACTTTAGTCTACTCGGGATCCCTGAGATGAGGCAACTCATGGCTGCTAATCAGATTTCCTGTACACTATGGTCAATGATTGTTAGTGTTGGTAGACTGAAATCTACAGTATATCCGGGACGACGGAACCATGAGATTTTGATTAGGTTTACCTCCATTTCCCCCATTGTTGAGACTAAAATTACCTAAAAATTTATTCATCCTTAATCGAGAGTTCTCTCTTACGTGTTAAGAGGGGTAATTAACTATGAGTGCTTGTGCTCATGGGAAGGACCCCAGATCTTTAAACCCTGACACTACCCTCAGGGAAACTCTAGTTAACTATAATCTGACTTAATAGAAATGAAATCCTATGGCTCAAAGTGGGATTCATGCATTCGTGTCATTATGCATTCGTGTCATTTTTTTTTTTTGAGCCAACACTCATGCTTTCTTTCTCTCAGCCTCTTCCATCCTTTCCTTTGAGGCTTTCATTTATCTTATCATTTCAGTTTCTTTCTCTTTTATCTATCTAATTTTTTCCCTATACCATCTTGTTCTTTTAACAACTAAAGTATGAAAACCTATTTAAATTTCCACTTCCTTTACCCCACTTGCCATCACTTTGTTATTAGATCTGAAATTATTGAATCCAAAGAGATGTTTATTAGAAGTGTTCACTGTCTTCAACAAACTTGAAGCACTTTCTACTGCCCTAGCGTGAAGCACTTTCTCGTGCCCTAGCGTGACACTAATTAACACTAATTAGCATATTCACCTCGCTACTACCACCCACCGTAAAATGGTCCTTCTGCAGATTTATCTTTCAATCATCCGCCTCAACTCTTTCTTCGTGGCCCATAAGCAACCCTTTACAAATCTTGTTCCCGCGAGCCAACAGCCTGCAAACCAGCTATTATTCACTTTGTTCCTATGCTCACACCACACTGCATACATGCTTTCATTGCATTGAACCTTCAAAATAGCAGTAACAACCGCTTTTAGAGCGATGGGATCACCTGTATTGACTCAAATAGAATCTGATAAGGTTTACAATTTTATTATGTATCTATTAGGTTTCTATGAATATTTTTAAATTATTTCATATTCAAATTGTCTTAAGAAGTTGTAAATTGAATTTATAAAATTTACAATGGGTTTAGTAGAAAATTTATTGGGAACATTGCGATGCTGTAGTTGCGGAACTGCCTTCTTTGTTAGAGGGTTTGTGACGTGGCATTGCAGCACTACGGCGTTGGGGGATGTGGCGGCGCTGCGGTGTTGGAGGGTGTGACGCTGCGACGCTAAGGTCTTTGTCTTTAATGTTAGAAAATTCTTCCTGGGAGCGCTACAATTCTAGGTAAGGTAGCACCACGATGCTGCGGGGTCATTCTGCAATATTAAGATTTCTTTTCATTAGATTATGGAGCGTGACAATAACGTACTCACTTCTCATACAATTACATCCCAATATTTAAAATTGAGCAATTAGGTATTTGAGTATTTTCTGTCCATGAGATGAGGTATAAGCCTCAAGATATTTTGAAGCATAAGCCTTAGAATTAAAACATCAAATTAATACAAATATAAAGTAAAAAAGTATCATACTAACATCAAATTAAAATTATACCAAGTCAAAATATAATTATAACAATAAGTTTGTCCCACTCCCAAATCAACATTAACAAGAAGTCTAAGCCACTAAAATTATATTTTTTAAATTCAAAAGTCTCCCCACTTTCATCACTGGGTCTTCATTAGTGTCATCATCATAGTGAATTGCTTTATTTTTTCTCTCATCCCCGGTTGTGTCAACATCCTCCTAATCTACCATTCTATCATATGATATTCATTCTAAATGAAGTTTCTTTTCTGTAATCAATAAAAACCAATAAGAATATTAATTAAAATAAAAAAAAAACTATATTTATGATTATAATTTCACTTGTATAAATGTTTATGGTAACCTTTTTTGTTGATATGTTTTAGACTTGATAGTTTTGCTTAGGGGTGTAAGTGAGCTCAGCCGGCTCACAAGGTGGCATGAGCTCTACTCGTTATCAAGCTTATCAAGCCACTAGTTCTAGCTCAAACCTATACTCGAGCTCTTATATTAAACAAGCTTGAGCTCAGCTTGGCTCGGCTTGACAACTCGTTGAGTCACTCAATTAACTTAAAATATATTTAAAAATTAATTTAAATTAGCATTATATAATATATTTAATATTGTTTAATTAATTCTATATTAAAAATAAAAATTTAAAAAAATTAAAATTTAATTTAAAACTGATAAATCAAGCTTAACAATCGAGTTAAACTTTTCAAATGAGCTCAAATAATTGAGCCGAGTTAGAGCCAATAATTTTTTTTAACGAGTCAAGCTCAATCTTAGTAAATAAGCTCGAGTCTAGCTCGAGCTCAGTAAGAACTAAACAAGCTTAGCTCAATTAGACAGATATTCGACTTGACTCGTTTGCACCTCTAGTCTTGCTTCTTCCTTTATTAAAGAAATCAACATTGAGATATTCCTCTTGTAATCCTAAGCAAATGACAACGTGAGTACAAAGGTAAGCCGCGAGCATGTGTGCGAGCAGGAGGGTCGGGGATCTAGCCAAGAGTCTTGATTTATATTTAGGTTTAGTTGTAATGAAGGAATAAAATGAGGCTTTTCGTAAATATTTTTTATTAATATATATATTTTTTTAAATAACCTAAACCCTAATAATAGGAGGCTTTTGCCTCTTGTTTATTGCGCTAAGGTGCATCTCAATTTTGATGAGGCTTACGTCTTAACTAGATCCATATGAAGTGCATGCTGCATGATGATTTCCTTCAAAAATGCTAAGTATGCCTGAAGACGCACCACCTATTCCACAATTTCAAACAATTTTACCCATAGGCCACAACCATCCACAAATGCTTGAACACTCGCCTGTCCTGCAAATCTTGCTCATACATCCTTTACCTTGCCCAACGCATCAATGCATTACATTGTTGAATTGTCCCTCACTAGTTTTGCTTTACATCTCCAGATGGCCTCTTTCCCTACAAGTACTAAATCCACACAACATAACATCATTTTCCTACGTCACACAACAACCATGAATGGATTCCAACTTATGCTTACAAATCACCAATGATTTGGAGCCAACCTTCAACGGCTACACTATGATCACTTTTCTCTCCTTGGCGTATATTTGTCACCTTGCACTGCGACCCAATTTATCTATATTCTTTATCGTATCCCAAAGTAATACCGACAAATCATGAACTCACATTTGCAGATGGCTCTGTCTTCCTCACATGTTGCACATCGCCTTACCATAATATCGATGAAGTGTGCAAGTTGATGACTTAGTCTCATTCAATCGACTTAGTTGAAAGCAAATGGTGATGTGTGAATATCTTTAAGCTTTTGGATGGTTTTTAGAGTTTTAATATTGTTTATGAGAATTATATTTTATTGATATTTGTGGTAATGGTGTTATTGTTTATTTTTATTTATTTGAATTTGGTAGGAGTTTATTGTTAGGGAAGAGATGAGGATGAGTAAACACCACAATGACGAAACAAGTAAGAAAGTAAAAGCAGTGGAAAAGTAAAGGACAACAGGATTTAATGTGGAAAATCCAAAAATAGAGAAAAAACCACAAAACCACACCACATCAAGAAATTCATATGAAAATTGAGAGAAATAAGTTTATATCTCATTTCTCTCTCACTCTCTCTTTGCTTCTTTTCTCACATACACCGTTCTCAATATATAACTACTCAGAAAATATAGGAGAAAGTAAGTTATAACCCCTAAGGGATGCAACCCTTGAGAAAAAACAAGAAAAATAATTGTTTAGTCCATTTCACAGTGCTGCGGCACCAGTTTGGGGTGTAGCGGCGCCAATCTCTATTTGACAATGCTGCAATGCTCAAACACTCAGCGCTGCGGCGCTCAGTCTCTGTTTTGACTCGATGTGGCGTTATATCTCGACTGTCGCTATGCTCTGATCTCTATCGTTCAGCGCCGGGGAGTTGTACGGAAAAAATTTTTTGTTGCAAAGCACCCAAACCCATTAGTGGGTAAACCCCCCGCATCCCCCAGCAAACACAACAAGTTTTGAGGTCCGAGACAACATAACAACTAGATTGATCAACACAATCAGATTTCACACATAACATTTATATGTACATGCATATGATGTGATCTATTTGAAATCCTATGTTTTTCATATTTTGATCTTTATTTTAATTCTTATCTTATTAATGCCAAGAAATTCTATTTAGATTCCCTATATAGGCCTCCTTAATGGCTTGAATGACTTTCTTTCTATTTAGATTTTTTATCCATCTTACTTTACAACAACTCTTTGTTCCTGTGGAATTCTTCAGTTAACCAATCATTAAGGCTTAATCTACGGAGGGGTCTTTTTATCAGTGATCATTTTTCTAAAATATTTCTTCTTAGCGTCAACTGGGTTTTGGGTTTTTTCTTTTTTTTTTGTGTGTGTGATTAGGTCTTTCAAGTCATTAAGAATATGTATGCATGAGATGTTACTTGTGTTCAAACACAAGGTGGTTTGACCAAATATTTTCCTATTTCAATTGGATTACATCAAGGATTAGCCTTAAGGCCATATCTTTTTTGCTTTAGTCATGGATGTTCTCATTAGACATTTGCAAGAGGTTGTACTCTTGTGTATTCTATTTGCTGATGATATTCTTGTTGTTGATAAGATTAAAGAGGGAGTTGAAAGTAAACTTGAATTATGGAGGTGAACCTTAGAGTCTAAAGATTTTCGTTTGAGTATATCTAAAACCGAATATATGGAATATAATTTTAGTAATAATAAATCTAGTGGGGGGATTGTAATTTTAGGTGATCAAGTCATAAATAAGAGTACACATTTTAGATATCTTGGGTCTATTGTTTAGATTGATGGTGAAGTAGATGGGGATATTATTAGTAGAATTCAAGTTGGATAGTTGAAGTGAAAGAATGCATTGGGCTTGTTGTGTGATAGAAAAGTCCCTCTCAAACTTATGGGAAAACTATGAGATGGTAGTGAGACCTGCATTGCTTTATGATGCAGAATGTTGGCCATTAAAAAAGAAGCATAATATTAAGTTAAGTGTTGCAAAGATGAGGATGTTTAGGTGGATGAGTGACTTTACTCTTAGAGACAGGATACGAAATGAACATATATTTGAAATGGTTGGAGTAGCTCCAGTAGAAGATAAGATTAGAGAGTCGCCTTAGATGGTTTGTTCACATAAAACGACCGCCTTCCGTTGACCTGATTAGGAAAGTAAATGTATTAGATTTGACTTATGTTAAGAAAGGTAGAGGTAGACATAAAAATACTTGGTTAGAAAATATTAGAAATAACCTTTCTTTATTAGATTTAGATGAGAATTTGACTCTTAACAGGACACAATGGAGAAAAAGGATTCATGTAGCTGACCCTACATAGTGGGATAAAAGTTTGTTGTTGTGTGATTAGGTCTTTTAGCACCTTATTTTTCTATCATCTTCAATTGGTTAAGAAAATTAATTATTAGTTTTATGATTATAAATAGGGTTTGAGGCATATATAAAAATTCAATGTGTGGTTGAATAAAATTTCTATGGAAATCTACTATTCCTATTTTCGAGATTCAGTTCATTAATCAAATGAGAAATTTGAAGAGTTTTGGAGGGGTTCTCTCTCTGTACGAGTGTGAGGTTTACATTTTGGTTTGAGTATATCCTTGTGCTTTCTTACCTTACATTTCATTAGATTTTTGTTTTGTTTAATAGCTTGGGTTATATGAATTTGGAATGTTTATTGTATGAGTTTTCTATATCTCATATTAGATATGTATTAAAAACCTAAGTTCTTATGGCATCCTATATCTTACAATTTATTTTTGTGAAACTATGTGGTTGGATTCCTCGAGACTACATGTTTGGATAACTTCCTTTACCAAAATATTAAAAAGGCTCAGCATGAAGCAAATTGTTAGACCGGTCCAGGCGGGATTGGCTTACGGGATAAACAACGGAACTCTTTTGCCTCTTGCAGAGGTCGCGTGAGCCGCCAAAGAAAATGAAGCATTTTAGGAAGGATTTTTTAGGGATTTGGGAGGGAAATTGAATTTAGGGATTGTTTAGGGATTTCTTTTTTTGTTTGTGTGCATTAAATACTTTGTTTTCCTAGGATTAGGGCATCTTGAATTTGGCTGAAATTTGAGATCTCCTAAATTAGGCTTTTCTTTGGGCTCTAGCGGTGTTTAGAGATTTGGGAGAGATCGATCCTCTCGAATAATGGATCAATTGTATCTTGCTATTTTCCATTTCCCTTTTATCAAATAATACAAATTATCTACTGTTTTTGTAATTTTGGTAGAGAATTCTCGTTGTTTTCCGAATGTTGATAGGAAATATTTGAGATCTACAAGTGTTTCCTATCAAATTGGTATCAAAGCAAATATTGGGATCGTTGGTGGACTGTTTTTGCAAATTTCAGCTGCTGTTCTTGGGCTGCTAAAGAAGGAAAGTGCTGTTTTTTAAAGGAAAAAAAGTGAACGCTTTGGAGGAGAGATTGGAATGAGAGATGAACCAAATCAAAACCATGGTGGATGACATAATTTCTTCCATTGAAGGGGAAGTTGCGCACTTACGGGAGATAATGAAGAAGATGTTAGAATTCCACAATCAATCGACGGCTTCCGTGGCGAGAGGGCTAGAAGGACAAAATATAAATTCTAAAATCCGTAAGGATGAAGAGGAGGAAGAGGTCGTAGAGGGAGAAAGGAGAAGACCCTATCTGGAGCCTTTCCAGAGGGAGGATAGAGGAGATAGGTTTGGGGAAAGGCATGGGTATGTAGGGCAGGAGCAACGGGGCGCTGATTGGGAATGTAGGGAAGAAAATTATAGTCGAGGGCTGATTTTGAAGGGAGGAGAGGGGAATTCGAAGGAGGTTATGGTATGAAATGGGAAGGGAAGATCGAGAAACTTGGGGGGGGGGGGGGGGGGAGGTCGAACACTTGGGAAAGGAGAAACTATGGAGGAATGAGGGGAAACGGGGGAGATCAGAAGGTGAGGAAGTTGAAGATGTCTATCTTCGAGGGGGAGGATGCATATGTGTGGATCCATAAGGTGGAGAGGTACTTTGTTGTTAATGGGCTAACGGAGGAGGAAAAGCTGGCAGCAACAGGCTTATGTTTGGAGGGTAAGGCACTGTCATGGTACTAGTGGAGAGACCAAATGAGACCTATTAGGAACAGGAGGGAATTCAAGGACTGCATAATTAAACGTTTCCAAACCGACCGAGGAGCAGATTTCTATGAGCAGTTCTTTTCTCTGGCACAGGAAGGATCAGTAGCAGACTATCGAGAGCAGTTTGTGCACGTAGCCAGTAGGATGGAGTGATTATCTGATACGGTATTGGAGGGGAACTTCATGAAGGGGCTGAAAGTAGAGATCAGAATGGTTGTGAAAGTTCTGATGCCTTGTGACTTTGGGGAGGCCATGAAGTTGGCATAACTGGTGGAAAATCAGAAGAATATAGAGAAGAGAGCCAGGAGCAGTAGCTCAGGAGGCTCTTACAGGACGATGACCACTCTTCTAGCACCCAAGGGGCCTGCATCAGGTAACATTAATGAGACCACCAGGGAGAAGCCAGTAGGAGCAGGGAGTGGGAAAAATATCAAGAGGCTGATAGAGAAGGAGGTTCAGGAGAAGAGGGCAAAAGAGTTATGTTTCCAGTGTGATGAGAAATATACTCCAGGGCACTGGTGTAGGGATCAAATTCTTCAGGTTATCACCATTTGTGATGACGAGGAAACGGAGGAGGGAGGTGAGAGAATGATGGATGACAAGTTGCATCTGGATGTGGCGGAGGTCTCCCTGAATTCAATAGTATGATCACTTCGAATCATACGATGAAAGTGAGGGGGAAATAGCAGTCATGGAGGTTGTTGTATTGATTGACAATGGGGCTACCCATAATTTTATTTCCACTCAGGTCGTCAATCAACTGGGAGTGAAATTGATTGGCACAAATTATTATGGGGTGATGATGGGTACAAGGAATGTGGAGAAAGGCCAGAGGATTTATAAAGGAGTGATGTTGACCATCCAGGAGATTCAGATAAGGGAGGATTTTCTCCTACTAGAATTAGGAAGTACTGATGTCATCCTGGGGATGAAGTGGTTGCAAACTTTGGGAGAAAGCAAGGACAATTGGGGAGCACTCATGATGGAATTAATGGTGGATGGGAGAAATGTGATTATAAGGGGAGATGCAAGGTTATCCAAAGTTATGGTATCACTTAAGACCATGTTAGGAGCATACAAGTGGCTGGGGAAGATTTTATGGTGGGACTACACAGGCTAGATGTGATCAAATTGAAGGAGGGAGGGGATGTTTCTCTTTCAGTGCAGCCCTTGATTTCGCAAGTCGGTAGGGATTTTCAGTCTCCTCAAGGATGGCCACCTCCACGGGAACATGAGTATAATTCCACCTTGAGGAAAAGGTGGATCTTTGAGAGGGGAGTATTGTTCGGCCAGTCCACTGGACCGGTCCAGTTAGTCCAGGCAGGACCTGCTTACGAGCGAATGAATGGAACTCTTGTAGAGGCCGCGTGAGCCGCCGAAGCAAACGAAGCATTTTGGGAAGGATTTTTGAGGGATTTGGGAGGGAAATTTGAATGTAGGGATTGTTTAGAGGTTTCCTTTTGATTTGTATGCATTAAATACTTTGTTTTCCTTGGGTTATGACATCTTGAATTTGGCTGAAATTTGAGATCTCCTAGATTTAGGTTTTTCATTGGGCTCAAGCGGCGTCTAGAGATTTTGAGAGATCGATTGGGCTCTAGCGACGTCTAGAGATTTTGAGAGATCAATCCTCCTCTCGAATAGAGGATCAATTGTATCTTGCTATTTTCCGTTTCCCTTTCATCAAATAATACAAATTATCTAGTATTTTTGTGATTTTGGAGGAGAATTCTCACTGTTTTCCGAAGATTGATAGGAATACTTGAGATATACAAGTGTTTCCTATCACAAATCCATATAATTTTGGTAAATTGACTTTTTTACTTGAACTACAATAGTAAAGTGAACCAAATGTATTTCATTTCCCTCATTGATTGATTGATTGACAAAAAAATTGGCAGAACAAATGCAACTTGGATAGCAGTGCCAAAAAAAAAAAAAATTACATTCATGCAGATCTTAACATGGGCGAATGGAGAATGGGAATTCATGCAACCAAACCCACAAAAGCTGGGATAAGTCTGAACTTCGTATTGATTGGCCGACTTAGATCTTATTTGAAACTTCCCTTTCCTCTTTAGCCAACACTGATCTTTATAACATGACTTCTTTCGTTCTCACCATCGCACCATCTGTATTGGCCACCTTTCTGTTCTTACAATTTTTCAATCGCAGGTACTTCATGTATGATGATTTGGAGCATTCTTGTATAGAAGATGACCATATAGTCAATGTTTTTTCATTTTCTAAAGCTTATGGAATGATGGGATGGCGTGTTGGTTATGTCAGTAAACTTCTACCATCTCCTATTGCAATTTCTTTCTTGTTTCATTGTTATTCTTCCACCTGCTTCAAGCAGAGAATCATAATGAAATATACATAAATTCTAATTTTCCTGTAACTTTTATTTTCCATGGATTACACCAAAACCAAACTATATTTCCTTGCCATTTATACTCCTCCAAACTCAACAAAACCTGTAGAAACTTCAGGATTTTGCGAACACATTCTTCATTCATTTTTGCAGAGTAATGCACATAATAAATCATTGTTTGTGGTAATGCAGATAGCTTACCCTACTGAAGTGGAAGGCTTTGGCGCTCAACTCCTCAAAGTCCAAGATAACATACCCATCTGTGCTTCCATAATAGGACAGCGCCTGGCGCTTTATTCATTGGAAGTGGGCCCAAAATGGATAAGAGAGAGAGTCCAGGACCTTGTGAAGAACAGAGAGAAGCTCAAGAGAGCTCTTTCTCCTCTCGGCGAAGAGTCGGTTAAAGGCGGCGAAGGTGCGATTTACCTCTGGGCAAAACTCCCAGAGAACTGTTCTGATGATTATGAGGTTGTTCGATGGCTAGTAAGAAAGCATGGGATAGTTGTCATACCTGGAAGTGCAAGTGGTGGACCTGGTTACATCAGGGTCTCATTTGGTGGGTTGAAAGAGGCTGATTGTGAAGTTGCTGCAGAGAGGCTGAGGAAGGGATTGGAAGAACTAGTGAGAGATGGGATGATATAGTCGTTTTTTTTTTTTTTTTTTTTGTTGCTGTTAGTATTCTTCCTTGATTTCTTTTTTAAAATAAATGTGTATTCAGGGCAAGGATGCCAAATTTATGGGCAAGGAAGTAATGATTTTAAATGAAGAACTTGATTGATTGTAAAATCTGCTCGAAGGAAACTAGCAGATGTATTATTTCTAAATGGAAGATAACAGGCTATTCTTGGGTATGTTTAAGTCATTCTTCTGTAATGGTGTTCTTCACCTTTTTATCCAATCTGTTAATTTTGTTTTGGCAGATCATAGAAATACTATATAAGTCATATGTTTTTTTTTTTGGAATCGGGTATCTACCTGCTGTCATCTCCGAAGAAGACGCATGGTGGTGTAACTAATCCCTCGGTGGGCTTACCAGCAACCAACCCCATAGGTGCAGGGCTACACATTTATTTTCTCTCCACTTATGGGATTGCGCCGTATGAGAGAGGAATCAAATATGAGTTGGGGGTTCCCAATCATGCTTGCCCACCAACTCAGCTAATTGAAGCTTTAGGTTCTATTTTGAATAGTTTTCTTATTATTTTATTTTTTTCAATTGTTGTTGTAGCACTTTTATTTGGTTATTATTTTTATACTATTTTTCAAAAAAGTTTGTAAATTGAAGTTTTTTTTTTTATAACTAACATCCTATTTGAGATGGCTGTAGCGTTTTATAAAATTGATCGAGAAATTGTTGTAAGAAATGTAATCAAGCTACTCTGATTACAAAAAGTAGTTTTATATCATATAAAATTTTGAAAAACAGCAAGAAACCACTAGCCCAATAAAATTGTTGTTTGAAATGTAAAGTTCCAAAAACGTTGTTTCAAACATAACCTAAATTTGTTAGCCATAAGAAATTGTAATTTGGTTTTTTTTTAAAAGAGAATTTTTATAATACTCACAATAATTTTTAAAAATATTGTTTTCTCCACAATAATTTTATAACAAATTTTTTATTAATCAGACCGTTATGCTAGTTGATGGCATAGGCTTCCTTTGGGAGGGCTTTCTTTCTGCTTCTTTAAGCAGCTTTCTAGTAAAAGAAATTGCTATAAAAGAAAGCTATTTTAAGAAGCAGAAAGAAAGCCGTCCCAAATGAAGCCTAAGTGTTCCCTCTCTACGGCCTATGGGTAACCTCTGTTGAAGCTATACAAGTTATAATTCTTTTTGTTTCATAAATATTAAATATTTATTTTAATTTGCATTTTTTTTTTTTGAATTAATGAATTTAGACAGTTTAATTTCTTTTGTTTGATTGGATGTCATTAAAATTATATATTCCAAAATAATTTTTCGAAATAAATGTATTTTGTATTCTGATTTATATAGTTCTTGTTGGAGAGTGGCCAACGGCCATTGGGGCTCACCGAAGACTAATCAAAGCCAAGTTAATAATCACCTTAACGGACAATCTAACATTACTGCAGTTGAAATATAATATTATGTGAAGAAGATATTAGAGAATAAAATTATTATTAATGCATGGAGAAATTAAGAATTGAATTCATGAAATAATCTTGGTAAATGTACATCCAAATAAGGCTTCGTTTGGGACGACTTTGTTATTGCTTTAAAACTCTATTTCTAAAATCAATTAAAAAATCATCCCAAACGAAGCCTAAATATTCAGAAAATTCAATTTAAACTAAGTTAATTCAGATCAAGATAATTCATGTTCGTTCAAATCAATTTATTTCGATCTACGCAGGTTCATACTCGTTGGCTTATAAGAGAACTCGTCTTAAGTAGGCGATCATGATTTTAGAATTCATCATAGTCAACGAGTAAATCTTATTGTCAAGTTAGCGACTTATTCAAAGCTCATTCAAACTATAATGGGCTAATAAAAATCTTTCAAATCAATTAATAGCTGATACTACAGGAAAATCATTCATTATCGGTGGACTTATCCAGCGTATTTGACCACTTTTCATGTGGATTTTTGAGTTTCTGACGGAAAAAATTATGCGGTAAAACAATACAAAGGACCTAATATGACCCTCATGATATAAAACTTGAAATAGAAATAATAACAAAAAAATAATTAAAATGCATTTAAAAATCCTAGTTATCATTTTATCTTCAATTATTTTGTTCAAATTAATGCTATTTTTAAATATATTAATGAAATCTAATAAGTTTTTTTTTTTTTTTTTTTAATTATGTTGTGAAAGGATTCGCAGACAAACATGCAGCATTAGATGCATACCTTCAATGATATCAACAGAAGTCAATGCTGCAGTTTTCTTATAGAAATGGTAATGCAGAATATATTTTAATAATCCATAATGTTTAATAATTCTTGTGATGGTCAAATAACTGAGACTTTTATTTATTTGCATGTCTTATATGGGCAGCTTGGCGTATCATCTACCATATTTACAAGAAGTTTGGTGCTTCAGAACTGAAGGTGACTTCCTGCTTTTAATACTTCTCTTCTTGTTTAGAAAAATCTGTAAAGGTTTTTCATGGAAATGGGATGAATTTTTAGGAGAAATGGTCGTTTTTTTCTTTTAATTAACAATTGGTGATGTGATCATTAGATAAAGATTGATAGTGTTCATTGACTTTGTTAAGTTTAAAACTAATGGTAGGCTTTGATTTTGTGATCTTAGAAATAATTTGATTTGCATTTGAATGTATCTGAAAATTTTAAGTAGATGGATCTAATTACATGAAAAGATAATTATAAATTTTAATGTACATATTTGGTGTTCCAATGAATTGAAATTAAATATATGAATTATATAATATTTTTTATGTGGATGAGGAGTAAATATCACAATGGCGAAACAAGCAAGAAAGTAATAGCAGCGGAAAAATAAATGATACCAGGATTTAACGTGGAAAAACTAAAAAATAGGGAAAAAATCATGGAGCCACACCACACCAAGAAATCAAATATGAAAATAGGGAGAAATAAGTACAGATCTCTCTTCTTTCTCACCCTCTCCTTGCTACTCTTCTCACATGCATCATTCTCAATATTTTCACACACTCAAAATATAAGAGAAATTCAAGTAAATAACCCCAAGGGACGCAACCCTTTTAAAAAAAAAGAAAAAAATAGTCTAGTCCATCTCGCAGCGTTGCGACATCATATTGGAGCGCCACGGAGCTTGAACCTCTGTCTTGATCCTCTACACCATCATATCTATACTGCTGCGGGGCTATACTCTCTATCGTTTAGAGTTAGGGCACTCATGAACACAGCGCTGGGGTACACAATAGTGTTGGGGCGTAATTGTACGAAAAAAAAAAAAAAAATTCAAGCAGGGGTAAAGCCCCTAGCGAGCACGGGAAACTTGAGGTTCGAGATAACAAAACAACATCCTAATTAATCAACATAATCAGATTCCACATAACAATTTATAATGTGTTTTTAAAATAATGATTTAGGCCACTTTATATGTCATATGATCACTCTTTTTTTTTTCCTTCACATGCTTGATAGTCAGTAAACTATCGTGAACATTATGAACACTAATATATACTAATTTTGAATATTATTGTTGTATTCTGAAAAATTCATGATGGTAGAAAAAATTTAATACCATAGAGTTATATGATGATCACATGGATCTAAGTTGAGAGAAGATTTTTTACATGAGATTAATTTTGGAGGAATAGTCTAATTAAAATAATTTTGCTTGTGTGAGTTACTTATTAATTGCATCACAATACCTGAAGAAGGCATTAAATTAATATAATAGGCTTGAGTCATAAGAGAAGTTTTGTGTGGTGGTAGTAAAGAAGTTTTGAGGTGCCAAAATTGTCATCAAGTCATGAGTTTAGATGACAATTGAGTGGGGATATTAGAACTCAGACGCTAATAGGTGATCAACTTGGTCATTATTTTAAAAGGAGAGTGAAGATCGAGTGATCAATAAGATGAGCCTCATACATGTGTGGCTGCTCGAGTTAGACGCCGAGTTTTGGTAGGCATTAGTGGCGATTGATAGTGAATATGATGATTGAGTGGAGATGCCCTTAGACATCTTACTGCATTAATTAAGATTTTGAGCACAAATTAGCTTAAAAACAAGCACTCTTAAGCATAATTGGATTGTATTAAGATGTCTAAAAAATAATTTACCTAAAATTTAAGAGAATGTTTGTTTTGCTTTTGAGCTCATTATATATATATATATAGTAGTTTCAATCTCTTCCATCAGTGATCAGAATTCAAATTTTCTTTTTTTTTTTTCTCAATTTTGTTCTTTCTTCAAGAAAAAAAGGGGAGGAATAGTTCCATTTTTATAAAAAAATAGGGCACCATATATTTTATGTTTGGCATTTTGTTCTCTTTCTAGAAGACAATAGCTATGAAAGCAAGAGGAAGCCAAAAAGTATTTGAGATGACAAATGGGTCGGCTTCTTTCAATGATTTAATCTGTTTTAAATTGAATATTTAATAATTATTCAGTTTTAATATCATACGGCATGAAATAAATCCAAATTTGATCCCTTTTAGGGTTGATCTCCATCACTTAAAACTGTCTTTGGCCAGTAGTGATAGGATAAAATGGGACCATTGATTTTTCTTCTTATTTATTGAATTACTGTGTTTGCTCCTCTTTGTTCCATTCATTCATAAGAATCAAAGTTTAAAAAAAAATGGAGATCTCAAAGTAATAAATGTCATATTTCATTAATCATACTAAGAAGTTTGAAGTACAAATACCTTTTATTGTGTTGAGTTTCTTTTTTTAATGAGTTTTGTTCTGTTCTTGACTTGTATGCATGGATCTTATTTGAATTTATTAGATAGATTAGTACATCAGTTGCTAACGGATATGTACACAAATTAAAGCTTCATTTGGGACGAATTTCTTACTGCTTCATAAAGTAACTTTCTAGCACAAAAATTAATTTTTTTTAATAAAAGTCTATAACTTCGCTTGGCACAACTTTTGGCCTAGACTTCTTTTGTTGCTTTCAAGAAATTTTTGTACTAAAAAGTTGTTGTAGAAAGTGTAGTAAGAAAACTGTATGTCCCAAATGAAGCTTTAAGTAGATAGAAAAGATAGAATCATTTGCAAATAACAACTAGTGAGAATTTGAAGGCAGCTCAATAATGCTTGTTATGAGGACATGATCATGAATCTCAGATCGTGGACTTATTAAGCCATGCATTAACCATCTTGACTTTATTATCTTACAAATTTGTAAAATTAAATCATAAGAAAAATAGCATTTGTTAGAGAAGTTATGATTTGAAAGGAGTGAAATATTTGTGTAAGAAAATATGATAATTGTATTATGAAATGAGGCATACTTCCTACCCCAAAAATTTATTTGAAAGAGAGAGAAAAACAGCTTTTTTTATTATTGTTTTAGCATTATGAGAAGATCCCACAAATAATCCAATACCTTACTGAACATAAGTTATTTTTTGTTCTCCTAAATGAATATGAGCTATACCGCTTGATATATCAAGAAGAGAATTGCAGTCAAATTTGGCAACTGAGGAGATTTTGTTTTTTGCAAAAATGAACTAGTCTGGTGATCCTTGTCCTACGTTTAAACCAAATTCTATCAAGATAAGATCATATCATAAGCTAGGAGCCTATCACAGTAATACAAATTTAAGTTTCCTCCTCAAAGAGAGATAATTATAAATTTTTTGGCCAGAGTTCTTGGTGCCTCATCCCTACTAAACTCTTAGTTTTTACTGTGAATTTTTTCCTAGTTGACAAAAATTCAATTCGCATGTGGGGTTTGCAAGGGAAGCTTCCTCCCCATTAGGGCATCTCCAACCGAAAATCCCATTTTTCACTCTAAAATACAGTAAAAGTAAAAAGTGTCATGATTCATCTCCAATCGAAATCCATTTTGGACGTTTCTGTGAAGGTAACCGCCTTCTACTCTTTCGCACTTTTATTGGACAAATCTGATTGAGACAGAAAAATCGTGTAGGTGAACAGTGTAACATCAATATTGATGTCGCACTATTCACCTTCCACCGATTATTAATTTTTTTGCCAACCAGCTACGCCTTACAGTCATTTGAAGTTCGGCTGGAGACTTCCTTAGAGGTTGTGAGCAAAAAGACATTTAATGAAATATTTTAGTTCTGTGATATATTCTGAGAGTATTATATGTCAATTCATCTTGAGTGTGAAAGAAGTAATCTCTGTAATTATAACATTAAGATGATAATAAGATCTGTACTTTATCCTGAATGAAAGAGCTAGAATTGGTTTTTGAATCACATAAAACTCTCTGAATTTTTTTATAATTTCTCTTTCCCATCTGTTTTATATAATACAACAAATATGACGAGTTCCTGTAACCCTTGGCTAAATGATGGAGTCTTCATGACCTTAATTTTTCCATCTTTCCAAAGGGTAAGCCATGGCTAGCTCCAAGATGCTTTGAGAAGTAGCCATGGTCAGTAGTTTTAAGAAGTTCAGTGGAAGATGGAATTCATTTGTAAGTGCTAGCTAGCTATTCTTTTTCTGAAAAAAATTTCAAGATAAGAGAAATCAGATGATGACAACGAGGGTTCTTTTCATGATCTACCTTCCTCTCTTCTTCCTTCTCTTCTCTTCTTGTCCAAGTCTACCTTGTTTAATTTATATTATAAGTTATTTGTTTTCTTCCTCTTTTGCTTGAAATATTCTTTCCCAAATATTAAAAAAATAGATACATAATTTTCATGGACCGTTTTTCAGGGGGATGGAGACGCAAAAAACAGAAAAAACATGCAAATATGAAGAATTTTGGGAGAACTCAAGGGTCCACTACAAAGAAAATTGATATCACTACCGTATATATATTTGCAATAGAAAATTTTTGTTTGGTTACTGATGAAATTTCATCAGAGGCTGAAAAGAAGTATAGATGGATTTTGTGGTGAGAGTTCTGTTTGGGACAGCTTTTGATTATTATTATTAGCTGTTTTTAAAAAAAACTTGTGTTAAAAAATTAATTTAGAAAATAGTAGAAAAATAACTATCCCAAATGAGATTAATTATTCTGTGCGAACCCGGATGTCTTCTGAAGACGAATGAGAGCGTGCCACGTTACTTTTGTTCTATGTACCATACTGTGTACTGAATAACGTGATACGCTCTCATTAGTCTGTGGACGGTCCGGTGTTGAGTAATTTCTACTCAATGGAGCTGTCCATAACTACTTATTACCGTTGCCTTTTATGACATTTTCCATCGATAAGCTAATATTATGTTAGGCAAAAAATGAGCTCTAGTCCTCGTAGCTTCTTCTGTCTCCGCTTCTCCTCTTTTGAATGCTACTCTACTGTTCTCCTTTCTCAATGTCTTTTCTCCATTGACGACAAACTTCTACCTTCTCCTTCTGAGCTTGATTTCTTCTCCCTAGCACCTCATCTATAAAAAAATGTTTTTACAGATGTTGTGTTCTATAAATCTAAGGTTTTCTTTAAATAGTTTTTTAATACAAAAATTATATTTTTTTTATATAAAAAACTGTTTTAAGAAGAAGTAAGAAATCTGTCTTAAACAAATTCTTAATTGTTATAAGCTGAATTTGATGGGAATTTTTTAAAAATAAGAAAAAGATATAAATTATACTCAAGTAAACATATAACAATGATCCATAAAATAAAATAAAATTATGTACAATTAGTTCTTTTGCTCGAGCATTACTATAATGAAATAAATAATAAATTACATGTGAAATGGATTAATATGTTGTTTAATTATATTTGGCATTTTAATCTTCAAAGAGAAATTTTTTATTTCATCCTCAGCTCTATTTGCTTGTGAGATATAATTTTGAATTTTTTCTTTTCCTTCTCATGCTTTTAGTTTCTTGCTTCGGGAAAGAGACAACCATTCTTGCAAAACATGTGGGGGGGTTTCTAAAGAAACTCATACAACTTTTGTGTCTGGACTTGGAAGTCAACTTTCAAATAGTAGAGAATAATAAAGGAGATCGAAAGGCGAAATCTTGAGTATTTATGCTTCGTTTGGGATAACTTTTGACAACTGATTTTTTGTTGCTTAGCTGACTATTTCTAAAAAAATAAAATAAAATAAATTTCAAACATAAATTTAAATTAATATTATAATAAATTACAAGTTCAGAGCTTAGCTGACTTTTCCCCAACTATTGTGGAATAATGAGGCGTGCCCTCTCTTAATTTGAGTTATATTATTTCTCCCCTGCCCCCACGCATCCCATCAGGGAATCAAAATCTTTAATTATTGTCCTCCTTTACTTATCACTCTTAATTAAAGATTTAATTAATCATTCATTCTTAATCACCTCATAATCCCTCTCTCCAATCCCAAACTATTATAAATAAAGATCAAAAACCCCTAAAACACTAAACCATTAATTTCTTCCAACAGCAAAAATGCCTGCTTTCTCTCTCGACCACTTCGACCTCTACTCAGCCCACCATGTCCCTGAATCCTACACCTGGCCCTCCTCCTACCTCCACGACCACCCCTCCGCCGGCGACGGCGGCGGCGGCGGCGACTCCATTCCCATCATCGACATATCCAGCCCCACCGCCGTCTCCCTGATCGGCGCAGCCTGCCGCTCTTTCGGTGTCTTCTACGCCACCGGCCACGGCGTCCCCGTTGACCTTCTCGATGACGTGGAACACCAGGCCCGCAGACTTTTCGCCCTCCCTCTCCATCAGAAGCTAGACACTGCCCGCCGGCCTGGCTTCATCTCGGGCTATGGGAGGCCACCTCTTTCCGCCTTCTTCCCAAAGCTCATGTGGTCGGAGGGGTTCACGATCGCCGGCGGCCACCGGCGAGATGTCGCCGGCGATATCTGGCCTCTGGAGCAGTCTGTCTTCTGGTATGATTCTGCAAGGATGTTCTGTTACGCTTACGTGGTGCGATATAATTGGTCTAAATATTACTTGTGGGTCCCGATAGATCTACACGTAAGGAGTGTGAACCAATAGGAATTCGCTAGTACAGTACTACAGTCGTAGTCAGACTAACTAATTGCAAGTTGATTATATTATATAAATTAATTACAATTAGGGGCTCTCTATGGGGACTGATTACCTATGGATGCCGTGCTGATGTGGCACTTGCGTAGCCATATGCCTTTTGTAAAAAAAAAAAAAAAATTTGTTATATTTTTTATTTGAAAGAATTTCAAATTCATTAGATTTATTTTGGGTTGCACGTTATATGAATTGTTATTTATACATTATATTTATTTTTTAAATAAATTTAACAGCTTAATTGCTCATTATGATTAATTTTGGATTTTTTTTTTGAATAAATGGATGTTTGATAATAAATCATCATAATTATTTGAATAAAATATCAGTAGTGTAATTCCATCATTTCATTATTTGAAGCATTAGTATGATTGTTTTGCAGTGACGTGATAGAAAAATATAACAAGATGATGAAGGAGATGGCCGGAAAACTATTGAATCTTATGCTCCTCTCCTTAGGTATTGATGAGGAAGAAGCGGGTCAGGTCGGGCTCATAAAGGACCTACAACAAGCAATGGAGGTGCTTCAACTCAACTCCTATCCGGCCTGTCCGGAGCCCGAGAAAGGCATTGGCATGGCCGCCCATACCGACTCAGGCCTCCTCACCATACTCTATCAAAGCCGCGGCGTCAACGGTCTCCAAATTCTTCACAAAGAGGATGAATTCGGCCCAAACCGTTGGATCACTTTGCCACCTCACCCGGGGGCTCTAGTTATTCATGTGGGTGATCTCCTCCAGATCCTTTCTAATGATCAGTTTAAGAGCGTGAGGCATCGTGCGGTTGTCAGCCGGGCTGAGCATCGCCTCTCCGCGGCCTATATCATTGGCCCGCCTGGGCATGTCAAGATGGGACCCATTAGTAAATTAATGCAATCTGGTCAAAACCCAATTTACAGATCTGTAACATGGCCCGAGTATCTGGAAATCAGAGCTCAATTATTCGATAAGGCCCTCGAGTTAATAAAATTGCCTATAAAATAATGATTGTAAGATAAAAACAAGCGGTATAATTTTTTTTCCTCTTTTTATTTTGGGAGAGAGGGATATAGATGTAAATATTTTGTCTCACCTTATATGAAAACTATGAACAGGCAAAGTTACTTTTGTCCCATGTGATAATATTATGTCATTATTTCATATATGCATATTTTTTTCATGGGATCTTATACCACTTTGAAGAGAGAAATGCATGGAGCCAAAATATCCATCTTCGGAATTGCACTCTAACATCCTTAAGAGATTCCTTTTAGTTCAAATAAGGACAAATAACGGCATCCAAATCATTTGTTTTATAGAGCAGATTATGGTTTCTATTTTTTTTTTTTTTTTTTAATTTTAAGATATTGGCTTTGTTTGGAACAGCTTTTTTTATTATTTTTTAATATAAAAATTATTATTTTTTTACTAAAAAACTGTTTTAAGAAACAATCAAAAAGCCATTCCCAAACATAGATATTGACTAATTTGTTATGTTTATTACTTGGTGCATGCATAGTTATATTATGTATTCTCTCAAAAGGGGGGTAAATTATGGTGTATTCTCTTGTAGAATATATATTATATTTAATTAGAAGTTATTTGAAGGCATTTATTATAAAGTATTTGGGTAGTAGTGTAACTACATCATGGATTTGTTGTTCCTTCAATCAGCGCTTGTATTTTTTGCTGAGGTATCACCTTTTGATAAGCTCTCTAGATTTATGCCTCTCAACTATCATATCATCTATCATATACATAGCTTAAACTACTGACAAACATATAAAGAAGTAGATCATCACATACCCTTGCATTCCCTCTGAAATTTAGAAAAGCCCGGGTCTGGTGCTTCTCGCGAGCAGTCTCTAAGAAAAAATCGAATGGATTTTACAAGCATTTTTTTTTTCTTCAGAAATTAGTGTTTTCCTATGGAATTTACAAGCATATCTTTATAGAGTATATTGATTTTTCATAATACATATAAATAGTAAATTGATTAATTAAATCTGAATATAAAAATCAGTTGAAGCAAGGTTAAAACTGGCCCCCTCTTTAAAAATTTCTGGCTTCGACATTGATTACAGTAATTATCCTTAAAGTGAGTTAAGTATCATTGTGAGTTGCTTGTATCATTTTGCGATATGCACCTCCTAGTGTCTATTATATAAACATTAGATACAATCAACTTAGTATATCATCATCTTCTAAATCCTTGTCTAATGATATTTATTGTTTAAGCTTTTTTAAGATATGCTCCATACTCGCCATTTTAGGATGTTGATCATACTCAAATTACATTGTAATGTAGAGGGAGTTGCTTTTAGCTCTTCCTATTGGCCTTTCTCAAGCTCATTAATTAGGAGCTTGAGGAAGGTCAGTAAAAAGTATTAATGAGAAGCTACCCTAGGTCTCCACTAAAATCTAACATAGGAAAAGTGATATTTAAAAAAAAATAAATAAATAATTTCAAAAGAGTAAAAATTTATATTTTACTCATCTTAAAATAAATCAAATGATTTTAAATTCATTATAATTAAGAGTCTGTTTGAGACAACTATATTATTTTATAAAGCTGATTGTGAAGTTGTCGTGAGAAAAACAACTTAGCCGTGTAAAAATCAGCATTCCACTTTTTTCTTTTGAAAACGGTGAAAAAGCGGCAAGATAGCATTAGCGAAATTAAATTATGATTGTTATTTAAAAGTCAAAATGATGAGAAGCCTGTCCCAAATAGATCCTAAATTATAATAAAGTATTCTGATAATTTCTTTCCAAAAACATACTATGGGCATGTTCTCAATTAAGGCTTCGTTTGGGACAACTTTCTTACTGCTTCATAAAGCAGCTTTCAAGTACAAAAATTAAAATTTTTATACTAAAAAGTTGCTTTAAGAAGCAGAATGAAAGCCGTCCCAAACGAAGCCTAAATTTGGCCATTGAAATCCTAAGCCGTTTTTTTTTTTTTTTTACATGGCCAGACCTTTGACATTCAGTAAGAAAACTCTATGTGAATCCTTTGACATTTAGTGCAATAACGTGCAATATGCAAAATATGCAAAATTTTGAGTATTTTGTAGCTGAAGGGATCAAAGAAAGTTTGATGAGAATAAGAACAGGCCTTAATTTAAAGTGTTTGTTTATCTTTTTCTTTATTTTCTTTCGTTGTTGATATGGATTCGACTTTATTGTTTTTTGTTTGTGTTCTCCTTCATTCAATTATTACTCTCAACTTTATTGTATGAGGTTGATTTATTGCTTAGTTCAAAGACTTCATGCTTCAAATTCAATTTTAATATTAGTATTAATGGTTATTTTCTTAATTGGGCCATTGACTTTGAGGCATACATGATTTTTCTCTTACCTCAGCCTTTGAATCTGCCATTATATAGTCAGCATTGTAAAAATTTAAAAAAAAAAAAACAATAAAATGTCCTTATAGGAGTGTCAAGAATTAACCCGACTTGCCAACCTGATTTGGGCCCGACCCGAAAATTCCGGATTCAGGTTGAGCCATTTATTAAACGGGTAGGGTCCGGATTAACCCGCAAACCCAAAATTAACCTGATTTTAACCCGGATCGAACTAATTTAAGATTTTGTTGAACAAGTGTGTGGTCCGATTCACAGATTTTGTTGAAGAAGCACACGAAATCAGAAATCTTGCCATGGGATTTCTTTTCGTTAGCGCCTTCGCGGTTTGGGAAGGCGGGGCTGCAGAGCTCAGTGGGCAAGCGAAATGGAAATTGGGAAAGTGGGCGAACAAGAATTGGCCAAAGCGTGTGAAATGGGAAGGAGGTGTTGTCGGCTCAGTGCGTGAAAGGTCCAATTTCCAAACGGTAGGAGCATATTTACAGGATTTGGCTAGAGAAGCCCGCTGCGTGTGAAATAGAATCAAAGAAAAAAAAAAACATGTTGGAGGGTCATGTCGGGTTGACCTGGACTCAAATCAAGGCTGTTCGGTTTGGGTCTATGACCAGTTTCTCAAATCGGGTCGTATCAGGTGATAACGGGTCATTTCCGTGTTGTACCTGAACCCAACTCAAAAACCTATTTTGATATTATCACCCCTAGTCCTCATTTGAAAATATTAGAAGGGGCATCATGAGAAATGTATATCAATCAAATTAAGTCAATTAACACATTTGAGTGTCAAAATCTGTCCCGACCCGATTTGATAAGTATGAATTGGATTCAACCATTCAAATTATAAGTATGAATTGGATTCAGCCATTCATCAATCAAATTAAGTCACCCAAATGTGTTAATTGACCAGCCATTTTTAAAACCGAAGTTGTTAGAATAAAGTTTTATTCGCCAATGAATTTGAATTTTCTATCATGCAATTTGCTAACGCACAAAAGGCTTTGAAAAACATGTCAATCCTCTTGAAAATTAAACGAGGAGTAGGTAATTCTCTTTGTTGTTTATCACTTTAATGAAATATTAAATATCGAATATTTGGAACTTGTTGCTGCTTAGCAACGTTGTGATCAGGGTTCTAGAGAAGAACCATTCATATATGCACTCAAATTTAATAATTAAAGACATTAGCTGAGTTTTTAGAGCACATTAATAGTCATATTGTACAAAAATATTTAGATTTTTGACTTCAAGCATATGATATTTGGAAGTCATCAAGATCCTATGAAGACATCATCAGCATCTCCTTAATAGACATTGTGATGACTTCAACTCAGCAGATACTAAGGCTTCATTTGGGACTGCTTCTTAAAATAGCTTTATAGTATAAAATTTTTAATTTTTATACTAAAAAACTGCTTTAAGAAGCAGTAAGAAAGTCGTCTCAAACGAAGCCTAAAGCTCTTCATGATTCGGTAACAATATCAATATAGCCAATGATTTCCCTCCGACAATCATTGGCAATCATTGTGAGAGGCGGCAACGCGGTGTCGTGCCCACTTATCTGAGTCAGCAGTGCTTAGCCACCGTCAGATCTTCCGCTATCCGAATCAACAACTCAGATGCTGTCGGACCAAGATTTGTGCAATGAAGGGAACCGCGTGGTTGAAACAACCTCTAAAATGATAAGATCTGGACTGTTGATTGTGAGATCAACAGTCCAGATTTTGTACACCAGCATGCACTAACAGTAAACCCTAGGAATCCAATTTTCATTTCATTCTTTCAATCCGTCCGGTCAATCTTAACATAAATTTAAATAGAGCAAGCACATATGACGAACATTCGTGGGGAGACAGCCGTTTGGTTTAAAAATCGCTTTTTAGAAAGATATTTAAACCCAAGTGTTTAGAGCTAGGGTTTGAGTTTATGAGGGATTTTATCAATGGATTTTGGAAATTTTAGATTTGTTGAACTTTTAGACTGTCCACAAATGCTTTTCCAGAAGGAACCAACAACTGAGAACGCCTGGATCGATGGGAAATCGAGGCGAATGGAGCTTGGGTTCGGTTTGTGACGCCCCAAGATCTAACTTGGAAGAATTATTCAGTCAAACCTCTAAGTCAAACTTCTACCAGAGCTATCTATAGTCATCAATCAGTGATAAACAATCTATCAAAATTTATGATTTAAAACATCAATGTAAACATTTCTATTCATTCCCAAAAGTTCATATACAATATTCAGGATTTACACATTAATTACATGTAATATATCCTATCCTGAGTACAAAGGAATCACTATGGCAAAAAGGAACAAAAACCTGAGGATTCTTGATCAACCTCAATCTCCTCCTCCCTTGCCCTGACCTGAAAATATTAACCACATATAATGAGCTTCAAAAAGCCCAGTAGATCACCAAAAACATACAACTGAAATCAAAGCACAGTACTAAAATAATATGCATGCCAATCAGTCAAATCAATAATAGTCACTTGTACATGATCATTAAATATATGCAGATACGAAAATCAGTAATCAATGCATAATTAATAAAATCCAGTCATCGATAGAGAATCGGCAAACAGTAGAAAAAAATCTATAAATCTCAATATATCAGTCAAGTACGTCAAATCTCGAAAGAATCCATCATATCTTTAAATATCGGTCTAATCGATAGAGAAAAATCGTCGTATTGATAATATCAGTTAAATCAATATCGTATCAATATAATCAATCAAATCAGTGAATAAAGAAATCATCTCCAGTCAATACTATCAATCGGTATGAAATCATATAAAATAATTATATCAATACATCGTAAGAACAGTTGAAATCAAATCAATACAGTAAATGTCCTACCGATGACCATGGATTTTATTGATTATGCATTGATTACTGATTTTCGTATCTGCATAGATTCAATGATTATGTGCAAGTGACTGTTATTGATTTGACTGATTGGCATGCATATTGTTTCAGTACCGTACTTTAATTTCAGTTGTAGGTTTTTGGTGACCTGCTGGGCTTTTTGAAGCTCATTATATGTGGTTAATATTTTCATGTCAGGGCAAGGGAGGAGGAGATTGAGGTTGATCAGGAATCCTCAGGTTTTTGTTCCTTTTTGTCATAGTGATTCTTTTTGTACTCATGACAGGATATATTACATGTGATTAATGTGTAAATCCTGAGTATTGTATATAAACTTTTGGGAATGAATAGAAATTTTTACATTGATGTTTTAAATCATAAATTTTGATAGACTATTTATCACTGATTGATGACTATAGATAGCTCTGGTAGAAGTTTGACTTAGAGGTTTGACTGAATAATTCTTCCAAGTTAGATCTTGGGGCGTCACACGGTTTGTAATAGCTCATTTCTTTGATTTTCTTCTGGGATCGTTCGGGACGATGTTGAGATTGTCCAGAACCATCAGAAACATCTGATTTCTGGGTGTATCGTCCGGGCCGATTTTGGATCGTCCTGGGACGATTAGTTCATGGAACAAGTCAGTGAGCAAGGGTTTTTATCGTCCAAGGAAAATTCAATATCGTCCTGAGAAATCGTCCTAGACGATTGAAATTTGTTCAGATCGTCCTGGACGATGTGGCGATCGGCCGGGCCGATCAGACTTATGTTAAAAGGAAATCAGCTCGTTTTGAAGAGAAAGAAAAGTTTTTATAAAAATCAAAATATCTGAGGAGAGAGAAAGAGAAGAAAAGCGAAGGAAAAGCTCGTTTTCGGAGACCGCGGAGCGCTTTTTGTCCGTCGCCGCTATTGAGAAGATTGTTTATCTCGCTGTAAGGACTCCGAATCCTAATTCGATTTTCGAAGATGTTGAGTTTTGGTCGTTTTGTGCTCCTATTTGTGTTTTCGTTACCGAAAAACGCGCACCATTTTGTATTGACAAAATTTTCACCGCACAACTTTTGATATGTTATTGATACGATTATTCTACACGTTTTGAGTATTTTCTGTAACGATTCTACAATTATTTTGGGTTCTGTGTGATTTTGATCGAATAGATAAATATCAGGTTGTGGACTGATGTTGCTTCTGTAGAATAAAAGTCTTATATTATTGCTGTGAATGTTCTGTGGTAATTTGGTAAATTTCTGATTTGGTGATTTTTGTGTAAATTCCGTATACTACCGTTATGTCGCTGGATTTTTGTACGATTTCCTATTTTCCCAAAATTGATTATTTGAATGCATATGAATGTGACTATTTGATTGTTGATCCTGAAAGACAAGTGGAACCTGGTTGAACCGTTGGTTGGAGATTGATTGACCTGTACAAGATGGTGGGCCGACGAGCTTTCCTTTAAACCATTGATTATCGATATAACAATTGGGAGTCATAAGGAGATTACTTGCCGACGGGCAGCCGACGGGCACAGAGTGACGACTCTTATTGAAACCAACGGATGGATATCTACAACAGCAATATAGATTCTACAACAGCACTATTGATAATAGCCAGTGATTGTACTTATCCAGTAAGACTGTATGGAATTGCATGTGCACGACATTGCATTGTTTGGATTTCCTGTTCTGCATTGACCTATTGGTTTTTGATTGATTTTATTGATTTCCTTACGCATGATTGTTATTGACGGATTTATTGTATTTAATTGATTTATTATCGAATAGATTTACTATCGGATTTACGGATTTACCGTTACTGTACGATTTCATTGATATTGCATGTTCTTCTTGTCACCGGATACTGGAACCGATATGGATATGGATATTGTATTGATTCATGAATATAGATACCGACATTATTGATTCATCGATATTATGGATTCATTGATTCATTGATTCATGGACATGATTGATACTACTGACTTGGATACTGCTAGTACAGACCTACTAATACATTGATTCGTTGTATTGATTCTTTTAGTGTGTGATTATTGATGTATTGATTTGATTGATTTATTGATTTATCAATTTGATTGTTGTATACGATTTTATTGTATTGATTGATTTCAATTGTTTGCCTATTGTATTGATTTAATCCAACTGCTCTTTCGCTGTTTTGATTTGATCGTTTTATGGGATTCTGAGCCGATTGATAGTATTGACTGGAATTAATTGTTTTACTAAATTGATTGATGTGATTTCACTGTTGTAGCATCATTCGTGGTCGTCATTGGATTGTTATCGTTGTGGATATGGATACATACGTTGTCGTACTGATAGGGAGTAAGTGATATTGAACAATTGATTGATTTGCAAGTGTATGTTTTGATACGATTCCACTCTATTGATCTGACTGATGCTCTAGACTGATACGATAGATAAGACGGCTAGATGACTGTATTGATGCAATTGATATTATCGACTGCTACGATAGAGACTGTAGAGATTTGATTGACGTGTTAATTTCTTGAGTTTTATAGATTTCCTACTGTTCATTGATTTTATCGACTTCTGTTCCGTATTGATTTCCGTACCTGCATTGACTCATTGATCATGTACGACTGATTGATTTGACTTGATTGGATTGACCTGCATATTATTTCCAGTGCCGTGCTTTGATTTCAGTTTTAGACTTTGGTGACCTGCTGGGCTATTTAAGCTCATTATATGTGGTTAATATTTCAGGTGCAGAGCCTCCCGCGTGATGCTTATTCGATCACTAGTGTAGTCTTGTTTAGTAACCCTTGGTAGGCTTTTGTTTTGTAGCCGTATGGCTATTGTATATATCTTTTGGACGCTCTTGTTGATTGTACTTATGTTGATATGTGAATTATAGTAGTTGTTGTATTTCTTTTCTGTAATGCGATTATCTCTGGATGACTGTATTGATACGAACGAGAAAAAGAAATAGAAGAAAAAAATAAGGAAGAAACATGAATGTTAGGCGAATCCTTTCACTATTGATGTCTGGGACGTCACAATTGGTATCAGAGCGAGTGTAGTGAAAGGATTTGCTTATATCCAGAGTGATAGTGATAATTGCATTATTTGATTTATTTTGTTTTACGTGTTTGATTTCTGCGATTTGATTTGATTCAAATGATTGGTATTGATCAGGCCAATGGATCCGAAAGGAAAGACAGTTGAGTCTGCTACTGATCTCCCGCTCACATCTGAGAATATGAATAAGTTTGCTGACATGGTTGCTCAGATGGTGAGTGACAAGTTAGCAAAACGCTCTAGACATAATAAGAAGAGTAGGGAAGGTAGCAGAGCAAGGATTAATGTTTGTACATTTTGTGGAAAAAGACATTTGGGACAGTGTTATCGGAGAACAAGGCAATGCTTCCGATGTGGTGCTTATGGACATAGAATGAAGGATTGCCCAAGTTCTGGACTTAGGCAAGGACCTGTTCCAATTTCAGACTGAAAATGTACAAGCCATGGTGGAAGATGTTCCTTCAGTGCCTGCTGATGTGACTGGTACGAGTTTAGTTTATTGACTGTTTCGATGTGATTTGTACGATTTTTCGATTGATTGGATTTGTTGTGAGATCTCGTTCCCTTACTGTTCCTCTCTGAATTGGATTTTCCTCCCAGAATCGGCCAGGACAAAGTTGAGATCGTCCAGGCCGATCAGTGCATTCAAACAGCTGATTTCTGGAGCTATTTCTGGACAGGATCGTCCAGGACGATATTGAGATCGTCCAGGACGATCGGCACTGTTCACAATACCGTCCTGATCATCGCCCTGGGAATGGTCCAGGACGATCAGAATTGGTCTGATCGTCCTGGGACGATCGGGCGATCGGCCAGGCCGATCTGTATATGATATAAGGAAATGAGCTCGTTTTGAGGAGAGAGAAATTCATTTTATAAAATCAGATATTTTGAGGAGAGAGAAAGAGAAAGGGAAAAAGAGTAAAAGCTGGTTTTCGGAGACCGCGGAGCGCTTTTCGTCCGACGCTGCTGTTGGAGAAAGTGTAGATCTCGTGGTAAGGACTCCGAACCCTGTTTCTGTTTTCGAATATCTTGTGTTTTGATCGAGTTGTGCACTGTTTTGTGTTTTCGTAGTCTACTTTTGGACATGATTTTGATTTGACACGACTTTCACCGCACAACTTCTAGTATGTTATAGATATGACTATTGTACACGATTTGACTGTATTCTACGAAGATTTTATCGGTCGGAATTGATTCTACGCGATTTTAATCGAATAGAAAAATATCAGGACTTGATTTGATTTGGATTCTTTACATTGATAGTCTTGTATTGATGCCGTGGATATTCATTGGTAATTTGGAAGAATTTGGAATTTATATCTTTTTGCAGAATTTTTGTGTAAATTTGACCGACTACCGTTACTCTGCCCGATTTTCGTATGATTTCTGATTTGTCTGAAATTGATAGATTGATTAGATATGGATGTGAATATTGATATGATTGCTTTAATATTGACTATTGAATTGATTATTGATACTGATCACAAGTGGAACCTGGTTGAACATTGGTTGAAGATTGATAGACCTGTACAGGATGGTGGGCCGACGGGCTTTCCTTTAAATATTGATTATTGATATATTGATGGGAGTCATAAGGAGTTTATTGATATGCCGACGGGCGAAAAGAGTGACGACTCTTATTGATAGAACCAATGTAAATGATATCTACAACAGCAATATGGATTCTACAACAGCAACATAGCCAGTAGATTGTACTTGTTCAGTATATAGTATTTAATTGCATGTTTACTGTATTGATTTACGGATTTATTGCTTTACTGATTGCTGCTTTATTGATTTGATCGAATTTACTGTACCGTATATTGATTTCATCGATCGATTATCGAGCATTGATACTACTGAGCATTGATATGGACATTGATATGGACATGGATAGATATAGATATTGCATTGATAGCATGGATATGGACATCGTATAGATTCATTGATATTACTGCCTATAGATTTTATAGATTCACCATCGCTACTGTTTCTGCACCGTATTGACTGCTTTATAGATTCATTGTTTCGTATTGCTTTTCTCGATTGATTTCATTGAATAGATTGTATTGATTCGACAGCATCGATTTGATTGACGGATATTGATTGATTGAGTCGATTTATCGATTTGTCTGCCGCTGCATTGACTGGTTTTATTGACTATTGATTTCCGGATTGCATAGACTCATTGACCATTGACTGATACGGATTGATAGATTGACATGCATATTGATAGCATCGCCGTGCTTTGATTTCAGTTATAGGTATTAGGTGACCTGCTGGGCTTTGTAAAGCTCATTATATGTGGTTGATATTTTCAGGTCATGGCTCGGGAGCAGGAGATAGGAATTGATTCAGATCGACAGGTTTTAGTTCTTTTGATGATATTGATTCTTTTGTACTCAGGACAGGATAGTTTCTTTACTAGTATTGATAGTGTAGTTCCTGAGTATTATACATGATATTTTGAGTTATGAATCGACTGATATATTGATGTTTAAATTTTATAGATGTTTGATAGATTGTTTACTGAAGGTTTTAGATAGCTCTTGTAAATTGTTTGGGTAATTGATTGACATTCTTTCCAAGTTAGATCTTGGGGCGTGACAAAGTTTTGGTATCAGAGCAGTGTTATTGGAAGAATGGATTGTTACTAGAGTTGTAGGTTTGGATTGAGAGTTGGGTAGAATGGGTAGCTTTAAGAGCATCATTGGCATACATCGTTGCATGTGTGTATTATTATTTTGAATTGTGCAGGTGAAAAGATATGGATCCTCCGGCAGAATCCAGTATACCGAATGAGCAACACAGTGCAGCTCCAGTACATTTAGAGAGTATGATGCAGTTGGCTACTGCGATTGCACATATAATGGGAGATGCGCAGAGCAAAATGAGTGGTAGCAAAGAAGAAGAAGCTGATAGACACTTGCAAATGTTTCACAAGCTGAAGCCTCCGTTGTTCAAAGGGGCTGTAGGACCTCAGGCTGCTGAGGATTGGATCCTGAGAGTGGAAAAGATTTTTGACAGCATGCAGTGTCCGGGGAATAGAAAGGTACCATTAGCTGTGTTCCTGTTTGAGGGTGAGGCGGAGAGATGGTGGATCGGACAGCAGAGAGAGAAATTCCAGTGGAAGACTAATGCTGAGATCACCTGGGATGAGTTCACTGCAGTGTTCAGGATGTGGTTTGTACCACCGTTAGCTCAGCGACAGATGCAGGAAGCTTTCATGAGATTAGAGCAAGGCCGCAAGTCAGTGATGCAGTACGAGGCCGAGTTTACTGCACTTGCGAGGTACGCTGCTCATCTGATTCCTACTGCCGAGGAAAAGTGTTATAGATTTCTGCACGGATTGAACAGAGAGCTGAGGCATCCACTAGTACCTTTTCGGATCCATGAGTTTTCTGAGCTAGTGGAGCGAGCCCGATTGATAGAGATTGACTTGGAGACACCGGTATCGAGGTACGAGGATACCAGGAGGAGGAGAGATGAGGTACGATGAGATGATTCTGGTAGAGACAGAGATAGAGAGAAGAGAAACAGGTATGAGGGTTTGAAGGGATCTGCATCGAGATCTGCATCACGATCTGCATCGGTAGTATCGTCTGGTGGTTCTGGCGAGTGCATTCACTGTGGTAAACGACATGCAGGTCGGTGCTACCTATTGACGGGACAGTGTTTTCACTGTGGACAGCAAGGACACAGAGCAGCAGATTGTCCTCAGAAAGGACTGGGTGGAAGGACTGATTCTGGCACGGGTACAGAACAGCAGAGGACTGTTGGCTCGAGGGCCTACAGTGAGAGATCAGGGAACAGGATGGATGATAGGACTGTCAGAGATCAGAGGGAGACAGTTGCGCCACGACCTCTAGTGGTGCCACGCATCTACAGTCTACAGAGTTTACAGCATCGTGAAGATCATCAACGACCAGAAAGTTCTACTGGTAAGATTGATTTGACTAACCGATTGATATTGATATATGAACATTGCATATTGACATTTGATTGATTGCATTGTGTGTTCTGTATGGATTTCGACGAGTTTTTATTTGGATTTGGATTTCGATCGATTTGTTTTGCATTGTTTGTTTTGCTTCGTACCTGCAGGGAAATGTCGGGACGACATTTTTCTAAGGTGGGGAGATTATGAGATCTCGTTCCCTTACTGTTCCTCTCTAAATTGGATTTTCCTCCCAGAATCGGCCAGGACGAAGTTGAGATCGTCCAGGCCGATCAGTGCATTCAAACAGCTAATTTCTGGAGCAATTTCTGGACAGGATCGTCCATGACGATATTGAGATCGTCCAGGACGATCGGCACTGTTCACAATACAGTCCTGATCATCGCCCTGGGAATGGTCCAGGACGATCAGAATTGGTCTGATCGTCCCGGGACGATCGGGCGATCGGCCGGGCCGATCTGTATATGATATAAGAAAATGAGCTCGTTTTGAGGAGAGAGAAATTCACTTTATAAAATCAGATATTTTGAGGAGAGAGAAAGAGAAAGGGAAAAAGAGGAAAAGTTGATTTTCGGAGACCGCGGAGCGCTTTTCGTCCGACGCTGCTGTTGGAGAAAGTGTAGATCTCGTGGTAAGGACTCCGAACCCTGTTTCTGTTTTCGAAGATCTTGTGTTTTGATCGAGTTGTGCACTGTTTTGTGTTTTCGTAGTCTACTTTTGGACATGATTTTGATTTGACACGACTTTCACCGCACAACTTCTAGTATGTTATAGATATGACTATTGTACACGATTTGACTGTATTCTACGAAGATTTTATCGGTCGGAATTGATTCTACGCGATTTTAATCGAATAGAAAAATATCAGGACTTGATTTGATTTGGATTCTTTACATTGATAGTCTTGTATTGATGCCGTGGATATTCGTCGGTAATTTGGAAGAATTTGGAATTTATATCTTTTTGCAGGATTTTTGTGTAAATTTGACCGACTACCGTTACTCTGCCCGATTTTCGTATGATTTCTGATTTGTCTGAAATTGATAGATTGATTAGATATGGATGTGAATATTGATATGATTGCTTTAATATTTACTATTGAATTGATTATTGATTGATTATTGATACTGATCACAAGTGGAACCTGGTTGAACATTGGTTGAAGATTGATAGACCTGTACAGGATGGTGGGCCGACGGGCTTTCCTTTAAATATTGATTATTGATATATTGATGGGAGTCATAAGGAGTTTATTGATATGCCGACGGGCGAAAAGAGTGACGACTCTTATTGATAGAACCAATGTAAATGATATCTACAACAGCAATATGGATTCTACAACAGCAACATAGCCAGTAGATTGTACTTGTTCAGTATATAGTATTTAATTGCATGTTTACTGTATTGATTTACGGATTTATTGCTTTACTGATTGCTGCTTTATTGATTTGATCGAATTTACTGTACCGTATATTGATTTCATCGATCGATTACCGAGCATTGATACTACTGAGCATTGATATGGACATTGATATGGACATGGATAGATATAGATATTGCATTGATAGCATGGATATGGACATCGTATAGATTCATTGATATTACTTCCTATAGATTTTATAGATTCGCCATCGCTATTTTTTCTGCACCGTATTAACTGCTTTATAGATTCATTGTTTCGTATTGCTTTTCTCGATTGATTTCATTGAATAGATTGTATTGATTCGACAGCATCGATTTGATTGACGGATATTGATTGATTGAGTCGATTTATCGATTTGTCTGCCGCTGCATTGACTGGTTTTATTGACTATTGATTTCCGGATTGCATAGACTCATTGACCATTGACTGATACGGATTGATAGATTGACATGTATATTGATAGCATCGCCGTGCTTTGATTTCAGTTATAGGTATTAGGTGACCTGCTGGGCTTTGTAAATCTCATTATATGTGGTTGATATTTTCAGGTCAGGGCTCGGGAGCAGGAGATAGGAATTGATTCAGATCGACAGGTTTTAGTTCTTTTGATGATATTGATTCTTTTGTACTCAGGACAGGATAGTTTCTTTACTAGTATTGATAGTGTAGTTCCTGAGTATTATACATGATATTTTGAGTTATGAATCGACTGATATATTGATGTTTAAATTTTATAGATGTTTGATAGACTGTTTACTGAAGGTTTTAGATAGCTCTGGTAAATTGTTTGGGTAATTGATTGACATTCTTTCCAAGTTAGATCTTGGGGCGTGTTTTGTTTCGTTTTTGTCTCGGACCTTTAGGGAAATGTCGGGACGACATTTTTCTAAGATGGGGAGATTGTAATAGCTCGTTTCTTTGATTTCCTTCTGGGATCGTTCGGGACGATGTTGAGATCATCCAAAACCATCAGAAATAGCTGATTTCTGGGTGGATCGTCGGGCCAATTTTGGATCGTCCTGGGACGATCAGTTCATGGAACAAGTCAGTGAGCAAGGGTTTTTATCGTCCAAGGAAAATTCAATATCGTCCTGAGAAATCGTCCTGGACGATTGAAATTTGTTCAGATCGTCCTGGACGATGTGGCGATCGGCCGGGCCGATCAGACTTATGTTAAAAGGAAATCAGCTCGTTTTGAAGAGAGAGAAAAGTTTTTATAAAAATCAAAATATCTGAGGAGAGAGAAAGAGAAGAAAAGCGAAGGAAAAGCTCATTTTCGGAGACCGCGGAGCGCTTTTCGTCCGTCGCCGCTGTTGAGAAGATTGTTTATCTCGCTGTAAGGACTCCGAATCCTAATTTTGTTTTCGAAGATGTTGAGTTTTGGTCATTTTGTGCTCTGATTTGTGTTTTCGTTACCGAAAAATGCGCACCATTTTGTATTGACGAAACTTTCACCGCACAACTTTTGATATGTTATTGATACGATTATTCTACACGTTTTGAGTATTTTCTGTAACGATTCTACCGATTATTTTGGGTTCTGTGCGATTTTGATCGAATAGATAAATATCAGGTTGTGGACTGATGTTGCTTCTGTAGAATAAAAGTCTTATATTATTGCTGTGAATGTTCTGTGGTAATTTGGTAAATTTCTGATTTGGTGATTTTTGTGTAAATTCCGTATACTGCCGTTATGCCGTTGGATTTTCGTACGATTTACTATTTTCCCGAAATTGATTATTTGAATGCATATGAATGTGACTATTTGATTGTTGATCTTGAAAGACAAGTGAAACCTGGTTGAACCGTTGGTTGGAGATGGATTGACCTGTACAGGATGGTGGGCCGACGGGCTTTTCTTTAAACCATTGATTATCGATATAACGATTGGGAGTCATAAGTAGATTACTTGCCGACGGGCAGCCGACGGGCACAGAGTGACAACTCTTATTGAAACCAACGGATGGATATCTACAACAGCAATATAGATTCTACAACAGCACTATTGATTTCTACAACAGCACTATTGATAATAGCCAGTGATTATACTTGTCCAGTAATACTGTATGGAATTGCATGTGCACGACATTGCATTGTTTGGATTTCCTGTTCTGCATTGACCTATTGGTTTTTAATTGATTTTATTGATTTCCTTACGCATGATTGTTATTGACGGATTTATTGTATTGAATTGATTTATTATCGAATAGATTTACTGTCGGATTTACGGATTTACCGTTACTGTACGATTTCATTGATATTGCATGTTCTTCTTGTCACCGGATACTGGCACCGATATGGATATGGATATTGTATTGATTCATGAATATAGATACCGACATTATTGATTCATCGATATTATGGATTCATTGATTCATTGATTCATGGACATGATTGATACTACTGACTCGGATACTGCTAGTACATACCTACTAATACATTGATTCGTTGTATTGATTCTTTTAGCGCGTGATTATTGATGTATTGATTTGATTGATCTATTAATTTATCAATTTGATTGTTGTATACGATTTTATTGTATTGATTGATTTCAATTGTTTGCCTATCGTATTGATTTAATCCAACTGCTCTTTCGCTGTATTGATTTGATCGTTTTATGGGATTCTGAGCCGATTGATAGTATTGATTGGAATTAATTATTTTACTAAATTGATTGATGTGATTTCACTATTGTAGCATCGTTCGTGGTCGTCATTGGATTGTTATCGTTGTGGATATGGATACATACGTTGTCGTACTGATAGGGAGTAAGTGATATTGAACAATTGATTGATTTGCAGGTGTATGTTTTGATACGATTCCACTCTATTGATTTGAGTGATGCTCTAGACTGATACGATAGATAAGACAGCTAGATGTATGGATGCAATTGATATTATCGACTGCTACGATAGAGACTGTAGAGATTTGATTGACGTGTTAATTTCTTGAGTTTTATAGATTTCCTACTGTTCATTGATTTTATCGACTTCTATTCCGTATTGATTTCCGTACCTGCATTGTCTCATTGATCATGTACGACTGATTGATTTGACTTGATTGGATTGACCTGCATATTGTTTCCAGTGCCGTGCTTTGATTTTAGTTTTAGACTTTGGTGACCTGCTGGGCTATTTAAGCTCATTATATGTGGTTAATATTTCAGGTGCAGAGCCTCCCGCGTGATGCTTCTTCGATCGCTAGTGTAGTCTTGTTTTGTAACCCTTGGTAGGCTTTTGTTTTGTAGCCGTATGGCTATTGTATATATCTTTTGGACGCTCTTGTTGATTGTACTTATGTTGATATGTGAATTATAGTAGTTGTTGTATTTCTTTTCTGTAATGCAATTATCTCTGGATGACTGTATTGATACGAACGAGAAAAAGAAAGAGAAAAGAAAAAAATAAGGAAGAAACATGAATGTCAGACGAATCCTTTCACTATTGATGTCTGAGACGTCACACGGTTGGCCAGAGATCTTCTCGCCGAAGATGTGCAGCCTTCGGTTTCTAGTGGTGGAAGTGGAGAGGGAGCCTTGGGGAGTTAGAAAGAAGTCTCAGAGGGGTTTGAGAGGGTTAGAGTGGAGAGATAATGCTAAGTGTCAAGTGATACTAAAAAATGTGTCTTGGCCCTATATAAATGTCCTAAGGCTGAATGGACGGCCCTGATGCATCAGAGGTCTTCCTTAGATGCTAGGTATGTGTCATAGGCCGTTGAAAGGATGAACCAAAGGTTGGAATGGCCTTATGGCCATTGAGTGTTTTTGGAGATGGGGGAGGGGGCATATTTCCCTATTTAGGTTGAAATAGGGCTTGGGCTCGGTTTAGGAGCTTTTAAGGGAGCTTTATCCTTCTTTGGGATAGCCAAGTCAGCTGGTTTGTAGAGGGTAAAGATTTTATTATATGAGTTAACCAATTAAAGGGGTTTAAGTGTTAGTTGACCAGTTGACTTGTTAACTTGGTCAAGGGTGTGGTGATGTGGCATGAGAAGATAACCACTTGCTGTTTGAAAAGGAAACCAAAGCTTCAAATCAATGAAATTTTATTGTTGGGAGAGTTGACTCATTCAAGAGAAGTCTAAGTGTCTTATTGGCTTGCTTTGACGAATCAATAAGGCCAAACTCAAAGATGTGGCATAAAGGAAGTGTAAAGGAACAATTTGTAATAGGTTAAAGAGGGATCAATGAGTTAAAGTCAATGCGAAGATAAATAGAATGGTGTAGGATAAGATTTGACTAGAGACTTTGAGTTGACCTAGTCAAAGTCCATAGACTTTGACTCTTCCATTACTTACATACATTTAAGTCACAAGTTGGAATGTGGTGGGAGGTTTTGGAATTTTTTCTTTGGTCTCAACAGGGGGGAGTTTACCCCAAATGGATCAAATTTGACCTTATTCAGGCTGGGTTGACTAAGTCAATTGGGTCAACAAGTCTAGTCAACCTCAAATTATTGAAAGAGATGACTCATGGAATTTGAATAGATTTGGAATTGGTTTGGAACTGAATATGATATAAATAGGATTTATGTTTTGACTTAGTCAAGCAAGTTGACCCATAGATTGGGTTTGGTCTCAATAAGTTTGAAATGATCAAAGGGGCATATTGGAGGTGGTTTCATGGACTAATGAGGGCCCCAAGGTCAATTTCCATAAGGTGGAAGGTCCAGTGGCATGGGCTATAAATTATTGAAGGTTTTTTAGTCATGGGAGATAGATTCATTCTCTAGGGTTAAAGACCTAAGAATGATCTCAAATTTTAAGGGTTGGCCCTAGGGGCATGTCTGATCAATATGTAACTGACATATCATGAATTCAAGGTCATTTGACTAGGTTTCTAGGTGATAGAAAGTTCACGCGTAAAGGGTTTCAGGACTTTGGCTTTTGGCCTTGGAATTTAGCTTAGGATTCTAGATTTGAATGAATATTTGAATGTAATCGAGTAAAACTTAATATTTTCTTACCAATGATAATCGAATGGATGATTGAGGTTAGTTGAACTTAATTTGAAAGTCAATTGAAGGTTTGGATTAAAAGTTTAAAACCAAAGGTTGGATAGAATCTCTGTGATTGATAAGTGGGTGATTATCAACCATCAGATCACCAAACAAGAATCTGGGTAGATTTTGATGACCGTATATGAAAATGAGGTCAACAATCACATCATAAGTAATGTTGTAAAATTATCACATAATAAGCAACATAAATCACATTAACAATGACAACCATCATACAATGGAATATGTGTCAAAATGATTTCACACAAAAAAAGCATGTAAGCAAGAACAACAACCTAGCCTAAAACTAGAGTTGGTTGTCCTAACAAGCCATTTATGGTGTGTGTGTGTACGAGGCTGTATAGTTTGGATATTTCCTATGCTTATTATTGTTTAGAGTTTTCTAATGTTATATTTGGTTTGTTTTTAGGCTAAGGTGAATTTTAATTTAAGTTTAAGTCTAGTTTTTTAATGTTCATTTTAAAAGTTAATTTTTAGTGTTGGAATTGATTAATCATTGGTTCTAAAGCCCTAAATTTTAATAGGTATATTAGTTTGTAAGCCTCAAAATTTAATACACATATACCCTCCAATTAGAATTTACATAAGGTATAAAGGATTTCATTTATTAGTAATTTATTATTAAAGATTTAGATTGAATGATAATTGTCTTTGTTTACACAAGGATGGTAAGGTTTATTTCCCCATCATCTGGGATAATTTAATAGGCTCGTAGGCCCGGTTATCCTGTAGTTATCTTTGGGTTTAGGCTTAATTTAGTTTATTAATTAAATTATCTATGTTTGTAATTATCTTATTAATGATTTATTAAGCTTGTGATTTATGGTTTGCACATCAAATTTGTTCATAGCGTTTTCATAATGGGCATAAGAACCCAGGGCCTTCTTAGGGCACTTAGTCCCGCAGCCCGAGATAGTTCATCCTAAAAAAATTTGGTTATTTAATATATGTTTATATTTTATTGAATATTTTAATGTATTTAATAAAAATCTATTTCTTGACTTTTTTATTTACATTTGTTTATGGAATTCTCATATTTTTTTTATAAATATTAGACTCTAAGATAGTAAAATCCCACTAGGTTTGTTGGATTTGGAATTCTTTTATAATTAGTTATGAATTTTTAAAGTTTGGTGATTTAATGGAATTATTAAATTGCTTAATTAGAGGAGTTTTGTGATTTTTGCACCAAATCAATTTTAAACCTCTTGGAATCTTTCCCAAATATTACTAATGACTCTTAGGGGTGATCCCAAGTGTTTTGAACTATTTTGTTTTTTTTAATTATTATTTATTATTTATTTTGATTAATTATTAAATTTTGATCAATTTTAAGGGTTGATGATAAAGCTTTTATTTTTTATGATCGGATATTTAATTATGAGTAATAAACATTTTCTTTTTGAATTTCAATTAAATTAATTATGACTTAATTAAGATCCTATTTCAATTATGTATGCTAGTTTTGGGTTAATTAGATAGTACACCAAATGGTGTCCAAATACAGTGAAATTTAAACCATGGCTTCTCTAGACCCCAAGGATGAAGCCCACTAAATTTGGTTCCTTGGTGGACCCTCCAAGATGATTTAATTAATTACCAGGAAAACATACATGAGTGTTTAAGTGAGAATTTACAAAAATACCCCTAGGAGTATTACTAAAATAATTTTAATTTATACATAATCAATGCTTGAAGCCATAGAGCTTTTATAGGTCTCCTCAAGACCTTAATTTCCAATGAGCCTAAGAACACCCTATTTAGACAAGTGTGTGAGGAGTTATTAATTTTCAAAGTTTGTTGTATTTTCTGTGAATTTTTAATTAGGGATTACACAGCCAGTAACTCCTTTACGTGCGACACCATTTGTTAGCTGGCTAATGATTGGGCCATTAACAGTTTTACACACTTTTGTCACATCAGTCCGATCTGTGATCCAATAGTTGTGATTAAATAGGATCCATAGCCACAGAATTTAATCTGAGCCATTGATCGAAATCAATGGCTTTGATTTCATTCTCCATCTCCCATGAGCTTCCTAAGCCGTGGAGCTTCTCCAACATGATCTGAAAGATATCATCATTGAACTCACTTCAAACTTCATAAAGAGCATCAAAGGGTTAGAAACCTTCAATCCAATGGTCAAATTCCATTGGTTTGAAAGTTTGTTTCACACTTAGGGAGCTCAAGATTAGGGAATTACTTCAAAGAGAACTCCAAATGCTAGCACCTGAGTTCAATCATGTTCGTCTAACAGTGGGGAAGCTTTCTTCTTTAGGGACCATGATTGGAGGAGTACTGAAGTGGGACTTCGAGCGAGAGCAAAGGAATTTCACTAGAACTCACTCGAGCCTACCTTTGGAGATCATTAGATGGCTAGGAAAGCTAAGGGGAGTTTCATGTAGCTATGGGGAACAATTTTGAAGGTTGGAATTGAATTAGGCAGTATGGGTTGTGATGCCTTATTCAGACCTCATCCATGGAGTTTAAATAATTGGGCTAATCCAGGTAAGCTCTTTATGATCGCCACCGACCATTGGGCTGAGGTGGAAAGATGTCAAAGAGCATATTGAACCCAATGATGAGGCAAATTGGGCATGGTTGAGCCTAATCATGGAAGATGGCTTATGTACTACATTTTTGGAAGGTTTGGGCTAGCATGGGTCTTGACCTAGGTTAAGTTGTGGCTAGACTGACCATGGGAGGTGCATAGGAGCTAGGGCCACTCAATGCAAGAGCCAATTGGGCTTAGTGAAGCCTAGGTTGGAAATTGGCTCAACCCAAAGTGATTTTGGTCACTTTGGGTTAGCCTAACTCTTAGCCCATGTGGACTCAAGGGGTGGGCCACTTAGGGTAGGTGCATTAGGTTATGGGAGACTTAATGAAAGTGTTGGTTTGGTTTGATTAGACTTAGGTTGAGATTTAGCTCAAGGGAAGCCTTTTTTGGGCACCTAGGTTAAGCTATATGGCTAACCCAAGTGGGCCCAAGGGTCGAGTCACCTATGGGATGTTCTTATGGACCTAATGGGCCATCCCAAGGCCTCAAATTGATTTTGGGATGCTTAGAGCATTAATTTTAAATTAGATTTAGGTATATGGTTCATTTAGTCTACCATGGTTAACCTGGGCAACTAAGATTGACCAAAGATTGGGGTTAGGTCTAACAGGTTTAAATTGATATTTTTTAGCTCAATGGAGGTGCTCCTATGCAATGGGAAGGTCATTTGGATTAAAATGTATGTTGGAACTCTCCAAGGGCTATTTGGTCAACTATGCTTGGCTTGGTCAACCAAAATTAACCAAGGCTTGAGGTTGGGCTCATTCACTTTCAAATGACATTTCAAACTTATTAGAAGAGGTCTCATGCAAAGAGGGGGTTTTTAAGTTCACAATGTACATTGAATGGCTTAAGGGGCTTTTGGTTTAATCATGGTTAACTTAGTCAACCGAGGCAATCGAGGTTGACCAAAGTTTGGTTTTAGTTTTAACACATTCCAAATGATGTTTGGAATGCATTGAAGGAGTTTCTAATTTTTGGTTTGAGTGAGCCATGTTAAAGTTTGTGATAAGGTTTGATTTTGGTGTTTTTTTGGGGTTTTGGACTCAAGTAAACCCATGGTTAACCAAGGTCCACCAAATGTTCAATTTTGGATTTAACATATCATTGGAATGATCATGAACATGTTCAAGGGTTTTAGAGAAGGTCCAAAAGTCAAATTTCACAAGTTACACAGTCCAGTGATATATGCTATAAATATTTAAAGGTTTTATATCCTTTGGGATTCAATGTAGCTTTGGGGGTTAAAGAGCTTGGATTTCTTTAAAATTTGGAGGGTTGACCCTAGGGACATACCTGATCATTATGCAACTGAAAAATCATGAATCCAAAGTCATTTGATTTGGATTTGAAGTGATTGAAAAATCACCCAAAATAAGTTATGGGACATAGGCTTTTGGCCTTGACTTCTGGCTTGAGATTTTGGATTTGGCTTTGGATTTGAACTTGGTTGATTGAGTTTGATTTACTCATACAAATAGCAATGGTTTAGGTGATTGTTAGTGACGGGATAGAAAAGACCAAATGGTATCCACTAGATGACTACTACTTGAGGTGATTTGGGTTGAATTTGGATTTGAGTTTGAATTGAAGTTTGGATTGAGATTATTTGTGTTTGAATTGAGTTTGAATTTGGTTTTGATTTAATTAACCTCATATTAAAAAGATGTCAACAATCACATGGTTTCATGAACTTAGATCATGATTGGGTTGATTGGAGTTTCTCCAAGTATAAATATAAGCCAATTGATGTCCAATTGAGCAAGTTTGTAGAACGATGATTAGTTAAGTAGGTTTGTCGATTATATACATAAAGAGTTACATAAATAATTATCGATGCACTTTGAGTCATCCTTGACTATGATCACTCTCAGGGGTAAAATGTAGGTGTACGATTAGTTTAATGAGTCATACACAATGAGCAAGTAGTGAGTGTATGAGTCGTTGAGGGTGTGAGATCAAAATGGTGTGCACAAGCAACATGATGCGAGAATGGCTGTAGTTATAGGTGGGAGGAAGCAGTAGGGATCAACATTTGTTCTCTCAATATCACTTAGTGCCCTACGAGAGAATAAGAAGTGAATACAGGTAAAAAAAAAGAAAATGGAACTATTGGAAGAGGAAGAGAGAGAATAAGAAGGATGTGCACATAAACTTAATTGAGAGGAATATAAATAACAATCTATATTTTTTTAGAAGCTAAGACCCTTTTATAAACTCTACCTTAGACACCTACTTCTAATTAATCACTATTAAGGAAGAAATAAGTGAGCATATTATATGGTATAAAATAATTTAATGATATTGAAATTATATTAACATGTGTAAAATTAATAGGGAAAATAATATCCTACCAATTTTAAATGTGTAACATCATTTATTAAAAAATGATTATGTGAGTATTAAGGCTTCATTTGAGACAACTTTATTACTATTTTCTAAAATAACTTATATATATATATATATATATATTATAAATTATTTTTTTAATAAAAGTGGTTTTAGAAAGTCTTTCTAAATAAATCTTTATATTTTGATTTTTTTTAAGATAGAAAGTTTTCCTATCTTAATTCTTAATAAATCAATTATTAATCAACAATAAAGGCGCTGAAATTTGGTTTATCTATCAAAGAAAAAACCTTCCTGCTCATACGGCAAAAATTAACCTTTTTTAGTCATTATTATCAATTATCAATGAATTACAGCCCGAAACCACCGCAAAGTTCCAGAAATCATCGAGAATACGGTAGCAATGCACAGCCATGGAAGCATTGGATCGATGCCAATCAGGCCAAAGTCCAGGTAAGCCTTTCTTCTTCCTAATCTCCACTACCAAGCTTTGCGACATCTCAATCCACCGGCGCTAGCCGTGCCCTAGTCTTTACCGGCGGCCAATGGTTGAAAATGGATGAGAGAACAAAAGGCGCGATTTACGCCCTGACAAAAGCCATTGGTTACGGCCTCCTTGTTCGTCGTGACTGTGACCGGAAGATTAGATGCTTCCAAAATCGAATTTTGATGTATTCGCAGTTATTTTATTTTCGTTCACGTAATCCACGCGTGATGATGTTATATCTATTATGAGTGATATCATATTAATTTGTGTTACTGTTCTGTAGGTGAACGTCTCCTCAATTGGAACTGATTATGACATGGTCCGGGGAAAAGGTATTAGGCTTCCTCTTTTTTAAATGGTCTTCTGTTCGTCGCTTTGGTTGTTCCCCGATCCTTTTGTATTTTATTGATAGTCAATTTCAAAATTGGTTTTCATTTTTATTAATTAGTTTTCTTATCAATTATTTATTTTAATAAGCCATGTTGCGATGAGGATAATGATGATAATAATGTCTAATTTCTAATCAGGCCTCACCTTTATGGAAACAAACTATCAAATTTCCCTGTTTTTTTCCCTTTGATAATGACGTGCTACTGCTGCTTCGGTTGATTTTATTTCTGAGGACAGGAGTTGAAAATTAGATTTTGTTTTGTAACTGAACTAAAGATGCTTATTTCAGCGTTTTAAATTGCATGCTTTAGCGCATCTCCAACCGAAAATCCCATTTTTCACTCCAAAATGCAGTGAAACTAAAAAATGGGGTGATTCATCTCCAATCGATTGGACTCCATTTTGCTTCATTCACAGAAGGTAACTATCTTTCTCCTCTTTCGCATATTTCTTTGGCAAATCCGGTAGAGACAGAAAAATAATGTATATGAACAGTGCAACTCCAATATTGTCATCGCATTGTTCACCCGCAACCAAATATCGAAAATTTTGCCGTTCGGCTGGAGCTCGCGAGCGACATCATTCATGTGTTTGGAGTTCGGTGGAAGAAGGTCTTATCACCAGCAAGTACAAACGGCCGATTTTAGCATCTCAAATTCCCAACTGTGTATGCATTATGATTCGATATAATCTAAATTGCAGCCCGTTTTTAAGTTACTTTGCAGAAGGTAATAGAAAGTCAAAATAAACAGTAACTTGTGAAATTTGTGAAACTTATTGCCTTAAAGGTCAACATTTCGGCAAACGAAATTAAATAAAAGTTGATTGAGCTGAAGCAAAATATGTAATTGAATTCCATTGATAAATGGATCTTAAATACAATTATCTTAATTCTTACACTCAAATTTTTGAAAAGATGCTGTTTTTATCAAAGTTTGACATGAAAACTTTCTATTTTAATTTTCTATAATATTCTGTATCTTGATACGTGTAGAGAGAAGTAGAACTTCAGGGAAATAGGAACTATGGACTTATTTTTTTTGTAGGAGGAGAGTTCAAACACTCCCATTATATTATCTGTTTAAAGTTCCCATATTCTCGTTGTTCTATTGTTTTTTTTTGCTGTCAGTCGTGCTTTGTTGACTAAATTGACTACTGCTAAAAAAAATCTGTATGTGCTTATTTCAATAAGCTGTTTCAGCAGAATGTGCTTTGCATCTGCTGTTTGTGAATCAACTTGCTGTGCATCTCATATAAAAGAAGAACGTTGTTCTGCATCTTTACAATTGCGTAAACAATAACTATATGTATTCTCGGTTGAGATGCGAGCTTCCAACAAGAACTTACAAATTCAGATAAACTTTAGAAGACTGACAGCCAAAAGTGCAACAAATTATGAAGACACTCAACTCCTTACTTATCTGTGGTCTTGTATCACTTCATCATCATAGCATCAGTGTTTAACAAGACACCATGTACTGCACTTTTGGTGAAGTTATGTCTTGTGTATTTGTTTAGTTAAGTTAATTGATTATTAGCAACCTTGCACATGAGCTGAGATAGTTTGCTTCTCAATCAGCTCCTCTTAGGGCTTGTTTAGTTGCTTGTAGATAGAAAATATGTTTTGAAAAATGAAAGTTTCTTTTTTATTTATTTTGAGGATTGCAAGAGTGAAATCAATGTTTATGCCTAATGGCATCCGATCAAATAATTAATTTAATGAGTTTCATCATGTTGTAAAACATTTGCTCAAACATCAAGCAACCAAATAAGGCCTTACATAATTGAATAGAAAAACCTTATTTTTGGCTTCAAAATGACCGCTTCTTAGATACTTGAATACAAAAGCATTTTTTGCTAAAGTGCTTTTCTGCAATTTAAAAGATATCAAATTAGATTTGAAGAATGTTTTTTTTTCAAAAAGAACAATAAGAGAAAGCTAATAGTCATAATGCAAGTTTATGTTAGACCGCCGGTTCATGGACCGGTTTAGCTGACCCTAGGAAAGGGGCCGGACATGGTTTACTCAAGGCGAACCAAGGGTCCGCCCAAGCTACAATCGAGGGGCAACTATTTGAAAATTGAGGGAAAGGAGGGAGCGGCTATGGAAAAATTAGGGTTTCATGGGTTGTTTTGTCCTTTTGCTTTATTATTTGATTTACTTTAAGTAGAGGAGGGGGGGGGGGGGGAATTAGGGTTAGGGTTCTCTTGTCTTTGCTGATTTTGGTTCGTACTTGATGTTCTTGGGCTCTAGTGGCGTCTAGAGAGTTGGGAGAGATAGATCCTCCTCTCGAATTGAGGATCCACTATATCTTAGTGTGTTCCTTTGGTTTCTCATCAATTCTCATCTAGTTTGCTACTTTTCTCTTGGATTTGTTAGAGTTTTATGGTGAAATATTGCTAAAATATTATAGTTGATAAGTTCCACTTGAGTTCCACAAGTGTTTCCTATCAAATTGGTATCATAGCGATGTCCGGACTGTTTTTGGCGAATTCCTGCAGCAGTTTTTGCTATTTAAAGCCATTGATTGCTGTTTTTGGGGGACGAAATTCAGGTTTTTTAGTCTAGAAGGTGGATGTTTTAAAAGAACTTCTTGAGGGGGAGATGTGTCAAATCAAAGCGACGGTGGAGGATAGAATTTCCTCCATATAAGGCAAATTCTCGAATTTTCAGGAGATGGTGAAGAAGATATGGGATCATGAAAACCAAACGGCAACATCAGAGGCAAGAGTGTCGGTAGAGAAAAATACGAATTCTGAAATTCAAAAGGATGAAAATGATGTGGGGATTAGAGAGAGGGGAGAAGGCCCCATCTGGAACATTTCCAGAGGGAGGACAGAGGTAGAAGGTATGGGGAGAGACATGAATATGGGGGTTATGAGCAAAGAGGTAATGTGCACCGTGTAAGAGCATTAAGAAACATGTAAGTGCATCATGTAAATATCCAATAAATATATAAGTGCATTGCCCGAATGTACCGTGGAACGTTCAAGTGCGCCTTGCAAATGTATCAATAAGTGTGCGTGACACATTGAACCATTGAAATCAATAAACTCACTTATACTTTGATCAATTCATTGAATGCCTAAATCCTAGGTTTGAAAATACTGTGCAAATTAAAATGGAATGGGGTTTTAGATTTGATTTGCCTCAAAATGCATGCAAATATTTTGAAATCTTATAATTATATAAAAAAATTCAATCTACTTTTAAAAATTCAAATGCCAAAATATCAATATTATATGCACGCTCTCAAGTGGGCTGCTCTGCTTATAGGACAGAGTCATACGTTCCACATTTATGGTCTGATTTTCTTTCTTGTAAGGACTAGAGTTGATATAGTAAGTTTTAAATGGCATACCATAAATCCTATTCTCATGAATGAATGTACAATTTAAAAATCCACGGTGAAATTTTGTTTTACATCTATATTAGGCTTGTAATATCTTTTGTAATGAAAAGTCATTATAAAATACGAACTCTTGAGTTTACTACTTGTATGACAGCTCGTGAAGTTAACACTTGGAACTCTATTTGTTATTAGCAAGTGTGCAAAGTCGATAATGTTCAAATAACAAAAAATAATAATAAATCCAAACACTTTGGTAATTGTCATGTTGAATCTAAATTTTACTCAGAGGGGACTATTTTTAAAAAGCCCTTAAATTTTTATCTAATTATTTTTGCCTCAAATTCAAGTAAAAATATAAAAGCATCAAGAAATTCACAAAATTTAAACCATTCAAGTAAAATCTATTGCCTACAAACTTAAAGCAAAAATCTTTCCATCATTTGTAACTGTTTGTCGAGATAGACAAATTCAAAGATAATATCAGCTTACAAATGGTTCATTTATTGTCAAGCGTATTGCTATAATTTATTTTCAAATAATCTATCGTCAATAAAGATGTGACACATATCATCCAACTAATAGTTTTGTCATTAAATGGAACTATATGTAGACGATTATAACCAGAGCCTTCTAATCGGGTGATTTTACCGCAACATGACACTGTTAAATTGAGGTCGCGATTAGAGCCCAAAAGTTCTCCAATGGCTAAAAGACTCTTAAGTAATGAATCACATTGTGCACTTAATGGGGCATAAAGCACTCTATTAACCAAGGTTTAGTTAAATTTGTCCCCTTAGAAAAATATTAAGGTTCACTTGGACAAAGAAACTCATGGCTACCGTTAAGAATCTTTTGGTCAAGTTGGATTGATTACGTCCTTTGACTAAGCAGACTGGGGATGATGACAACATGGGATAACAAAACCATGGGATCGTAATTGGATTCATCATCATTATCCACTTCATCCACTTTAATTATAAGGTGATAATTTTCATGTCATATATCAAATTGCTATTCCGATAGACCGATACACTAAGCATTTAACTTCTAATGGCTAACCTTAATCGAAAATTTTTTCTTGTTATTGGGATGGGTGATTAAACTATAAGGGTTTGAGTGTTAAGCTTCTAGGCATCCAATAGGGTTAGGCATCTTCATAGTAGGTGTAAACTCTAAGAGAAGAAGAGGGGAAATAAGAGAGATTAGAAAAGGAAGAAAGCATAAATCTTATTTTTTTTAATTCAATTACAGCATTTGAGTTGTATTTATAGTTTTTACATAAACTGATTTTGGGTTTAATAAAGGGTTAGACCAGCTGATTCAATACAAGTAAAATAAAAGAATTAAAAATGGGTTTGAGGCCTATTATTTAATACTGAAATAAATTGAATCATGAGCTGTTGTAGCCGGCTAGTTGTTGTAGTGCTGCCAATCTTTGAAATATTTGTTTCCTTCTTCTTCTATGATATACTTTTAATATTTTATTATCATGATGTCGATTTTCTTAACTGTTCACTCTTGTTGACATTGTTGTTATACTATCTTTGAATTCAAAAGAATATATTATTGTTTAACACTGCACCTATAATAAATTTGATTTTGAAGTCCTTGTAAAATAAGGGTGAAATCTCTAGATAGTATTTTATCTGTAATCCAATCTACCTTCTGAAATTTTGATCCAAAAAAACCTAAATTCTTGCAACAGAGCTGGGGCATGAATTTTCAGAGCTCACAAGAACCTATATAGTTAAGGATGAGTGGTTGAAATGGAGAATTTATTCAAGATTGTTATAGGGTATGAGAATTGGAGGAAGACTTGAAGGTAGATTTTAAGCCACTATAATTATACTGATGACGTTGTATGAATTCTTCATTAGGTAGTAAAAAGGTCTTTGATAGCTATGTTGTATGTTAGAAATGAGGTTGTTGATATTAATGCGTGAAAAAAAATTAAGAAAGATAAATTAAGGAATGATTATATTAGAGAAATGGTGGGAGTGACATTTATTTAAAATATGGTACTTGAAAATAGACTTACTTGGTTTTACATGTATAGCAAATGATAGAAAATACATTTATTAGATGAGCAAATAAAATTAGATTTGGAGGTTTAAGAAGAAGAAGGGGTAGGCTTAAAATAACATGAATAGGATTGTTCAAAATGATTTGCAAAAAATAAATTTAGCAACTTAGATAACACAACGAAGAAAAAATGATTTCATAAAGCTGGCCCCAAATAATGTGGTAATACTAATGATAATGATGATAATATCACCACTGTGAAAAATATTTACCTCAACACTCTATTAGTCCTTGAAAAAAAAATGGTGAAATCCAAGTTGCATGGATGGCTCAAATGTGATGAAATAATTATAATTCAGTATGATAATTTATTAGCATCGGCCTTTCCAAATCCCTCGGCGAAGCATTTTCATATACATTATTGAGCATTTTCATTCAAAAGACAATTATATTCTCTTTGACTTTATTGGCTAGCTTTTATTTTTTTAGTATTTGTATAATGCTATAACTTTCATGCAATCAAAAGTATTAAAAAATTAATTGCATAAGGTGATTTAAAGATTTATTATCATGCTAATTATTATGCATTGCACTTACACCGTGATTACTGGTTAATGTTTTGTTTGTAATAGCTTATACTTTTCTATTTATGCTTTTAAGGCTTCATTTGGGACGGCTTTCTTATTGCTTCTTAAATCAACTTTGTAGTATAAAAATTTTAATTTTTTACTAAAAAACTGCTTTAAGAAGCAGTAAGAAAGTCGTCCAAAACGAAACCTTAAGCTTATTTTTCAACTACAGTTTTAAATATGCTTTTCAAAAAATAACATTTTAAAGACAATTTTTAAAAATTTATATAAAAATTGTCATCCAAACATATATTATTTTTTACTGATTATTTTTCTTATCATAAAGTAGTAAAAAATGTCCCAAACGAGCCTAAATGTGCTCAGTGGAAGGAGCGGTGAACATCTCGGCAACAACAATTTTTTTCTGGTGCTAAATTTGTTAGAAAACATTCTGTGGAATGTAGCATTGAAATACTGAACCATCTGTGTATGTTAATTCAAAATACCATTTGCTTGAGCTTGAAGCATCGTTTTATACACAGACTGCCTAGTATGTTCAATGGTTCACCTTTATGTATCGAAGCCAACATCTTCCATAACGTTCTGATAAAATTCTAGTATTGTAGATAACCATACCACCTTCTCTCTGGCTTTATTTAACAAATCCCCATTTGGGTACTTCTTAGAAGCAGAGTTTCTCCCATTGTACAGATTCTATTGAATGTCAAACAAAGGAATTTTTCTAAAGGATAGTGCCAGTGACGATTGGCAAGAGAAAGATCAATCAATAAAACAACGCCAAAGAGTGATTATTGACGAGCATGCAGTTTTCACCCTGTGCGCTCATACTGCAGCGGGAGAACCGGCTGCATCTTTGTTGTGTAGCTGCCCTAATCGCCCTCATCATCTTGGTGGCCACGCCAAGGATCCCCCACTCACCCAACCAACACATGTTCGCTGACATGCGTAACTTCCTAGGTTTTTTGTTCGGCCTTTGGATATTGAGGACCTACTTCAAATTTTTATCTTTTTATAATCTCTTCCTTCTACCAATTTCCTCTCACTTTAATTTTTTGGGTTTTGACTTTTCTCCTACCAGGAGTTCCCAACACCCTCAATGTGCTCACGACGTATCCGTACCTGTTCTTTGGTGTTCCTGGTCTAGTTTTCTGCCTCTCCGGTTGTTGTTTTGGCATCAGGTATGTGCTCTTCTCAATTCTTCTGTCTTTCACGTGGCTTGCAAATTGCCATAGTTTATTAGTAGTGATTATTGGCTTTGTTATGTAGCTTGAAAGGAGAAATCTGGGGATGGGTTTTGTTCTATTCTGGGATTGCTGCAGCAGCATTTGGATCTGCTTATTACCATTTGAAGCCAGATGATGATCGAATTATTTGGGATAGATTGCCGGTATGGATTTTTCGGTGTTCTTAAGACTCTTATTCTATGGATATTTTGATCATCGACTAAATCTTTTGGAAATGGTTAGAATACTTGTTTGATTCTGTTGCAACATCTCTTTTTTTTTTCTTTTTTTTTTTTTGAATATTTGTGAAATGTGAGACTATGAGAAAATATGAAGAATAAGTTTAGGTTTATTGTGGACCCGTATAGAAAAACAATGAGATAACAGAGTGCTTTTTTATTCAATCTTTAAAATATTGAATTTTTTGAAGCTAAAACGAAGCAAAACTTGATATTATGCTATAAATTCTTTTACAGCTTGCTTCTTGTAGTTGTTAAATACATTTGTAAATATTTTTTATGCTTTTTTTCTGAAAATCAAAGTATTTTCATGGTAAGGAGGCTGTATTGATACTTGTATGAGTCTAGGTGCATGTGTCAAAGTCTAAATCAATTTGACTCAGGGAACTTAATGTTTAGTCCTATTTGTAGGGCCTTGAGATATGGAATGAGATCATTTATGATTTTCTGTTTTAACTAAAACAAGGTTGATAATTATGTCAAAAGTTGAAACTCATTTGATAATCGCTCAAACTTTAATCGTCCCAAAATCATAATTGGTTTGCTTCAATTTAAGGATGGCAGTTCAAAATTTAAAATTAGTTACACATGCCTTCGCGTACCTTGTGCTTTACACACAAACAAACATTCAAATGAGTCATATAGTCATAAACACTTATTATACACATCTATGTGTGTTCTATAAACATATGTTAAATGTAAAAACTTGCGCATGCACTGTGTGTCTTCAAATGCATGTGCACAGTTGCATATATATATATAATATATATATATATATATATATATATATATATATATATATATATATATATATATATATATATATAATATATATATAAAGAGAGAGAGAGAAAGAGAGAGAGAGAGAGAGAGGAAGCTTTAAATATAGTTCACAGCTTAGATTGAATCATGTTAGGATTCAACTTGAAATCAATTATTAGTTACTCGACTCGAACATGAATCAAGCCAAAATACTCGACTTGAACATGAATAGAGCCAAAAGAAAATATCAGATTTCAAGTCGAGGCCAAATCTCTTGAAATCAATTCAATGTCCCCCTAGACAAGAACAAGGAAGAAGTAAAAGAAGGTGAAGGAATGTTAGGTTTTTGAGCAAACTAAAATATTTTGCAATCAAATTGTGAGATCTTTAATTTTGTACTTGAATCGACTCTTGTATAAATGCTTGCATCTTCTGCTTCATATCATGCAACTTAACAGGCAACAATATTTGGAATTTTGAAAGATGATAGTGGAGAAAACAAGAATAATCTGTCTGTTTTCCTAGAAGATTTTGTCTAATGTTGTCGATATAACTGAACAGGGAATAAGAAATTACTAACCAAATCTCAAACCCCAAAAAAAAAAAAAAAAAAAACACTATTTCTCCAATGGATCCGCAATATCATTATGTAAACATTTTATGCTAAAAAATATTGGAAAATTTATCAAAAACAATTTAACCGTTGACATATGACATATGCCTATATCTTGATGGAAATGTTCGCCAAATATTGAGATTCAAAGGAAAGATGAAATATGTTATTTTGAGAAATTATTAGATGAGAATTTCAAAGAAGAAATCTTTTTAGAAAAGCATACTAAATAGAATTATGAAATATAGTATAGATTGATTTAAAAAGGAGAACTTGAGCTAGCTTTAAAGAAGATGAACAAATGTAAAGCTTCAAGTCCAATTAAGATGCCTCTTGAGAGTTGAAAAGTCTTCAGGGTTATTGAAATTGTTTGGCTGATAAATCCTTTCGATGTAATATTAGAGATCAAGTGGATGACAAATGATTTGTAAGAAGCATTTTGATATTAATATTTAAGAATAAAAAAGTTGTTTTAGAATGCTACTTGTGATTCGTAAACTTTTTTTTCTTACCCCTCTTTTTCAAATTTAGCTCTTTAAGGCTAATTTTGGACCATTATTCATGGTGCTTCGTACGCGCCCACTTTGCATCCATAACCATGCGAATTGGTTTTTATGTTTTTTGTACAGTTCATGTATTATTTTATTGCTCATATTCAAATTTTCTTCACCAAATTTTGATAAAACTTCTAGATTATGTTTTTTATTATTTTTTTCAATTATGATTTCAAAAAAATTTTAATCTTCCTTGCATATCCCAGCTCTTCAAACTACTTGATTCCTTTTTTTCTTCTATCGGCTATATGTTTCAAGTGCATGCTCCAGAGCCACTTGCACTCATTTTTATTTATATGTTCTTGTTGTAATGTTACTATCTGAAATCCTTTGTGGTAATATTTTATTTGATGCAGATGATGATTTCTACTGTTTCTCTTTTGTCTAACCTGGTTATTGAGAGATTGGATGAGCGTGTTGGAATATCTTGTTTGATTTCTCTGCTGATGCTTGTTTTTATTAGTGCCACATTTGAAAGGTGGGTTAGCTTCTCTACATTTTTATTAAGAGATTGGATGTGCATGTTTGCCTTCTTAATGACTGAAGAAGACTAATTTCGGTTGTTTGATTGTGCGATTTCAGGACCTTTGATGACCTTAGGTTGTGCATGATCTTCCATTTTATTCCGTGCATTGCAATCCCAATATTGGTATTCTTGTTTCCACCCAAGTATACACATTCAACATACTGGTTCTGGGCAACAGGTGGAACTCCTAATCAATTTAATCTTTTTTTTTTTTCAGCTTGCATTTAGCTTTTTCCTTTTTTCTTCTAATTTAAGAATGCCATTATCGTGAGAATTTTGGCTGCCTCATTTTAAGCAGATGAAATGGTCTATTTTAACTCATTATTTTCATCTTCATCTGTTAGGGATGTTAAGGGTCATTCTGGTCATGATATATATTACTATGATGCATGAGGTACTTGGCCATAGGATGATATGAAACTTCTCATTTCTCTAGCATATCCTTAACTAAAGGCATGTCATGTACATTAATGGAGTAATAGTAGCATGCGTGTGTTACCTTTGGCACCTGTTTCAACCATTTCAAAAAGAACCTTTCCTTGAGCGTCTCCTTTGAATCTCCCGATCCTTGAGATAGTTTAATTTGCTTGGTGATAACCTTTGACTTTCTAGCTTGCATAGTAACGATTGATTACTCTGAACAAATTTCTGTGATTGTGGTACTTGATAACTTGGTGCAATTTAGGCTTCGTTTGGGATAGCTTTCTTCCTGCTTCTTAAAGCGGCTTTCTAGTAAAAAATTAATTTTTGTACTAGAAAGCCGCTTCATCCCAAGGTTCTGAAAACCGGACCGGAAGAACCGGAAGAAGGAGAGGTTAGTCTTTGACGTAATAAATAATAATATTATATAAATATTTAATAAAATTAACAAAATAAAGAAAGATAATAATCAATAATTTAATATAAATTATTGTTAATTTATATTACATATTTAAATTTAATTTATAAATATAAAATATTTAAAAATTCACATTAAAAATTATAAATATAATATAACTAAATATTTTAATAAAAAATTATTTCATTTAGTAACATAAAAAATTTTTAGAGGTGAAAAACAAATAAATTTTTAGTTTAATAAAGATATAAAAATTAAAAAATAAATAGATAAAAATATAAAAAATAAATAGATAAAAAATAAATATTATCAATTAAAAAAATAAATATTATCAACTAAAAAAATAAAAAGTTTTATTATTAAAATTAATTTTCAAATCATTAAAAAAAAATAAGTTTATGGTGTAAAAATTTAACTAAAGAGGGCTCTTTCCTTTGTATATACTTGCTTGTTTTGTATATTGTATATACCATTGCTTTCTCTCATCTTAATGAAGACATCAGATGAATAAGTTTTTTTTTTAACAAATTTTTCAAAAAATGAACCGGCCGGTTTTAAAAAACCGGGACCGGTGCCGGTTTATCAACCGGCGGTTCATGAATAAGTTGCAAAGTAAGAAGATAAAAATTAGGATTAATCAACCTTAAAAATGTTTTGTAGTTTTGTTTCTTAGTCCATTATCTTAATGGTATTTTTTTTTTTTTTTTTTAATTAGATTGCAAAGTATAAAAATTAGGGTTTTGATAGTGGTACACACCAATATTTTTTATGTTTAGTGTGTCACACTTGTAAATTGCTTCATTTTTAATAATTATTTCAATAAATTCTTAGAATGTTTTTCAAGATCTTTTCACATATAATAAGATACTTCCATACACAAGAATTATAGCAGATGGACTTGGGATATTCAAGTAGAAATATAACTACTCATAATGTTCTTATAACAAAGTTATTATTAACTTGATTCTTTGAACACCAAATAAATATTAATACTTTATAAAGATAAGCTTGATTAATAATATGAGCAAAAAAAATATGAAGAACATCTTTATTGGAGACTATTATGCTTCTTTTACCTCTAAAATGTCTTAGTGAAAGAAGGGGAGGGGGCTGACCTTATAAGCTTGTGTTGAGATCCCATACTAACCAATCGTAAACTCTCAAGCTCTTTACATGGTCCTAATTAGCCCAACTTGACCCAATTGATCCAGCAAGTCAAGATCAACTAATGACGTAGGGTAGCACGTAGAGCTACCCTTCTTTATCCTAGATGACCCATAACAATCCTCAGGAGCTTTGATAGACTTTACATGGCTTCAGTTAGCTTGAGGGAGTCTCAAGCATCCTGAAAAACTCTAAATCTCTTAGCATGGGCCTTGGATTGCCCATCTGCTTTTAGTTGACCTGTTGCGGTTGACTTGAACAGTCTTAGATTGTCCAATTCAACTCTAGCTCACTCAATAGGCTCAAAGTGCTGAGATGGTCTTATTTGAACCATTCAAGCTCAATAGGACCGTTGTTTAGCTCAATTGATATATGATTCCAATTATTGTACTGGATTAAGAAAAATTGGTTAACATAAATATGATCACCTTATTCTTGCCTTAATCTAAGCACATTTAGCCTATTATCTTTTTAAACTCTTGACAAGTTTAAATTGTCTCATGATCATATCTAATTGTATTTCTTAAGATTCAGTATGCTTATGGCCTAGTCCGATTAATTTGTTGTGGTCTAAGGCTAAACTAGAATGTCCTTGATTGGTGCAATATGGCTATAATTTGCTTGAGATGACCTTAAGAAAACGAACAAGTATCAATTGATTTGGCCTTATCTTGTAGACATCAAAATGGTTCCAAACTTCCAATTGGCCTATAAGGACTTAGATGAAACCGCCTCACACACCTACCTAAACTAACCATACAAGCACATGTTTAGAGCCCATATTACCTAACCTTTGACTTTAAAGCCCATGATCTTGGCCCTAACTGATCCAATAGGCCAAGGTCAACAAATGAGGTGCAATTTTACCTTCTTTGTCCAACGTCTTACAAAAACCTATGTTTAGAGCCAATACTACTCCAAATTCTAAAATCGTTTATCAAATCCCAACTAGCCCAATTGACACATGTCAAGGCTAGCCAAGGAGGTGTAGGTTTGCTTTTTAGAGCTAGTACTTGATGGGGACATCGACAAGAGGTCTCGACGCGTTTATCAGAGGCAAAACAGGAGATCGATGGCCATGATGGAGAGTCTTTACTTTTGATGCATTTTCTGTATTAGCATTTTATGTATTAATCATTTTATTTCAGTTTTTCCATTTTTGCCCTTATGGGTAGTTGGTCGCTATGATGCACCGACACGAACTCGTCGACACGGATACAACACGACACAAACACGGGACACGACATTTTTTTTAAAATATAGGACACGGGTGCGGCGTGGACATTGCATAATAATTTTTTAATATAATATATAGAAATTAAGACGACATTATATTAAAAATGACAAGGAATAATAAATCAATTTCATGATAACTTGTTTAGCTTATAACATAAAAATATTTAGTACAAAATATCAGTACAACCACAAAAATATAAGCAAAAAATCATTTAGGACAACATGAAGGTCCAACTACTCAATAGAGGGAATGATAGAATTAGGTTCAGATGTTGATTTTTACCATCAATATCCATCATTGAATATCATTGCTTCCAACTCTGGTTCATCTAGAGAAAGATTTGCAACCTCCAATAATCTCATATCATCAAGGCACTCAAACCCATCTCCAGTAACATCTCACATCTTATTATCACATGTCATATAAAGTGAGGTTTTTCTTGATAGAAGACGAAGATTATATTCCTCCTAAATCATAATGGATATTCTTTATTTGAACTTCTATCATTCAACATAGAAATTATAATTGATATGAAGTGAAATCAAAATATCTCAATAATAAGACAACATGAAAACAACAATATATCGATCTTTCGGGGTCCAATGGGGCTCTCCCTCAGTGGGGTTCAACCTGCCAGGGTAAGAGTAATTTTGAAGTTTTGCTTGTTTTTAAAGTTCGTAAGTTATTTGTATGGAAATATATTGAGCGGTACCGAGCATGTACCTAGCGGTATCGAGCATGTACTGAGCGGTACCGAGCATGTACCTAACAGTACCGAGCTTGTACCTAGCAGTATCAAGCATGTACGGAGCGGTACCGAGCATGTACATTAGCTTTTTTGGTAAGTTTCAAAAAACAACAATTAATATTTCAGACGTCGAGAGTCAGGCGTCGATGTCATTTATCAGTCACCGAGAGAGGAGATGAAAATGCCTTCACTGCCAAAAAGAAATTAAAATGAGAATATTCGATGATTGGGTATTAAGTGCGGACGTTGATTTGATGTTGTGAATAGAAAATAAGAAAATTTAGTTTAAATCCCGCAAAATACAAGAAATTATATTTTAAAAAATTCATAAAATATTTAAGATACGCGTGTCTGACACATGTGTCTAATTTGCATTTAATAATTTTTAATCGTTCACATTTTCGGTGTGTCCGACACGTGTCGGACGAGTGTCGTGTCGGACACGGTGTCGGACACTGCACGCCTCTTTGAGGAGAAGTGTCGGTGCATCATAGTTGGTCGCTATTGTAGCCCAAGGGACATTCTAGTCTTTTGTTTTATTTATCATTTTGAGGCCTATATATATGGCCATTTTCTTATGTATGAGGTTGATTATTGATGAATGAAAAGTTATCTTGGTGATCTCTTTGTGAGTTCCAAAACTCCTCTAGATCTCTTTGTGAGTTCTTGAGGAGAAAGCTCTTAGATCTCTTTGTGAGTTCTAGTGAAAAGTGTGAGGTTTGTGATTCTCGATTTCCTTTTCTTCTCCACCAATCTCTCCCCACCCCTTCACCTCAAGAGAAGACAACCGCACCCATTGGCTTGTTGACCTCTAACTGCCGGCAAAACCACCAACTCACCTATGATCGGACACGACGATTCAACCACCGCCTCACTCACGACATAAAATTGACTCCTTCCCCTCATTCACTCGAATGCACACATACGCACAAAGAGAAGAGAAACAGAGTTTTCAAAACTTGCCTCTCGATCTCCCGTCCGCAAGAAGCCCGCCGACTCCAACCAAGCTGGCTAACCTCCTCTGATTTCGGCCGACGCCGCCGCCGCCGCCAACTGCTGAGCCTGCCGCCGTCTCCGACCCAAGCCTTCCCCGTGCGTGGTTCCGCCCCTAGCCCAATCGGGCTCTTCCCGATTCCTCTATCCCCTTCTTTGATTTTATAATATATTATATTATAATATGATATATTATATTATATTTTAATAACATATTATAATACTATTTATATTATATTATAATATTATAATATATTATAAATATCATATTATCATATGTATATTATTTTAATATTTAGATATTAAAATAATATTATCAAAAAAAAGATAAAAAAGAGAGATGGAGAGAAATGAGAGAGTTTTCAAAACAGATGTCGAAGACCCCGGCCGTCGTACCTTATGTCCGACCGGGATGGTTTGAAATTGAAGACCTGCGTCGTTGATTTTTAATCCGGGCAGATGATTTTAAAATTTGAAGACCCCGGGCCGTCGTATCTTAGATCCGACCGGGATGGTTCCAAATTGAAGACCTCACGCAGTTGATCTTAGATCCTGGTGAGATGGTTTGAAATCGAAGACCCTACGCCATTGACCTTAGGTCCGAGTAGGAAGAATTACGGCAGTGCTGTCCCGATTTCTCCCTCGATTAGGAGGTGACGCCGAGAAGCCGCCGAAATTTACTTGAAAATTCTGGACTTAATGAATTTTTGAAAACACGAACTTAATTTTGAAACAAATTAAAGGACCCCAACATAATTAAATTTGAAACAAATTTTGGACACTAAATTAATTAAGATCATGGTTTTGCGCAATATGAGGCTCGCCTTGAGGCCCGCCTTTGCGCAATTCCAGTAAAAAATGTCTCAATGCATACGCCTCGAGTTTTTTTTATGAGGCTTGCGCCTCAACTTAATTGAGGCCCGCCTCACCTTAATTGAGGCCCGCCTCACCTCACTGGCATGAGGCTTATGCCTCACGTTATATATATTAAAACCTACATAAATCGTTAAGTAAATGCCCGACATTGGACTCTGTAGGAGAGGAAGGGGAGAGAGCAATTCATCATAATGATGATTCAAATGAAAAACCCCTTAGTGATGACAGTGCTGATGACTTATGAGTTCTTATGTGATATGTCATTGCTATTTATTTTTGGAAATTGGAATTATATGTTAATGAAAAGAATACTAGGATTTGGGAAAGATAGAATTTTGAGTTGAACAATATTTCATGGTCTTATTATTGGGATATTTTGATTTAACTTCATATCTTATGCTTTTTTATGTTTTATATTATTCACTCATTAGTATATAAAAATTTATCATTTTATGTTTACGCAATCTTTTGATTTTGAGGCTTACGCTTCAAAACGCCTTGAGGCTTACGCCTCGCCTCACGAATGAAAAACGTCTCAATACCCAAATACGCAATTGTAAACATTGATTAAGATTTAATTAAACTACACAATTTTAATTAATTTAAAATAAGGCAAAATAATATAATTCCAATTTTCTTGTGTTGGATATTCCAAGTTATAAAGATTCATGCATTGATTTCAACTCACAATTTGGATATCAATATGTACAATTATGATTCATTTGTTAAAATTCAACTTAAATAACTCAATATATTATGAAACACAAGAGCATAATAATTTTCTTGCCTTAACATTAAAGCTAATGGGTCCTTTTGTATTTAAATAATCCCAAAGCTATTGGAGTATTTGTCACTTTCTCGGACTCAAAATCAATTGATTGAGCATATCTTTTACATAAGAACAAAGCCATAGTAATATTTCTTATTTAACCTGAATTAAATAAGGTTCTTCATTCCCTTTGATCCCAAAATTATTGGATTACTTTGTGTTTTACATATTTAACGAAGTCTTCTCTATCAAAGTTATTCTAAACATCTTTCTATTCAAGTGTACAACTCCATTAGCTACACCTATTGTTAGGAGGAATTATAAAATCAATAATATTAACAAAATACATGACTTTAAAAAAAAACAAAGCCAAGTTTAAGCAAACTATTCAATGTTAATAGTGTTAAAGCTTCTAGTATCCATACAATTGATTGCTTTTATGAGTCTCTTGAGAGAGATATGATGTGTGCAATGCATTATATACACATCCAAGGTAACAAGTTGTGATGAATGCCAACGCTTACAAGCAATGATAAAAGGTTTATAATATACACGATAGTCTATCTACAAGTTAAGTTGATAACTCTCGAATACTCATGGATAACCACGAATAGATCCAAAAAAAATTTGTAACTCTACGCCATCCGAATCCGCAACATATGTACAAGCGGACATAAGGCGTTCGTAGGCCTTTTAATAAAATCTCGGGCTATTTTCAAAGCGAAATCGCTTGCGTAATGGATCATACTTAAATATTTTAAAATGTCCCTTATGTATTAAATATGTTCCCTTAAACTAAATATACCCTTGCATGTGCTCCGATCAACATGTTAAAAGTATAAACACTAATGACCGAGAATGCTTGCGCAGGGTCAAATGCTACAACCCGCATGTGCTCCAATCGTCACATCTAAGTCTCCAAATATAACGATTCAAGAATGCTGCGCGGGTCAAATATTCAAGTTTCATCCTCCTCCTTGAAAGGACCGGAATCGACACGACTTGAATTGCAAAATGCTTCCCAAAATCCTACGAAAATACAAGTGACTTTGAAGTCACCCCGATGATGTCCGTGTTGACAGAAAATCTCAACCGGAGGGGTCAAATCTATAATCAAACAAAAGGTCAAATTTTTGAAATAAAATCTATTAACTGAAAACTTAAAACTAAAAATCATCCGTCTCCCGCAATCGTTTGTCAGGGGTGATAAATTTGAAATTAACCTTAGCCCACAAAGAGCAAATGCATGTCATTAAATAGTCTCTTGTCAACAGGGACGTGGCACGTGCCCTCTGATCGGATGGTTTTGCCGCAAAATGGCACTATTATATTACGATCACGTCCAAAGCCCGTATGTTCCCTAAAGGCGTCAAACCCTTGAGCGATGGATCATAGGGTATATCTAATAGGCACAAAGCCTTCTGTCAGCTAAGGTGGATTCATATATATCCTCTTAGATAAATATCAACCCAGGTCTACAAGATATTCTTGGATGACGCAACCCATGGCTGCCGACAAGGTGCCTTCTGTCAGGTTGGGTCGACTACCTCCTCTGACTAAGTAGACTAGGGATCATGACAGTCCGGGACGACGGAACCATGAGATTTTGATCGGCTTGTCTTCATTCCCCCCACCACCAGTTTTAAGTTTATGGTGATAAACTCTAAATTCCAAACTTCAAAATTTAAATCCAAGATTCGAAACCCTAAAACTATTGCTATTATATGATAGGCTCATAACCTATGTGACATCCTTAACGATTAACCTTAATCGGAAAGTTCTCTCCTATTATCAGGAGGGGTAATTAACTATAGGGGCTTGCGCCTATAGGAAACCAGAACTCAGATCAAAAAGTCCTCATAAAATGAGGGCGAAATCTCTTGATAGTGTCTTATCTACAAACCCAATCTACCTTCTGAAAATTCCCCCGGAACCTAATCTCGTTAAAACTCTCTATCGTCGTTGTCACACAAACAAATAAAAGAAAAATTGACGAATGATGCGGAGAGGCCGGGATCACACTAAAAATGGAATTTTTCGGAGCCCACATGGCTTGGAACCCCCACCTCCTTGCCACCGTCCCTTGGAGCCCAAGCCGACGGCTACCATCCTACCACCGGCCGGCCACCTTGCCACCGACCCCCCTTCCATCCACCCACCACCCCTCTTTTCCTCTAGCCATCATTTTGAAATTCAAATTTCGAAATTTCAAATTCTTTCCAAATTGGGAAATTCAAATTAGGAAAGTTCTTTATGTTGAATCCAATTTTAAATTAAATCAAATTGGATTTAATAATTTTTCTTTCCTAGTCATCATTACGCATTTGGAAACCCCCTCCCTTCCTCCCCAATCTCCTCCTCCTTGTTGATGTCCGCCGGCTCCCTTAATGGGGTTTCCCATTGAATGCTCATTCAATGCCTCTCCTTATTTGAAATCTGAAATTGATCTTCAAATAACTTTCCCTCCAATTTCACTTAAAACTGAAATTGATTTCTGTTTTCCTCCACAAACCCCTCTCCTCTCTCCCTATATGCCGCCGGTCCTCTTATGGCTCCCTCCCATTAATTCCCTCCTTCAAAGGAATTAATTACCACCTATTTGGATTCAAATTTTAAGAGTATTTCCCTCCCAATTAACTCAAAATCTGAGAGTAATTTCAGATTTAGAATTAATCCCCTCCACCCCAACCTAACCTAGTTTCCACCAAGAAACCTGGCCTCTCTCCTCCACCTCTCCAAGCCGTCCACCACCTCTCATCTCTTGGGTTTTCTTGTCGTGCTCTCATATCTCCATGCAAACCATGCATTGCGGAACCCGAATGGAACTTCGGATTTATGCATGACGATCGAGATCAAGTCGGCATCCTCCAATCGCCATTCTTTGACGTGGGCTTTGATTTCGACGGCACCGTTGAAGAATACATCGACCGTATCCAATACACCTTAGTTGACGTTGATCGACAAGCAAAGGTCAAAGGGACGTTGGATCATTATTGGACGACCATCTTCCTCCACCACTCCGGCCACCTTTCCAAGAACGATGATCCTAGGTTCCTTCTTCCTCGGAGTGACCTCGATTCTAATGTGGAGACTCTTCTTCCGCTAAAGCCTAGACTATTTGAGCGTTTGGGCTCCAAAAGTGAAAGCTCTCATTATTAAATCAAGGATTCTTTTTTACCGTCGTAGCTTTACAATTACTCTTTGTGTTTTCTTGAATTGTTTGGTTAATCGACTTCGCTCTTCTTTGCCTAAGCAAGTTAAAGACTAAGAAATCCGAGGATCATTCCTTGTTATAAGTAATAACTTTATTTTGGGAATACTTTGTTAAATTGCTCTCTTTAATTTCTTATGTAACTCCGATCGTTTCACACCAATACTTCTTAACCTAAACTCTAAAATCCTTAATTCAGTCTCAACTAGCCCAGTTTACACATGTCAAGACTAGCCAAGGAGGTGTAGGTTTGCTTCTCTCTTTGTCCCAAATGACCCTAAAAGTTTGTGCTTAGAGTGCATGTTACCCTACCCTGTCTCTTCAGCCCCCAACCTAGGCCCAACCGACCCAACAAGTCAAGAACAGTTATTGAAGTGCAGTTCTTCCCTTCTTTTATTTCACAGTTCTCGATGATTTAATTAACTCAAAGTCTCAAACTAGCTTAATGGGCTCATATTACCTCAAATTTTGACCTAAGATGATTGAAGCTAACTAATCTGACTTAATAGGAATCCTGGTCAAGTCAGTTGACCTTTGATTAGTTTAATTATTGGAATGGGCTAAGACAAAAAATCAACACAGACTTGATCACCTCATATGTAGAGGAACTCTCGTGAGCTAACTTATTTTTTCCCTTGGCTTTGTTTACCTACAATAGGTTAAATTAACTCGTGGTCAAACCTCCTGGAATCCCTAAGCATCCAACTGACCTATGGCCTAGCCTAATTAATTTATTTTGGTCTTAGGTTAAACCAATGTGGCCTTGTTTGATGTAACATGACCATGTTGACCCCTAAACCGAATTAAAAAAAAAACCATGCATACCTGTTCAAATCCCCCGAAAATCTGCTAAATCTCGTTGAATTGCTATGCCTTCAGCATCATTCGCATTTCATTCCGCGATTCATGTGCAGAACCTTGAGCGTCAGCACCTACTCGTGCTAATAAAATGAAGAGGAGGCACTCTCATTACGTTTCTTCCGCATAGCTCTCACTTTCTTTCCAATCCCGCAAGCTACAACTGAAACCCCTCACAGTCGCAAGCAGCCTTAATCCACGCCCGATCTAGTATTCCCTGTATCGATTTCTTCCACTTCACACACCAACATCTAGAATTCCGGTCCATCTCTTCTTCCGCCTGTCACTGTGCCAATCTCGATTGCATGCAGCTCTTCCCGTCGGCTTGACCGAACACAGCCCTCAACCTCTTCACTACCAACCTGACATCCAACTTCCACAAGACCTTCCTAGCTCGTCAAAGACCCTTCCTCACGAGATCTGACCCCCCTGCCAATCAAAACTCCTGATCTCTCATTCACTATATCATCTCTTCCAAGTTCCTCCCTACCCTTAGTCGAATACCAACATAGCCCCGTTTCCACTCTACTACAGCCAACCGCACTCAATCCGAACTCCTTGTGAGCTCCGAAAATTCGGCCCCGCATCCGCCCGCACTATTTACTTTTTCTTTTCGGCGATGGAGTTTTAACGGATTAAGTTCCGAGGTATATTTTGGAAGGCAAATGGGTTTGTAGATAAGACACTACCTAGAGATTTCACCCTCATTTTGCGAGGACTTTATGATCTGAGTTCTAGTTTCCTATAGGCGCAAGCCCCTATAGTTAATTACCTCTCTCGATCACGAGAGAACTTTCGATTAAGGCTAATCGTCAATCAGATACGTAGAGATATGTATTATCTGGCATATAGTAGCAGTATGGGCTTGAGAATTTGGGAATTAAGTTTGGATTTGGGAATTTGAAAAGTTTGATATTTAAAATAAAAACTTTCACCATCTTGCACTTAAAGCAGATGGTGGGGGAATGGATGATGGACCCGATCAAGATCCCATGGTTCCGTCATCCCGGGCCATCGTGGTCCCTGATCTACTTAGTCAGAGGAGGTAGTCGACCTAACCTGACCGAAGGATCCTTGTCAGCAGCCATAGGTTGTTTCGTCCAAAGGGACCTTGTAGACCTAGGTTGGATATTTGTCTAAGGGGACAAATTTAAATCCACCTTAGCTAATAGACGGCTTTGTGCCCTATCAATCATATCCTATTGATTTATATCTCAAGAATTTGATGTCACTAAGAAACGTATTGGCTCTGGTCATAACTGGTATTTCGTGGTGCCATTTGGCGGTAAAACCACTCGGTTCAGAGGGCCTTGGTCATAACCGTTTATTCTGCGGTGCCATTTGAAGGCAAAATCGTCTGCCATATGGCACATACCACAATCCTTACTGGCAAGAGATTATTTGAAAATGGATCATAGTGATATTTTCGACTAGGCATTAGCTTCATGTGAGCTTAAGTATATTTCAATTTGTCCACCTCGGTAAACTGTTATGGAGGGTGGATGGATTTTGCTTTAAGCATTGATGGGTTATTTCAATTTTAAATAGTTTGGAATTTGAGGTTTTTGGACATTTGGAGTTTTGATAAGCATTTGGGTGGCATTTTGAAATATTTGGAATGGACCCCTCCGGTTGAGATTTTCTGTTCAACGCAGGCATCATCAGGTGTGTGGGGTCATTCATTGACTAAACCTTGTCGACCCTATCAACTTGTCTTATAGGGGATCGGGCTTTGTAAGCTTTGTGCCTTTATTAGTGAATTCATATTGTTACAAGTCTTAAAGACCTAATATGAATGTATTAAAATAAATATATTGTTCACCGCCACCGTATATTTGTTTGTTGGTTCAAATCCTCTCAACTCATATTGATCCGTATAGAAGAATTCGGTTCGAACTTGAATTCATTTATCAACCCGCGCAGCATCCTTAGACATCACGTGTGTACCAATAACACGCTCGACGGGACCCATGCGAGTGTTTGGGGGCATTTTATAATTATTGAGTGAATCTTATCGACTCCTATTTACTTGCTTAGGAGGATCGGGTTCAGATTTATTGACCCGTGCAGCATCCCTAGACGTCGCGTGTATATCAATAACACTCTCGTCGGGGCCCATGCGGGTGTATGATTGTATTTGCCCCTTTTTTGTACCTATGTGTATACAAACTATGGTGCACGTGTGGGGGTATTTTGAAAATATTTGTAAACACCTTCTGTCCGCTTGCAAGGATAATGCGGATCCGGTGGCGGGACGTAGCAGCTTGTAGATTGAGCTTTTTTGCTGCTTTGTACAAGTAGACTGTCGTGCACTACTTACATGATTTATGCAGGTAGATTGTAGTGCACTAACGAATCTCCTGCTTTTGTTCGTAGATGCTTATATTCATCACTGACCTTTTCATGCAAAACTGGTCAACGGGTTGTTATGTCTTTTATACATCGACTCTCAGTTTTTGTAAGGAACTATGATCTTTACTTGCTAATTAATCACCGCCATTTTAAAGGACATCGTAATATCCATTGCTTATCCCTCGTAGTCACTGCAAACCTCTCTTCTACATGTAGACTAGATGTTGTATTCATGATAACTCTCCTCCTAGTTGAGACTTCATTCACAATTGCTTGAATGCTATAGGTTAATTAGTCTTCCCTGTTGTCTACAATCATTCATAAGTCTTCTAGTAGTTGTTTGAAAGTGAACCGTCATGTGTGTAGTAGATTCATGTTCTTGCTTGCATATGAACTGCGGGATGTTGCTACATTTACTTTGGTGAGTTTTCATCACTTGTTGGTGGGCCAATGTATACATAAACGCATTGATGTTGAGCTGAGTGAAGATGCTACATTCGTCATCACTTTCCCTATAAACGATGATTGATGAACTATTGTATCTGCTTTGGACTTTTCAAATACACCTTTGTTGTCAGTTCATTGTATATCAAACTCTTTTGCTGCTTATTATTGTTGACAATGTAGATCATACCACATTCATTATGTGCTCTTCACATTCCACTTGTGAGCATCTCATATTGCACTTTGATTACAGAGGTTCAGTGCATTTATCTCACATTCAAGTAATATTAATTGTGCATGAGCTTTTTGGTCTTCTTCATGGATGCATCATGATTTTTACTGCTACCATCCTGCCACCCATTGTTGCTCGCAAACAGTTAGCAGATTGTCACATTCTCTACAATCCTTGTTGATTGATTGTAGATGGTCATGTGAAATATTACAAGTCTTCTACCATCTTTTGAGGATGACTTGTGACTTGTATGATGAAATCATCTTCCTTCAACTTTGTCAATTGATACATGCATGAAAGTTGTATTGATGTTTCATTCCTCATGAGTCCTTGCACACTTGGTTAAGTTTCCTCCTTCGTCACTCATTTAAATTCAAATCCAATGTTGCTTAGTTCCAATTTGAGCCCTTCATTATTGTTTATTTGAGCTCAAATCAAGCTCTCTTGAATTCAGATACCTTGTAATTTATTCATCTTAATTATGCTCAAATTGAGTTCATGTCCAATGCGGTCCCAAATCAAGTCTTCTTGCACTTTGTTCAAATGTTCAAATCTTTGTTCATTTCATTTGATTTTAAATCAAATGCGAGTTCAAGTTCAAATTTAAATCATTTGAGTTAAATTCAAGTTCATATTAATCATTTAAAATTTATGTCATTTTGCATTTTGCCAAGTTCAAGTCCGAGTTCAAGTTCAATTTGTCCAAATTTTGTCCAAGTTCTTGAATCTTCAGTCAAAATTTCGGCAGCCTCACGGCGTCTCCCCTGTTTAGGGGAAACTACAAGAAACTGGGCTTTTCCCACCATGCTAAGAAAACCGTGTATGGTAGGTGTCCTCGGACGAGGACACCGCAGCCGGATTTTTTTTCGTCCCCCCACCACGCTAAGAAAGCGTGTATAGGTCCTCGGTACCTATTACAAAAAAAAAAAAAAAAATTGTTTCCCCGCAAGCGGCTACTTATGGGTATCCCCACTTCTTCGTACGCATCGCACCGGATTCCTATCCCACCACGCTAAGAAAAGCGTGTATATGCGGTTTTCCGGTGCGCCACGAACTCCGAAGAAGGGATTTTAGGTGATTACCCGATTCGTCGAGAGCACCGCGACAAACTTCCTCCCATCACGGCGATCACGCTAAGAAAAACGTGTATAGGTGATAGTTTCGTCGCGTTGCAAGCGTCGAAATCGAGCTCTCGAAGTTTTAGGGTTTAGAAGTTTATACCTTAGCGACCGGGGGTCGGTGACGGTGATGACGACGGTGCAAAATAGACAAATTCATACATCTCTTTTTTCTTTTGTTTCTTTTTTTTTTTTTTGTGAATATATATATTTTTAACCCATAATCTACACTGGTACTAGTCATGAATAATTTACAAGAACCAAAACTATATTACAATCAACAATCACGTTTCAAATCATCAAGCACATTCAAGAGCACTTTCCCAAATATAAAAGGCTGCATGTAGTTTCTTCTTGGCTGCTCTCAAGGAGTAGTAGATGTAATAGAAACACAATTTCTTCAAGGACAACTCTTTAGAGGATGGCAACGTTCAAGTAATCCCCAATCTGATAGTTGAGTTCATCCAATGTCTTAGCATCATCAATTCACCTCCCATATATTCAGCAACAAGATGAACAATCTTTTGGACTAAATCACTATAGGTCCATTTTCAATTTCTCTATATTCAGAAGCTATGAGTAATGCTCTCTTTTCCAAGTGTTGTAATGCACAATCCACAGTTCAGTCCAATAAAATCGCTTTATATTCAAGTATCTATGAAACAGATGTTGCTTGAAGATCCACCAAAGACGGCCTCTTTCTATCATGGTCAGAGATAATACTATATACATCATAAAACCCATCCATCAGCTTCTCACCTTGAGGCATTCGGGTCTCTTGTCAATAAACCTCAAGTTAGAGACATTGAGCCAGAAGAAGCACAGACTTGCTGGTAAACTTGATGACCATGGTGGATTGATGTATGATCATAGGAGCTAAGGATGCTTTTGTGGGGCCAAGGATAACTAGGACAAGCCATACCATGCTTTGCTTCATCAGCAGAAGCTATGGTGGCAAAGCTTAAAACTCCAGAAGCACCAGCTCCAAAGAGTACTAATGATCTAATAGATTTAGTATTAGCAAGTCCAGCAACTTCTGAATTCTCGAGAACTGGCCAAACCTCCTCACTGGCCACGGATCTGGTGGCTCTCAAATGCTCACATCCTTAGAAAAGGTGGAGGAGGCGAGTCTTCTTCTCTTAGACTGCATGTTGCCCTTTGTCCGAGTGAAGGTGGCTTGAGATGGGAGGCAGCAACCTGAGCTTTCACGTGAGAAGCCATAGAGGGAAGTCGGCTACTGATTTCTTCAAACCAGGTGTAGGAGGCGGACAACAGCAAGAGAGATAAGACTTGAGGGATCACGTGATGCCTTCAACCAGCTGGCTCGAGTTGGATAGAGAGCTGGAAGCAATGAATCGATAAAATGGAGGAAGGATTTGGAGGTGAAGAGCTGTGAAAGATGGCTGCTGGAAGCGGATTGGAAGTTTTGAGATGGGAGGGAAAAATCGGAGAAGGCTTTGTGGGTGTGGAGGCAGCAAAAAGAAAAAAAACCTCAAAGACTTTATCTTCTCTCATTTTTAACGAAAGAAAACTGAGCTCGATTGAGATAAAGTCGTATCACAGAGCTGACGGGAGAACCTACAGCAGCGGGATTTCGGGGATTCAGCCGGAGACTTGAACAGAGGTTTCGACTCAACGAGGTATTGGTTTGAATGCGATTAGATATTTCATTTGACTTTCATTTTCTTATCATATTAATAATAATATTTAATAATAAAATATTATTATTAACATTAAGACTAAGTCACAATAACAACACAGTAATAATTTTCCCCAATGATGTCTAGATTCGAGTGCACTTGAAATATGTGCGATCCCCTTGAAACTCGTGTCGATTTCGCCGAATATCAAAATTAAATAAATTGACAGTGTATTTAGGATATTACTGACATTCCAGTCGCAACTGCATAGTCCATTTTGAGACCGGGCGTCGTTTGGGTGACGACGATGCTTAATTCTCTCGAAATACGTGTTGTTGCTTTAGTTGATGTTCGTATCGACCCCCTCGCATACCCCTCGATTTGTTAAATTGAATGTCATCATTAGGTATTCTAAGATATTTGGGATGTTCCGATCGCAAAGATGTAGTCCGTTTTTGCGATCGGACTTTGTTTGGGCAACCTCAAGGCCTCTTTCCTCGATATGCATGTTTTGCCTCGAGATTCATGCCACCACCCTGGATGATCCAAATTGAACATAGAAAATGTAGTTCTCAAGTATTTGCGTTATTCCAATCGTAATGGAGAAATCTGTTTCACGAATGGACATCATTTGGACAGCGACGAGACCAATTTTTCTCGAAATTTGTGCTATTGCCTCGGTATCCATGCCAACAATATGGATGCTTCAAATTGAATAAACAAAATGTAGTTTTCAAAGGTTGGCAATGTTCCAGATCCAACGATGAAGTCTATTTATCGATCCAACATCGTTTAATCAGTCTCGCTCTTTAATTTCAGGTGTCGGTCATTCCTTTTGATCGATCTCGTCCGATTTAATTGCGAGGGTTCTCAACCCAGCAGAATTCGATAATCTGATCGCAAAGATTTTGCTCGTTTGGCAATTGAAGGTCGTTTGACCTTTCAAATGATGCGTGGCACCATGGCGCGTATTGCTTTATTCACCAGTTCGGGTCCTTTCTTGTGTGGTTTGAGATATAGGGGTCAACCCTCCTCAAGCCATAGATCCGCAATGCCTCTGAATCTCCTTGCCAAATTGATCGCACCTGCCCTCTATCCAAGATGACCTGGCCGCAAGCCACCTTCAATCTCGTGTAGCCGACTTTGTCCATCCCAAACAACCCTCCTACTCTCCAAAGCCCAACAACAATCTTCCTCTCCTAAATCTAAGCCCATTGCAAAAGCCAACAGCCTTCTTTACCCAAATTGTAGCCCATTTGCAAAGGCCCATCTCCCCTAACACCTCAAATAGCCCAACCCATCCAAAAATCATCCCAACTTACTATCTCTCTATACTTCAAATAGCCCAAGGGTAATCTCTCTTCATTTCTCTTTGACTTAATATTAGCACTAATAATACTTGTTATTAAATTCATTGTCAATGCTATCACTTTTATTGTGATCATTGTTATTAAGATTAAAAAAAGAAAAAAGAGGATGTGTAATAAAATGTGTGTCAATATATATAATATATCTATATGCGCGCGCACACACACATATATATATAAGAGAAAAAAAGAGACAAAATGAGGGATTTTTGTACATCCATGTCGTCATTTCGACATAGTAACCATCATCGTTAGTCCTCTCACAGGTAAAATCGTACTTGTCAAAGGCGAATGGCGCACCATGGCGCAAAGTTTCCCGTGGAGCTATGGCGCATAGCGCACGGCGCGGCGTTCGCCATTTTGAACATGGCTCAAAATAAAATAAAAAAAAAAATTATAAAGATCATTATATGGATCATATTTTAAAGTATCAATCAAGTTGGATAAGGCTTGGTTGAATATGTTTGTGATCCTAAGTCTAAACCATTATACTGAGCTTCAAGTTCGTCCAAAATTTCTACTAAAATAATTGCAATACTATTCCCCAAATAGAAAAAATAGAAAGTATCATTCAAATCCTACTATTTTAATCATATCAAATAATTTTAAAATTAAGTCTAATAAAACCTAACTAAACTATTTTAATCATATCAAATAATTTTAAAATTAATTATTACATTATTTTAAAAATTAAAATATATAACTATTACCATTGCGCCATGCGCCATGGTGCACACATGGCTCAAATGGCACGTGCCAACTTGAACATGTGCGTCTCACCATGCAGCTTGCGCCGTAGGTGTGCCACGCTATGCACCATAGCGCATACCATTTTGCGCCATTGACAAGTATGGGTAGAACCCTTCCAAACTCAAAATCCCCAAACCACATTTCAGCATTGTGGCACATCGAAAAATCACCCATACACGCTTTTCTCTAGTGTGGTGGGAAGGCACCCCGGTGCGGCGCCTACAACGAGGCGGGTAGGCTTTGAATGCACTTTTCTCTAGCGTGGTAGGAATGAATATAAGTACCCGTAGATGCCTTAGTGCCTACGGGGAAAGAACTGCACATTTCAAATAGGTGCCTCGAAGACTCATATACACCTTTCTATGGCGTAGTGGATTGAAGATTTACGGTCATGATGTCATCTGACATCTACTATACACACTTTTCTCTAGCGTGGCGGGAAGACCTAAACTCCTAAAATTTTTCCTAAACGGGGGAGACATCAGGAGGTTGCCAAAAATTTATGGTGAACAAAGGACTTAAGATTGAACAACTGACAATAAACTTAAGCTTGTAGATTGAACAAGGGACTAGAACTCAAACGGGCCACATGGAACATAATTTGATAAATCAAACGTTAAATTAAAATATGCACAATTTTAAATAAAGGGCAAACGTTAACTGATAATTCCTATCATTCAAACATACAAGCATGGGGCTTATGCTTTAACATTAATCAAGGAAGATATATAATCGGATCACAAGCAAAATATGAACAAACATTACAAATCACATAAGAATGATGGCGGTCAATTGTGACCTTTGTGTCAATAATACACTAGCTGCTCGCAAGGATCAAATGAAATACGCGACAATATGCCTATGATCAACAATACGGAATCTCCCATGCGTATCAAGGAATTATCATGTTAATCGAAATGCAAGCTCCAATTGGTAACCTAGGAGGAATGCAATAAATGTGGCATGCTACCTGTATGCAGAATACAACACATCAGTGATGCATATGAGCCCCTACAAGTCATCATAGGATTCTTATCACGTATACAATGTCTAGCCTAGAAGTGGAAAGGGAAACATGTGGTGACTACAAGGAACCTGGGATGAATATCATGATGTCCCTCCAATCAATGATAGCCAATTTGTAGGTGAATGCAGTAGTTTTCTACGAGCATACTGCTACTATATGTCAGATACTTCATATCTGCTTGAGGACTAGCCTTAATCAAAAATTCTCTCTCATGATCGAGAGAGGTAATTAACTATAGGGGCTTGCGTCTATAGGAAACCAAAAATCAAATCATAAAGTCCTAGCGAAATGAGGGTGAAATCTCTGGATAGTCTTATTTCAAACTCAATCTGCCTTATGGGGCATAGCTTAGACAAATAGTGACTCCTAATAGATTTCCAGGAGAAGAGGAGGGTAGGAATGAAACAAATCCCCATCAAAATGGGAGGAAGAATTGTTAGTCTATATAGCACTTTGACTCAATGTGTAAAATAGTGTAATGATTTCAGAATTATTAGGGAACTCCAAAATTTAGTGTGCTTGTGGTAGAGCACTCTTGAGATGTATGTCCGCTGGAGAAGTTGCACCAAAAATTATATAACTGTGAGTCTCAACTTAGTATGGTTGGGATTGGTCGAATAAGGCAATGCCTCACATGCTGTGTGGGTTGGATTGTTATTAAGCTCTTTTGACTTAGTTTTGTATCCCTCCATGATATCTCCTTGTCCCTTTGTGCCAATGGACTTATCCTGAACCTTCTCTCCTGAATTTTATCTAGCACTTAGAGCTTGCATTTGCACTTGATATAGCTCAAAATCCTTGGAAGAGCCTCATGGATCAAGTCATCAGCTATTAATAAAAATGTAACCACAAAGCAGTACTTCTGGCAGTTGAAGACGGTAAAGTTTTTAACAGGAATCTAGTTCTGATATAGCAATAGGGTCAGTAAAAATGCTTAAAGTTTCTATTTTTATTGGACAGTGGAAATAATTTTTTGTTCTATTTTGTTAGTTTGAGAATTGCAGATGTTTTTTAGGATTTTTACTTGCTTTCAGCCCTGATAGGACAAGGTCAAAACTAGAACTTGATAGAAAATCCTGTGCGACATCATCCAAGTTTTTAAACAAGCATGAGTAGGTGCTACTCCTTTTCCAGACCCAGGATTTCTGGTGCAAGATGATAAGCTGATGTAGAACGGGTAGGAAGATTTGAATTCTATGGGTCTTGAAGAGCAAATCGTCGGGTCTAAACAGCAGCTTTTGACTCTTAGAAGTCTTGGACGGCAACTCTTCTTCCAACACAGCAGCTAGAGGTCTTCCAAGGGCTGAAGAAGAATGGTGGACAGCAGTTTTCCTCTTCCAGATCATCGATTTTTTAGAACTTCCAAGAGGTGTGGATGCAAGACAATGAAGGAGATTTTAAGCTGCGGTTGGAGGAAGGAGTAGAATCACTGTCACGTGGAGTTTGGGGAGTTTAATGGAAGAAAATCCCACGGGACAGCATTGAGGAATTTCAGCCAGCAAAGGAAATTAAAGAAAGGATTTAATTCCCCAAGACAGAAGGCTGATTTTGGCAATGGGAAATTCTAGACGGCACACAAAATCTGTCCAGGACAGCAACTTGGACTATGACAATTCAGGATTCTGGCTCTCTAGATGCAAGACAACTAGATGAGTATTATGGGGAATTCTCTGCCCAGCAGTGGCGGGGAATCTGGAATTAATTTCAGGGCATAAGGAGCATTTAATGGAGGGAAATCAATGCATGAGCCTAGGGAAATTTCGGCCAGCAACTGTGAGGGATTTTAAACTCTTTCCAAGAAGAGACATTGCCATATGGAAGGATTTCCAATAGAAATCCAAGGGGGGCGGCAATAATAGGAGAGAGGGAGGAGATTTGGAGAATTAAAAGAAACTTCCTAATTTAGATTCATGAGATAGGAAAGATGTAATTAAATCCTTTCTCATTCAAAATTCAAGTAGGAGCTAATTAAGGAGCTTTCCAAAAATAGATATCTTAAATTAGGAAAGGAATTTCAAATTCAAAATGCTTTGACATTTGAAATTAAACCTTTCTAAACTAAGATGAAATAATTATGGCAAGAATTCAAGATGTTATTTGTGTTTTGGAGGGAGGAGGATGATGACGATGCCGGCGGCTAGGGGTGAGAGAGGGAGGGAATTAAGGATGCTTTAATGCTTCTTTAATTTTGGGGATTGGATTTAGAATAAATTAAGTCATCCTAATTAATTCCAAATCCAATGGAGGGAAATTTGAAAACTTTCCTAAATAGATTTTATAATTTATGAAAGAATTTGAATTTCAAATTTGGGGAAATTTGAATTCAAAGACCAAATAAATTATGGCAATCCAAAACTAGGAATTATCCAAATTAAGCAATGGGGAATGGGAGAGGGTGTGGCCGGCGGTTTAAATGGGACGGGTAAGGGACGGGTGGCAAGGTGGAGATGGAGATGACATGATGGTGGAAGTAGGAAGAGGATGAATATGACTACGAGGAGCAATAAGAATGAACAAGAACAGAGAAACAAAATATCAAGGATACAACCGCGAGCCCGGACACATCCTGCGGCTGACGGGTAATACGTTGCCCTTCTCCAAGGGACTTCACGCCACGAGCCCGGACCCTTCCTGCGGCTGGTGAAAACTCTGATTCCCTCCCATAGGGATTTCACTAAAGTTCTTCCCAAAGAACACATGACACCGGCCAGGTAGGGGGCTCTCGACGAATCCACGTCGACGATCCGGTGGCGGTCGCCGGATAACTCCAAGAACTCCTTGGAAGAGAGGGATCACCACCTGAAATCCTTCAGAATACAGAAACCCAAAGTAGAGTAAAAACTACTCAAATATTATTCATCTCAATCTCCCCTTATTACAAGACCTTGGCTACCTATTTATAGCCAACAAGGAAGCATCATACTAGGCTACATACTGAATAAGAAAGCATTAAACCTTTATATCCCTATACTACCAAATGGCATTAATATAGCCTTAAGTTTAATACAAATAACGGCTCAGCTCCGGCGTCATACTACCGGGGTAGGAGGAACTTCAGGCTCATAGGAAAATGTCCGGTTGGCCACCCTAAGGAGGTGGATTTGGTTGGCTAAACCAGTTAGGATAATTTTTTTCTGTACAACTCAACTGCATAAGGATGCGACATCGACAAGGAGGAAATAAATCATAATCAAAGGAGGAGTTAATGTTGGGCTCATTCATGGTGGTCCAATAGGAAACCTTATCACCAAATTCTTTAAAGCATGCATCAACTAGTTCTTTGAAATCATCAATGATTTTTGGACTCAACCATCCTCCATACTCATCTTGAAGCACTTGAGGAATGTCCAGATGATGGAGTGTCACTTGAGGCTCCAGAGAGGCATCTAACTCGCTTGTTTCATCATCATATATGGGTTGACGAAGATCAAGAACTCCAAATATGTCGTCATCATACAAGTCATATACGGGTTCATCAAAGAAAGGCAAAGACTGAGATTTCAGCAATGGTTCTTCAATTTCTTCGAAGCTGAACTCGATCGAGGGTGGGGTGGATGAGATTTGACCATCTAAAATGCCCTCGTCGTCGTCGTCGGTTTGTAAGGATCTTCGTTCAATCCTTGACAATCTTAGTTTGAGTCGGGCGATTTCTTGCAGGAGATCTTCGATTTCTGCTTCTTGAAGTGGTCGTTGATCATTTCGATAAGGTGACATCTTTTCAAAGAAACAATCACCACTCGGACTCCTTCCAATCCACTATTTCGTGGTTCTTGCTAGCTGGCTGGAAGGCACGTAATGCAGCAAGAAAAGGCTAGTTGCGGTGGATGAAGGATCCGGCTATTTGGAGACTTTCAGACCTCTGGAGGTCGTGAAAAACAGGACAACATTCGGACCAAATTAGGAGGAAGAAACCGCAGTTCTTGATGGCTTTTAATAACCCTTTGAGGTTTGTTTCTTTCTTGGATGAAGAACAATCTCCAGTAGGGATTCAAAACGGGAAGCTTCACCTTGGGCGTGATACCAATTGAAGTGAAAAACCAATTTTATTTTTGTTTCACCTTGGACGAACCTCCCAGTTGGCCTCCGCCTTCGAAGCCTCTGGCCAGCAGCTCCCTTCACCGAGTCCGGCGAACCTCGCCAAGAAGCACACGCGGCCACCTTTGCCGCTCGGTCCGAAGCCAATCGAGCGCCTCAGTCCGGCTTCCGCTCGTTCATCCTCGAGCAAGCCTCAAGCCAGCTCCGTCTCTACCTGCAAGCCCGATGCCTGCACCCGCCGGACCGGCTTCTGCCTCCACCGTCGACCTCGTGAAATCCGGATGCCAACGGTCTTCTCCTGTTTGTCCGCCTTCTACTGATCCCGCGATCGAACTCACGGGCTGCTTCCAATCAAGAAGCCCGCGTTCCTCCGTGCTTCTTAAAATTACTCTATCTGCGAACAAGCCTCTACCAAAGCCAAAAAAAACGGTCTCCGGAAGAACAAGAACTATTCTGTGGATGAAGAACTGTAGCCACCACACTTCTTGAATGCTTGGCGACTGTTGGATCGCCTTGAGAGCTTCTCCGCAAGGTTCTTCTCTTCACCTGAGATATTCTCAAGATACAGAGCAAGAAGAGCCTATTGGCTCTGATACCAAATGACACCGGCCAGGTAGGGGGCTCGACGAATCCACGTCGACGATCCGGTGGCGGTCGCCGGATAACTCAAAGAACTCCTTGGAAGAGAGGGATCACCACCTGAAATCCTTCAGGATACAGAAACCCAAAAGTAGAGTAAAAACTACTCAAATATTATTCATCTCAATCTCCCCTTATTACAAGACCTTGGCTACCTATTTATAGCCAACAAGGAAGCATCATACTAGGCTACATACTGAATAAGAAAGCATTAAACCTTTATATCCCTATACTACCAAATGGCATTAATATAGCCTGAAGTTTAATACAAATAACGGCTCAGCTCCAGCATCAACACAAGTGCAAAACACAAATTTTTTTATTATAATTCCATCATACCTAATACAAGAGAAGGGGCCTCTAAATATAGGCCTCAAAAGAAATTAAAAGGCACATTTGCCCCTCGGGCTTACATAAGACAAGAGGGTAAAAAACATAAATTACAAAATTAAATTAAAATACACTTAATAAACGAAAATAAAACAAAGTGATCTCGGTCGTCGATCTTCAGCTCCTCCTCGGATTGGCATGGACGGTTGGATGTCCGCATCATAAGCAAACCCAGCCAGTTGAAAGTGTATCCTAGGATTTCATCTTGGGGGAACAAGAAGTTCAGTTCCACCCAATATTTGTATTAAATTATCTAACTATGAAACTTATTATTTTTTAAACATTTGGAGCTTCCTGTTCATCGTTCTGTTATGACCATGATGCAGCACGCTTCTTTCGGCTGGTAAATCAGTAATTATCTATTTTTTATCTTTCTCTTTTGAAGAAAATGTTTTATTCATACCTAATGATGCTTAGTTGTTAAACTAGACCTTATCAGTATTGCCTATCTAATATGCAAGGCATACCTTTATGAGTTTTCCGAATGGTAGAATGGGTACTGCTCTTTAAGATTATAATAACTATATGTTGTCTACTCTGTGTGCTTCTTACAATTTTCAACTTTCTTTTGAAAATAAATGTCCTGTCTGATGAACCTTGACTATTAACTAGAACCTTAAGTACTTCTGTGTATCTAATCATTATAGTACTTCTTCATGAGTTTTCCCTGCCATAAAATAGGAGTTTCCCTTACAAAATCAATTAACTATGTGTTGTTTACTTGGTTCTTGTTTCTTCAAAACCTAATGAGGTTGAATTATTTCATACAGGATTTTACCTTCTTTCAAGGTTCGAGTCTCTTGCTGACATGAAAGTTTACAGCATCGATAGATATATTATCAGCGGCCACTCCTTGGAGCACCTTTGCTTGGCGATGCTTACTTTTATTCTCACAGTGATGCTTTGGTTGAGAAGCATAAAAATTTCCAGGTATGAATATGAATGACCTTTCACTTTATGCTTGAAATACATTTATGTTATTATTAGGTTATACTGCTTTGCAATGTACTCTTACATTTGTACTGTGGAGTGTATGATTAACACTTCATGTGACACGACTCTCTGTACTTTTGTTTTACTAGAGGTTAATTTTCCCATTTGCGTGCATGTTCACTTAGCTGTTCTGTTTTGGATTATTCAAATGGTTGAATAGCTGCATCTTCAAGCATGGATTTTCCATGCTAATCCATCCACATGGCATAGTTATGAACAAGCCACAGACGATGGACAAAACCTTTTTTTTTTTTTTTTTGAAAAGATGCAAGTAGCATTAAAAAAAGTTCCTCCTTTAACAAAGAAATAAAAAGAGAAATCTTATTAGAGCTAATGTCATCCCAAAAAAATCATCTAAAATGACAAAGTTAGCAAAAAAATCAGTTAACTTATTACAACACCTATTCAAAAAAGAAATAATATTTGTCTAAAATCTTTTAAAAAAGAAAAATCCTCTATCCTTATCTTGTAATGTACTTTTTGAAGTTTGATGATGATAATGATGCTTTTTATGATATTTAATAGATTTAGGACTTGTCAAGCTAACCATGATACTAATGTAATATTCTATGAGGTATCATGTTTCCATTCATATCTCACAGGGATTATTAGTTCCATCCTAGGTTGGGAGAGTAGACCAAGAAGACAACTTCGGAGCATGGTTAACTTGCAAAGATCAGGTTAGTTAATGAGGAAGATATAGGAAGTCTTTGTTTAATTTAACCTTATTCTTCTTGCCAACTTAGGCTTCGTTTGGAACGACTTTCTCACTGCTTCTTAAAATAACTTTTTAATATAATAATTAAATTTTTTGAATTAGAAAGCTGCTTTAAGAAACAGTGAGAAAGTCATCCTAAACGAAACCTTAGAATAGCTTGCTGAACACATCAGTATGTTGTATTCTGCATGCTTATGAGATGCTAGCAATATATTTATATTACATAGTTTTTTGTCCTTTTTGCCATTAGATGTGGTTTGGAGAACTTAAGTTGTCTAAAAATCTAAGAACATGCCTGGATTGGCCAGTTGGGGGCATTTGGGGAACATGGAATTGAACCGACCCAGTGCCAGATACAACATAACTTTATATGTCTGATGAGTTATACATCTTAGATGGGAAGTTTTAAGTTTTTACCATTTTTTTTCTTGGTTTTTCTATTGTACATCAAATGGCATGCTTGTTCAAATTGTGATTCAGTTTAGTTCTGTTTGATTTTGGTTTGTTTGTTTTTTTTTTTTTAATATGACATTTGACTATGTTAATTGATATTATGATTTTGTTATGACAAGGTGGTTGTGTTATGTGAGCATAATATTTTGATTGATTATGGATTCTTAGTACTATCAATTATTGTGTAGGTGGGAATGAGGATTATTGCATCTTTGCTTGATTGTGGTACAAGTACCAGCAAATATATGCCTATACATAAGCATATGAAGAGAACGATAAAGAGAATATTCTTAATAATGATATATAATAATAGTAAATGTTAATGGTATCTATTAAAGGGCTTTTTGGTTCTCTGAAAAAGTATGTAGAGTAATCTGAATGCAAGAGTTTAAAAAATTTGGTTGGGTGGTTTGATGAAAAAGAAAGTAGAATAAAGTTTTGGTAAATTTCAAAATCCTTTATAGTTCTTTCTGGTGTATTTTAAACTCGATTTTTTCTTGTCAATTTTGAAATGCACAAGAAGTTGATTTTGATGTCACTATTGACCATCGGTTGTTTACATTGCATTCATTTTACTTCAATATAAATAAAAAAAAAATAATCAGTTGTTTTTATTTTACACTTGTTCAAATAATACTAAACATTGTAAATTCATTGCATCATTCCTTTTACATTATATTCTATTTTACTTTGCATTCTGTTTTAGTGAACTAAAAGACCCTAAAAGTTATAATCACATGTGATAATTGAGATATGGTTATATTATCATGCAAACTTAAAATGGTACAGAAGATGTCAACTTGGGTTTGAAAAGAATAATGATCACAAAGGAAAGAGTAATAATAACAAAGCTATTAGCATTTGAGTGTAGGGGTGTCATTATTTGACACGACACAAAAAACTCGACTCGAACCCAACACGAAAATTTCAGGTTAGGGTCAACTCGAACTTGAAACGGGTCAGATTCAGGTTTAACATTCGACTCGTTTCAAAAATCGGGTCGGGTTCGGGTTGACCCTTTGATCTAAAATTGACCCGTTTTGACCCAAAAATCCGATTTTGACCCGACAACCCGAGATTGACTCGTTTTAGACCCGAAAATTGGAGATTGACCTATTTTTGGACTCGAAAACTAGCATTTTTTTATTGGCTCCAGGCCATTCGGGTCGTGTTGGGTTGAGCCGAACTCGAAGCGGGTCGGGTTCGGATCCAAAAAACTGACCCGTTTGCAAAAATGTGTCAGGTTTGGGTTGACCCGAATAGTGTTGGATCAGTTTCATGTTCGACCCGAATCCGACCCGTTACCCTAAATTGACACCCCTATTTGAGGGTAGAGGAATTTGAAGAAGGCTTTGAAGTGGGGGAGGGCATTGATGAGAGATGTTGAATAGGGAGGAGAGGAGTCATGTTGGAGATATGATGATGGGATGGGAGTGATATGTGTGTTGGGCTGTTGTTGGAGATATGATGATGGGATGGGAGTGATATGTGTGTTGGGCTGTTTGGTATACTATGATGAAAGAGAATATCATTAGGTTGATTGGAGGAGGGGCATGAGTCCCACTGATCAACAACACAACGTTTATTGGGAGGAATTCATGTTGAAAACTTGTAGAGCGCATAGGGGGGCGTTTGAAAAAATAAATGAGATTTATGCTTCATTTGAGACTATTTTTTTACTGCTTCTTAAAGCAGTTTTTTAGTACAAAAATTTTAATTTTTATACTAAAAACTACTTTAAGAAGCAGTAAGAAAGCTGTCTCAAACGAAGCCTTAGTGATGGCAACACAAGGTCCATTAAATATATCCATGATGGAAATTAGAAATTCGATAGTTAATAAGCACAGTGTTGAGAGATTCAAAGGGTGCATGGGCATGAGGAATATGTTAGCTAGGAACTTTTATTTGGTTCGGTCACCTAACGTAGCTCTACGTTCGGACGCCAGTAAAATAGTGACATGTGTTCTCACTATTTACCGCGTGGCCCGACAATCCCGACCCGGAACGAAGATGGGATTGCTATGTTCGCGTGTTGCTAGGTATTGCTCGGTATTTGTCGATTTTGCTCGGCAATAACGAGAAATATCATTCTGTGATAACCAATACCGAGTAATACCGGGTTCTCACTATTTACCGCGCGGCCCGACAACCTCGACCCGAAACGAAGACGGGATTGCTATGCTCGCGTGTTGCTAGGTATTGCTCGGTATTTGCTCGGTATTGGTCGATTTTGCTCGGCAATAATGAGAAATACCATTATGTGAAGACCAATACCGAGCAATACCTAGTAATATCGAGTTTTTCTTGGTATTGCTTAGTATTGCTCGGTATTGGTCTTCACAGAGCGATATTTTTCATTATTACCAAGCAATACCTAGCAATACCGAGCAATACTTAGAGCAATACGCGAACATAGCAATCCAAGGTCAAGTCGTCGGGCCGCGCGGTATTAAGTAAGACCACGTGGAGACATGTTATTGGCGTCCCAACGTAGAGCTACGTCAAGTCACCTGACCTAATAATTGTTCGTTAGCTAGAGGGTTAAAGGAGAGAGACCTCTTGTTGAGATAAGAAAACTTGCACTTTTTCTCCAAAAATAATAAAATCATAATCATCTACATGGTTTGGGAGCTATTATATTGAAATGGAGAAATATGGATTCCATGGCTAGTTTTGTTTATTATAGAAGAGTATTGTCCTTGTTGAGATATAACTATTTACTATTGGATGCCTTTAGATACATTCACTTCTTCACCTGAGATGCTAGAGCTCAATTCAACTTACTCTAAATTCACCCTTAAGGCTAAATAATATGTGGATCAAATTATTTAAAAATTTATAATAATTTAAAGAAAAAATATTTTGATTTTTTTCACCAGAATTAAGTCTAATTATCATTAAATTTATACTAATCTCAATATAAATCTAAAAAAATAATTTATATTGAGAGAGATCCTATTTAAATATTTTACTAATTCACGAATCAAAACAATCAAATACCTTCAAACTATATATATATATATATAATTATTGTAGATATTACATTTAAAATTATCTTCCAAACCATTCATTGAAAATATGTTTAGCATTTAATTAACAATGAAATAAGCAGAAATGTTTCCATTACTACAAAGGTGAACGGGTAAATTCAGTCATACAATCTAAAAATTTTAGCATTAAAATATAAAAATAAAAAATGATAATTTCTCTTGAGAATTGCATTAATGAGTGAGCCAAGTTGGCTCTCGAGCTGGCTTTAGTTCAACTAATTAACGAGCTTCCAATCCAAGACATCAAGTCACAAGTTCAAGCTCAAATTGTTGGTCATATATTATATAAGCTCAAGTTCAAATTTAACAAAATTCAACTTCTTAGCCTGCCAAGCTGCTCAATTATATCGAACCTTTAATTTAAATTCTTCATTATACCTCATTAATCTAGTCTAAATCCGTCGAATAGCAAGTCTCATGAACTCTTCCTCAAATGACGTTGGTCTCATCAGTGCATTCCCCAATGAGCTCATGATATAACTTACCATCAATACCTTTCTTAAGAGCTCTTAACTACCTCACTTATTTATCAACAACAAGGATTCAAGAATTTTGAGGACCTAGATTTGGAGAAATTATTCTGTGATAGTGTCCGAAAACGGCCGGGGTCCAATATGAACGTGTGCATTATGCATTAGGTGACTTAGAACTTCTGAATTTAAAAAAAAAAATTGGAAAAATTGGTACATAATTTTTTGATAAATAATAAGAAAATGATAATCATACAAAGAAATAGCAACAATCTGAAAATTAAAATAATTGATCACATGCGCTGCATCGTTTAACATCAGAAATCTCCCCATAAAACATCAAAACACAAATACTGCATGAACAAGGCTGGAAACCGCTAATAAAGATCAACATAAGCGATAGTGTATAAATATATACAAAATTTTGCTTTGATGCAGAGAGCAAAAGAGCTACCATTAGTAACACATTGGACAGCAAAAGAGAATCTGATTCTGGTGAGAATTTCATAGGAGGTCAAAAGAATGCTATGAGGGAATTCAAACCTACAAAAAGAGCAAAATTTCTGAACTGGAGAGAGCTATTTCCAGAGCTTCACAAACTTATCATGGCTGGCTGAAGCCACGAGTCCATTGGCATTTGATACAGCAAGAGATGATATCAGTCCTTCATGTGCTGCAAGTGTCAATCTCTTCTTCTCAGCCATATCCCATAGTTCCAGAGACTGCATGGTGGAAGCTTTTTGTAGTTTAGAAATGAAATTATACTGAGAATTCCATATGCAATTCAATCTTCTACCTCACAACGAATTCTGAGGAAACTAATCTTATAAGGAGCAAGGCATTATTATATTTTCTATCTAATTTACTATTGGCTAGTTTAGCACTAATGATTTTTATAAAAATTTGATATCAGAAATCTGATTTTGTAAAAAATTAATTTGTTTTAATAGCTAATTGAAAATTTTTTCAAGCTCCGCCTGAAATTCTGGAATATTTAAAATCATTTCATTCTCAATTCGGTTTTAAGACTACCATTCCCAATCTTTTATTAAAAGAGAGTGAGTTGTTGCTTGATTGGTTATTAGAAATATATAAATTTTAAATTTTTCTATAAATTTAAAATGGAGGCCTTCCGATTTATAATTTTCATTAAACGGAGGCCTTCCGATGACCCGGTTAAGAAAGTTGAGTTATTAGATTTGACTTATGTTAAGAAAGATAGAGGTAGACCTAAAAAGACTTGGTTAGAAAATATTTGAAATGATCTTTTTCTATTAGATTTAAATGAGAATTTGACTTTTAACATGATACAATGACGAAAAAGGATTCATGTAGCCGACCCCACAGTGAGACAAAAACTGAGACAAAAACTTGTTGTTGTTGTATTAAAATAAATTGCGCATCATATTAGTTGTATTAAGAAATCCTAACCACGGGTTGTATCGCATCATATAATCATGATGTGATTAGGGCTGGAACTATGCTAAGAGCTTGAAACTTCAGCTAATAATTGTTTAAATTCTAATCAAATTGAAATTAACTAGCTTCAACACACACAAGGATGAGTTAAGCAATCAAAAGCAGCGCACAAAACATGTAGATAAGCAACGTAGAATCTAAAACAAAAGAATACAAAATACATACCTGATAACAGCCAATGACAAGCAAAGATGGACAGGTAGGGTGGAACACACATGAATGGAACTTATTCCCGCTACAGCTCAATTCATGGATGCACTCACCCTCCCTTCCAGATCCAAATGACCACACACGAACTGAGTCCTCGCTAACAGAAGCTAATAATTCTCCAGAGGGATTCCAGCAGATTGAGTCAACGTGCTTTGAGTGCCCCTAAACCAGGAATATAAGTTTAGCTTTATACCAAATCAGAAACATACGGAACAGAATGAAATACTGAAGTAGAAAAAATAGCAGAAATAATAGTAAATAGGAAAATTTACAGACAGAAGAATTTAGCTGCAGAAATCTGAAATCAAGCGACTTATAGAGAAAGGCATTTAACAGTGAAGTCATCACCAGTCCAATAGTCAAGATTAATCAGGAATTAATTGTTTTAGTTATTCATTATTTTCATGATGTTATGAAGGTACAACTTGAAAATTCTCTGCACTTGTTCATATACCCTCCTAATATTATTTCCGAAATTCCCATTGAATAAACAAGCTCGCTACCAGCTCTGCTTTTTTTGAAATCAAAACGAAAACATACAAAAAATCCAACATGATTTAAGGCCTTCTAGACATCTCAATCAGCATAAATATGAATACATAAAAAAACCATTTCTAATTGTTTAAATAATAATAAAACAGAAGTTGAAGAAGACTTGTTAAAAAAAAAAAACACAAAAAAGACATTAATTTGGTTTACAGATACAAACAAACCAGACAGCTATACTTCTGAAATGCAGTTTGCCGTCCTGAAATATCTTTCAGGGTTATGCATATACACATTTTGCATGGTGAATAATTAATGCACTCCTGCTTTAAAATACACAAACCTGCAATGAATGAAGGCGACTCTGCGTTTCAACATCCAGAATAGACACAATGTTCTCTGCCGCAGCTGCAAGATATCGACCCAGACGTGGTTGAAACCTCATTTGTGCAGTACCGCCCTGCAAAAAATACCCAAATAAAACTTCAGGCATTATGCTCTGCATCAAAGCCCTATATTGAGAATGAAAGCAGAAACAGCGTGATCATAGAGGCAAGTAAATGAGTAATCTAACATGATTCATCTGAAAGTGTAAAGGCAAATAATGAGTTTAAAGGAAAGAAAAATAACCTTGAAGACCCTCGCATAGCTACCATTATTAATACTCCAATATCGTATTTCCCCTTCTCCATCACATGAGCATATGAGATCCTCTTTGTTAGGATGAAAGTCCAAAGACATCACAGATGCAGAATGCCCGGTAAAAGTACGAAGAGAATACCCTGGCTGAAATTAGAGATATCATATCAAGCATAGAGATAAAACTGCCAGAAAGTATGGTGGACTTCTAAAGCTAACTCCAAATAATTAGGATAATGCTAAAGATGATAATGGTGATGATGTATGAAAAGAGAAATTAATTCCATCTCAAAAATCACAAGTTTGGTACTATAAAAGCATCATCGAAGAACAGTGCGCTCACAAAGATATTTGTCCAAACAAGAATGAGCATTACTTACATTATCAACATCCCAAACTCTGACAGTTTTGTCAAAAGAAGAAGTAGCCAATCGTGGCAAGCTTGGACTAAACCTGACGTCGGTAATTAGAAAAGAATGCTCTTCCAATGTTGATTTCTGCTTCAGATTATCAGTAAACCACAAAACCGCCTGCATTGTGGAATCAATATAAGCATAATCATTTTAGACAGTGCCTTCAACGGTAATAGAAACAAAGGAACAACAGAACCAAAAGTTTAATACATTAATCACATGAGACTCGCCTTTTTGTCATGACCCCCGGTAGCAAGAATCTTTCCATCTGAAGAGAAGTGGCAACAAACAACCTTGCTTGAACTTGCCCGAATAGATCCAATTTCATTAAAAGTAAAACCTGCCAATTCCACATCAATAGAATCAGACAATCAATTGATAGAAAAGCAAACTTTCAAGTTGTTAGTACGATACACATTATTTCAAAAAAATAATATTCTTATAATCGTAAATACTAGTGCTATTACAATCATCATTGTACTACTACTACTGCTGCTGCTGCTATTATTGCTACTACTAGTAGTAGTATCAATATTATAAGCATACCTTCTGTCACATCCATACAACGGCCTACAGCATCCCTAGGATCTGTGTCATCATGTGAAAGAAATGATTCAACATTATCATCTAGTGATCCATCTTCCACCAACCGATCCATATCAGCATGTACTTTGTTATCCCACTACATAAACAAAGCAGTTAGACATTATATAGAAGTGCTTTTTTTAGATGAATTTATTACAGGCATTCCAGTCTTAATTACCAACTGATTTGATGGAGATGTTAAAGTTCCTGTGATGGGGACATCAGATCATCATGGAAAGTTTACCAGCGACGTGGCCGCCAATCTACGGCCACGATCGATTCGTTATATTTTTGAGTCGCTGTATTTTATTTTCATGCATTTTATTATTTGCTTATGTGTGTTTATTTATTTTCCCTTTGTACCCTTTTGTATGGGAGTGGTCATGTGTAAGCCTAAGGGCATTTGTGTCATGTCAGTTAAAGTCTTTTGTATGAGGCTATTTAAAGCCCCTTTTGTTTTATTTTCAAGGCAATGAATGATTGCTGATGATATTTTCTCTTGAATGAGTTTGTGAGAGCTTGTGAGTTCTAGTGGAGAGAGCTTCCTAGGAGAGGAAGGAGATGGCGCAATACCCACCAACTTAGATAAGTCGAGTTCGTGGTTCTTTTTTGTATCCCCTTTATTTTCTTCTCCTACCTCTTTCCCTCCAAACCCCTAACCGCCAGCTACCTCCAACTCACCCGATTCCCTCATCCTCCTCCCCACACCCCACGGCCAAACAACACCACCTCATTGCCGCCGGCCAAGGTATTACCGGCCGGCCTTCCATTCCTTGGCTGATTTTTGTGTTTCCTAATTTAAGGTTAGGACTAATTTGGATAATTTGAAATTCAACTTTACCAAAATTTGGATTCAAATTGTTTCCTAAATTAACTCTTCTATTTTAGGAAAGCACGTGCTTTGAACCTATTTTGAATTTTAAATTCAAAGGGATTTGAATTAACTATTTCCTAATGCTAAATCCTAATTTGGAAATTCCAAATTGCTCTCAATTAATTCCCCCCATTATCCCAGCAAGCCGCCAACCCCTATGGGACCAATTGGGCTATGTTTCCTAATTATTTCCTAATCCCCTTTGGAAATAATTCTTACTTTCCCACCACTGCCACAGCCGAATTTTTCCACCTCCTTTTGCTTTAATTTATTTCCTAAGTGAGGCCCTTGTTTTAGGAAATAGATTAAACCCTCTCTGGATCCTACTACCACCAGCCCCATTAAGGAGTCAAGTAGTATTTGTTTCCTATTTCCCTATCTCCCTGCTAGGTATAATTTCTATATCCCGCCCTCAATTATTTGGCTGAATTTACATCTCCCATAACTCCTCCATTAATTCCCACATTTAAGGAGTAAATTAAGGAATTCCAAATCCTTCCCTAGCCCATCCCGCCAAACCCCCCAATCCCGTCAGCTTGTTTCTCCCGTCACCTCCCCTCCCCTTGCCTACCTGCATGTGAAGAATCTCTATTCTAGAGCAGGCGCAGGAAATCCCCTCCAGCCTTCTATTCCTAGTCACGGCTTGCCCTCTCCCCAATGTTCTCTTCATTTTAGCTTACCAAAATCTGTGAATTTCTATCAGATTTTCAGTGGAAATCTGAGATTGTTTTTCAGATTTTATGAGAAGGGGTGTGGGGCTTGCCTCCTCTCTCTTATCAAGGGAAACCTCTTCCTCTTTGTGACTATTCAAGACACGTATCTTTTACTGTGACGGAAGCCATGGACAAAGACGTTGAAGGCATCGCATGACGGGTCTCCAATTCTTTTGGCAAAGGTTTCTTTTCTCACTTGTATCTTATTTCTTTGAAATCTGAATTCTCAATTGGTTTGATTGTATTCATGAAAGCTCCTCCAAGTGCTCTTGCTAAGCTTAGTCATTCGTAGGAATTGAGCATGCCTTCTATGCATCCTACATCTTGTTGTTAGATTAGGGATTAACTTGAAGCTTACTATTTTGTGTTGTGTGATTTTCTTATTTATTTTGAAAGCTTCAAAGCTCAGAGTATGTAATCTCACCTAATCAAAGCATTACCTTAGTTGTTTTGAATATTCGTTGAGAATTGCTAGTAATTGTTTTCTAGATTTGTTCTAATCTAAGAATTGTGCAATGTCTAAATGAATACATAATCATCCCATCTAAGTAGTCCTGCATCATCCTGTGGCATCAGAGCTAAACATTTGAGTTCATAGGCATAGCATCTCCAGGGGTGTGAGTGGAGGGCGTTGAGGGTGCTGAGCTTGGAGAGGGACCAGCTGTGTTAGCAGTTCCTGAACTATTGGCTGGACCGGAAGATGAAACCGGTTGCTTCCTCTTACGAATTGATTGGTTCTTTGAAGCCTATATGAAGTCGTTTTTAATTTACTTTTTCAGGGAAAAAATGTGAAATGATTAACAGAGCTTCCAACAGAATATGAATTCTCAAATAAACAAAATTTTATTTATCAAACTGTCAACAGGAAGTACAATATAGATAATTTAGTTTGCTTCTGCATACATAAATAAACAAATAGAATTTACTTGCTATCTACCAAAGAAAAGAATATAGTAATTTCAGATGAATATGTTTTGACAAAATGCTTTATCAAACAAGGGAAAGCATAAATCAATGAAAAAAAACGTTTTAAGGTTCATACTCCAATCACCTAACCGCAATTCATACTTTTGAACTTGAAAATGTCCAAATGTAACATGCAATCATGAGTACTCCAATTTAATTCTCTAAAATAACTAGATGATGAAGATCAAGTTTACATTTGGGCATTAACGTCAAGTAAAAAAATAAATGCTTTTGAGCAAGGGTTTATTTACTCTTATTATGTTATAATTGATTTATAATTTTCAATATATAAATACCAACACTAAGGCATGTAAAAGCAGCATTTGATTCAGAAAACAGGAAATCCTGTGCATGTTAGTTAATGTGTGATTGTTTTGAGTATGGTACAACTGTAACAACCTCCAAGGAAGTCATCTCCTTCTACCAGCATGAGGTTCAAATTTTTTTATTTTGTGAAATCCTTTGTTTCTAACTTCTTCTAAATAACTTATTATTGGCATGGTAGTGTTCTTGATTTTTTTCAAATTTTATACAACTAGAATTCTAATTATCATGGAAAATTTTTAATTGCTAGCTGATTTTGCGTATTCAATTTTCTCATTGGTTTATTCACATTTATTCAATCACAACATTACCTTCTGCATTTTAATTCTTGTATAATCCTAATTTGCACCTGATAAAAGTGAGTTTTAGCACATTAGCAGTTTTTTATCGATGAATCCTAATTTTTATTGTGCGATCTACATATATTGCAAAATTTTAATTGCATAAATTAATCCAAAGCCTAAAATATCCTGCATAAAATTGATATGAAAGCCATAAGTTATGTAAACACATCACCCAAAAGCAGGGCTAATTATTCAAATAGTTTAATAGATTGTGAAAAAGATTGGTGATCACTTTGCAAAATCAATTTACTGCATTACTGAATAAATAAAATCAAATGTGCGATGACATTACCATTATTGAAACAAATTTGAAAATTAAGGAAATAATCAAATTCATATACGCAAAACTGAAGTAGATTCAAATTACAATGGAGAATATTAATGTTGGTAGGAGATGGGTTAATTATCATGATAAATAATGCAGGGTCTTTTTAAAGAAGCTTAAGAAAATCTTGGACATCACAAGTTTGACGTAGTTAATGACATAACCAAAATGGTAAAAATTGAAGTGTCTACTTTTGATTGTAGATCCAATAGTTTTTTACTGACTGGCTATTAGACTTTGATAATTTCTTTGAATGACAAACTACATATGATAAACAACAAGTGAGATCTGCAAAACTGAAATTTATTGAGAAGGCTAAAATATATTGGATGAGTATGAAAAATAATATGAAGGTTGGAAAAGAACCTGCTACCACTTGTGCTAAAATGAAAGAACATCTAAAAGAGAAATGCTTTGCATTGTTTCATCATGATTGTTTGTTTAAGGTTTTTTTTTTTTTTAGGAATTTAATTCATTAAAGCAATGGGTTAAAATTCTTCATCCTTAGATACTAAGGAGGAAGAAAGATATATGTATAAGTTAGCCAAACAAAGAGATAGGAGTAGTAAGGATTTAGTTTAAAGTGAAGTGTATTAAGGATGAAGATCAAAAAGTACTTTTCTTAGAACATGATATTCAACAAAGATGGATGAGGTATTTTGCTAAACTTTTTAATGAAGAATGTGAAAATACTATTGACTTTAGAAACTTTATCACCCAAAATGAAAATAAAGATTTTTGTTTTTATTGGCGTATAAGCAAAACCGAAGTTAGAGAGGCTTTAAAGAAAATGAAGTGTGGAAAAGCTGTTGGACCTGATGACATTCCAATAGAGATGTGGAAATGCTTAGGAGATGAAGGAATTTCTTGGCTTACTAAACTTTTTAATACTATTTTGAAGACTAAAAAGATGTCAGATCATTGGAGAATGAGTGTTAATTTATATATTTTTTTTTTTAAAAAGGTGATGCACAAGAGTGTGCGAATTATAGAGGAATTAAGTTAATGTGTCATACTTTAAAACTATGGGGATGAGTTATGGAGCGTAGGTTGCGACGTAATACTAATGTTTCTCAAAATCAATTTGGATTCATGTCGGGTAGGTCTACTATAGAAGCCATACATTTATTGAGAGGTTTGATGGAGAAATATAGAGAGAATAAGGAGGATCTACATATGATATTTATTGATTTAGAGAAAGCATATGATAAAGTTCCAAGAGAAGTGCTATGGAGAATTCTTGAAAAGAAAGGAGTTAATAATGCTTATATTCAAATCATTAAAGATATGTATGCAGGAGCTATTACTTGTGTTCAAACACAAGGTGGTTTGACCGAGTATTTTCCTATTTCGTTGGATTACATCAAGGATCAGCCTTAAGTCCATATCTTTTTGCTTTAGTCATGGATGTTCTCACTAGACATTTGCAAGATGATGTACCTTGGTGTATGCTTTTTTGTTGATGATATTCTTCTTGTTGATAAGACTAAAGTAGAGAGGGAGTTGAAGGTAAACTCAAATTATGGAGGTCAACTTTAGAGTCTAAAGGTTTTCGCTTGAGTAGATCTAAAACTGAATATATGAGTGTAATTTTAGTAGCAATAGACCTAGTGATGGGATTGTGACTTTGGGCGCTCAAGTCATTAATAAGAGTACACCTTTTAGATATCTTGGATCTATTGTTCAGAGTGATGGTAAAATTGATGGAGATATTATAAGCAGAATTCAAGTTGGATGATTGAAGTGGAGGAATGCATCGGGCTTATTGTGCAATAGCAAAGTTCCCCTCAAGCTTAAAGGAAAATTCTATAAGATGGTGCTGATACCTGCAATGCTTTATGGTGCCGAATGTTTGCCATTAAAAGAGAAGCATAACACTAAATTAAGTGTTGTAGAGATGAGGATGCTTAGGTGGATGGGTGGCTTGACCCTTAGAGATAGGATACGAAATGAGCATATACGTGAAAAGGTTGGAGTAGCTCCAGTGGAAGATAAGATTAGAGAGAGTCGCCTTAGAAGGTTTGGTCACATTAAATGGAGGCCTTCCGATGACCCAGATAGGAAAGTTGAGGTATTAGATTTGACTTATGTTAAGAAAGATAGAGGTAGACCTAAAAAGACTTGGTTAGAAAATATTAGAAATGATTTTTCTTTATTATATTTAAATTAGAATTTGACTTTTAACCGGACACAATGACGCAAAAAGATTCATGTAGTCGACCCCACGTAGTGGGACAAAGGCTTGATGATGTTGTTGTTGTTGTAGTTCTAATTCCAAACCTGAAATTAAAAAAAAAAATAAAAAAAAGAGATAGAAAACTCAATCACCAGATTTTATCACTTGAATATGCTCTTCAACTTGCATTTAATCTTGAGCAAATGCTCAAGTTCCTTATCTAAAAGAGTTAACTATATATATGGGCGCGCACTATTTCGTCAAAACAATCCAATTCAATTTAGTGCCCCAACTGCATCTAATGATAATAACACTAAAGTTAAAAAGGACACTAAAAGAAATAATTTGCATCTGTATATGAATATCATATTTTTGCCAAGTCATAGTTCAAGTATTATCAAACTAATCATTATGCCGACGAGTGTCACAGTAAAAACTTGAATAAAATGTGAAGAAATAGAGAATGAAATAAATGATTTAGAAAAAGTAATGAGATTAAAGAGAAGATCAATGATAATGAGGATACTTTAGTTGGTTAGTTTTAATATGTCATGTGTTACACATGCTCGCTTAGGAAAAGACGACGCTATGGCACGAACCCTGCTCTCTCAAGTTTTAGGTCCCATTTTTCCCTAAGGTAGACTAGAATTTAGATTAACCAGATTTCCCGTGATGATTGGCATCAAGGTTTATTTAGTTCTGAGGTTTCACTTCATATGAGCGTAAGCCCTCATAGTTAATTACTCCTCCTAATGTGTAGAAGAGAACTTTCGATTAAAAATGAATCAATGCTTAGACGTGCGACAGCTTCAAATTTTGGTTGTGGGAGGAATGGAGGTAAACCCAATCACGGTCCCATGGTTCCGCCGTCCCGGATATAAAGTAGGTTTCAGTCTACCAACACTAATAAATGTTGATTATAGTGTCGAGGGAATCAGATTAGCAGTCATCAGTTGCCTCGTCTCAAGGATCCCGAGTAAATTGAAGTGGATAAATCTAACCCGACCCGAAAAATCCAAGGTCGGGTCAATCCGTTTGCCATACGGGTCGGTTTTGAAAACAGGTCGAGTTCAGGTTGCCCTCCATCCCGAAATTTTGACACATTTTCCATACGTTCGTCAGTTCGCGTAGGGTGTCTTCGTCCTCGCATGCGGCAGCAAGCAGCCGGTCCTTGCGACATGCTAGCCCTCACACCCGCTGACCCAACGTCAAGGCAAACAAGCAGGTCCTTCACGCCTTCGCGGTGTAAAATCCGGAAAAAAAAATATCAATCATCGGCGTCGCACGCATTTCAATGCGCCGAGACGTAATTAGGCAAAATTTTAAAATTGTCAAAATTCGACACAATAAATTTTATAAAATAGTACGCGAAATTCTGAGCAAATCAGTATAAAAACCCATATTGAATTTCACGTATTTTGGAAGTTAAAATTCGTAGAAGTTTTTATATGTTAAAATTGCCCTTAATGACATTTAAGTGGAGATAATATAAGTGAGGGCAATTAGGACTTTAGGCAATTAGTGTGAGCCATCCACTCTTATTAGGGGACCGAAATACTTTCGGTCCCCATTTCGTTCGTGCGGACAAACAGAGCGAAAGGGAGGCGACGGGATAGGCGAATGGCGACCTAGAGGCGGTTTTCGACGGCCAATCATGGAGGAAATTGTAGGGAAGACTAAAGGAAGGTTAAGTTGAGTTGTATTCAAGAGATTTCTCATGCTTTTGTAGAGTTTTCTTTAAGGGAGAAATCTGGGTTTGAGAGAAACTTCAAATTTTTTTAAGAAAATGATAGGGAAAGTTTAGGGGATGACTCTATGATGAGGACATCAGAGATTAACGACTACGATAGGGAGTTTATTTATTTATTTTGTGTTTTATGTACTAGTTTATTTTATATTTTTATTTTTCCCATTTTACCCCTTGGGGTGGTCACGTGGTGTTGTAAAACGAAGGGCATTTTAGTCATTGTTTCTTTTCTTTTCATGAAACCTATTTATAGGCGAGTTCTCTTGTATTTTGGAATGATGATTGATTAATAAAATTTTGAGTTTTCTTTGTCTCACTCAATGTTGAGTGTTTGAGAGAAGAAGAAAGACCCAAGGTGTGGGCAATCGCAATACCCGTGAACCTTTGGAAGGCTCCAAGGTTCGCGGACCTACTTTTTGTTACTTGTACCTCCTCCGACCTCTTCCCTCTCCCCCACGCCCCCCCCCCCCCCCCCCCATCCGCTGCCGGCTTGCCCCGTTCCCACCACCCCTCATTTTCCCCTACCCAACCACCACCTCAAGACCCGTCGGCATCCCTTAGCCACTTCTCCCCCTCCACCCGGCCCAACTTCCCCATCTTAACTCCATCCCCAATTCCATACCAAACTCCCCCCCAAGCTCCACCATCGGCCACATGCTTTCCCTCTCCTCGAATGATGAATTAACTCATCATTAATACTTGCCTAAAATAGCCTAAGTGATTTGGGAAATTAATCTCAATAATTTGAAATTCAAATTTTGAATTTCAAATAGTTTCCTAAATTACAAAACCATATTAGGCAAGTCTTGAATCTAATCCCAATTTAATTTTAAATTGGATTGGAATGATTTATCTCATCCCAAACTCCACTTCCCTCCAATACCCCTTCCTTCCTAATTTGGATTGTTTTTAATTTAGAAAGAAATTTGAATTCAAATTAATCAAGTTTGAATTTCAAATCTTTCATAATTAATTACACCATATTTGGAAACCCCTTCATTCAATCAATTAATCAATCCTGAAATTAATTGATTAATTGCCCCACAACTCACATACATTGAACTTGGACACATTTCTCTCCCTTCTCTCATAGCCGGCCCCCTCCAATCTCTTTCCTATCTAACCAAAGCTCCCAATCAAGCCTCCAATCAACCCATTAATGCTCACTCAATCAGGCCCCTCCTAATCTCCATTACTCCCAAATTCTGATTTGGAAATTCTTAAACGTTTAACCTAACCGCCCCTCCTTAATTCCCTTCACGGTATCTTCAAAATTGCTGGTTTCCTGCTTACTGTATCTCTACTCCAGCAATTATACATTGCTGTTTTGTACCCAATGCATTCCTAAATTGAAGTCCAAGCTTCCAACGTCAAACAGCAGCAAGTCCAAGCTTTCCTGATTGCTATATAGTGTTGTCCAGAACTTTCTGAAGCATTAAAACTGCTGACCAGCAGTCTTGGTGAGCTCTCCCTCTGTTGACCTGCAGCCCACAAGTCCAAGTTGCTGCCCAACAGCGTCCGGAAGGCTCGTAGTCGCTGTCTACTACCCTGAATCGCCCACTATGACCACACCGGAGCTTCGTACCTTCAACCTTAGGTAAACTCCTTTTCTCCAAGTCATATATCTTCCTAGTTTACTCTTCAATTGTGGTTATATTTTGATTCACAAAAGATCATGCCAATTCTCCTTCACTAAAACTTAGTAAGCTAGAGAGTTGAATGAGGGATCCTTGCGTAGTAGCTAATCTTATTGTTAATCTAGGAATCTCTTATTGAAAAACATCCATGTATGCAACGTTAGATTAATTGGTTGTTTTACGGTCTTAACTCCTATGTATGTGATTTAGCCTAAGCTTGTTTTACCGTTATTTGTATTTTATATCGTCGTTAAAATCATTATAAAGATATAATTATTGTGATCTCTAAAATTAAGCGTGCAAATTCCTTAAGCAATTCATCCATGCAACTATGTTGTACATCATATTGGTATCAGAGCATGGCTAGCATGTGTCATTTATGCTAGAAGTTATCCTAGGGGTCTACGTAACCACCCGTTAGCTTGTTGGCATGCATACCATCGCTTTTACTTTATAAATCCTTATTTTTGTTTGCTGTCCAGTAACTTTCTGCACTCATTTAGTGAGCATTAGACTAGTTCATAAGTGTTTTAAGTGTTGTCCTCAACCTAGCAACCTTCCTAGGTGTCTAGAGTACTTAACCCCTTAGTGTAGCTTGCTGTCCAAGCAATTCCTGCACCATCTAGTGACCTTTAGTGAGTTTAAGTGAGCCTAACTTAGTGTCTAAGTGCTGTCCCTTACTCCCAATCTTCATTAGATTCACTTAGCACTTCCCATGGACCCGATAAGACTTAAAAAGAAGTTAAATGACCTCATTAATCTAGTTTACTCTCCCCGCTCTAGGTACATGCCACATTCGGTCAATCATGCTAGTCAAAAGATGCCCCAGAATGCTTATCAACCTAGACATGAGCCTAAGCTACAACAACCTCACTTAGAATCACCTTACCGTCTACCCACCTTTGATGGTTCTTCGGACCCTTACAACTTTACGAAATGGGTTAGACAACTAGATGACTATTTTGAATCATGTGACATTCATAAGTCCCACCATATTAGCATTGCTAAGTCTCGCCTGAATGGCAGTGCTCGTCAATTTTGGATGAGGTTAGAAGATCATAAAGAGTCTCGTAGCGAGTACCCTACTTCCGATTGGAAAGACATGAGACGAGAACTTGGATTAAAATATATTTCCCCTACTTGTGGCAAACCATCTAATTTTAAGATTAGGTCACCCCCAGTTCATCAAACTTTAGGGTACAACATTCGCAAGAACCCTACACGTGAAAGTCAATCCTGCTCACTTATTACACTCCAATATGATATTGTGACTCCTAGTCCTGACTAAGCAGCAGTTACTCATTTCCCTACCTCTTCTGTTACTCCTAAGCTTATTTGACATACCACTCCCACTCACGTAGTGGCCCCAACACCTAGTAATCTTCCTCTGGAACCCCACCCTACCTCTTTTGTTGGGAGTTGGGACAAGCCATGGACGTCACTGTGGTCGAGACCACCCATCCCTTAATAACTTAAGGGTTGCTGCCCCACCATGTAAGTCTTCACCTAGCCTGGGGACGAGTCCTAGCTATCCAGTCTTTGACCCTACAAGTCTAATTTTAATCAAAAGATGCATTCCAAAGAAGAAGTCCTATGAACCTGAAACTAAGTGCGTCCATTTCATGGATACTAATGATATCACTGATAAAGGACTTCTTTGAGGATGAAACTGAAGTGATTGAATTAGACTCCCTGCCTGACTTAAACCCTGATTTAGGAGATCTAGAACCTTTAAACCTTGATACCTTAGCCCATCCGGATCCTAATCTCATCAAGGATACCCTTTGGATAAGGTCTGCCTGGATGATATTAATTTGATCTCGGAAGAAGCTGATCTGACGCCTTGAAATTAAATTTGAAAGAATCTGGTTTAATTGTATCTCCTACTGAGATGACTCCGAATAATTCTGATTTATTTTGAATAATTTTGATGGCGATGTGGATAATCTCGAGTTGGAAGTAAGTCAATTGAATTTAATACCTGAATTAAACCCTGATTTAATTGACCCCAAATCCATTGATCTTAGGGTTATAACCAAACATGATCTTATTGAGGATAGTAATATGAATTCGAAAGACAGTGATTTGAATCTAAAAGATTCAGAGACAAATTTGAATAATGAGCCTCCTCTTGTTTTATTGGAGTTTATTTTAAAAGTTGTTCCTTTAGATTTACGTTTAAAAGAGTGTGTATGTCTTGATTGGACTTATCTCACCGACTTTAACATTAGAGAGTGTATTAACCTATACCTTCATGTCACCTCTCTAACTGTTGTGCCCACATCTGTTCTAGACACTACCCCATCTTTTGAGTCACATACCTGCTGGTGACTCTTTGGGTCATCCTATTATGGTTGTGAGTCAGGACTCATTGTCTTATCATGTTCCTAATTCATCCGTTATGCCCTCTATATGCTTGTCCTTCCCTGTTAAGGACCATCATTCTCTTAGATGGATAAATTTGCTATACTACCCTACTGCCTCTAGGAGACTACCTATGACTCTAGCTGAAACTCCCTATAGAAATGCCCTTGTAGCTAAGGATGTCTTCATTGCTCCTACACCAATTCCCTTAAACATGGAAACTTTATGTCCTCTCATTTGGTGATTGATCCGTCTTTATTCCTTTCTATGTGTGCTTGTGAGTCAGTATGTTTGTGTGTTTTAAATCTGTTTCCTTCCAAAATTTTCTCTGTTGTAAACTTTTGTGAGCCCACAATTCGTGTCATGTATCATGCATATCAAGTCACTTGCATCACATCATTCTACTATTATTTATCTTGTTAAGACTTGAGTTTTTTAGATACATGCATTCTCATAAAACACAATGTTTAAAATTGCGTATTCGGGTATTGAGGTGTTTTTCATTCATGAGGCGATGCGTAAGCTTCAAGGCATTTTGAGGCGTAAGCCTCAAAATCAAAAGATTGCGAAAACATAAAATGATAAATTTTTTATATATTAATGAGTGAATAATATAAAACATAAAAAAAGTATAAGATATGAAGTGAAATCAAAATATCTCAATAATAAGACAACATGAAATATAGTTCAACTCAAATTCCTTATTTCCCAAATCCTAGTATTCTTTTCATTAACATATAATTCTAATTTCCAAAAATAAATAGCAATGACATATCACATAAGAACTCATAACTCATCAGCACTGTCATCACTAAGGAGTTCTTCATTTGAATCATCATTATAATGAACTGCTCTCTCCCCTTCCTCCTCTCCTATAGAGTCCAATGTCGGGCATTTACTTCAAGATTTATATAAGTTTTAATATATATAGCGTGAGGCATAAGCCTCATGCCAGTGAGGCGAGGCGGGCCTCAACCAAGTTGAGGCTCAAGCCTCATAAAAAAACTCGAGGTGTAAGCATCGAGACGTTTTTTACTGAAATTGCGCAAATGCGGGCCTCAAGGCGAGCCTCATATTGCGCAATTTTAAACCATGATAAAACATGCCGTATTTACATTGCATCCACATGAACTACTTAAGAAAATTACACGCCTTATTGAACCGAACAATAATAATTATAGGCTTCATGATGAATTTAAACGACAATTTAACACTTTTGAGGTTGGTAACTCAGTGATGGTGTGGATTCGTCCAGAGCATTTCCCATAGGAAACTGTAGAGGAATCACATGCTAGAGGTGCGGGACCACTTAAAACAGTCAAGAAAATCAATAACAACGCTTACGTGGTGGATTTGCCTGCAGAGTTTAACATTCATCCCTCTATTAACATAGAAGATTTAGTAACCTATGAGGGTGGTCCAGAGTTTAACCCACCATAACAACTTCAAATTGAGCCTTGTGCGACCCCATCCTGTTAGAACCCCAGCCTACCTCCACTCCCAAATATACCCAAATCACCCATAGCGGAGAAGGATGACATGATTCCAAGTGATGACATTATTTCCACAAAAGAGGATGGACAAAGAAGATATCTGATAGGGTTGTGAAGTAAACCAGAGATAGAGGATGCGTGGATTGTTCGAGAGGAGTTGCAGAGATTGGACCTAGATGCACGAGAGTTCTCGAGACATCCACTCGACGGAGTCGAGTTTTCTCCCATCCGATGATAATGATGAGGACATCAGAGATCAACGGTTGCGATCTAGAGTTTATTTATTTATTTTATGTGTTTTATGTACTAGTTTATTTTATATTTCTATTTTTCTCATTTTACCCCTAGGGGTGGTCATATGGTGTTGTAGCTCGAAGATCATTTTAGTCATTGTTTCTTCTTTTCATGAGGCCTATTTATTGGTTAGTATTCTTGTATTTTGGGATGATGATTGATTAATAAAATTCTGAGTTTTCTTTATTTCCCTCAAATTGGGTTAGAATGATTTATCTCATTCTAAACTCCACTTCCCTCCAAAACCCCTTCCTAATTTTGATTGTTTTTTAATTTAGAAAGAAATTTGAATTCAAAATTAATCAAGTTTGAATTTCAAATCTTTCATAATTAATTAAACCATATTTGGAAACCTCCTTTATTCAATCAAAAAATCAATCCTGAAATTAATTGATTAATTCCCCACTCACATACATCTCTCCTCTCTCATGGCCAGCCCCCTCCAATCTCTTTCCTATCTAATTAAAGCTCCCAATCAAGCCTCCAATCAACCCATTAATGCTCACTCAATCAGGCCCCTCCTCCTAATCTCCATTACTCCCAAATTCTGATTTGGAAATTCTTAAATGTTCAACCTAACCGCCCCTCCTTAATTCCCTCACAATATCTTCAAAATTGCTGGTTTCCTGCTTACTGTATCTCTACTCCAGCAATTGTACATTTTTGTTTTGTACCCAGTGCATTCCAAAATTGAAGTCCAAAGCTTCCAACATCAAACAGCAGCAAGTCCAAGCTTTCCTGATTGTTATATAGTGTTGTCCAGAACTGTCTGAAGCATTAAAACTGCTGACCAGCAGTCTTGATGAGCTCTCCCTCTGCTGACCTGCTGCCCACAAGTCCAAGTTGCTGCCCAACAGCATCCGGAAGGCTCGTAGTCACTGTCTACTACCCTGAATCGCCCACTATGACCACACCGGGAGCTTCGTACCTTCAACCTTAGGTAAACTCCTTTTCTCCAAGTCATATATCTTCCTAGTTTACTCTTCAATTGTGGTTATATTTTGATTCACAAAAGATCATGCCAATTCTCCTTCGCTAAAACTAAGTAAGCTAGAGAGTTGAATGAGGGATCCTTGCATAGTAGCTAATCTTATTGTTAATCTAGGGATCACTTGTTGAAAACCATCCATGTATACATCGTTAGATTAATTGATTGTTTTACGATCTTAACTCCTATGCATGTGATTTAGCCTAAGCTTGTTTTACGGCTATTTGTGTTTTATCTCGTCGTTAAAATCGTTATAAAGATATAATTATTTTGATCTCTAAAATTAAGCGTGCAAATTCCTTATGCAATTCATCCATGCAATTATGTTCTACATCAATCTAAGCATTAAAATGAGATGATTTCTTAAAAATTTTAGATTCAAAAATTAGGATTTTCTTCAATTTTTTTATCCTTTCAAAATGGCTTTGTAAAAAAACTTCATAATGGCGTTAGAGAGCTTCTATAGGAAGTTAGTTTAATTTTATGATGAAATTTCAAGTTCCAAAAATTAAGTCTTTGCAAAATCATGATTTGTTTTTTAGTATTTTGGTTCCAAATAGGCTTAGGAAGGTTTTTAAAGGCAAGAAATAGGGCTTTTGCACAAAAGGCTATTTTTTTTATTTTTATTAGGTAAATCCAAATATTTATTGTATTTTAATTAATATTTAAGTGTAAGGGAAGTTCTTTATGCATGTGGTACGCAATGGACTTGAGGGAGGTTTCCAAAAAGCTAAGATTATGATTAAATCTCAATTTAGAAAAAATAAGAATGAGATAAATCTTGAATTAGGAAAAAGGTTTAATTAGAAAATATAAAAATAGAGTATAAATGAGTTATTTATTCACATAGATTAGGGTTTTGGGAAGTTTATGTGGGAACAAGTAATATTTAGAAGTTATGTTATGTCTCTTTTAGATATTGATCGCGTAAAGGGAAGAGCTTGTTAGGACTTTCGGCAAATCACCATGGTGAGGTAGGTAAAATAAATTTTTTTTTTTAATTTGGAAAGTTCTCTAAATGCAATCATGTAGAAAGTTAATTCTTGTATATGCAACTTATACTTTCATATATGGCTAGCATATTTTTACATGAATGCTCTAGAACACTTGATACAAATGCAAAACCTCTCAAGTAATGATAGTAGGAAGTGTAAAGTTTATGTTTCTTTTACATGCAATGCTTATGCTTTCTTTTACATGTAGTATACATGATAATCTCTCTCTCTTTTCTCATGTACTTATACAAACACATATAACATCATATGAGAACATACACATGAATGGCATGCTAAATCCTCTTTTATTAATAAGGAATGTTTGTATGTGCATGTTTGTATGCGGAGTATCAATAGTAAAGGGGCCCTTTTGAGCTAATGGTAAAAGTGCTCTTTTGAGCCAAATGATAAAGGGGTTATTTAGAACCAAATGGTAAATGAATGACCAATTAAAAGTATACCTGATCAGTACAAATGATACTTCCGCGACGGGTGATTAATATTATGTTATTATGATACCATGTCATTATAGTATATGCATATGAGGCATCAATTGAGTCATGAATGATTAATGAGAATGGATTGCAAACTTATGCAAAAGAAGAGAACATAAAGATTGACTTAGAGACATTTTCACTTTAGAGTTTAGATAATGTATTATGACATGTACTTCTTTCCTTACCTCTAAATTTAATTGAATGACATTTTAACTACTGAGTTGTGACTCACCCTACTTATGAAACGTTTTTCAGGAGAACCTGATAAGCGATAATGGCAGATAGACCACCCTTTACATACCGTCGTAGGGAGACGACAGGCAACAGATTCCTTCTTTTTTGTTTTTGCCATTTTGAATTAGAAGGATTCATGATGACTTGTAAGGGAAGATTTTATGTGCATCATTTTATGTTTTGAACTTCCATGTTTAAGTTGATATTGAATGATAGATGTAAAGAACGAAAAAATTTTACTTAGAATATTTTAGTGGCTCTTTTTATATGTCTGAAGATGTTTTGTTTATGAAATACGAATGCTTTTAATTTCTACTTTATGACTTTCATTCCCGCCTCGCTTATGCGAGCTTACCGGGTCCGGTCGTGACACGCGGACCTCGCCCGAGTCAAACCACGCGCAGCCGCGCTGGCCAGGCAGGCCTCAAGCCTACCACGCATCCGCCCAAGTTGCACTACCGCCACGTGCTGGCCTCAGGCCTCGCACCCGAGGTCGCTGGACCTACCGCGTGTCTGCTCAAGTCGTAGTGTCGCACCACGCGCTGGCCTCGGCACTACAGACTCCTGGTTTGCATTTTAAGAATAGGTCGCAGGTCGGGTCGGGCCAACTCGTTAACCCGCGCGGGTCGGATCCATATTGGAAAACCTGACCCGTCTGCAAAAATGGGTTTGGTTCTAATTAACCCGTTTACGACCGTGTCAAGTCGGGTTTGACTCGAACCTGACCCGTTGATCGGAATTGACACCCCTACGTCTGATGGAGCTATTGAAGTATTAAACAACGAAGGATTATATTCTTTAGTGAGAAACTAAATTAGGCTAAGCACAAAATTCAAATTATGGTAATTAGTTTTATATTGTTATGCAAAGCTTGTTATCGGAGTATATTTTGTTGCCTAAAGAGTTTGTACTTTATTATGACCATTAAGTTTTGAAGTATGAAAGAAGTGGGATAATAGACATGTTGAATTGGTTGAGTTTTTGTAAGAGTTCAGTGTCCTTAAACATATTTATGATATTGAGAATGAACAATTTGATGCTTTAAGTAGAGACATAATAATTTTAAATATTGGGTATGTTTGATCACAAAAAGAGAAGTATGTCACTTGTAAGGGCAATGGTGAGATTTATAAAAGCTTACATAATAGTTCATCTATTCTAAGCAAAGACAAAATGCTTAAATATGGTTATTTATTTAAGGATACTTGTTTTTGCATTCCTGATTCATCTTGGATATACGTTCTAATTTTAGAATTAGAATGTTATAGGTGTTTATAAGTATTTTTGGGTGAGATAAGACTATAACAATAACCAATGAAAAATATTAACCCAATTTAACTAGTGGTGTCACACGTATTATTTCAGTGTCTTATTTATCATTCTACTATGCGAATAAAACATAACAAAAGGGGTGCCTTTATTAGTTCCATATAAACCATCCAAGGACCTTACTATGAAATTTGTGTTAGGTTTATCACAAACTTCAAGAAAACTTATTTTATTTTATTTTAGTAATAGTGACTCATTTCATACCATATCATAAAATTATTGATCTAGTAAATTATAATTTAATGAGACCATTAAATTGTAATCAATATATAAAATTTATAATTATTTTGGAAAATTACTTAGATAAAAATGAAACACAACTTAAATTATCGATTCATTATGACCTACAAACTAATTGATACGTTGCAACAACAACAACATCAAGCCTTTATCCCACTATGTAGAGTCAGCTATATGAAACCTTTTTTTTCTCCATTGTATTCTATTAAAAGAGAAATTATCATTTAAATCTAATAAAAAAAGTTTATTTCTAATATTCTCTAACCAAGTCTTTTTAAGTCTACTATACCTTTCTTAACATAAGCCAAATCTAATACAACATCTACTCTCCTAACCGAGTCATCGGAAGGCGGCCGTTTTATGTGACCAAACCATCTAAGGCGACTCTCACTAATCTTATCTTCCATTAGAGCTACTCCAACATTTTTCACGTATATGCTCGTTTCGTATCTTGTCTCTAAGAGTAAAGCCACTTATCCACCTGAGCGTCCCCATCTCTGCAACAATTAACTTAATATTATACTTCTCTTTTAGTGGCCAACATTTTATACCAAAAAGCATTGCAAGTCTCACCACCATTCCCATAAGTTTGTGGGGACTTTTCTATCATACAACAAGCCCAATGCATTCCTCCACTTCAACCAGCCAACTTGAATTCTACCAAATTCATGGATTCTTCTCTTTCCATCTACTCATTATGACTCTGCATACAACACTCGACCAAAAAAAACTATATGGTTGATTCATACAACTATCTTAAATGATGAGATAATATCCACTATTAGTGATGTATTCTAGAGATATCTAGTGCACTTATGTAAATTGCATATTTGTGATGATTTATAGATTAAATTGCAGAAAACAAAATATTTTAGCCCTGATTTAGTTGGTGATAAAAAATCATCGAAGTCAAATGCCCAAATCAAACAAATTTGATAAAGATCAATAGAATCGATAAAAATGTTGAGCAAATAAATAAATGCTTTGAGCATAGTTTAATGATTTGGTAGTTAATTAGCATATTTCAATTTATAAATACAAACAACTAAGGTGGGAAAAAGCAACTTTTATTTCAATAAAACTAGTGATCCCAATTTGAAAGATATAGACAAGTTGGATGTGTGATTTATTCGAGTGGGATAGAAGTGTGGCCATCTAATTATGAAGGTCATCTCCTCGTGTTAGCATAAGGCTTAGATTTTCTTTACTTCAGTGAACTTCCCTTTTTTTAGAAGGCTTTTTGGTTGCAAATATTTAAAACCCAAAAGTTTTTTATTTCCTTGTAAAGGATACTTAGTGTTTTTAGAATTTGGGAGATCATTTTTTGTATTTGGTTGGAACTAATAAAAATTGATGCTAAATTTTTTTTAAAAAAGGGACATAAGGAATGCTAGTGGATGGCCAATGCTAGGATCAACATCGTGGGACAAAGGAAGCCGTGGCAAGAGAAAATCATGACCACAGCTCCATAGGGAGGACATTGCAAGGGGAGGAAGTCAAGATGGGAGAAATCACAACAAGAGATCGCTAAGGAGGAAATCAAGATGGAAGTCACGACAGGAGGAAATCACGAGAGGGACGACAAGGATAGAGGAAAACGTGATGGCTGCTTACTGGAGCAGGAACTCACAATGAGATGAACTTGCATTCGGTGTGGTCAAAAACAAATAATGTTGTGGCGAGAAGAAGTTGAGAATGTGGAAACTGAGATGGGAAGAAGTAATGATGAGAGTAAATTGTAAAGAGAGGTGTTGAGGTGGTTGGTACAGGCGTGAGGCCACGTGGGGAGTTTACTCTGCATCGCAACAATCATTCTCACAAAACAAAGTGTCCAGAATTCGCCAAAATAGGCCAACTTTCAAATGCAGAGAAATTAAACTAACAAGTAATAAAAATTTCTTTAAAAAATCACTCTATATTTAAGTTTCTTCCAACTAGACCTATCAATATTGGACCCAACCAGAAAACCTCACCCAAAAATTTCGAGTTTGGGTTGACCCGAACCCGAAGCAGGTCGAGTTAGGGTCCGGAAAACTGACCCGTTTGAAAAATCGAGTCGGGTTCGGGTTGACCCATAAACTCGGGAATGACCCGAAATAACTCATAAACCGTCTGCCCGAAGGACCCCGCCCCGGCTGCCCCGCGTCAATACCGCGTGAGGTTCCGCGTCGCGCACTCGAGCGCGCCCCGCCTCTTGCCCCGTGTCCCGCGTCGTGCTCCGCGTTCCGCGTCGTGCCCCGCGTTCCGCGTCGTGCCCCGCGTTCCGCGTCGCACCCTCCCGCGCGCCCCACGTCCTACGTCAAGCACCAGTTCCGCATCGCGCGGCCAGTTCCGTCGGCCCACTACTGCAACCGACCATTTTCGCGTCAAGCCGCCAATTGCCTATCTGCGGGTCGGGCCGGGTCGGGTCCAAAAAATTGATCCGTTATAAAAAATGGGTCGGGTCGGCCCGAACCCGAATAGTGCCGGGTCAATTTCGGGTTCAACCCGAATCCAACCCGTGACCCGAAATTGACACCCCTATTTCCAACCAAACACTTCAAATTTTAAAATCACTATGTTTGGTTTACTCTACACAACCTATGCTTACCGTGCATTGCAACAATCAGCGGAGAGCTTACCCTGCGTTGCAACAATCATTCTCACAAAGCAAAGTGTTCAGAATTCGCCAAAATCGGGCAGGATTCAAAGCTTTCATCGCGCAACTTATTAGCATAAACGGAACTGGCCGATTTTGGCGAATTCTGAACACTTTGCTTTGGAAGGGATTTAAGTAGGGAAGAACAAGTTAAAAATCAAAAATCAAAAATAAATTTCAGATTTCTAATTGGGAGGGATTTAGGAATTAAATTTGAATTTAAATCCAAGAGAGGAAAGGTGTGTTAATGTGGAGAGAGGGGATTGGAGAAAGAGAGAGGGGGCGGGTAGGAGAGAGGGGGTGGGGCTTTAGGAAATAAATCCCAAACCTCCTAATGGGGCCGGCGGCTATGAGGGATGATTGAGCTTAGTAATGGGAGGAATTAAAGCTTCTTAATATGGGTTTAGGAATTAGGAAAGTTTCTAATTAAATCCAATTTCAATTTAAAATTCAAATAAATTTAATTTAGGAACTTTCCTAAAATATATTAGTTAAATTAGGAAAAGTTTAAACTTCAAATTTAATTGATTTGAATTTCAAATTGATCCTGAATTAACTCCAACCAAATTAGGAAACTCAAGGAAGAGGGGAGAGATGAGTGGGGCCGGCAGCTAGGGGGGGAGTTGTGTTTAACCAATGGAGAGGGGGGATTTGTATGGTGGCCGACGGCTTAAGGAGATGGGGAGGAACCCTAGGCCGGCGGCTAGTTGAGGGAGGAAAGAGGGGGAGAAAAAGGTAGATAAAGTAGAACCACGAACCTGATTCGTCTAGGTTGGTGGGTGTTGCACAATTCTCCCTCTCCTAGGGATCTCACTCCAATCTTTCAAGCTCTCACAAGAACCCATGCAAGGGGAAGAAATATTTTAATCAATCATTCATTAATTTGAAAAGAAGAACAATGGGGATATAAATAGCCTCTTATAATGACTCAAAACATAAAAGGACGACAATGCCCCAGGGCTTACATACGACCTCCCTTAATAAAAGGGAGCAACGGGAAACTAATAAAGCAAATACAATATGGCATCATAAATAAAAAAATACATAAAAAAAAAATCAGAAATACAATGACTTAATCGTGGCCGTAAATCGACGGCCATGTCTCTGATAGACAATCCACGATCTGACATCCCCATCAAGAAATTACTAAAATAAATATACAAGTGCGTAATGACAAAACATCAGTATGAGTATGAGATCGCCTGTTGAGTTGGTAAAATTTCTCAGAATTTTTAGCACATCAGGTAAGAAAACCAGAGCAAATGTTTTATCAAAAGAGAAGAACTCCGGGAAGAAATATAAATGATAGCATAACCTATGGACTGTGTTTAACCAATGGAGAGGGGGGATTTGTATGGTGGCCGACGGCTTAAGGAGATGGGGAGGAACCCAAGGCCGACGGCTAGTTTAGGGAGGAAAGAGGGGGAGAAAAAGGTAGATAAAGTAGAACCACGAACCCGACTCGTCTAGGTTGGTAGGTGTTGCAATTCTCCCTCTCCTAGGGATCTCACTCCAATCTTTCAAGCTCTCACAAGAACTCATGCAAGGGGAAGAAATATTTTAATCAATCATTCATTAATTTGAAAAGAAGAACAATGGGGATATAAATAGCCTCTTACAATGACTCAAAACATAAAAGGACGACAATGCCCCGGGGCTTACATACGACCTCCCTTAATAAAAGGGAGCAACGGGAAACTAATAAAGCAAACACAACATGGCATCATAAATAAGAAAATACATAAAACAAATCAGAAATACAATGACTCAATCGTGGCCGTAAATTGACGGCCATGTCTCTGAGCCATGTCTCTGATAGACAATCCACGATCTGACGTCCCCATCAAGTAATTACTAAAATAAATATACAAGTGCGTAATGACAAGACATCAGTATGAGTATGAGATCGCCTGTTGAGTTGGTAAAATTTTCTCATAATTTTTAGCACATTAGGTAAGAAAACCAGAGCAAATGTTTATCAAAAGAGAAGAACTCCAGGAAGAAATATAAATGATAGCATAACCTATGGACTGTGTTCCAAACATGCCATCAATAATAATAATACAGCAAAACATCATGAGGTTATTTGTAAATATTTCACAGAAATTGCAGTTATAAACAAAATACTTACTCCATTATCAGAATTTGATAACATGAGGTTTACAGATATCATTAAATAATTCATAAGCCCATAATCATACAAAAATAAGTACCGGATCATTTCCTCGGAAGGAATTTGACATGCTTCCATCTGTTGTCCCAGTGATCATTTTCTCTGGTTGGTTAAGATGTGGATTTGAAACAAGTGATTGCTGATTTGACATAGCAAGCTGCTGTAATTGCTGGTTCTGTTGGCCACCTCCTTGCTGCGGCTGCTGCTGCGGCTGTTGCTGTTGTAGCTGAGCTATCTTCTACTACACAAAATCCACTAGTAAGGTTGATGGCACGCGATCAAAGTATATACATTCAATTACTAACATAAAACTATCAGATACTTCAGTTATAAAGTCCAGTAAAGTTATGTTGATTTGCTAATCCATTCACTTTACAAATTGTTCTGTTTAGTATTTCCATTTAAAAAAATGTGACACCTGATATCAAACCAGAACCCCTTTCAAATGGAATGAAAAGCCTTATGCTAACCATCGTTGCATCAGATAAAGATGGAAAGTTAAGATCCTACTTCAGCCAACCATAAAAGATACATAAAATAGAGAAAGAAACTTAAATGTTAGTGAAAAGGCAGTTCTAGTTGAACGTAAATAAATATCCCATGAATGCTGCTAAATTATTTAATCAGCAAGCCACTGAAGCAACACACCTTAATCAACATCTCCGTGTCTGCACGTGGCAAAACAGGACCTCCAGTTAGTATTTGTGATCCCACATTTGGCATTGCATCAGTAATAGAGTTCTCCAGACTATCCTTCCCAAGCCCAATATTCCTGTTACTAATTAACATCCTTAGTCTTTTGCTATCAATGTCAGCAGCCGATGTTGATGTAAGATTTGGCTGTGCTTGAAGCAAGAGCTGCTGTTGCTGTGGACTTAGAAACGGAAGCTGATGAAATGTTTGGGGAGATTGCATAAATGACTTCTGCTGAAAGATACCAGATCGAAGTTGATCAAGACCCTGAATTCACAGCAGATACAAGGTATGTGGAGTTTATCAGAAAAAAGATTATGATGAGGCAAGCACAAATATGGCAGGTGATCTTTCACTAATTGCAAAGTTTGTCCTGAAGCAAGCAAATTTATACCCCTATAAGAAGGGTTATGACTTATGAGACAGATTAAGTAATCAAAACATTAGAGGCACATCAAATACCTTATAATGTACACTCAATGGCAATTGGCTTTTCAGAATGCCTAGAGATTGTGGATGCATTTCATGAACAAATATTGGAATTGGTAAATCTAAGAGGAAAGTTTCTTTAAGTACGGAATTAGTTATAATACTTGAATTGAATACATATGGATGTAAATTATAAAGCATCATAAAAATTTAAATGTATAAATTCTTACAGATGGAACTAATTTCTTATGTAAAATCTACTAAAACATTTAGAAATTTAGATAAAGTTATAAACTATGGTGGTGTCAACAGCAACACTGTACACAATTCAGAGATGTCTACGTAAGTATTTTTGTCCTTTATTATTGATGGCGCTTGCATGGTTGACGTGATGCACAAGTTTTTATCCAATGAAAAACTTACAGTGAGAGGCCATCCTTTCAGAGTTAAATTATTCCCACCCTGATTTGATCCTGCAGAGCAAACAATTACCATCATATTTGCTTGCCCAAAAGATTATAAAAGCAGCATTCCTGTTTTTCAGAACATAATGTAGAACAATAAATTTAGCATCGATCAATTACAAAAAACCACATGAAAAATGTAATACTAAAAACTTTCCAATATAAAAGATAATAGTCAAAATCACAAAGCTAACAAAATACATAAATAACAGCCTAACAGGACGCCATCTAGATGAATTCAGTACAAAATTCAGCAAAAAGAGGATATCAACAGTTTGAAAACAACGCAAGAATAAAAACATAAACAAGATTTTATTGCACCTTCAATCATATTAGTAAAAAAATGAACAATATCTGGTGAAGCAAGTATGCAATACTATGCATGAATTCAATATAAACACTATGGATGGGATTTTCAATTTAAAGAGAAATGAAAATAATTAGAGAGAGTAAACACATTAGTACAGTAGTTTTGAATGAGAAGAAAAGAAATGAAAGAAACGAAAAAAAAAAAAAAAAATCCTTTATATGAATTATTTTGCTTCTCTTTCAAATCAAGAAAAAAGTGGCGGGAATGAATTTGCTTGGATAAATTTTATAATACCCAAACTACCTGTATTTAAATAATAGGACGTTTGGTTGCTTGAAAAGTGAATGCAGTGTAAAAGGAATGCGACGTAAAAAAAATACTTTTGAGCTGTTTGGATGAGTGAAAAAAGAATGTGGAACCTTACTTTTTTTGTTTTATTTGAAATAAAGTGGATGCTATGTAAAGTGTAAGAAGGTTAAAATCAGGATAGTCGGCGGCCGATGGGGGGGGGTCCAGCGGTGGAGACGAGGCCCGCTATGGGTGATCAAGGAAGCACTTGAGCGGTGTAAAGCATTTTCGATCAAATTGGATGAGAATGCTTTACCTCAAAAATGAACTAAAATGGAATACACTGCATTTATTTTATGTTGCCTTATATTTATTTTTCATCCAACCAAACACCAAAAAAATGAAAAAGTAATGTATTTACTTTACTTTGCATTCATTCTTCTTCCAACCAAACAGCCCCTTAATGAATCCTGACCTCCTTTATTTCTACAAGGGTATATGTCAAATTTATAGTAATATTTCGTTCACTTTCTTTTCTTAGAATTGGATGAATTTTCTTTTCTTTCTTAAAGCTCTCAATTAAAAAGAAAAGAAAACATTTTCCTTCTCTTTTTTCTTTCTCTCCGCTCCCAAGCAGAATGTAAGTCTACAAATCATAAAAATTTAAAAAAAAATTAAAGGCAGGAGATATTACCAGGCACTCCATTTAATGATCCATCAGGAACAGCAACTCTTGGAGTCAACGCTGGATTCATCTCAGGCTTGATATCCTGCTACAAACTTAGATCAGTATTTCAGGAACAAAAGTATCAAAATTATTCTAAGGTAAGCTACCTGCATTCCACCAGATTGTTGTTGGCTCCTAGCCTGCCCCGGCTGTAAGTCCCCAGAGATAGTACTAGCAGAGCCCTGCATAATTTGTCTACCCAAACACAACAAATATATAACTCTTCTCGTTGTGCAAATTAATAGCATACCTTCAATAACTATAAAAAATAGACAAAGCAAATAATGAAATAAATAAATAAAACATTCCATGCAGCAAATGTGCATGAACCGATCATACATTCTTGCAAGAAGTCCATAAATAAAAATGTTCTAGGATAGCACATAATCTGAAATCCAATAATTGGGGCTTCTGATGAAGAGCTCAATCAAGTGTCACAAGAAGTTCCTTCAGCTTCTTCTAACTAAAATATTCTGAAGGAAAAAATACATCACTTCCATGCAAACACTAAGGGGCTGTTTGGTAGAATTTAGGATTTCATTTAAGTGGATTTCGTAAATCCTCCAAATCCCGGATTTACGAAATCCTGAGGGGTTAAATCCTGAAAACTGTTTGGTAACATTCATGATAAATCCCGTTAAATCCTTTGTGACTGTTAGGCTATTCATTTTAGGATTTAAGGCGGTTAAAAAATTGACATACTTTATTAAGATAATTAAATCACGACAAAAAAAGTTTAAATAAAATATAACAAAATTTTATTAATACTAATTAATTATTTAATTATTATTTATAATATTTTATAATAATTTTTTTTATTTAAGATCATATTTTAATCCTATTAATTATTTTGAAATAACTAAGTATTTTAAATCCTATTAAATCGAGAGAAGATGTTTTACAACAGATTATAGGATTTAAAACAGTTAAAGATTTAAATTGTATGATTATCAAGATTATTAAGTTCAAATTACTTATTAATTTTTATTACACTATTAATTACCCTATTATATATTTAGTAATATATTTTTTAAGTTATATTAATTAAGCTAATTATATTATATTTAATTATTAATATATCATTACTTTTTAAATTAATTTAAATTAGATAAATATTTTATGAACTAATTATACTATTAATGTACTCTATTATTATTATTTTAACTTATATTAATTAAGTTAAGCAGTAATAACTTCAGAGGCGTATCGGGTTTGCCTTTCATCTTCTCTTCGGCTTCGTTGCTTCGCAGGAGTAAAGATTTCACGCGTCGCTTCTTCGGCTCCTTCGTCCTTTGTGGCTGTTCGACTTCGCTCCTTCGACTTTCCCTTCCTATCGGATCGGAAGTTACGACATTTTGATCGGATTCAACAACGGGAGCTCGCTTGCTGTGAAGGTAACTTTCTCCCTTTCGCGCGCTTCTTCGGCCAAATCCCCTAAATCCGCCGAACCAAAGGATTTCGGAAATCCGGGATTTAGAGCGAATCGGCGGAATTTTCCGTCCAAGGAGGATTTCGTTTGCCGTGAGATTTGGATTTGCATTTTAGGCCGTTTGGCTGGATTTCGCCCAAATCCGGCCTTAAATCCGCCTAAATCCGCATACCAAACAGCCCCTAACATCATTAGTTAATTACAATAATCTTAAGACTTGAATCAAACATACATTAGCCTAAAACCAACTATGAATCCTGTTCCACCATCCTATCCAGTTATATCTGATCCTACTAAGGTGTTGCATGTGATGTTAACTCTTATCTTGTGCAAATCTTTATGCGCAACTTCTAGAAATATTCAATAAAGCACTTTAGCAATGCAATCTCGATGAATGATTTGTTGACTGTAACCGCTCATACCACCGACTCCCTCACCGACATACACGACACAACCGACACCGGTCCCACCTCACGACGATTTAACCACCGCCATTCACGAAATAAAATAAATCCCTCTCATTCAAACGGTTACTCACGCACTCACACGCTCAGAGAAACGCACAAAAATCGCAAGGGAGAGAAAGGATTCGTGACTGACCTCTTGCACCGACGCCGATCCCGCGAGCTCTCTGCCCTAGCCGACTCCTGCCATCCTTCCGAACTCGCCGCCGCCTTCCGCCTGCCGCCGACCAAGGACCCGGCGACTAAGCTTGCTCCGACCTCCCGCTCGCAAGCCCCCGCCGTGCGTGACCTAGCCCGATCGGGCTTCCTCCTCACCCGATCCTGCTCTCCCTCTCTTTTATATATATACTAGTATAAATGTTCGTGCATTAAATGCACGTGACTAATTTTTTTTTTTTAAATTATATTATAAATATTTTAATTATATTATTATTCTTAAGATAAAAAAAATTATTATTAGAAATAACATATCCTGTTCTCATATGCATTCACTATCATGGACGTACATATTTCCAAAATCAATTGAAAATGAAAATTAAAAAAAAAGAAGAAGTAAAGAGAGCATTCTTATAATCATCATTTATCTAATAAACCCATTGCGGCATTTAAGATGTGTGCTAGAATTATAAGGTGTAAATATTGATATGATACTAAAAGTAAGAAAATTTTGCCACATCAAACATAAATATGCATTAATTATAATTGCAATGCCACAATTTGTTATGTTATCAGTGCACAACCAAAATGGAAGCAATAAGTAATGATGAATTTTTTATATGAAGAGATTGCTTCTTACTTGAAAAGCATTAAAGGTCCCACCAAAGATAAATTGAGAATGTAAGTTGATTCTACAGAGCATAGATGATATTTCCTAATATGTCAAATATTCTACTCTTTTCTAAACTTTTAGAAGAACAACATAAATTTTATATTGTAACAAAAATAAACCCTCAACCTTTTTCATTTGGGCTTAGGACTGGCATTTGCGATTTTTTTTTTTTTTTTGTATAATGCTATCTCTATGATATCACAAAAAAATACATCAACACATATTTTACTAAACGTAGGGCGAACATAAAATATGCCTTAAAGTAAATGCCTCACGACTGAATAAAGTACAAAGACAAAAAAGAAGATAATTTAAGGATGAAAAAGGAGTGTTTATATAGATCTTTATCTAAAGGGACACATGCACCAATAAGATAATTAGATCAGTTGGGTTTATAACATAGATCCGTTTTATTGGACTAAGAGATTATGTTGGTTGGGAGTTGCACCAGAGCCATTAGAGAGACAAAATCTTGTTCCAGATAACAATGATGCTACAAGCGTCAAGATAGCTGCAAATAAGTTAATCAAGGCTATAATTTTGACCTTATCTCCCACAATGAAGGAGCAAGCACTGAAGAATCAGTTGAGGTTTGTTTATACAGTATTGTTCGAGGCCTCTTAATCACAAATCAACTTATGTTTACATAATATTAAAACACCATGCTTAATTAAAAAAATGAGTTTAAGCTAAATTATAATTAAATATTTTTATTAGTTTAATGCCAACTTACATTAATTTATTTTTTTCATCAGTCAAACTGCTCAATTCTGCTTAACACTTAATTTGCCATCTAAAGCCTCCAACCAAACATATCCCGAGTTCAAAGAAGCAATTAAGCCTATTAAGCCTAAGAATAAGACGTTTTTTTGTTAATTATTATTTTTTTATTAAAAAAATGAGGTAGAAGGCTTATTGTAATTTGTGCTTGACTAAACTGAAGCTTTCATATTCAAATTTGATTTGGACTAACGTTATATATACACTATGTAAGCAAGTCAATGGTTTATTGCATAATGAATTTGGTTGTCCATTCACAAGCATCATCATAGCATGTCATCTAGCTCTACTCTAATCGAACTTTTTTAAATGTTTCAAAAATATTTTAAGTTTATATTTTCCAAAGTTATTGCCCTTTAGAGAGTGTTGAGACTATCTGTAAGGTTGATTGTAGTCAGTCTACTTGGCTGTCTAACAAGGTGTCTTCTTCAGATATATGTTATTGTTACACGAAGTAACATCACAAGCTATTTAATGTTTTGAGAAAGACTCAACTTTTTGTAAATGTAACTAAAGCTTCGTTTGGGACGGCTTTTTTATTGCTTTCTAAAACGGAGTTAATAAAATGTTGAGAAGAATGAAGAAATTAAATTAAATAAGTTAAACGGACGGAAACTAAGGGAAAAAATTTACTCCAAACATTGATTAATTAATTAATGAAACTGACGGAACTTAGGGAAAATAATTTATTAATTCTTCAGAAGAATTAATAATTAACTCCTTATTTATTTAATCAAATAATTAAATAAGAATTAATAAATTAAGAAGTTGAACGGACGAATATATTAAGATGGTAAAATGTTTAATGAGCTTTATATAAGTAGTTTTTTTATTTATTAAATATTTATAATATAATGGATGGCCAAGATAATTTAAGGAGAAATATAATTGATGATCAAGATTTGGGGGGGAAGGAAATTCAAACCCTTTATAATAGTAGAATAGATATGAAGTGTTTATAATGAATGTTATTGATTAACTTAAAATTTATAGATGAACGATCGAGATTTGCTATGGGTGGATTCCCAAGCCACACTTATATAGTAGTATAGTTTAGATAGTATAGATGTAACACTATTACCTTACAAATTCAGTACAATTAGCCGTATTTGGAAAAAAATGTTCAATTTATGAATGTTTAATATAACCTTTATGAAATTTCAAAATTCGTTAAAACTTAAATGAATTAGTTCATAAGAAATAAATTTATAAAAATAACTTTAAATATTATAAATAAATTTCACAATGAGCTTAAGTGATGAACTACAATAATCTTTATAGAAATTTCACTTCCATTTTTACCTTGTTTGCTTTGGGCTTGAGTTCCTACAAAGCTTTCATCCTTCCTGCGATCCACTTTCTACAAAGCTATGCATGTGGTAATGAAACAAATAAATAACTAATTAAACAAAATTAATGAGCGTATAAAACCATCGTATCAAATGAAAAATTTTGTGAAGATGAATGAAAATTTGATTATCTATAACATGTAAAATATTCACTATTGAGCTCGCGTAAATTTGAGTATTAAATTTTTCATTTAATAAAATGTTTAAAATTTTAGTTTTTTTTTAGATAACTAAATTTTTAAAAATAAGAATTAATTGAAATGTTTTTAATTGATAAAATATATAAATATTTAGTTTTTTTTTTTCACTTATTATAGACAATATAAGCGAAAAAGATAGCAAAAAAATAAATAAATAAATTTGATTCAACAAAAAAATCCATTAGATTTTACTCTTTTCGAATCATTCAAAAAAAAAAAAAAAAAAACCTAATTTTGATTTGAAAATATTATGATTCAGAGGTAATGAATCACAAAGTGGTTAATTCTCCAAACAGTTTTGATGTAAGAAGAATAAGATTGCGACCTCAAACAGACAAAAAAAAAAAATTAAAAAGAAGAAGATTCATACCTTTCTCAACCAAAATAGGCGGGTTCCCACGTGACGAAATAAGAAGCCAAAGGGTTACGCTAGCAGGCGGGCGGGTTATGTGAGCAAGGGGAACGGGGAAGTGCATATAAAGGGTTGCCAAATATATATTTGAAAGTTGGAATAAGAAGGGTTGAAAGTGGGAATACAAAGGGTTAGCGTTTGGATTTACTCCGCCATCTGTATTTCAATAGAAGAATCCAATATTGAATAAGTTCATACAAAGAGTTGCGTTTAATTATTTACAATTTAAAATCGGGGAAGTGCATCTAAAGGGTGGTGTTTGGATTTCAAGGAAGAATCATAACCGGGTATTTAATATTACTATAGAATTAGGTAAAAGGAACATTAATGCACAATTTTAATAAGGATTTATTAATTAAATTGGTCATATGAGATAAAGAGAGCCGGAAGTAATTGTTTGAAATTAGTTTTAAAAATTCCGATGAGATAAAGAGCCGGAAGTAATTGTTTGAAATCAGTTTTAAAAATTCCGATTAATAGCATTATTACTTGCTGATAAATGGTAAATTTTGAAGAGTCATATATGAACGTTGTAGATTAATTTAAAAGTTATAAATGAACGATCAAGATTTGCTATGAGTGGAATCCCAAGCCACTCTTATATAATAGTACAGATTAATAGCATTATTATTTGCTGATAAATGGTAGATTTTGAAGAGTCATATATGAACGTTGTAGATTAATTTAAAAGTTATAGATGAACGATCAAGATTTGCTATGAGTGGAATCCCAAGCCACTTTTATATAGTAGTATATATATATATATATATATATATATATATATATATATATATATATATATATATATATATATATATATATATATATATATATATATATATATATATATATATATATATATATATATAATTTCTATAATATTGTTATTATATAAAATTATATAATAATAATAATTTCATTATTATTATTATATTATATAATATTATATATATAATAAAATGAATTAAAAAGAAAGAAATGGAGAGAAATGAGAGATTTTCAAACAGGCGTCGAAGACCCCGGCAGTTATACCTTAGGTCCGACCGGGATGGTTTGAAATTGAAGACCTGCGCCGTTGATTTTTAATCCGGGCAAAGGGTTTTAAAATTCGAAGACCCTACGCAGTCGATCTTAGATCTTGGTTAAATGGTTTAAATTCGAAGCTCCTACGCCGTTGACCTTAGGTCCATGTAGGAAGAAATTTCGGCAGATGCCGTCCCGATTTCTCCCACGGTGGGGAGGCGACGCCGGGAGGCTGCCGAAATTTTCAGTCAAAACAAAGGACTTGGACTAAAAATTTGAAAATTGATTTGAACATAATTCAAACATGAAATCAATTTTAAATTAAAATTTGACTGAATAATGTTTGACTTAAATTCGAACTGAACTCAAATCTGAATTCAATTTCTAAAATTTACTCGATATATGATACATTCAAATTGAACTTTCATTAGGATCTCACACTCAACGAGATAACAAAAGTACATAAACCACTATAAAATCCTGAATTTCTCATATTGGAAGGGATTAATAATGTTATCATATATCAATGGGTACACAACAAATTAGAAAACAATTAGTATTTAATTTATCTCATATGATTGAGTTTTTTTAAATTGAATAAACTTTATGTTGATAGGTTGAATAAATCCTACATATTCCAATTTCAAGAAATACATATAATAATAGAGCATTTGACATTTAACTGTCGTTCGATATCTTGAAACGAAAGACTTCTCTAGATTCCCTTATAAAAGTTCTTTGGAAAATCTCATGCTACTACAATACATCATGACTTCTTTGAAAGAGAAATCATAGATAATTGATGATGTTTACTCGGGGTTATAATGCCATGTAGAGTCAGTGAAATATTGAATCGTATCCATTGGGTCACTTTATTCCTTCTCATGTATAGGATGGATCAATTGATCTATAAAAGATAATAGAAGATACGATCTTCTAAATGACTATTGCATAAAAATCACTTACAAGCTATAGTAGATGATACGATATGCTTGAATAAATTGAACAACACATCTTCTACATATCACAACTCAAGCCTTAATTTTTAAAATGCCACCGGACCCGCAACATATGTGCAAGCGGACAGAAGGCGTTCGTAGGCCCTTAAGTGAAATCTCGGGCATTTCCTAAATAAAATCATTCTCACAAATTGATCATATTTAAATATTTTTAAATTCCCCCTTTTGCATTAAATATGATCCCTTAAATTAAATAACCTCTGCATGTGCTCCGACAGACCTATTAAAGTTACAAACATAAATAGTAGAGAATATTGCGTATGGTCAAATGCTATAACCCGCATGTGCTCCAATCGTGACATTTAAGTTTCAAATCTAACGATTCGAGAATACTGCGCGAGTAAAATATTCAAGTTTCATCCTCCTCCTTAAAAGGACTGGAGTCGACATGACTTGAGTATAAAATGCCTCCCAAAAATCCTACAAAATATAAGTGACCTTAATATCACCCCGATGATGGCCGCGTTGACATAAAATCTCAACCGAAGGGGTCAAATCTCAAATCTCAAATCAAACAAGAGCCCAAATTATTTAAAATTTTTATAATAATTTAAAGAAAAAATATTTTGATTTTTTTCACCAGAATAAGTCTAATTATCATTAAATTTATACTAATCTCAATATAAATCTAAAAATATAATTTATATTGAGAGAGATCCTATTTAAATATTTTACTAATTCACGAATCAAAACAATCAAATACCTTCAAACTATATATATATATATATATATATATATAATTATTTTAAATATTACATTTAAAATTATCTTCCAAACCATTCATTGAAAATATGTTTAGCATTTAATTAACAATAGAAATGTTTCCATTACTACAAAGGTGAACGGGTAAATTCAGTAATACAATCTAAAAATTTTAGCATTAAAATATAAAAATAAAAAATGATAGTTTCTCTTGAGAATTGCATTAATGAGTGAGTCAAGTTGGCTCTCGAGCTGATTTTTAGTTCAACTAATTAACGAGCTTTCAATCCAAGACATCAAGTCACAAGTTCAAGCTCAAATTATTGGTCATATATTATATAAGCTCAAGTTCAAATTTAACAAAATTCAACTTCTTAGCCTGCCAAGCTGCTCAATTATATCGAACCTTTAATTTAAATTCTTCATTATACCTCATTAATCTAGTCTAAATCCGTAGAATAGCAAGTCTCATGAACTCTTCCTCAAATGACGTTGGTCTCATCAGTGCATTCCCCAATGAGCTCATGATACCTCACTTAATTATCAACAAGGATTCAAGAATTTTGAGGACCTAGATTTGGAAAAATTATTCTGTGATAGTGTCCGGCCGGGGTCCAATATGAACGTGTCACATTATTCAATTCATTATGCATTAGGTGACTTAGAACTTCTGAATTGGCCTCCAGACACCGCTCGTAAAATTGTTTTCTATATTTAGTAGAGAAGGCTGGTCTCAAGTCCCAATTCACATTAAGAGTGCCTTCAAACTTGAGCTCAAATGTTGAGTCCAAGCATGCTATTGACTAGATAAGCTAAATTCAAGCTCAATATATAAATTCAATGTCAAGCTCAAGTCTAAAGGTGTGATTAAATCTAATTAACTAATTTAAAAATATTTTTTAAAAAATAAATTTAAATATTAAATATAATAAAATTCGTTAGTTCAAATATAAAACTATATTTAAAAATAAATCAAGATTATATTTTTGAAGCTATTATAGCAATTACAAGTTACATTTAAAAAAAAAATTTGGAAAAATTGGTACATAATTTTTTGATAAATAATAAGAAAATGATAATCATACAAAGAAATAGCAACAATCTGAAAAATAAAATAATTGATCACATGCGCTGCATCGTTTAACATCAGAAATCTCCCCATAAAAACATCAAAACACAAATACTGCATGAACAAGGCTGGAAACCGCTAATAAAGATCAACATAAGCGATAGTGTATAAATATATACAAAATTTTGCTTTGATGCAGAGAGCAAAAGAGCAACGGCTGTTTTAACATTAGTAACACATTGGACAGCAAAAGAGAATCTGATTCTGGTGAGAATTTCATAGGAGGTCAAAAGAATGCTATGAGGAAATTCAAACCTACAAAAAGAGCAAAATTTCTGAACTGGAGAGAGCTATTTCCAGAGCTTCACAAATTTATCATGGCTGGCTGAAGCCACCAGTCCATTGGCATTTGATACAGCAAGAGATGATATCAGTCCTTCATGTGCTGCAAGTGTCAATCTCTTCTTCTCAGCCATATCCCATAGTTCCAGAGACTGCATGGTGGAAGCTTTTTGTAGTTTAGAAATGAAATTATACTGAGAATTCCATATGCAATTCAATCTTCTACCTCACAACGAATTCTGAGGAAACTAATCTTATAAGGAGCAAGGCATTATTATATTTTCTATCTAATTTACTATTGGCTAGTTTAGCACTAATGATTTTTATAAAAATTTGATATCAGAAATCTGATTTTGTAAAAAATTAATTTGTTTTATTAGCTAATTGAAAATTTTTTCAAGCTCCGCCTGAAATTCTGGAATATTTAAAATCATTTCATTCTCAATTCGGTTTTAAGACTACCATTCCCAATCTTTTATTAAAAGAGAGTGAGTTGTTGCTTGATTGGTTATTAGAAATATATAAATTTTAAATTTTTCTATAAATTTAAAATGGAGGCTTTCCGATTTATAATTTTCATTAAACGGAGGCCTTCCGATGACCCAGTTAGAAAAGTTGAGTTATTAGATTTGACTTATGTTAAGAAAGATAGAGGTAGAACTAAAAAGACTTGATTAGAAAATATTTGAAATGATTTTTTTCTATTAGATTTAAATGAGAATTTGACTTTTAACAGGACACAATGGCGAAAAAGGATTCATGTAGCCGACCCCACAGTGAGACAAAAACTTGATGTTGTTGTATTAAAATAAATTGCGCATCATATTAGTTGTATTAAGAAATCCTAACCACGGATTGTATCGCATCACCGTTGATAACAAAATCATGATGTGATTAGGGCTGGAACTATGCTAAGAGCTTGAAACTTCAGCTAATAATTGTTTAAATTCTAATCAAATTGAAATTAACTAGCAACACACACAAGGATGAGTTAAGCAATCAAAAGCAGCGCACAAAACATGTAGATAAGCAACGTAGAATCTAAAACAAAAGAATACAAAATACATACCTGATAACAGCCAATGACAAGCAAAGATGGACAGGTAGGGTGGAAAACACATGAATGGAACTTATTCCCGCTGCAGCTCAATTCATGGATGCACTCACCCTCCCTTCCAGATCCAAGTGACCACACACGAACTGAGTCCTCGCTAACAGAAGCTAATAATTCTCCAGAGGGATTCCAGCAGATTGAGTCAACGTGCTTTGAGTGCCCCTAAACCAGGAATACAAGTTTAGCTTTATACCAAATCAGAAACATACGGAACAGAATGAAATACTGAAGTAGAAAAAATAGTAAATAGGAAAATTTACAGACTGAAGAATTTAGCAGCAGAAATCTGAAATCAAGCGACTTATAGAGAAAGGCATTTAACAGTGAAGTCATCACCAGTCCAATAGTCAAGATTAATCAGGAATTAATTGTTTTAGTTATTCATTATTTTCATGATGTTATGAAGGTACAACTTGAAAATTCTCTGCACTTGTTCATATATCCTCCTAATATTATTTCCGAAATTCCCATTGAATAAACAAGCTCGCTACCAGCTCTGCTTTTTTTGAAATCAAAATGAAAACATACAAAAAATCCAACATGATTAAGGCCTTCTAGACATCTCAATCAGCATAAATATGAATACATAAAAAAACCATTTCTAATTGTTTAAATAATAGTAAAACAGAAGTTGAAGAAGACTTATTAAAAAAAAAAACACAAAAAGGACATTAATTTGGTTTACAGATACAAACAAACCAGACAGCTATACTTCTGAAATGCAGTTTGCCGTCCTGAAATATCTTTCAGGGTTATGCATATACACATTTTGCAGGGTGAATAATTAATGCACTCCTGCTTTAAAATACACAAACCTGCAATGAATGAAGGCGACTCTGCGTTTCAACATCCAGAATAGACACAATGTTCTCTGCCGCTGCTGCAAGATATCGACCCAGACGTGGTTGAAACCTCATTTGTGCAGTACCGCCCTGCAAAAAATACCCAAATAAAACTTCAGGCATTTATGCTCTGCATCAAAGCCCTATATTGAGAATGAAAGCAGAAACAGCGTGATCATAGAGGCAAGTAAATGAGTAATCTAACATGATTCATCTGAAAGTGTAAAGGCAAATAATGAGATTAAAGGAAAGAAAAATAACCTTGAAGACCCTCGCATAGCTACCATTATTAATACTCCAATATCGTATTTCCCCTTCTCCATCACATGAGCATATGAGATCCTCTTTGTTAGGATGAAAGTCCAAAGACATCACAGATGCAGAATGCCCGGTAAAAGTACGAAGAGAATACCCTGGCTGAAATTAGAGATATCATATCAAGCATAGAGATAAAACTGCCAGAAAGTATGGTGGACTTCTAAAGCTAACTCCAAATAATTAGGATAATGCTAAAGATGATAATGGTGATGATGTATGAAAAGAGAAATTAATTCCATCTCAAAAATCACAAGTTTGGTACTATAAAAGCATCATCGAAGAACAGTGCGCTCACAAAGATATTTGTACAAACAAGAATGAGCTTTACTTACATTATCAACATCCCAAACTCTGACAGTTTTGTCAAAAGAAGAAGTAGCCAATCGTGGCAAGCTTGGACTAAACCTGACGTCGGTAATTAGAAAAGAATGCTCTTCCAATGTTGATTTCTGCTTCAGATTATCAGTAAACCACAAAACCGCCTGCATTGTGGAATCAATATAAGCATAATCATTTTAGACAGTGCCTTCAACGGTAATAGAAACAAAGGAACAACAGAACCAAAAGTTTAATACATTAATCACATGAGACTCGCCTTTTTGTCATGACCCCCGGTAGCAAGAATCTTTCCATCTGAAGAGAAGTGGCAACAAACAACCTTGCTTGAACTTGCCCGAATAGATCCAATTTCATTAAAAGTAAAACCTGCCAATTCCACATCAATAGAACCAGACAATCAATTGATAGAAAAGCAAGCTTTCAAGTTGTTAGTACGATACACATTATTTCAAAAAAATAATATTCTTATAATCGTAAATACTAGTGCTATTACAATCATCATTGTACTACTACTACTGCTGCTGCTGCTATTATTGCTACTACTAGTAGTAGTATCAATATTATAAGCATACCTTCTGTCACATCCATACAACGGCCTACAGCATCCCTAGGATCTGTGTCATCATGTGAAAGAAATGATTCAACATTATCATCTAGTGATCCATCTTCCACCAACCGATCCATATCAGCATGTACTTTGTTATCCCACTACATAAACAAAGCAGTTAGACATTATATAGAAGTGCTTTTTTTAGATGAATTTATTACAGGCATTCCAGTCTTAATTACCAACTGATTTGATGGAGATGTTAAAGTTCCTGTGGCATCAGAGCTAAACATCAAGAGAGGCTTATTTGAGTTCATAGGCATAGCATCTCCAGGGGTGTGAGTGGAGGGCGTTGAGGGTGCTGAGCTTGGAGAGGGACCAGCTGTGTTAGCAGTTCCTGAACTATTGGCTGGACCGGAAGATGAAACCGGTTGCTTCCTCTTACGAATTGATTGGTTCTTTGAAGCCTATATGAAGTCGTTTTTAATTTACTTTTTCAGGAAAAAAATGTGAAATGATTAACAGAGCTTCCAACAGAATATGAATTCTAAAATAAACAAAATTTTATTTATCAAACTGTTAAAATCAACAGGAAGTACAATATAGATAATTTAGTTTGCTTCTGCATACATAAATAAACAAATAGAATTTACTTGCTATCTACCAAAGAAAAGAATATAGTAATTTCAGATGAATATGTTTTGACAAAATGCTTTATCAAACAAGGGAAAGCATAAATCAATGAAAAAAAAACGTTTTAAGGTTCATACTCCAGTCACCTAACCTCAATTCATACTTTTGAACTTGAAAATGTCCAAATGTAACATGCAATCATGAGTACTCCAATTTAGTTCTCTAAAATAACTAGATGATGAAGATCAAGTTTACATTTGGGCATTAACGTCAAGTAAAAAAATAAATGCTTTTGAGCAAGGGTTTATTTACTCTTATTATGTTATAATTGATTTATAATTTTCAATATATAAATACCAACACTAAGGCACGTAAAAGCAGCATTTGATTCAGAAAACAGGAAATCCTGTGCATGTTAGTTAATGTGTGATTGTTTTGAGTATGGTACAACAGTAACAACCTTCAAGAAGTCATCTCCTTCTACCAGCATGAGGTTCAAATTTTTTTATTTTGTGAAATCCTTTGTTTCTAACTTCTTCTAAATAACTTATTATTGGCATGGTAGTGTTCTTGATTTTTTTCAAATTTTATACAACTAGAATTCTAATTATCATGGAAAATTTTTAATTGCTAGCTGATTTTGCGTATTCAATTTTCTCATTGGTTTATTCACATTTATTCAATCACAACATTACCTTCTGCATTTTAATTCTTGTATAATCCTAATTTGCACCTGATAAAAGTGAGTTTTAGCACATTAGCAGTTTTTTATCGATGAATCCTAATTTTTATTGTGCGATCTACATATATTGCAAAATTTTAATTGCATAAATTAATCCAAAGCCTAAAATATCCTGCATAAAATTGATACGAAAGCCATAAGTTATGTAAACACATCACCCAAAAGCAGGGCTAATTATTCAAATAGTTTAATAGATTGTGAAAAAGATTGGTGATCACTTTGCAAAATCAATTTACTGCATTACTGAATAAATAAAATCAAATGTGCGATGACATTACCATTATTGAAACAAATTTGAAAATTAAGGAAATAATCAAATTCATATACGCAAAACTGAAGTAGATTCAAATTACAATGGAGAATATTAATGTTTGTAGGAGATGGGTTAATTATCATGATAAATAATGCAGGGTCTTTTTAAAGAAGCTTAAGAAAATCTTGGACATCACAAGTTTGACGTAGTTAATGACATAACCAAAATGGTAAAAATTGAAGTGTCTACTTTTGATTGTAGATCCAATAGTTTTTTACTGACTGGCTATTAGAATTTGATAATTTCTTTGAATGACAAACTACATATGATAAACAACAAGTGAGATCTACAAAACTGAAATTTATTGAGAAGGCTAAAATATATTGGATGAGTATGAAAAATAATATGAAGGTTGGAAAAGAACCTGCTACCACTTGTGCTAAAATGAAAGAACATCTAAAAGAGAAATGCTTCGCATTGTTTCATCATGATTGTTTGTTTAAGGTTTTTTTTTTAGAAATTTAATTCATTAAAGCAATGGGTTAAAATTCTCCATCCTTAGATACTAAGGAGGGAGAAAGATATATGTATAAGTTAGCCAAACAAAGAGAGTAGTAAGGATTTAGTTAAAGTGAAGTGTATTAAGGATGAAGATCAAAAAGTACTTTTCTTAGAACATGATATTCAACAAAGGTGGATGAGGTATTTTGCTAAACTTTTTAATGAAGAATGTGAAAATACTAATGACTTTAGAAACTTTATCACCCAAAATGAAAATAAAGATTTTTATTTTTATTGGCGTATAAGAAAAATCGAAGTTAGAAAGGCTTTAAAGAAAATGAAATGTGGAAAAGCTGTTGGACCTGATGACATTCCAATAGAGATGTGGAAATGCTTAGAAGATGAAGGAATTTCTTGGCTTACTAAACTTTTTAATACTATTTTGAAGACTAAAAAGATGTCAGGTCATTGGAGAATGAGTGTGTTAATTTATATATATTTTTTAAAAAGGTAATGCACATGAGTGTGCGAATTATAGAGGAATTAAGTTAATGTGTCATACTTTAAAACTATGGGGGTGAGTTATGGAGCGTAGGTTGCGACGTAATACTAATGTTTCTCAAAATCAATTTGGATTCATGCCGGGTAGGTCTACTATAGAAGCCATACATTTATTGAGAGGTTTGATGGAGAAATATAGAGAGAATAAGGAGGATCTACATATGATATTTATTGATTTAGAGAAAGCATATGATAAAGTTCCAAGAGAAGTGCTATGGAGAATTCTTGAAAAGAAAGGAGTTAATAATGCTTATATTCAAATCATTAAAGATATGTATGCAGGAGCTATTACTTGTGTTCAAACACAAGGTGGTTTGACCAAGTATTTTCCTATTTCGGTTGGATTACATCAAGGATCAGCCTTAAGTCCATATCTTTTTGCTTTAGTCATGGATGTTCTCACTAGACATTTGCAAGATGATGTACCTTGGTGTATGCTTTTTTGCTGATGATATTCTTCTTGTTGATAAGACTAGAGTAGAGAGGGAGTTGAAGGTAAACTCGAATTATGGAGGTCAACTTTAGAGTCTAAAGTTTTTCGCTTGAGTAGATCTAAAAATGAATATATGAGTGTAATTTTAGTAGCAATAGACCTAGTGATGGGATTGTGACTTTGGGCGATCAAGTCATTAATAAGAGTACACCTTTTAGATATCTTGGATCTATTGTTCAGAGTGATGGTGAAATTGATGTGGATATTATAAGCAGAATTCAAGCTGGATGGTTGAAGTGGAGGAATGCATCGGGCTTATTGTGCGATAGCAAAGTCCCCCTCAAGCTTAAGGGAAAATTCTATAAGATGGTGCTGATACCTGCAATGCTTTATGGTGCCGAATGTTTGCCATTAAAAGAGAAGCATAATACTAAATTAAGTGTTGTAGAGATGAGGATGCTTAGGTGGATGGGTGGCTTGACCCTTAGAGATAGGATACGAAATGAGCATATACGTGAAAAGGTTGGAGTAGCTCCAGTGGAAGATAAGATTAGAGAGAGTCGCCTTAGAAGGTTTGGTCACATTAAATGGAGGCCTTCCGATGACCCATATAGGAAAGTTGAGGTATTAGATTTGACTTATGTTAAGAAAGATAGAGGTAGACCTAAAAAGACTTGGTTAGAAAATATTAGAAATGATTTTTCTTTATTAGATTTAAATTAGAATTTGACTTTTAACCGGACACAATGACGCAAAAAGATTCATGTAGTCGACCCCACGTAGTGGGACAAAGGCTTGATGATGTTGTTGTTGTTGTAGTTCTAATTCCAAACTTGAAATTAAATAATAAAAAAAAAGAGATAAAGAACTCAATCACCAGATTTTATCACTTGAATATGCTCTTCAACTTGCATTTAATCTTGAGCAAATGCTCAAGTTCTTTACCTAAAAGAGTTAACTATATATTTGGGCGCGCACTATTTCGTCAAAACAATCCAATTCAATTTAGTGCCCCAACTGCATCTAATGATAATAACACTAAAGTTAAAAAGGACACTAAAAGAAATAATTTGCATCTGTATATCAATATCATATTTTTGCCAAGTCATAGTTCAAGTATTATCAAACTAATCATTATGCCCATGAGTGTCACAATAAAAACTTGAATAAAATGTGAAGAAAAAGAGAATGAAATAAATGATCTTGAAAAAGTAATGAGATTAAAGAGAAGATAAATGATAATGAGGATACTTTAGTTGGTTAGTTTTAATATGTCATGTGCTACACATGTTCGCTTAAGAAAAGACGACGCTATGGCATGAACCCTGCTCTCTCAAGCTTTAGGTCCCATTTTTCCCTAAGGTAGACTAGAATTTAGATTAACCAGATTTCCCCTGATGATTGGCATCAAGGTTTATTTAGTTCTGAGGTTTCACTTCATATGAGCGTAAGCCCTCATAGTTAATTACTCCTCCTAATGTGTAGAAGAGAACTTTTGATTAAGAATGAATCAATGTTTAGACGTGCGACAGCTTCAAATTTTGGTTGTGGGAGAATGGAGGTAAACCCAATCACGATCACATGGTTCCACCATCCCGGATATAACGTAGGTTTCAGTCTACCAACACTAACAACTGTTGATTATAGTGTCGAGTGAATCAGATTAACAGTCATCAGTTGCCTCGTCTCAAGGATCCCGAGTAAATTGAATTGGATAAATCTAACCTGACCCGAAAAATCCAAGGTCGGGTCAACCCGTTTGCCATACGGGTCGGGTTTGGAAACGGGTCGAGTTCAGATTGCCCTCCATCCCGAAATTTTGACACATTTTCCATACGTTCCTCGGTTCGCATAGGGTGTCTCCGTCCTCGCATGCGGCAGCAAGCAGCTGGTCCTTGCGACATGCTAGCCCTCACACCCGCTGACCCAACGTCAAGCCAAACAAGCAGGTCCTTCACGCCTTCGCGGTGTAAAATCCGGAAAAAAAAAATTTATCGATCATCGGCGTCGCACGCATTTCGATGCGCCGCGACGTAATTAGGCAAAATTTCAAAATCGTCAAAATTCGACGCAATAAATTTTATAAAATAGTAAGTGAAATTCTGAGCAAATCGGTATAAAAAACCCATATTGAATTTCGCGTATTTTGGAAGTTAAAATTCGTATAAGTTTTTATATGTTAAAATTGCCCTTAATGACATTTAAGTGGAGATAATATAAGTGAGGGCAATTAGGACTTTAGGCAATTAGTGTGAGCCATCCACTCTTATTAGGGGACCGAAATACTTTTGATCCCCATTTCGTTCGTGCGGACAAACAGAGCGGAAGGGAGGCGTCGGGAGAGGCGAATGGCGACTTAGAGGCGGTTTCCGACGGCCAATCATGGAGGAAATTGTAGGGAAGACTAAAGGAAGGTTAAGTTGAGTTGTATTGAAGAGATTTCTCATGCTTTTGTAGAGTTTTCTTTAAGGGAGAAATCTAGGGTTTGAGAGAAACTTCAAATTTTTTTAAGAAAATGATAGGGAAAGTTTAGGGTATGACTCTATGATGAGGACATCAGAGATCAACGACTACAATAGGGAGTTTATTTATTTATTGTGTTTTATGTACTAGTTTATTTTATATTTTTCTTTTTCTCATTTTACCCTTAGGGGTGGTCATGTGGTGTTGTAACCCGAAGGGCATTTTAGTCATTATTTCTTTTCTTTTCATGAAGCCTATTTATAGGTGAGTTCTCTTGTATTTTGGGATGATGATTGATTAATAAAATTTTGAGTTTTCTTTGTCTCCCACAATGTTGAGTGTTTGAGAGAAGAAGAAAGACCCAAGGTGTGGGCAATCGCAATACTCATCAACCTTTGGAAGGCTCCAAGGTTCGCGGCCCTACTTTTTGTTACTTGTACCTCCTCCGACCTCTTCCCTCTCCCCCACCCCCTCACCCCCATCCGCTGCCGGCTTGCCCCGTTCCCACCACCCCTCATTTTCCCCTACCCAACCACCACTCAAGACCTGCCGGCATCCCTTAGCCACTTCTCCCCCTCCACCAAGCCCAACTTCCCCATCTTAACTCCATCCCCAATTCCATACCAAACTCCCCCCAAGCTCCACCATCGGCCACATGCTTTCCCTCACCTTGAATGATGAATTAACTCATCATTAATACTTGCCTAAAATAGCCTAAGTGATTTGGGAAATTAATCTCAATAATTTGAAATTCAAATTTTGAATTTCAAATAGTTTCCTAAATTACAAAACCATATTAGGCAAGTCTTAAATCTAATCCCAATTTAATTTTAAATTGGGTTGGAATGATTTATCTCATCCCAAACTCCACTTCCCTCCAATACCCCTTCCTTTCTAATTTGGATTGTTTTTAATTTAGAAAGAAATTTGAATTCAAATTAATCAAGTTTGAATTTCAAATCTTTCATAATTAATTACACCATATTTGGAAACCCCTTCATTCAATCAATTAATCAATCCTGAAATTAATTGATTAATTGCCCCATAACTCACATACATTGAACTTGGACACATATCTCTCCCTTCTCTCATAGCCGTCCCCCTCCAATCTCTTTCCTATCTAACCAAAGCTCCCAATCAAGCCTCCAATCAACCCATTAATGCTCACTCAATCAGGCCCCCCCTCCTAATCTCCATTACTCCCAAATTCTGATTTGGAAATTCTTAAATGTTTAACCTAACCGCCCCTCCTTAATTCCCTTCACGGTATCTTCAAAATTGCTGGTTTCCTGCTTACTGTATCTCTACTCCAGCAATTGTACATTGCTGTTTTGTACCCAATGCATTCCTAAATTGAAGTCCAAGCTTCCAACGTCAAACAGCAGCAAGTCCAAGCTTTCCTGATTGCTATATAGTGTTGTCCAGAACTTTCTGAAGCATTAAAACTGCTGACCAGCAGTCTTGGTGAGCTCTCCCTCTGTTGACCTGCAGCCCACAAGTCCAAGTTGCTGCCCAACAGCGTCCGGAAGGCTCGTTGTCGCTGTCTACTACCCTGAATCGCCCACTATGACCACACCGGAGCTTCGTACCTTCAACCTTAGGTAAACTCCTTTTCTCCAAGTCATATATCTTCCTAGTTTACTCTTCAATTGTGGTTATATTTTGATTCACAAAAGATCATGCCAATTCTCCTTCACTAAAACTTAGTAAGCTAGAGAGTTGAATGAGGGATCCTTGCGTAGTAGCTAATCTTATTGTTAATCTAGGGATCTCTTATTGAAAAACATCCATGTATGCAACGTTAGATTAATTGGTTGTTTTACGGTCTTAACTCCTATGTATGTGATTTAGCCTAAGCTTGTTTTACCGTTATTTGTATTTTATATCATCGTTAAAATCGTTATAAAGACATAATTATTGTGATCTCTAAAATTAAGCGTGCAAATTCCTTAAGCAATTCATCCATGCAATTATGTTGTACATCATATTGGTATTAGAGCATGGCTAGCATGTGTCATTTATGCTAGAAGTTATCCTAGGGGTCTACGTAACCACCCGTTAGCTTGTTGGCATGCATACCATCGCTTTTACTTTATAAATCCCTATTTTTGTTTGCTGTCCAGTAACTTTATGCACTCATTTAGTGAGCATTAGACTAGTTCATAAGTGTTTTAAGTGTTGTCCTCAACCTAGCAACCTTCCTAGGTGTCTAGAGTACTTAACCCCTTAGTGTAGCTTGCCGTCTGTTGACCTCTATTTTCGCTCGAGCATTTTTTGATCAACTCGATTAGACCCCGTCGAGCCCAATTCGAACTCAAGTCGATCCGAATCGAGTCAAATTAGATTCGGTCATGTTCAATCAAGTCCAAATAATTTGTTTCGACTGCGACGAGTTCAGTTTGACCCGAGTTCAATTTGAGCCCAAATCTGATTAAAATCAATTCAATTTAATTCAGATAGATTCCAATCTACTTTTGGCTTAATTTGAATTTATTCCTAAATCCGGTAATCGCATCGAACGGCTCCAATTTCCTCAAAATCCAAAAATCGACCATTGCCGCAGGATTCAGTCGCATTGAGTACCCTGGCCTTTCCTCTCTCTGGGGATTCCGCTCTCTTTGGGGCTCTCGTTCAGAAGTAGCCTCAGGCGAATCCCAAAAATCCCTCTGTTCCCCTGACTTCCTTTTACGTGATCTTTCTCCCCTCTCTCGTCTCTCCCTGTGCTCAAGATTGAATTTCAAATCTTTCATAATTAATTAAACCATATTTGGAAACCTCCTTTATTCAATCAATTAATCAATACTGAAATTAATTGATTAATTCCCCACTCACATACATCTCTCCTCTCTCATGGCCGGCCCCCTCCAATCTCTTTCCTATCTAATTAAAGCTCCCAATCAAGCCTCCAATCAACCCATTAATGCTCACTCAATCAGGCCCCTCCTCCTCCTAATCCCCATTACTCCCAAATTCTGATTTGGAAATTCTTAAATGTTCAACCTAACCGCCCCACCTTAATTCCCTCACAATATCTTCAAAATTGCTGGTTTCCTGCTTACTGTATCTCTACTCTAGCAACTGTACATTTTTGTTTTGTACCCAGTGCATTCCAAAATTGAAGTCCAAAGCTTCCAATGTCAAACAGCAGCAAGTCCAAGCTTTCCTGATTGTCATATAGTGTTGTCCAGAACTGTCTGAAGCATTAAAACTGCTGAACAGCAGTCTTGATGAGCTCTCCCTCTGCTGACCTGCTGCCCACAAGTCCAAGTTGCTGCCCAACAGCATCCGGAAGGCTCGTTGTCGCTGTCTACTACCCTGAATCGCCCACTATGACCACACCGGGAGCCTCGTACCTTCAACCTTAGGAAAACTCCTTTTCTCCAAGTCATATATCTTCCTAGTTTACTCTCCAATTGTGGTTATATTTTGATTCACAAAAGATCATGCCAATTCTCCTTCGCTAAAACTAAGTAAGCTAGAGAGTTGAATGAGGGATCCTTGCATAGTAGCTAATCTTATTGTAAATCTAGGGATCACTTGTTGAAAACCATCCATGTATGCATCGTTAGATTAATTGATTGTTTTACGGTCTTAACTCCTATGCATGTGATTTAGCTTAAGCTTGTTTTACCGCTATTTGTGTTTTATCTCATCGTTAAAATCGTTATAAAGATATAATTATTTTGATCTCTAAAATTAAGCGTGCAAATTCCTTATGCAATTCATCCATGCAATTATGTTCTACATCAATCTAAGCATTAAAATGAGATGATTTCTTAAAAATTTTAGATTCCAAAAATTAGGATTTTCTTCGATTTTTTTATCCTTTCAAAATGGCTTTGTAAAAAAACTTCATAATGGCGTTAGGGAGCTTCTATAGAAAGTTAGTTTAATTTTATGATGAAATTTCAAGTTCCAAAAATTAAGTCTTTGCAAAATAATGATTGTTTTTTTAGTATTTTGGTTCTAAATTGGCTTAGGAAGGTTTTTAGAGGCAAGAAATAGGGCTTTTGCACAAAAGGCTTTTTTTTTTTAATTTTTATTAGGTAAATCCGAAAATTTATTGTATTTTAATTAATATTTAAGTGTAAGGGAAAGTTCTTTATGCATGTGGTATGCAATGGACTTGAGGGAGGTTTCCAAAAAGCTAAGATTATGATTAAATCCCAATTTAGAAAAAATAAGAATGAGATAAATCTTGAATTAGGAAAAAGGTTTAATTAGAAAGTATAAAAATAGAGTATAAATGAGTTCTTTATTCACATAGATTAGGGTTTTGAGAAGTTTATGTGGGAACAAGTAATATTTAGAAGTTATGTTATGTCTCTTTTAGATATTGATCGCGTAAAGGGAAGAGCTTGTTAGGACTTTCGGCAAATCACCATGGTGAGGTAGGTAAAATAATTTTTTTTTTTTAATTTGGAAAGTTCTCTAAATGCAATCATGTAGAAAGTTAATTCTTGTATATGCAACTTATACTTTCATATATGGCTAGCATATTTTTACATGAATGCTCTTGAACACTTGATACAAATGCAAAACCTCTCAAGTAATGCTAGTAGGAAGTGTAAAGTTTATGTTTCTTTTACATGTAATGCTTGTGCTTTCTTTTACATGTAGTATATATGATAATCTCCCTCTCTTTTCTCATGTACTTATACAAACATATAACATAATATGAGAACATACACATGAATGGCATGCTAAATCCTCTTTTATTAATAAGGAATGTTTGTATGTGCATGTTTGATGCGGAGTATCAATGGTAAAGGGGCCCTTTTGAGCTAATGGTAAAAGTGCTCTTTTGAGCTAAATGATAAAGGGGTTATTTAGAACCAAATGGTAAAGGAATGACCAATTAAAAGTGTACCTGATCAGTACAAATGATACTTCCGCGACGGGTGATTAATATTATGTTATTATGATACCATGTCATTATATTATATGCATATGAGGCATCAATTGAGTCATGAATGATTAATGAGAATGGATTGCAAACTTATGCAAAAGAAGGGAACATAAAGATTGACTTAGAGACATTTTCACTTTAGAGTTTAGATAATGTATTATGACATGTACTTCTTTCCTTGCCTCTAAATTTAATTGAATGACATTTTAACTACTGAGTTGTGACTCACCCTACTTATGAAACGTTTTTTAGGAGAACCTGATAAGCGATAATGGCGGATAGACCACCCTTTACGTACCGTCGTAGGGAGACGACGGGCAACAGATTCCTTCTTTTTTGTTTTTGCCATTTTGAATTAGAAGGATTCATGATGACTTGTAAGGGAAGATTTTATGGGCATCATTTTATGTTTTGAACTTCTATGTTTAAGTTGATATTGAATGATAGGAGTAAAGAATGAAAAAAATTTACTTAGAATATTTTAGTGGCTCTTTTTATATGTTTGAAGATGTTTTGTTTATGAAATACGAATGCTTTTAATTTCTACTTTCTGACTTTCGTTCCCGCCTCGCTTATACGAGCTTACCGGGTCAGGTCGTGACACGCGGACCTCGCCCTAGTCACACCACGCGCAGCCGCGCTGGCCAGGCTGGCCTCAAGCCTACCACGCATCCGCCCAAGTTGCACTACCGCCACATGCTGGCCTCAGGCCTCGCACCCGAGGTCACTGGACCTACCGCGTGTCTGCTCAAGTCGTAGTGTCGCACCACGCGCTGGCCTCGGCACTACAGACTCCTGGTTTGCATTTTAAGAATAGGTCGCAGGTCGGGTCGGGTCAACTCGTTAACCCACGCGGGTCGGATCCATATTGGAAAACCTGACCCGTCTGCAAAAAATGGGTTTGGTTCTAATTAACCCGTTTACGACCGTGTCAAGTCGGGTTTGACTCGAACCTGACCCGTTGATCGGAATTGACACCCCTACGTCTGATGGAGCTATTGAAGTATTAAACAACGAAGGATTATATTCTTTAGTGAGAAACTAAATTAGGCTAAGCACAAAATTCAAATTATGGTAATTAGTTTTATATTGTTATGCAAAGCTTGTTATCGGAGTATATTTTGTTGCCTAAAGAGTTTGTACTTTATTATGACCATTAAGTTTTGAAATATGAAAGAAGTGGGATCATAGACATGTTGAATTGGTTGAGTTTTTGTAAGAGTTCAGTGTCCTTAAACATATTTATGATATTGAGAATGAACAATTTGATGCTTTAAGTAGAGACATAATAATTTTAAATATTGGGTATGTTTGATCACAAAAAGAGAAGTATGACACTTGTAAGGGCAATGGTGAGATTTATAAAAGCTTACATAATAGTTCATCTATTCTAAGCAAAGAAAAAATGCTTAAATATGGTTATTTATTTAAGGATACTTGTTTTTGCATTCCTGATTCATCTTGGATATACGTTCTAATTTTAGAATTAGAATGTTATAGGTGTTTCTAAGTATTTTTGGGTGAGATAAGACTATAACAATAACCAATGAAAAATATTACCCCAATTTAACTAGTGGTGTCACACGTATTATTTCAGTGTCTTATTTATCATTCTACTATGCGAATAAAACATAACAAAGGGGTGCCTTTATTAGTTCCATATAAACCATCCAAGGTCGGTACTATGGATTTTGTGTTAGGTTTATCACAAACTTCAAGAAAACCTTATTTTATTTTTTTTAGTAATAGTGACTCATTTCATACCATATCATAAAATTATTGATATAGTAAATTATAATTTAATGAGACCATTAAATTGTAATCAATATATAAAATTTATGAATTATTTTGGAAAATTACTTAGATAAAAATGAAACACAACTTAAATTATCGATTCATTATGACCTACAAACTAATTGATATGTTGCAACAACAACAACATCAAGCCTTTATCCCACTATGTAGAGTCAGCTATATGAAACCTTTTTTTTTTTTTCTCCATTGTATTCTATTAAAAGAGAAATTATCATTTAAATCTAATAAAAAAAGTTTATTTCTAATATTCTCTAACCAAGTCTTTTTAAGTCTACTATACCTTTCTTAACATAAGCCAAATCTAATACAACATCTACTCTCCTAACCGAATCATCGGAAGGCGGCCGTTTTATGTGACCAAACCATCTAAGGCGACTCTCACTAATCTTATCTTCCATTAGAGCTACTCCAACATTTTTCATGTATAGCTCGTTTCGTATCTTGTCTCTAAGAGTAAAGCCACTTATCCACCTGAGCGTCCCCATCTCTGCAACAATTAACTTAATATTATGCTTCTCTTTTAGTGGCCAACATTCTATACCAAAAAGCATTGCAGGTCTCACCACCATTCCCATAAGTTTGAGGGGACTTTTCTATCATACAACAAGCCCAATGCATTCCTCCACTTTAACCAGCCAACTTGAATTCTACTAATAATATCCCCATTTATTTTACCGTCATTCTGAAAAATAGACCCAATATATCTCAAACGTGTACTCTTATTAATGACTTGACCGTCCTGTCACAATCCCCCACTAGATTTATTACTACTGAAATTTCACTACATATATTCGGTTTTAAATCTACTCAAATGAAAACCTTAGGACTCTAAGGTTGACCTCCATAATTCTAGTTTACCTTTAATTCCCTCTCTAATCTCATCAACAAGAAGAATATCATCAGCAAAAAGCATACACCACGGCACAACCTCTTGCAAATGTCTAGTGAGAATATCCATGACTAAATAAAAAATATAAGGTCTAAGGCTAACAGGAAAATACTTGTTCAAATCACCTTGTGTTCGAACACAAGTAACAGCATTTGTATATATATCCTTAACGACTTGAATATAAATATTATTAACCCCTTTCTTTTCTATAACTCTCAATAGCACTTCTCTTGGAACTTTATCATATGATTTCTCTAAATCAATAAATATCACATGTAAATCCTCATTATTCTCTCTATACTTCTACATCAAACCTCTCAATAAATGTATAGCTTCCATAGTAGACCTACCATGCATGAATCCAAATTGATTTTGAGAAACATTAGTATGTCGTCATAACCTATGTTTAATAACTCTCTCCCATAGTATGACACATTAACGTAATTTATCTATAATTCACACAATCTTGTGCGTCACCTTCATTCTTAAAAATAGGAATCTACAAACTCATTCTCCACTCATCTAACATCTTTTTAGTATTCAAAATAATATTAAAAAGTTTAGTAAATCAAGAAATTCATTCATCTCTAAGCATTTTCACACATTTATTGGAATATCACTAGGTCCAACAGTTTTTCCACCCTAATTGATAAAAACTAATAGATAAATTGAAATAGTTAATATTAGTTTGGGTGATCTATTATATTGACTAGTAAAATATCATGCATCGAGGTGATATTTGATATTGTATACGCTGAATTTGAAAATAACTCATCTATCAATAGATCTACTAATATGAGTTCATTTGAGATCTACTGGACTTCAACCTAAAAAATCCTGTAAATCTTATTAAGCTTCCTATTAAGTACAGATCTGGTGCATTTTGCATAATCATTCATATGACATGCATGAATTATATGAGGATGTTTGCAGGAAATTGGCTACTATGGCAACCATAAACTTTTAGCTTATGTGAAGACAACACGGGCAGTTTAAACTTGGTTATAAAGTAATAGCGAATTTAAATTTATAAAAGCTTTCTTTAAGAAATTTTAAGAAATTGCTTGCAAAAGAAGTATAGCCATTTAAATCTTAGAACGCATAAACTAAATTAAAAATTTCAAGTCTTAATCCAATGTTCAATGCATCAAATTTTGCCTTAATTCATGAACTCGCTACCAAATTCAAGGATTCTTCTCTTTCCATCTACTCATTATGACTCTGCATACAACACTCGACCAAAAAAACTATATGGTTGATTCATACAACTATCTTAAATGATGAGATAATATCCACTATTAGTGATGTATTCTAGAGATATCTAGTGCACTTACGTAAATTGCATATTTGTGATGATTTATAGATTAAATTGCAGAAAACAAAATATTTTAGCCCTGATTTAGTTGGTGATAAAAATTCATCGAAGTCAAATGCCCAAATCAAACAAATTTGATAAAGATCAATAGAATCGATAAAAATGTTGAGCAAATAAATAAATGCTTTGAGCATAGTTTAATGATTTGGTAGTTAATTAGCATATTTCAATTTATAAATACAAACAACTAAGGCGGGAAAAAGCAACTTTTATTTCAATAAAACTAGTGATCCCAATTTGAAAGATATAGACAAGTTGGATGTGTGATTTATTCGAGTGGGATAGAAGTATGGCCATCTAATTATGAAGGTCATCTCCTCGTGTTAGCATAAAGCTTAGATTTTCTTGACTTCAGTGAACTTCCCTTTTTTTAGAAGGCTTTTTGGTTGCAAATATTTAAAACCCAAAAGTTTTTAATTTCCTTGTAAAGGATACTTAGTGTTTTTAGAATTTGGGAGATCATTTTTTGTATTTGGTTGGAACTAATAAAAATTGATGCTAAATTTTTTTAAAAAAGGGACATAAGGAATGCTAGTGGATGGCCAATGCTAGGATCAACATCGTGGGACAAAGGAAGCCGTGGCAAGAGAAAATCATGACAACAGCTCCATAGGGAGGACATTGCGAGGGGAGGAAGTCAAGATGGGAGAAATCACAACAAGAGATCGCTAAGGAGGAAATCAAGATGGAAGTGACGACAGGAGGAAATCACGAGAGGGACGACAAGGATAGAGGAAAACGTGATGGCTGCTTACTGGAGCAGGAACTCACAATGAGATGAACTTGCATTCGGTGTGGTCAAAAACAAATAATGTTGTGGCGAGAAGAAGTTGAGAATGTGGAAACTGAGATGGGAAGAAGTAATGATGAGATTAAATTGTAAAGAGAGGTGTTGTGGTGGTTGGTACAGGCGTGAGGCCTCGTGGGGAGTTTACTCTGCATCGCAACAATAATTCTCACAAAACAAAGTGTCCAGAATTCGCCAAAATAGGCCAACTTTCAAATGCAGAGAAATTAAACTAACAATTAAAATTTCTTTAAAAAATCACTCTATATTTAAGTTTCTTCCAACTAGACCTATCAATATTTGACCCAGCCCGAAAACCTGACCCAAAAATTTCGGGTTTGGGTTGACCCGAACCCGAAGCGGGTCGAGTTCGGGTCCGGAAAACTGACCCGTTTGAAAAATCGAGTCGGGTTCGGATTGACACAGAAATCGGGAATGACCCGAACTGACCCGAAATAACTCATAAACCGTCTGCCCGAAGGACCCCGCCCCGGCTGCCCCGCGTCAATTCCGCATGAGGTTCCGCGTCGCGCACTCGAGCGCGCCCTGCCTCTTGCCCCGTGTCCTGCATCGTGCCCCGCGTTCCGCGTCGCACCTTCCTGCGCGCCCCACGTCCTACGTCAGGCACCAGTTCCGCATCGCGCTGCCAGTTCCCTTGGCCCACTACTGCAACCGACCAGTTCCGCGTCAAGCTGCCAATTGCCTATCTGCGGGTCGGTCGGGTTGGGTTCGGGTCCAGAAAATCGACCCGTTATAAAAAATGGTCGAGTCGACCCGAACCCGAATAGTGCCGGGTCAATTTCGGGTTCGACCCAAATCCAACCCGTGACCCGAAATTGACACCCCTATTTCCAACAAAACACTTAAAATTTTAAAATCACTATGTTTGGTTTACTCTACACAACCTATGCTTACCGTGCATTGCAACAATCAACGGAGAGCTTACCCTGCGTTGCAACAATCATTCTCACAAAGCAAAGTGTTCAGAATTCGCCAAAATCGGGCAGGATTCAAATGCAGTGAAAATAAACTAACAAGGAATTACAAATTCCTAAGAAAATCACTCTATATTTACGTTCTTCCAACCAAACACCTAAAATTTTCAAATCACTACTTCTGATTTACTCTACAAAACATATGCTTCCAACCAAACAACCAATTAAATAAATTCTTATTTATTGGCATTGCTAGAATTCTTAATTTCTTTAACTTAGACCGCTCTGAAATTTTGATTGCAATGAAAGAAATTCAATTGCTTATTGATTTTATTTAGTTCAACTGGTTTCTTAAAATTCATTCAGTGGTGCTATTATCATTTGGGTTCTAATATTCATATTGTAGGGTTTGCATCTAAAAAAATTCAGTTGTTTTGTGCATTTATCAATCTTTGATCTATGAATACTAATTTTCTTTATGTGATCTACATACATTGCATCATTATAATTCAATCAGGTAAAGCTAAAACCTAAATTGTCTTGCAACACAAGAAAAAACATATAAAATTCTAGCAATTGGAAGCATGTGCTCCGTACCATATTCAAAGAATAGATTAGTACATGCATTTGAAATAGAAAAAAAACATGTTTACTTGCTCAAAATTTGCAGTATGTTACAGGCCAAATAAATATGTGCAATGTTTTCTAAATAAGATAAAATAGTAATGATGTAGGACTACAACGCTTGAAATGATTTTAAAAAGAGCTTGCACGATTTATTGATTAGAGTAGGAACAATTATAACTATTAGCAAATAAAAACGATAAAATAAAACGCAAGAGCGGTCACTTCCGTTTATGCTAAGTTGCGCGATGAAAGCTTTGAACTATCAAAAGGGCATAGGAAAACAACAACATACAAATGTAGTAGCTTTCAACAAAAATCTCTAGTCTAACAATGAGATAAGAAGCAAATGAAGTGCACTCAATTTCCTACGTTTACTAAGCTTGGCAGAATTAGGCAAACAAAATCTTCATGACTGAAATCAAATCACAAGGGGTTAGACTTGAAGAAATACAAGAAAAGAGAGATTAGAAAACCTTCGTCAAGGATCGGTTGTAATCCTCCACTCGACGGTTCCAAGTTTCTCTTCAATAGCCTCAGGCCCTCAACCAAGGTATCCAAGATGTGATCTACGTACTATTCTACGACGTGGTCGATGCGCAGGTTGACGTCGAAGAAGGTCGAGTGCAAGATGCAAACAAATTCTTGCTCGTCGTAGTAAAGGCCTAGTCAAGATCGGAATCGATCATTCATGAATGCTAGGCGACGGTCGCTTCCGGAGATTACTAGCAACCTTGAACTCCGTTAAAGAGAAAGAAGTTTCTCTTTAACTTGAAGTTGGGATGAAGAGGTGTGGCCGGCCAAGGGATGAGGGTTGGGAGAGGAGAATTAGGTTAAGTAGGGAAAAACAAGTTAAAAATCAAAAATAAATTTCATATTTCTAATTGGGAGGGATTTAGGAATTAAATTTGAATTTAAATCCAAGAGAGGAAAGGTATGTTAATGTGGAGAGAGGGGATTGGAGAAAGTGAGAGGGGCGGGTAGGAGAGAGGGGGTGGGGCTTTAGGAAATAAATCCCAAACCTCCTAATGGGGCCGGCGGCTATAAGGGATGATTGAGCTTAGTAATGGGAGGAATTAAAGCTTCTTAATATGGGTTTAGGAATTAGGAAAGTTTCTAATTAAATTCAATTTGAATTTAAAATTCAAATAGATTTAATTTAGGAACTTTCCTAAAATAGATTTGTTAAATTAGGAAAAGTTTGAACTTCAAATTTAATTGATTTGAATTTCAAATTGATCCTGAATTAACTCCAACCAAATTAGGAAACCCAAGGAAGAGGGGAGAGATGAGTGGGGCCGGCAGCTGGGGGGGTGGGGGGGGAGTTGTGTTTAACCAATGGAGAGGGGGGATTTGTATGGTGGTCGACAGCTTAAGGAGATGGGGAGGAAACCTAGGCCTGCGGCTAGTTGAGGGAGGAAAGAGGGGGAGAAAAAGGTAGATAAAGTAGAACCACAAACCCGACTCGTCTAGGTTGGTGGGTGTTGCACAATTCTCCCTCTCCTAGGGATCTCACTCCAATCTTTCAAGCTCTCACAAGAACTCATGCAAGGGGAAGAAATATTTTAATCAATCATTCATTAATTTGAAAAGAAGAACAATGGGGATATAAATAGTCTCTTACAATGACTCAAAACATAAAAGGACGACAATGCCCCAGGGCTTACATACGACCTCCCTTAATAAAAGGGAGCAACGGGAAACTAATAAATCAAATACAATATGACATCATAAATAAGAAAATACATAAAACAAATCAGAAATACAATGACTCAATCGTGGCCGTAAATCGACGGCCATGTCTCTGATAGACAATCCACGATCTGATATCCCCATCAAGTAATTACTAAAATAAATATACAAGTGCGTAATGACAAGACATCAGTATGAGTATGAGATCGCCTGTTGAGTTGGTAAAATTTCTCAGAATTTTTAGCACATCATGTAAGAAAACCAGAGCAAATGTTTTATCAAAAGAGAAGAACTCCAGGAAGAAATATAAATGATAGCATAACCTATGGACTGTGTTTAACCAATGGAGAGGGGGAATTTGTATGGTGGCCGACGGCTTAAGGAGATGGGGAGGAACCCTAGGCCGGCGACTAGTTGAGGGAGGAAAGAGGGGGAGAAAAAGGTAGATAAAGTAGAACCACGAACCCGACTCGTCTAGGTTGGTGGGTGTTGCATAATTCTACCTCTCCTAGGGATCTCACTCCAATCTTTCAAGCTCTCACAAGAACTCATGCAAGGGGAAGAAATATTTTAATCAATCATTCATTTATTTGAAAAGAAGAACAATGGGGATATAAATAGTCTCTTACAATGACTCAAAACATAAAAGGACGACAATGCCCCAGGGCTTACATACGACCTCCCTTAATAAAAGGGAGCAACGAGAAACTAATAAAGCAAATACAATATGGCATCATAAATAAGAAAATACATAAAACAAATCAGAAATACAATGACTCAATCGTAGCCGTAAATCGACGGCAATGTCTCTGATAGACAATCCACGATCTGACGTCCCCATCAAGTAATTACTAAAATAAATATACAAGTGCATAATGACAAGACATCAGTATGAGTATGAGATCGCCTGTTGAGTTGGTAAAATTTCTCAGAATTTTTAGCACATCAGGTAAGAAAACCAGAGCAAATGTTTTATCAAAAGAGAAGAACTCCAGAAAGAAATATAAATGATAGCATAACCTATGGACTATGTTTAACCAATGGAGAGGGGGGATTTGTATGGTGGCCGACGGCTTAAGGAGATGGGGAGGGACCCTAGGCCGGCGGCTAGTTGAGGGAGGAAAGAGGGGGAGAAAAAGGTAGATAAAGTAGAACCACGAACCCGACTCGTCTAGGTTGGTGGGTGTTGCACAATTCTCCCTCTCCTAGGGATCTCACTCCAATCTTTCAAGCTCTCACGAGAACTCATGCAAGGGGAAGAAATATTTTAATCAATCATTCATTAATTTGAAAAGAAGAACAATGGGGATCTAAATAGCCTCTTACAATGACTCAAAACATAAAAGGACGACAATGCCCCGGGGCTTACATACGATCTCCCTTAATAAAAGGGAGCAACAGGGAACTAATAAAGCAAACACAATATGGCATCATAAATAAGAAAATACAAGAAACAAATCAGAAATACAATGACTCAATCGTGGCCGTAAATTGACGGCCATGTCTCTAATAGACAATCCACGATCTGACGTCCCCATCAAGTAATTACTAAAATAAATATACAAGTGCGTAATGACAAGACATCAGTATGAGTATGAGATCGCCTGTTGAGTTGGTAAAATTTTCTCAGAATTTTTAGCACATCATTAGCACATCAGGTAAGAAAACCAGAGCAAATGTTTATCAAAAGAGAAGAACTCCAGGAAGAAATATAAATGATAGCATAACCTATGGACTGTGTTCCAAACATGCCATCAAGAATAATAATACAGCTAAACATCATGAGGTTATTTGTAAATATTTCACAGAAATTGCAGTTATAAACAAAATACTTACTCCATTATCAGAATTTGATAACATGAGGCTTACAGATATCATTAAATAATTCATAAGCCCATAATCACACAAAAATAAGTACCGGATCATTTCCTCGGAAGGAATTTGACATGCTTCCATCTGTAGTCCCAGTGATCATTTTCTCTGGTTGGTTAAGATGTGGATTTGAAACAAGTGATTGCTGATTTGACATAGCAAGCTGCTGTAATTGCTGGTTCTGTTGGCCACCTCCTTGCTGCTGCTGCTGCTGCTGCTGCTGTTGCTGTTGTAGCTGAGCTATCTTCTACTACACAAAATCCAATAGTAAGGTTGATGGCACGCGATCAAAGTATATACATTCAATTACTAACATAAAACTATCAGATACTTCAGTTATAAAGTCCAGTAAAGTTATGTTGATTTGCTAATCCATTCACTTTACAAATTGTTCTGTTTAGTATTTCCATTTAAAAAAATGTGACACCTGATATCAAACCAGAACCCCTTTCAAATGGAATGAAAAGCCTTATGCTAACCATCGTTGCATCAGATAAAGATGGAAAGTTAAGATCCTACTTCAGCCAACCATAAAAGATACATAAAATAGAGAAAGAAACTTATATATTAGTGAAAAGGCAGTTCTAGTTGAACGTAAATAAATATCCCATGAATGCTGCTAAATTATTTAATCAGCAAGCCACTGAAGCAACACACCTTAATCAACATCTCCGTGTCTGCACGTGGCAAAACAGGACCTCCAGTTAGTATTTGTGATCCCACATTTGGCATTGCATCAGTAATAGAGTTCTCCAGACTATCCTTCCCAAGCCCAATATTCCTGTTACTAATTAACATCCTTAGTCTTTTGCTATCAATGTCAGTAGCCGATGTTGATGTAAGATTTGGCTGTGCTTGAAGCAAGAGCTGCTGTTGCTGTGGACTTAGAAACTGAAGCTGATGAAATGTTTGGGGAGATTGCATAAATGACTTCTGCTGAAAGATACCAGATCGAAGTTGATCAAGACCCTGAATTCACAGCAGATACAAGGTATGTGGAGTTTATCAGAAAAAAGATTATGATGAGGCAAGCACAAATATGGCAGGTGATCTTTCACTAATTGCAAAGTTTGTCCTGAAGCAAGCAAATTTATACCCCTATAAGAAGGGTTATGACTTATGAGACAGACTAAGTAATCAAAACATTAGAGGCGCATCAAATACCTTATAATGTACACTCAATGGCAATTGGCTTTTCAGAATGCCTAGAGATTGTGGATGCATTTCATGAACAAATATTGGAATTGGTAAATCTAAAAGGAAAGTTTCTTTAAGTACGGAATTAGTTATAATACTTGAATTGAATACATATGGATGTAAATTATAAAGCATCATAAAAATTTAAATGTATAAATTCTTACAGATGGAACTAATTTCTTATGTAAAATCTACTAAAACATTTAGAAATTTAAGAGACAGATAAAGTTATAAACTATGGTGGTGTCAACAGCAACACTGTACACAATTCAGAGATGTCTACGTAAGTATTTTTGTCCTTTATTATTGATGGCGCTTGCATGGTTGACGTGATGCACAAGTTTTTATCCAATGAAAAACTTACAGTGAGAGGCCATCCTTTCAGAGTTAAATTATTCCCACCCTGATTTGATCCTGCAGAGCAAACAATTACCATCATATTTGCTTGCCCAAAAGATTATAAAAGCAGCATTCCTGTTTTTCAGAACATAATGTAGAACACTAAATTTAGCATCGATCAATTACAGAAAAACCACATGAAAAATGTAATAATAAAAACTTTCCAATATAAAAGATAATAGTCAAAATCACAAAGCTAATAAAATACATAAATAACAGCCTAAAAGGACGCCATCTAGATGAATTCAGTACAAAATTCAGCAAAATGAGGATATCAACAGTTTGAAAACAACGCAAGAATAAAAACATAAACAAGATTTTATTGCACCTTCAATCATATTAGTAAAAAAATGAACAATATCTGGTGAAGCAAGTATGCAATACTATGCATGAATTCAATATAAACACTATGGATGGGATTTTCAATTTAAAGAGAAATGAAAATAATTAGAGAGAGTAAACACATTAGTACAGTAGTTTTGAATGAGAAGAAAAGAAATGAAAGAAACGAAAAAAAAAAAAAAATCCTTTATATGAATTATTTTGCTTCTCTTTCAAATCAAGAAAAAAGTGGCGGGAATGAATTTGCTTGGATAAATTTTATAATACCCAAACTACCTGTATTTAAATAAGAGGCCGTTTGGTTGCTTGAAAAGTGAATGCAGTGTAAAAGGAATGCGACGTAAAAAGAATACTTTTGAGCTGTTTGGATGAGTGAAAAAAGAATGTGGAACCTTACTTTTTTTGTTTTATTTGAAATAAAGTGGATGCTATGTAAAGTGTAAGAAGGTTATGATCAGGATAGTCGGCGGCCGATTGGGGGGGGGGGGGGGGGGCACCAGCGGTGGAGACGAGGCCCGCTATGGGTGATCAAGGAAGCACTTGAGCGGTGTAAAGCATTTTCGGTCAAATTGGGTGAGAATGCTTTACCTCAAAAATGAACTAAAATGGAATACACTGCATTTATTTTACGTTGCCTTATATTTATTTTTCATCCAACCAAACACCAAAAAATGAAAAAGTAATGTATTTACTTTACTTTGCATTCATTCTTCTTCCAACCAAACAGCCCCTTAATGAATCCTGACCTCCTTTATTTCTACAAGGGTATATGTCAAATTTATAGTAATATTTCGTTCACTTTCTTTTCTTAGAATTGGATGAATTTTCTTTTCTTTCTTAAAGCTCTCAATTAAAAAGAAAAGAAAACATTTTCCTTCTCTTTTTTCTTTCTCTCGGCTCCCAAGCAGAATGTAAGTCTACAAATCATAAAAATTTAAAAAAAAAAAAATTAAGGCAGGAGATATTACCAGGCACTCCATTTAATGATCCATCAGGAACAGCAACTCTTGGAGTCAACGCTGGATTCATCTCAGGCTTGATATCCTGCTACAAACTTAGATCAGTATTTCAGGAACAAAAGTATCAAAATTATTCTAAGGTAAGCTACCTGCATTCCACCAGATTGTTGTTGACTCCTAGCCTGCCCCGGCTGTAAGGCCCCAGAGATAGTACTAGCAGAGCCCTGCAGAATTTGTCTACCCAAACACAACAAATATATAACTCTTCTCGTTGTGCAAATTAATAGCATACCTTCAATAACTATAAAAAATAGACAAAGCAAATAATGAAATAAATAAATAAAACATTCCATGCAGCAAATGTGCATGAACCGATCATACATTCTTGCAAGAAGTCCATAAATAAAAATGTTCTAGGATAGCACATAATCTGAAATCCAATAATTGGGGCTTCTGATGAAGTGCTCAATCAAATGTCACAAGAAGTTCCTTCAGCTTCTTCTAACTAAAATATTCTGAAGGAAAAAAGACATCACTTCCATTCAAACACTAACATCATTAGTTAATTACAATAATCTTAAGACTTGAATCAAACATACATTAGCCTAAAACCAACTATGAATCCTGTTCCACCATCCTATCCAGTTATATCTGATCCTACTAAGGTGTTGCATGTGATGTTAACTCTTATCTTGTGCAAATCTTTATGCGCAACTTCTAGAAATATTCAATAAAGCACTTTAGCAATGCAATCTCGATGAATGATTTGTTGACTGTAACCGCTCATACCACCGACTCCCTCACCGACATACACAACACAACCGACACCGGTCCCACCTCACGACGATTTAACCACCGCCATTCACGAAATAAAATAAATCCCTCTCACTCACGCACTCACACGCTCAGAGAAACGCACAAAAATCACAAGGGAGAGAAAGGATTCGTGACTGACCTCTTGCACCGATGCCGATCCCGCGAGCTCTCTGCCCTAGCCGACTCCTGCCACCCTTCCGAACTCGCCGCCGCCGCCGAACTCGCCGCCGCCTGCCGCCGACCAAGGACCCGGCGACGAAGCTTGCTCCGACCTCCCGCTCGCAAGCCCCCGCCGTGCGTGAGCTAGCCCGATCGGGCTTCCTCCTCACCCGATCCTGCTCTCCCTCTCTTATATATATATATATATATATATATATATATATATATATATATATAATTTCTATAATATTGTTATTATATAATATAATATTATATATATAATAAAATGAATTAAAAAGAAAGAAATGGAGAGAAATGAGAGATTTTCAAACAGGTGTTGAAGACCCCGGCAGTTGTACCTTAGGTCCGACAGGGATGGTTTGAAATTGAAGACCTGCGCCGTTGATTTTTAATCCGGGCAGAGGGTTTTAAAATTCGAAGACCCTACGCAGACGATCTTAGATCCTGGTGGAATGGTTTAAATTCGAAGCCCCTACGCCGTTGACCTTAGGTCTGTGTAGGAAGAAATTTCGGCAGATGCCATCCCGATTTCTCCCTCGGTGGGGAGGTGACGCCGGGAGGCTGCCGAAAATTTCAGTGAAAATAAAGGACATGGTCTAAAAATTTGAAAATTGATTTGAACATAATTCAAACATGCAATCAATTTTAAATTAAAATTTGACCGAATAATGTTTGACTTAAATTCGAATTGGACTTAAATCTGAATTCAATTTCTAAAATTTACTCGATATTTGTTACATTCAATTTGAACTTTCATTAGGATCTCACACTCAACGAGATAACAAAAGTACATAAACCACTATAAAATCATGAATTTCTCATATTGCAAGGGATTAATAATGTTACCATATATCAATGGGTACACAACAAATTGGAAAACAATTAGTATTTAATTTATCTCATATGATTGAGTCTTTTTAAAGTGAATAACCTTTATGTGGATAGGTTGAATAAATCCTACATATTCCAATTTCAAGAAATACATATAATAATAGAGCATTTGACATTTAACTCTCGTTCGATATCTTGCAACGAAAGACTTCTCTAGATTCCCTTATAAAAGTTCTTTGGAAAATCTCATGCTACTACAATACATCATGACTTCTTTGAAAGGGAAATCATAGATAATTGATGATGTTTACTCGGGGTTATAATGCCATGTAGAGTAAGTGAAATATTGAATCGTATCCATTGGGTCACTTTATTCCTTCTCTTGTATAGGATGGATCAATTGATCTAAAAAAGATAATAGAAGATACGATCTTCTAAATGTCTATTGCATACAAATCCCTTACAAGCCATAGTAGATGATACGATAAGCTTGAATAAATTGAACAACACATCTTCTACATATCACAACTCAAGCCTTAATTTTTAAAATGCCACCGGACCCGCAACATATGTGCAAGCGGACAGAAGGCGTTCGTAGGCCTTTAAGTGAAATCTCAGGCATTTCCTAAATAAAATCATTCTCACAAATTGATCATATTTAAATATTTTTAAATTCCCCCATTTTGCATTAAATATGATCCCTTAAATTAAATAACCCCTACATGTGCTCCGACAGACCTATTAAAGTTACAAACATAAATAGTCGAGAATGTTGCGCAGGGTCAAATGCTATAACCCGCATGTGCTCCAATCGTCACATTTAAGTTTCAAATCTAACGATTCGAGAATGCTGCGCGGGTAAAATATTCAAGTTTCATCCTCCTCCTTAAAAGGACTGGAGTCGACATGACTTAAAGTATAAAATGCCTCCCAAAAATCCTACAAAATATAAGTGACCTTAATATCACTCCGATGATGGCCGCGTTGACAGAAAATCTCAACCGGAGGGGTCAAATCTCAAATCTCAAATCTCAAATCAAATAAGAGCCCAAATTCTTGAAATAAAATCTATCATCTAAAAACTTAAAACTAAAAATCATCCACCTCTCACAACCGTTTGTCGGGGGTGATAAGTTTGAAATTAAGTAATTAACCTCAGCTCACAAAGAGCAAATGTTGTGTCGGGTGTATCACTACGATTCATCCTCAAAACAGTCTCGTGCCAACAGGGACGTGGCACGTGCCCACTGATCGGGTGATTTTGCCGTGAAATGGCATCATTATATTACGATCACGGCCAAAGCCCTTATGTTCCCTAAAGGCTTCAAACCCTTGAGTTATGAATCATAGGGTATATTCGATAGGCATCAAGCCCTCTGTCAACTAAGGTGGATTCAGATATATCCCCTTAGACAAACACCAATCCATGTCTACAAGGTATTCTTGGATGAAGCAGCCCATGGCTGCCGACGATGTGCCCCCTGTCAGGTTGGGTCGACTACCTCCTCTGACTAAGTAGACTAGGGATAATGACAGGCCGGGACGACGGAACCATGGGATCTTGATCGGGCTCGTCTTCATTCCCTCCACCACCAGTTTTAAGTTTATGATGATAAACTCGAAATTCCAAATTTCAAACTTCCAAATTCAAAATTTAAACTCTAGAATTATTGCTATTATACGATAGGTTTATAACCTATTCGACCCTTTTAACGACTAGCCTTAATCGAAAGTTCTCTCCTGTTATCAAGAGGGGTAATTAACTATAGGGGCTTGCGCCTATAGGAAACCAGAACTCAGATCAAAAAGTCCTCACAAAATGAGGGTGAAATCTCTGGGTAGTATCTAATCTAAAACTCAATCTGCCTTCTGAAAATTCCCCCGGAACCTAATCTCGTTAAAACTCTTTGTCGTCATCGTCACACAAACACTTTAAGAGAAAAATAGACGGATGGATCACATAAAAAATGGAATTTTTGGAGCCCATATGATTATGTTTTATAATTCCTTTGTCAAGAATTACGAGATTACTTAGAAGGGTCCAAGCTCATCTTCATCATCATCAACATTAGCTTAAAGCCAATAATCTGGAACATCCTTCCCTAATTCCATCTCACTCGCCCATCAATGTTCCCATCGTACTAGCCAATGACAGCACGAAGCATGGATTGGAATCTCCTCAACCAGAGCATTCTCTTTAACATAGACAGCCTAGCATCGCATGAGTAGGTGTATTACTCTTTTTAGTGAGGAAGTGTTCAGAAAAGTGGAAATTGGACTTAATCCAACTTTGGATTCCCTTAGGAAAGAAAATTACCATGAATGTCAAATTTACCAATATTCACAGGATGAGTGGCTTCCCTAAGACCATCTCCAACTAATATTGGCGTCGGATTGTTAACCTACGCCAAAAAATTCGCAGGGAGTTTTACCGAAGACGCGCGCGAAACTGGAGAAAAGCGCGCCAAAGATGGTTACCTCCACAGGAAGCACGCGAAAGAAGAAGAAAGTGTTCGATTGGAGAAGAATGACTGCATTTTGAAATTTTACTGTATTTTGGAGTGGAAAATGGGTTTTTCAGTTGGAGATGCCCTAAGAACATGGAGGGATTTTTAAGAGTTCATTAAAATTATTTTATTGGATACACATAGCATTTCAGCAAATAGTTTATCTTCAAAATGTCAATCAGTTTATCATTTATCATTTTCCATTGTTAAAAAATGGAGATTCAAAATTATGTGCAATCTGATGCCCAATGCAACCAAGTACCAATCTTAGAAAGTTACACCATTGACTGCCGTGAACTGCATGCTAAATTGATGATACTATAAGCAACCAGGCAATTTTTCCTACCATACCTAGGCCTTATGGTCAGTTGCATAAACTCAAACACAGAATTTACTAAGAGCACAAATCCACATAATCATGGTGGGGTTCTATTAGGATAGAAAAGAAAGGATTAAATTTAAGGATATTTAAGTAGAATAAGGCTCCATTTGGAATAACTTTCGGCTGTCAGATTCAACTTCCATGAACATAAGCAATTAAAAATGCCAAGAAAAATAGCTATAAGAAAAAACCTAGTTGTATGAAAGCTGACAAGCATTTTTCTTAGAATGATGATTTACGTAGCTTTCTAGAATAATGTTCCATGTATTTTAGCTTTTGCCATCTAAACAATTAATTGATTCATTATTTTAATCAATTATTTACAAATTAATATTAGGGTATTATGTTATAATTATATAAAATCTCTAGTAATATCCATTTAGAACAGTCAATCAATTCATACCAATGCCGTAACAGTTTTACCAAGAAACAACCTCAACTCTTGCCGAACCTATAAATCAAACTTAACATTATGCGATAACACATCACAACACAACATAGCAATGTCAACAAAGTCCAAGTTATCTACTTGCAACTGTTATTTTTATGTATTTTGTGTTTTCAGAGAGGTTAGAATATATCCTTGTTACTTCACGCCTTCACTGTAGTTAGTATGCGACTACATGTCCTTTGTCAAAATGATCAAATTGGTCATCATAAATGAACATTTTTAGTATGCCAGCACCATTACCCACCACCTCATTGTCTTTGACATTCTGGCCACCCTCAGCCATCCTGGTAAAAGTGTTGAAACTTATTAACAACACTAGTAACTCATGCAGAATGTAATTCCCGGTCACCTCCTTAAGCTCTCCCACCTAGTCGCCTCCTCAGTGGCACCTCATCCAGTATAAACATCTTAGAAAAACACCCATCCACCCACTGGCCGACAATATTATCAATAAAATGTATTAAAGGACACTTCCAGCCATTCAGGTGCAGTTAAGAACCACTCAAACTAATGAAATTTCATCAATGAAATTCATTTGAGTGCACGATAACAATAGCTGGGCCATACCGAAGGTCTTTGTCAGGAAGAACCTATCAAGTCAGGCAACAGACATAAGAGACCAAATCGGTAACCTTTCAAACAAGGGAGAGCTACTCACTAGTAAATAACTAAAATCTTGCAAATCACCTTAAAAAAACCTCTTGCAAACTACATTAGCATGGAATTACATGTGGGATGCAGCATTTTTCCATTCTTTCCTTCATGAGCTAAACTTTAGCAAAGAAGGAAATTAACTAATTCCTTCCTCACTAAGCCTGAGTACAGTAAACATAATTAATGTTGACAACGAACAACCAAAATTCTGACTATATGTATAGTTCTAAGTGCAAAACTGCATATAAATGTTTGATAAAATGAAAATGTGAGTTTTAATTACGAGCAAAAAGACTGAAAACCGTACTGAAAAACACAAATGTATGAACTCAAAGTATGCACACAGCGTGCAAGTATAAAATCCATTTGTGATAAAGAAATGCATATTAAATGAACACTAACTGCCATAAGAAAATCAAAACAAAACTGATAGATTATTATTCATTTTTCAAAATCTATAATTTTTTAAAAATGCCAAATCAAACATCATTTACCAACAAATCTAGCAAAAGGAACAAGCATAAAAAAAAATTTAAGAAAAATCATAGCTCCCCCTCATAAAAGAACACCTAAAGAATGACATGGTGAAGAAAGCTAATATCATGATGGAAAACGTTTCACAGCACAAAGGAAACAATGGAAAACTAAAAGGAGAAAAATGTAATGTTTTATCTCATTAGCTAAAAAGAAACAAATGAACCAAGATGATAAAACAAAAACACATGTTTCTAACTAAAACTACATAGTCATGCACACACATTTCATTCATTTCCTCAAATTTATTCAACATAGCTGCATCTATTAAAGGAAAATTGAAATAGGCAATCGAGAAACGCACATGGCTCAAGCTCCTCTAATTATCAAAGCAGTATCATATCCACAACAATATGCAATCTGAGAATAACTAATAGCTTTCTTAAATCTATAAGCAAATTATTCCCTAAAGTATCATGAATACATCTTCTGAAGGCCAAAATAAAAAAAAGAACCAAGATAGATCTAAACACAACGTAAGTTGTCATATGCTAGAAGAAAACATACCCTGAGGCTTGCCCTGAAGTAACGGTCGACTTCAGCATTGAGGCTTGGCTAGCATCCAAAAGCTGGCCGACATTCTCTCCGAATCTCTGCTGAAATATTTGTTCAATAAATGCGCAACAAGAGTACCATCAGTGCTAGCAAATGGGCTATTACATGTTCAGGAAGAAATTTTCTTTTAAAATCTACAATGGATATCAACCTGGTAGTATACCTTCATTGATCCATCATCAAGGGAATCCCTATGCAAAGGTATCTTCAATCGCTCCTCATATAGCTTTGCAGCTATTGCATTTGCTGTTGTAGTATTTTGTCGCATTAATGGATCACAACCAACAATCCCATTTGCAGAGCCATTTAGAAGATGAGCTCCATCTCTCCTTTGTTGTTGTTGTTGCTGTTGTTGCTGATGATGTTGCTGCTGCTGCTGCTGCTGTTGTTGTTGAGCATGCCTCTGCAGCATAAGTTGTTGCATCTGAACTTGTTGTTGCTGCTGCTGCGGTGTTGGCAAAGATTGTTGTGGCTGTTGTTGTTGTTGCTCCCGAGCTTTCATTGATTGAGTCTAACAAGGAGCATAATCAATCATTCTTTATGAGCATAAAAAAAGGAAGGGAAAAAGTGGATGAGCACAAATAAATTAACCAAATCTTCAAGGGAAAGCCAGCGCATACCAATTCTATATTCTATAGCATGGAAAGGATATTCGAATGTGTCCATGAAGATATTAATTAATGAAGAAAAAGAACATTAGCTCATTTAGTTTTGTTTGCAATAATCTATGATTGTCTTATATAATAAAAAACTCATAAATCTATGCTGCGGATGCCATATAGACTGTAGAGTAGTGTAGTAGGTAAGTGAAGGAGCAGATAAAAACTATCAATACAAGTGTATATAAATCATTTAAATATATTGGAAGACTAATTCGTCAGCCAACTAAAAGAATCTACCACACAAATTTTTTGACACAACTGTTCCCAACCATAATTTCCTCATTAAATCTCATTGTAGCCTGGGGTTTAAAAACCAAACCGTAATATGGCTTAGAAATCTATATTGGAGGATGAAAGTTGAATGTTAAACAAACGAGCCAACAGATTCCCATGAAATATATATATATGCTAACTTCATGCAAAAAACAATAAAGTTTGAAAGGCCGACAAAAATTCCCCACATAAATGTTTCCCAAGTATGTAGAGAAACAGGTGCTAGCATAAATCTAATAATACCCAACTTAAATATTCAACTAGAGAAATTTGAAAATAGTAATAATGAGCTTATTAATTGGTTAAAAAATTACGGATCAGATACACCATTCCAACGCAAAATTCTTTGAAACTATGTCAAAAAATAACAATAAAAGAGCTGGAAAGCTTTTTTTTTAATGGCTTGGTGTGCATGCCCCACGCACTAATCTGAATCATCCTCATAAAGCAACAAAAATCTCAGTCTTTATCCTTGTATGTACAATTGAACAATGCCAAATCACCTATTAGTTAAAAATGGTTTGGTTAATCAAATATGAGCAAGATGCATACACTCATGCATCTTCAAGTCAATATAAGGCTTCTTCCTTCCCATCGGCCACCTCCACCGGTTGTAACTGGTCAATCTAATCAGTCACTCGAACAAATTAGATGATGAATGTGGATGTTAACCCAAATCTACCAGTAGAGGAGCACCCTCAATACCACAGAGACTACAGCAAGGATGGGTGCAGAAGGTGCCATAGTAGCCCATATAAGTCACCACAGCTATAGCAGCTATATGGGTCACTACAATAGGGCTGCAAGCGCAACTTTAGCTACACAAGGCATAACCAAAGTAACATTCAGCCTCATGAACTTCCTATGATAGCAATGGTACCCTCCAAACATACAATTTTGGAAAGCTAGCTTTCCCAACAAGAGTGCTAATGGAATGCAACGCTAACAACAACCATATCAATTCAACAATGCAACAACTCGTTTTCCAAAGAAGCCACAAAGAAATTACAAATAAAGAGGCATGCAGCTCATGAAATACAATTCGCAGTGGTTGAGACTTGAGATTCACCCACTAGAAAATGAAATTAAAGAGGAATAAACTCCATTACTCACAGAACAGAACATGAACATCAGTGCACTATCCAGAAGTAACTTTATGATTTCTTAAGTAAATGAGAAAAAATGGGCAGTAACACTCTTCTACTCAAGTTGAGGATAAGAATACATGCCGTCAAAAGGCTGCTCACATAACAATGTTAACATTAAAAATATATATAAACAGGTGAAAATACATACTTCAATATATGATGCAGCGACATCAGAATGCTTCTCATTCGTCCTTGCAATGAAAATATCCCAAAAAACCGACCACCATTCAAAGAGAAAACCACCAGGGGCATCGATTGCTGAAACTCGCCCCGTTCCACAATTAGAAAAATACCAACAGAGTAATTACAAACAGTTAAAAGTTAAATCAATCGAAAGGACTAAAAATGATATTACTTCCTCTTCTACATACCAACAGGATCCGAAGAGACCTTCCTTTCAGCTTGAAAAGCTTTTGCAGAGGTTTGCAAGTTTCTCTTTACCAAATAATCATAAATATACACGTCCAACCTGTTCCGGACGTTAAATTTTAAAAACAAATAAATTTTTTTAAAAAAAAAATCTAAGTTTAAATCAAGATTACCTAAAAATAGAAAAAGAAGAGATTAACCACCAAGATAGTACAGAAGTGTAAGCTTAATAATAGGTGGAAGATTTTAAAATGACAAACTCAATTCCAGTACAAATGATAGCTGAAGAACAGAATGTGATGCCCTAACAGCGAAGACAGAGCTCCAAATAAATCAAGCAATTCACACACAAAGAGGCAACCAAAAAGCAGAAAGGAACAACGGCTTAACATATCACCGCGATAAAAAACCTAAAACAAAGCATTCAAGAAACTTTTTTTTTTAGTTCAAAAACAACAATGTCAACTCAAATAAAACGGCTCGACTCAAAAGCTTCCCTATTTTTTTTTTTCGAATCCCTATCGCAGCTGAAATCCCTAAAAACCCTAACCGTAAAAATTGAACCAATATGAACCGAAGCTCGAAATAACATCTTAAGCAAATACAAAAACGCAACCAACACCAAGTAGCAACCAACCAAAATTCGATTTTTAAACAAAAAAATGGGCAAGGGCAAGGGCTCACATTTTATCAGCTTCCCAATTGGTCTGCGACATGATTCCACCCAAAGCAGTAGAAATATAAATAATTTCTCCTCCCTCTTCTTCCTCCTTCCGCTTCTTCAGCCAAAACAATATAACCTCAAATCCCCAACTTACTACCTCAAATCAAACGCCGCGAACAACATCAACTGCCCTTAACCAACCTCCACAAAGATCCTCGTTAATCCCCTGATAACAATCCGCCGAAACCCGAGAGTCGACCTCGAAGGTCCGTTTTTTTAAAAAACGCAAAATAAAAACAGCGAAAAGGATGGAGACAAGAAGCGAGCGAGACACAGGGAGAGAAAGGAGAAACAGCTAATGCGACGAAAAAGAAACGGAGAGGAAGCTAAAAAAAATTCTATCCGGTCTACAGAAGGACAGCCCGATCTATGCTGCCCGTAATTACCCTCAAGGGCAGCTTAAATTCTCTTCCGTTATTTACCTGGCGTTAGCGTTATTTGTAGATAGAGATTTTGCCACGTAAACGGTCATTTCCTTGGTCACCACATTCTGGCTAGACCTGTCAATATTGGACCCGATCCGAAAACCCGTTCCGAATCCGATCCGTAATTTTCGGGTTTGGGTTGACCCGAACCCGAAGCGGGTCGGGTTCGGGTTGACCCGACGGGTTGCCGGGTCAACCCGAAAACCCGTTTAACTTAAAATTTTTTAATTCCCGCCTCTTTGCCCGCTGTTCCCGCCTCTTTGCCCGCTGCTTCCGCTGTCCGAGTCGCGTCGACGCGTCCCAGGCGAGGAACGGTCCGAGCGGAGCCGCGATTTTCACGCCGCGTCCGCAGGCGAGGTCCGCGAGTGGTTTCGCGACTCGCGACTGCCTCGAGCGGTCGAGCCGCCTGCGGCCTGCGCCTGCACCGAGGCCATCAGGTCGTTTGGCCGTGTCACGCGACTTCCGTGTCCGGCGTCCAGCGGTTCCGCGTCCGGCGTCCGGCGTCCGGCAGTTCTGCGACCGGCTTACGCGGGTCGGGTCGGGTTGACCCGAAATCGAGGCGGGTCGGTTTCGGGTTTCGAAAACCGACCCGTTTATAAAACCGGGTCGGGTTGACCCGAACCCGAATAAATCCGGGTCACTTACGGGTCGGGTCAGGTTCGACCTGTAACCCGAAATTGACAGGTCTACATCTGGCTATCATTTTTTTTTCCTAATTACTTTCCCTTAATTTTTTAATTATTTCGTATGTGAGAGGGAATTAATCAGTTCGCAAAACATAAGCATTCATCTAAATAATAATCTAAAAATTTGCATTAGCATATTTCAATCATTTTTTATCAGTTTTTTTTTTTTCCTCACCTATCTATCTTCTTCAATAAAAGAGAAAGAGCATTCTACTTTGGCGTTGAAATATTATCATACGGCAGCAAATTTTATTAAAATAATTTTATAAATATTATTTTTATCTGACAATTATTCTTTTCTTTTACAAGAGAGAATTAGAGCTTTCATAAGAGGATTAGGCTTTGATATTCGTCTAACAGTATTCAACTCTTACCAGCAACCACCATGCGTAAGATGGCCGGACTTTCCACGGCATGCTTTGATCGTTGCCAAGGATATTCAACTATTGCTAATAGTCATCTTGCGTAAGAGGATCAGATTTTGATCACTCCGACAGCAATCAACTCTTGTCGAAAAACTTTTTCCTCCTTTTTGATGGTGGAGAATTGAAAATTGCATAAGAGGGTTGGGCTTTATCCATCGTTAATGGCGTACAACTCTTGTCCATAGATATTGCAATGCACCAGAATAAATTTTGAAATAATTGCTTATTTTATCTTCTTAATTAATCTAACTAATTTTTTATAAATCATCACATTAATAAATCTATATCCACTGAAAGCAACTAATAATCATATACCTCAAAATATTTCACTATATTCTTAAAATGAACATACAATGATCAAGAGATCAATACAATTACAATATTATCACAAACTTCTGACTATAAATAATAAGAGAAAATATAAATAAAATCAAAATAAAACTCGAAAATCTTTGTCAATCTCACTCCAACTGATTCTAACCCCTTCTCATATTTGAAATTATAAAAATTCACATAAATAGCATAAAAGCCCAAAAAGTAACAAAAATTTATATCACTATTTTCAATGCAAAGCAAAAGAACAATGTGTATGTCAATTCTAGCAAATATCAATTATCACTTAATATGAAAAATAAAAATCTTATACAAAATTAATACGATCAATAAAGTCATCCAATAAATCATGTTAGTATGATATGATATGCTGTATCAATATTAATGTCAATATGATTTCAATTATATTAATCAATCGTTCTTAGGCTTCGTTTAAATTATGTGCTAAAAAATTGCTTCGAAAATGCCAAATGAAATCTACGAACTGCTGTGACAAACTGTTCAGTTGTGCAGAATAATGGGGCTTTTTTAAATTGTGTGTTCAGAACGGAGGAGAAAAGGCCCACGGAAAATGTCATGCACGTGAACTTAAAAAATTCAATATTTAATTAAATGATTTAACTCTTCACAACAAACAAAATAGGGTGATTAATGAGGTAATATTATTTTAATTACGTTGTAATCACCATTTAACTATGATTTATATGATTTTTTTCCTTTTTAATATAAAGTAGAAGAGGGGTGATGTACTATGGAAGGCTTTTTCTATCAATTAAACACTGTAATAAAGCTTGTTTGGGACGGCTTTCTTATTGCTTCTTAAAATAGCTTTCTAGCATAAAAGTTTAAAATCTTGTACTAAAAAAACTGTTTTGAGAAGTAATAAGAAAGCCATCCCAAACGTAGCCAAAAAGAAGTAAAGACACTACTCTCTAATGTCGTTAAGATGCTTAAACATCTAAAGGAAAAACATTTAACACGTGCAACATTCCACTCAAAATATTTGAAATTAGCACCCAATCTCACCAGTCCCGCCTTCATAAGAAAGTGACCAAATAAAGCATAAATATTTGAAGATTTATAGAGCTTTATCTAACAATCCACACTAAAAATTTCCTCCAAAAACGGTTACTACCTAACAATCATTGCTCGATAGCCAGATCGCTCCACCAAAATGTCACAGCTTTCTACTAATTAATATCATCATCCACTATCGTCCATCTTCAAGCGACATTGACAATCTTCATTGTTCAACAATCTTGACTGGCTACTGATTGACATTGATATTTTTCATCATTCACTTCAGCTCCATTATTTCTCATTACAAATAAGAGGTCGAACCAATAATCCCTATTTTTTCATCCCATCTTTTTCCATTGAGGAGAAGACCACATTTTTTTAATCTTCATATGAAATGAACACTTTATTTTTTTAAATCACTATCTTAGGAAAGAAGTGCATTATAAATTGTAAATAAAAAGGTCTGTTGAGAAGAGGACAAACAAAGGCTAAATGCTGAATGGTAGGAGATTAGTTAACTTCCATATTAAAGAATTGGTTCCCTTTCCATCAATGAATTCTACAAAAGTGCCTTAAATGATCTTGGGAGCTTTTAGGAGGGAGCCTTCTCTCTTGGTGCCAAAAAGAAAATCACATAAGCATTTATTTGGAAGAACCTTACAGTAAATATAGGATAAAAATGATCATAGCACTATGTTTAATTTCTTCATACTAATTATTCTTTTAAGTACACAGGAAAGTAGGAAGTGCAAGGTCTATAGTACTCTTTTGCACATTAGGTGTCACTTACCGTCAACTCGTTTAATAACTAGGGACGTCAATATTTAACACGACACGAAAATCTGAATCGAACTCAGATACGAAAATTTCGGGTTGAACCCGATCCGATTTCGAAACGGGTCGGGTTCGGGTTATCGAATTCAACTCGTTTGAAACCTGAAATCAACCCGATTTAACCCATTTGAAAACATCTTATTATTTTATAATGCCAGGAAACTTTTTGCCTCTCCTAAGAACATCTCTGTAAAAGCTCTCTTGAAGACATTTTCTTACACAGTGTGAGCACAGTGGGAAGATGAAAAGTTAAGCGGTCGGAACTCACACAAGTATCCACTTAGGATTCGTTTGGGACGGTGTTCTTACTGCTTCTTAAAGCTACTTTTTAATACAAAATTAAAAATTTTTTACTAAAAAACTTCTTTAAGAAGCAGAAAGAAAATCGTCCCAAATGAAGCCTGAGAGCAAACAAAAAAGTTGGTCCTGTAGCATCTATGTTGATTCAGATTTTTGGTCCACAAGGATCACAGGATCTGTTGGCCATATAAATTTTTTGTCAGCCAATAAGTGTTCTTTGCACTCATTGTGGATGCCTGTACTTAATGATTCAGTTCTAACACAGCAGAAGTACTCAGTAGGACATTATACAATACAATGGCATAAAGGGTACAAGGTCTAAATGAAAAAAAGAAATAGAAGAAATAAATTTCTCATTTGTTACATCATACAAACAAAGGTGATCTAGAAATGAAAAATATGATACATTCTAATACAGGGAAGAACCAAATAAGTTTACAGCGAAGAAGAAAAGAAGCCAAAAAGCTGGCCCTTGATAGAAATTCTAGTTAAGTTGCTGGAATGTTTGGAGACCGACGTCATGAATCATCTCATGTAGCCCTTCAAGACATCATCATCTCCTCTGGAAGTTCAAAGTCTTTATCGCAAATGCGAAAACAACAGCAAAAAGCAAAGGGAAGCCAATTTCAGCCGCAGCAACAGCCCCCAAGAAGCTGTGCTTATAACCAAAGTGTTCCCTAACATATTCCTTCACTGGCTTTTTTATATCAGTCATCACTGTCTCTATATCACCAAACTGAGAAGCGAGAAGGCCATATAAAGTCCATGAAACTGGACATCCCCAGAAGTACCATCTCCACCAAATTGGAATCCTCTGAAATTAATAGTGAGCTTTAGTTAGAATACTGATTTTGGAACAAGAAAGAAGAGAAATGGCTTTCAGGAAAAGGATTATTTTGAGGACTTACAGGGCGTGGAATAACAAATCCTGCAAAGAGATTCCATATGGCATAAAATGCAGTAGCAACTACTGCAGCTATGTCTGAGTTTGGAGTCAATGACACTGCCATCATTCCATAAAACGTGAAGTAGAGGAAAGTGCAGAACGTGAAAAATAGGTACCAAAAGAATTTGACTGCAGTCCAGTCAAAATTTATCATGCTGTACACTAAAACCCCATACAAAATGGATTGGAACAATGTATATGGAATTTCAATAGCAACCTGATACAAATAAAGAAGATTAGAATAATGAAAGAGAACAAACAAGCTATCCCAGGGGAATTATCACAAGAGACTGAGTAGAAATAGCTAATAAGGCTTCGTAGGGGACAGTTTTTTTACTGCTTCTTAAAACAGCTTTTCAGTATAAAATTTTTAATTTTTTATTAAAAAAATTAGTTTAAGAAGCAGAAAGAAAGCCGTCCCAAACTAAGCTTAAGACTTCCAATCTCATGAAACGTAACAATTTTGAACCTTGGAAAATTTATAACTTAATGTTACCTGAGCAAATGCGTATGGTAGAGGAGAATACATTCCTGCTGCCTTCTCTCTGTAGAATACTGTCCTTTCAACATCCACTACTGGCTGTACAGTTTGTGAATTCTGCACTCCAATGAACATAACAGCGCTGTACATGGAACCCATAGCATTGAAGAGCTCTCCTTGTGTGCTCCTGTAAAGACACAAAGCCCTTCAACATTTATGATTTCACTTCTCTACTTAATTGGGGAATTTACATACATACCACTTTATAACATCCTATTTACATATCTAACACCTAAAACTTTAATATTACATGAATATCACCCTATATTATTTTAATATCAAATATACCACTTACATTTCTTTCCTACCACTCATATATTTCATTTCTACCACTCATATTTGATATGAAAATGAACTATGGGTGGCATGTATGTAATATTAAAGTTTTAGATGTTAAATATGTAAATAGCATAGTATTAAGTGGTATGTATGTAAATCTCCCTTAATTTAATTTAATAAGATGCAATGACATCCATACGTTTTCGAGCCGAGTCGCCAGAAGATGGTGCCGAATATAAAGGCTATAATTGTGGTGAAGAACATTCGTATGGCGCCATATGATGGATTGCGCCAGTATGACTTGTATTGTTTCCAAAAGCAAGCAAGGCACTGAGAGAAGAAAGGCTGTGAAAATTTTGTGGGGAAGTAAAGGTCATTTGATCCAGGGGCAGGGGTGCTTAGCTCGCTAATCAAGGTTTTGTTCCTCCTGCAAAGATTAACAGTAATATGAGTCACGTTTTCAAACATGTAATATTTGGAGAGAAAAAAAAGAAACTGGCAATAATAATACCTATAAAGATCAGAATTCTTGTATATTTCAGCAAAATTAACTCCCAAGTTTTCTTCTTGAGCCAAGTTTGTCACTTCCAGCATCCATGTTGCAGGATTGTAACCATCCTTTATCTTGCTTACTCCACTAACAGCCTCAAAGTATCTAATGAGTTCAGATGAATTACGCCCAAGTGGGCCAACATATATCTCCTCTCCACCACGTTTCATTAGGAAAAGCTGAAATATGCAGAAAAAGGCATCATTTCATAGTATTCAGATAATAATAAGAAAATCACATCGCTAGAAAAGAAATGCGTGTTATTTCTGCTAACACTTACCTCATCAAATGCTTCAAAAATATCAATGCTTGGTTGATGAATTGTGCAAACCACTGTTCTGCCTGTGTCAACTGTGTTCCTAACAGTTCTCATCACAATTGCAGCGGCCCGGGCATCTAGTCCAGAGGTCGGTTCATCCATGAATATTATAGAAGGATTCGCAACAAGCTCCACCGCAATTGTCAGTCGCTTCCGTTGTTCAGTAGACAACCCATTAACTCCAGGCAATCCAACCAATGAGTTCCGCAAGGTGTTTAGTTCGACGAGTTCCATCACCTCGTTGACAAACATCTACAACATCATTTATAGTATTAACATTTTGAATGTGTTCTCTCCAACCATCTTGAAATGAAGATTATGAAGAAAGTTGCAGAAACAAAATAGAGCATACAGTTAAGATTTTTGTGCTATACCTTTCTGGCATTAGAATCTACTTCACCTGGCAATCGAAGCCATGCAGAGTAGACAAGAGATTCATAGACAGTCACATGAGGCGAGTGGATGTCATTCTGTTCACAATATCCTGATATTCGAGCGAAAGTTTCTTGATTCTTTGGGTAGCCAGAGATCCTAATATCTCCATCGATATATCCACCGGTCTTTCTCCCAGCAAGCACATCCATTAGAGTTGTCTTACCAGCACCACTGACTCCCATCAATGCAGTGAGAACCCCTGGCCTGAAAGCCCCACTGACGCCTTTAAGGAGCAACAAGCGATCCTCTTGAACTCCCTGTGATCTCATTTCCTACAAGTATGACAATTAACTGTTAGCTATTTTGTTCTTTAACTGCATATAAATCTATGCACAAAACTTAGGCTTACCGCTGGCATGTCCACTGAATACTTTACATCGTCAAAAGTTAATGACAGAGGTTCAAATGGAAGAACCATTCCACGCTTCCTGTTAGGATCATCTGCTGTGTTGATTTCTGTCCCTCCTCTCTGACTCCGATCTTCTCCAGCTGTAATCAAATGGATGTAACCTTAAGTTACCTGTTATTAATTTAGGCTTCTTGGTACTACTTTTTAACTGTTTCTTGAAGCAACATTTTAATACAAAAATTTTAATTTTTATACTAAAAAGCTGTTTTAAAAAACAATAAAAAAGCAGTCTCAAACGAAGCATTAGCTTGTAACAGTGTGATGATGTTCAGCTAACCTCGAGATCCACGAGAACTTCTTCCTCTAGATGAGAGCTCGACAACCGCTCCAGTTCTGTTAGACTCTTTCTCATTCAGAGTGTCCTCAGATATGACTGCCTGACCTTTCCCTATTGCTGAAAGGTGGGAAATAGATTCAGAGATAGTTCTTCAGAGGAATTTTTTTTAATAACTTTAGTAATGTGTGCTATTTGAGTGTAGAATCGAGAATGCTTACGATCCAGAAAGGTAAGAGCAGCAGTGTATACAACATTGAAGACCAAAACATAGCCAATCAAAGCTCCCACACCTATCCAGACCCATTTTGATTCAGCAAATAAGCCTCTGCCTTCAATAATTTGGACTCCTAATGTTTTGTTGCTAGTCGAATCAGCAGGAATCTATTTAATAAAAACCAAATCAGGCTTAGTTGGTGTCAAGGCAGGCTGAATTTTATGTCATATGTAGTGAATAAATCCATTAATGCACTTACAAATTTCCATTTGTGCCCAAGAAATTCATTTACTGATAGGGCGTTCTGAGCATACATAAGAGGTGATAACCAGTAACCCCAGATCCAGAAATCCTTGATGCTTTCTGCAAAAGAGAGGAATTTTCTAGGTCAGAAGCTAATTAAAAGCTGATTAACTAAAGTAAGATTGTAAATTCAAGGCTTTGCAGCCCATGTGTTGGACATATCCTAATGAAACTAGGGGGCTGTTTGGTATGCGGATTTAGGCCGGATTTGAGGCGAAATCCAGCCAAACGGCCTAAAATGCAAAACCAAATCTCATGGAAAATGAAAGCAACCGTAGACGGAAAATTCAGCCTTTTCGTCGTAAATCCCGGATTCTCAAAATCCTCTCGTTCGGCGGATTTCTGAAATCCTCTGGCTCTATTGGCGCGGGAAGGAAGAAACTCCACCCAAATCTTTCAACCTCCTTAAATCCTGAATGGAATAGCCAAACAACTACATAGGATTTATCATGAAGGTTAACAAACAGTTTTCAGGATTTAACCCCCTCAGGATTCCATAAATCCGGATTTGGAGGATTTATGAAATCCTAGATTCTACCGAACAGCCCCTAGAAGTTTGGTTTTTTATCTACAAGCTTATGTTTGACTGAGTACAATCATACTTCTAGATATGATAAATCCACCAAGGACTATCACCACCAGCTGGGCAAAGGAGCCAAAAGAGTTTGCAACTGTCATTTCTCTGCCAAGTGCCGCGACAACTCGGAAAAGCCCGGAGGCCATTTGACTAACCAAAGAGAATAGCAAAAACTGCCTAAAGAACCTGCAGCAAGAGTTATGATTTCTAGTTAATGATGATGCAAAAACTTAATAAATGATGTGTAATTGCAGCTACTCATAAACTAGACTGGCTCACCTTTGCACATTTGGATCAAAACCAATCACATAATAACTCAAGCCAGTATAGACGGCACATTCCAGAAAAGAAATTGGAATCTTAAGAATCCATGTAGGCAAAGCATAAGCCCATGCTGGAAAGAATAAGAGATCTCTTTGTTTGTAAAAAACAGGAAGCTTTGCAATGCTCATGGCTAGTTCCGCAAATCCATTGAACAGATGAGTCATAATCCCAATAAAAATAGCACCCATATAGATTGTTCCATCATCAATATCACGATGGTGCATCTTGGTCCGCAGGAACACTGTCATCGCTATTGAAGCTACCATGATAAGCTGGTTTCAGAAAACAAAATTTAGCAAATTATTTGTATGAAGAAAGCATCTGGAAATGTTGTATGAATCCACAAGATGGTTGATAAAATACTAACCTGGAACAGTTTGAAGACGTAAACAAATGAGTTCCTCTTCATTAACAAATACTCTCTCTCCAAGCAAGCCTTCAGCAATTCCTTATTGCCAACTCCATATCTTGTTGTAGTCAGAGCAGCAGGGTGGTTCTTGCTCTTGTCATATGGGGTATGAAGTTCCTGCTCCAGTCTTCTTCCGATATGGAAGGAAAGAAATGCGTTGGAGAATTCATTAACAGAGACAAATCTGTATGGTTCATCCGGTCGCGACCAGTATTGTCTTTGGTCTTTCTTTGATGTAACCTATGAAGTCATGAAGTATTTCACTAGTTAATGCTAGAATTCTATTGCAAATGATGGATAGCTCATGGTAATTATATGCACTAATAATGTTTTTCTAGCTATTTGAAATGGTTACCTCTTGCAAGAAATCTGCAACACCTTTTCTTTCAGGACATCTGAAGCCCATAGATTCGAAGAACTCGACCACATTTTCTCGAGGGCCCTGATAGACTATTTGGCCTTCTGAGATTAGAAGAATGTCATCAAAGAGGTCATAAGTCTCAGGTGCTGGTTGAAGCAATGCTATCAGGGCAGTCCCACCAAGGATGTGAATGGACTGCCTCAGTGAATTCACTATTGAGAAGGTAGTTGAGCTATCCAAACCAGTGGATATCTCATCCATAAATAGTGCTCTCGCTGGTCCTACAAGCATCTCACCTGTTACAGAAAAAAAAAAAAAAACTTTATAAGGTTAATAAATATCACTTGGCTTGTTACTCTTGAAAAACTATTCCTTGGTTCCAATTGCTTTATTTCTTCACCTGTAGTTACCCTTTTCTTCTGCCCTCCTGATATTCCCCGTATCATTTGATCCCCTACCATAGTATCAGCACAGATATCCAATCCTAATATCTGCATAATTAAAGATTTGTGGACTTCAACATCCATTTTACAGGGATGACAAATATTTAGGGTTATCATTCTACCATTGGACAATTATTATTTTCCTTAATCACATAAGGTTAATTCTTTCAAGTAAAATGTGTAAGTGAAGAAAGAAAGTAAAAATTTGCAAGGAAAACTAGCTAAGAATTGTTATTGGATGAGCCGCTATGTTACTCCTGAATTTCTAACTACTTAACAAAGTGATGTGACAAGGCTGATCAAAGTCATGACTATGGTTGTATCGTTTAAATAAAAAAATCCCATTTCTTGTCTGCCAATACTCTACTTTGATGATTAGAGAAATCTTAAAGTTGATTGCTATGAAATAACTAGTTTTAGATTTCGTTTGAGACGGCTTTTTTGCTGCTTTAAGAAGCGGGAAGAAAACCTTCCCAAATGAAGCCTTAGGCTTTCTATAACTCCACTAATTACTTGTTATGAATATTTGTAGTTTGTGTAACTTTGGTGTAGTCCATACCTTCAAGATGTAGTTCGTGATAACAATTTCCTGCCCTTCCAAAGTCGTAGCCTGCAAGAGCACAACAAATTAGAAAAATCTCATTCTTTATTGCTTGAAATTTAAACCCTAAATTTAATTAAACACTTTAATTCTCTGTTGAATTTTACCTTCATATACATATCAATATCAGGATCTGGCTTAATGTTTGCAGCCTTTTCCCTTCTTGACAGCTCTGATAACATTTCTGGAATCCATTGCAGAAAGATTAGGTGATGGAACAAAGAGAAAAACACTACCAGTTGCATATTTTTGATAGTAAATTTGCAAGAACATACCATATCGGGTTCCAACACCCTGACATTTTGCAGAGAAAGCCAATGTTTCTCTGACCGTCATCTCTCCAATGTGCAGGTCATTTTGACTAATATAAGCTGAGGTTCTTTGGGGCACAAATTCATCCAAACCGTGGCCATTATAAGCCACACTACCAGAAATCTGTATTTTCCATTGCATAATCAATTCAAAAAGGGACGCTAACAGATCATGAGGGGCACTATGCTTTTAATTTTTTAAGTAGAAAGAAAGATTTCTAACCTTTAGTTCATTACTTAGCTTCCCCGCTAGAGCCAGAAGCAGAGTTGTTTTCCCTGAAGATGGGGGGCCTAAAAGCAAGGTCATTCTGAAAAAAAAGGATTAACTTAGTTAGGGCAGTAGGCTGAAAGCTTAAATCACATAATTTTTAGGTTTTTGGTTTACCTGTTTGGTTTAATGATTCCACTGATACCATGAAGGATTGCGAGAGGCACCTTTCTACTTGGCAGTATATGTAATGCGTTCAGTAGCGCCTGGAGAGATGATAAATCAATAAGCTCTTTTTCTCATCAATTGATTCATGAGAGAATCTGTTAGCAAAAGCTACCTCAATCTTATTGGTGAAGAAATTCATTATATTAGGAACTCCTCTGTTCCCTACAAAAGCATCTGCATGGATTTCCAAGTTCTCAAACCTCACCTCAATGGTTGGATTCTCAATTCCAACTCTGTGGAGAACAAAAAACAAACAAACAAACAAAACCAAATCATATCAACGAAGAACTTCAACCTTCCTGAAACGATGTGAAAGCTAAGGATGAAGACCATACCTATCCAATCTATTCTTGAGTTTTTTGAGAAACTTCTCGTTATCTTCATCTGCAATTCTGACAAGTCTCTCCATCAGCATATTCCTTTCAGTCAAACCAAGCTCCGCAATGTTCACTTCTCTACCCCCCTGTGAACCAGAGAGAATTCCCTTGCGGATTCGGTCATAAGTGGGAAGCTTTTCGAGTGCTGCCCACTTGAGAGCCTCTTCATCATCCTCATCCCTCGAAGACCTAGAGAAGACATCCCTGTTACTGGCGCTCCGCCATGCCGAGCCAGTTCGCCGAAGGCTCGCAGCCATAATACCTCCAACGACTTCCATTCGATCAAGGCAATCAACAAAACCAGAGCTTTTTCTTTCCCTCTGCTCTGAAACCTTCAAGCTGCTTGCTTTTTTGGTTACTTGACAATTGGAAGAATTCACAGCCCCTGGTAGCTGGAGAAGCTTGAAGATGAGGAGGAAGAAAGTACAAATGAATTAGTTCCTCTTCTGCATGTTCCGTTTAGTCTTCTTTATATGTATAATTTAGCGGTTCCGGGTAATCTAAGCAGCCTGGGAAATTTCAGTTATCTAGAAGGCCTGACTGGATATTGGCGGTCAACATTAAAGATATTTTTTTTCAAAATAGAAATTTTTTACATAAGGGAAACGCTTCAGATTCATCTAGAAGGCGTGCTCAGGGAGATTACCTGTATTTTTTATACAACTTCGCACAATTATTTTCCTTGTAGAAAGTCTTTGGTGGCTTTGAATATTATCTGAAAAGTCTTAACCACAGGGGCGCGGGCCCAGTCCTTAGCATAGCCTCAACCGCCGTAAGGACTTGACGTTTGACCGCAAGCAGCCTTTTGACTGGTAGATTTTGCATTTGAACGTGCGGTTCAACTATAAGCTAGCCACCAGCGGCTTGCGTTGGGAAATATGTGCATTTATGACATCTTTAATTTTGAGTTGTGATGATTGAATGACTAAAACCTAAATGATTATGCTAAATTTGGTGTAGATATAAGCTCAATAATGATATAACCAATTCTCATGTAAGGTTAGAGTAGTCATATGACTCATATCATATTTGTAGATATTTGGATTGCTTCAATATGATTTGGATACTCACAATTTAGTCAATAATGCATACTTAAAGGACTCATACATCTTATCAAGGATTGTGGGCTCCGAAAATTTGGCCCCGGCCTCTGCCTGTTATGCTTTTCTTTAGGGGGAGTTTTAACGAAATTAAGTTATGAGGTAAATTTTGGAAGACAGATGTGGTTTGTAAATAAGACACTGCCTAGAGATTTCACCCTTTCCCTCAACCTCACCCTTGTTATCGAAGTGTGTTCTCGTCAATTGATCTCCCGCCACCGAACGCAACCTACGCCTCGCCCCGACTCCCTCACTCCATCCACTGAATGCCCATGAAGGTGATCTCCTCCATGCAACTCCTTATTTTTTTGCTTTAGTTATGGATGTTCTCAGTAGATATTTGCAAGAGGATGTACCTTGGAGATCAACCTTTAAATCTAAAGGTTGATTTTGAGAAAGCTTTAAGCCCATATCAGTTTGATTTAGTCATGGATGTTCTCAGTAGACATTTGCAAGAGGTTATACCCTGCTTTTTTTGTTTTGTTTTGTGGTTATGATATTATTCTTATTGATAATACTATAAAGGGAATTGAAGGTAAACTTGAATTATGTAGGTCAATCTTAGAGTCTAAAGGTTTTTGCTTGAGTTGATATAAACCATTAATATATGAAGCGTTTTAGTAATACAATTAGTGAGGGGATTGTGACTTTGGGCGATCAAGTCATTAAATAGAGTATACATTTTAGATATATTTGATCTCTTGTTTAGAGTGAAGGTGAAATAGATGGGAATATTATTAATAGAAATCAAGTTGAATGGTTGAAGTGGAGGATTGCATCAGACTTATGTGTGATAGAAAAGTTCCCTTCAAACTTAAGAAAAAATTCTATAAGATGGTGGTGAGACCTGTAATGCTTTATGGTGTCGAATGTTGTTCATTAAAAGAGAAGCATAATACTAAGTTAAGTTTTGTAGAGATAAATCACCTTAGATGGTTTGGTCACTTAAAATGTATAGGTATTAGATTTAACTTATATTAAGAAAGATAGAAGTAAACCTAAAAAGACTTGGCTAAAAAATATTATAAAATATATTTCTTTATTAGATTTAAACGAGATTTTAGGTTTTATCTCTTCTACTAACTCATTTCACAACTATGTAGGAAACGTGTTATTTAACATTCAAATGACTATCCAAGAAGAGAGATATTGAATGCATAACAGATTGTTACCAGATCAAAGAGGATTAAAAGATAAATTTATGGAGGGATTTGAGACTTTTATTCAAGTCAAATCTCATTTAACTTTTTTTAAGTCCCATGGCATGTTTAGATGTCCATGCTCGAAGCACAAAAATCAAGGATTCCTTAAGTCTGATGATGTAAATGTTGATTTATATCGTAGGGGATTTGTTCCAGGCTACTGGATTTGGATCTCACATGATAAGTATGAGCCACACAGAGATACTCATGTTGGTCCATCCACATCTTTTAAAATAGTAGATGAAGATCAAATGAGTAAACCGTATGAAGAACTTATTTTTGATGCAACAAGTCCCTAATTTAAGAGCCAATATGGAAGAGCCACTAAACGTTGAAACAAAAAAATTCTGTGAATTACTGTATGCTTTCAAAAACTAATTTAGAATGGTTACAAAACTCATTTAGAATTATCGGTTACTGTTAGGATGTTAAGTATCAAAATTAAATATAATATTCCTCATGACTGTTTCAATAACTTCATTGGTCTTCTCAAGGAAATAAATCCAGCGGATAATTTATTCCCTATAAATTTATATTGAAACAAAAAAAAAAATTAGCATCCAAGTTGGATCTCACTGCTATGAAAATTGATTACCGTGTAAATGGATATATTTTATACTACAAAGATGATGCAATAGAAGTTTATTATCGCACCTACAATACGACTCAATTTAAACCAAACTCGGAAAAATAACGTCGTTAAAATAAAGATGTTATATATTCCTATTTATTTTATTTACTAATTATTCATAGACTTCAGTGGCTCTACACATCAATGAGTTTAACATGACATATGAGATGGCATAAGGAGAAATTAGTAATTAATGATGTTCTTTCTCATCTATCAGATGCTGAAGCATGGAAACATTTTGATCGAACGTAAGCTTCATTTGCTGTTAAGCCGTATTATATAAGATTGTGATTGTATACTGAAGGTTTTACTCCATATAATCAGAAAACTTCATCATATTCTTATTAGTCAGTTATACTAACACCATACAACATTCTATCAGAGATGTGGATGACTACCACATACATGTTCCTAACACTTATAATACCTGAACTACATAATTGAAAAGTAAAATTTTTTTTGTTATATTTAATTAATAAATCTCAAGTTCTTATGGGAAGAAGGTGTCTTTACATATGACATCTCAACCAAATAAAATTTGCTCCTTAGAGCTGTATTGCTTTGGATCATTGACAATTTTCCAACTTATTGTATGTTATCTGGCTGGAGCACAACAGAAAAATTAGCTTGCTCTTTTTATAGAGAATACTAAATCTTTCACATTAAAACTTGGAGAAATAAAATAGTTAGTTTGATTGTCATTATATGTTTCTACCTGCTGATCATCCATTTAGAATAAATAAGAATGCATTTGTTAAAAACATAGTTGATATGTCACCTCTTTCACCCAGATTAAATGGTGATGATGTACTACAGAGACTTTTTGAAATTTCATCAATTATTAATTTTCAATATTATCATAATATAAATTTTTAGGATATGGTATTCAATGTAATTATAATAAAAAAATATTTTATAGGCATTATCATATCGGAGAATAAATTTAATAAGACATAATTTGGATATTCACTACGGGAAAACACGCAAATACCGTCGGATTTTCCGGCGGAAAATTTTGGACGGTAATAAGCGGCGCGGTTTCCGGCGGCTTTGTTCAACGTAAAGTTTGCGTCAACCTTTCCGGCGCAAAATACGCCGTAAAGTTACCGACGCATTTTCGGCCGGAACGTTCGACGTTATTGGGATGTCTGAACCATTTCCGTCGCACGTTACGGCGGAACTATTACGGCGTATGTTACCGGCGAAAATTGCGCCGGCGTATTTAAACTCAACAAAATATATCCGACGGATTAGACGTCGGAAATTATACCGACGTCACTAATGCCATTACCGGCAGAACGTCCACCGGTAAAAGCCCTATTTCGCGAACCCGAACCCCTCTGGCCGTCATTTGTTTCCTTCCATTCTCTCACTTCGACTGCTTCGCCCGTCGCCCTCCGTCGCCATTCGTCGCTCGCCGTGGTTAGACATCGCCGACGGTCACCGGACTTCGCCGTCGACGGTCACCGGACTTCGCCGAGCCTCCTTCCTAATCGCACGCATCCTCTCTCCTGCCTAGTCGCGCGCCGCCGAGGAGAACCGAAGGTTTGGTTTTTGTTTTCAATTTTTTTGCTATTTCGGTTGGATTACATATAGTATTAGCCTTAAGTCCATATATTTTTGCTATAGTCATGGTTGTTATTACTAGACTTTTGTTAGAGGATGTAGTTTGGTGCATGCTTTTTGTTGATGATATTATTCTTGTTGATAAGATTAGAGAGGGATTTGAAGGTTTTTGTTTTCAATTTTTTTGGCTATTTCGGTTGGATTACATATAGGATTAGCCTTAAGTTCATATCTTTTTGCTATAGTCATGATTGTTATCACTAGACATTTGCTAGAGGATAGTTTGGTGCATGCTTTTTGTTGATGATATTGTTCTTGTTGATAAGACTAGAGAGGGATTTGAAGGTAAACTTGAATTATGGAAATCAACATTAGTCCATATCTTTTTGCTTTAGTCATGATTGTTAGCACTAGACATTTGCTAGAGGATGTACCTTGGTGCATGCTTGTTGTTGATGATATTGTTCTTGTTGATAAGACTAGAGAGAGAGTTGAAGGTAAACTTGGATTATGGAGATCAACATTAGTCTATTTTTTTTTATGTTTTAGTCATGGTTGTTAGCACTAGATATTTGCTAGAGGATGTACCTTGGTGCATGCTTTTTGTTAATGATATTGTTCTTGTTGATAAGACTAGAGGGAGTTGAAGGTAAAGTTGGATTATGGAGATCAACATTACTCCATATCTTTTTGCTTTAGTGGTTAGTAGACCTAGTGAGGGTATTGTGACTTTGAGCGAACAATTCATTAATAAATGTAACATAATTTTATGTTATGGATATTAGAAATATATAAATCCATTAAATTTTTACTCTTATTTATAGGTTATGGATATTAGAAATCAACGAAGTTGGATGTATAACCGATTATCTCAAAGTCGGAAGACATTAACAGATGAATTCATCAATGGGGTGAACTTTTTCATTCAGCAAGCGAAACAGCTGCCGATCTTTATATCTGAAGGAAAGTTTCGATGTCCATGTTCTAAACACAAAAATCTAGTGATCGAATGTATGCGCCGAAAACTACGATACAACGAATGTATCGAGCGTTAGTACCGGCGAATATTCCGCCGTTAATTACCGGCGCAACAATTGCGTCGCAAATAATCGTAGAATTTTGCTGACGCAATTCCGGCGCTTAATCCGCCGGTAATTAACGTCGTATACTGCGACGGTAAATACCGGCGCAATAGGCGCCGGAAGTTTCACGTTTTTCACGTCGGCAAACAAACTGTTTAATGCGCCGGTAATGCGTCGGAAACAACGCCGGAACTGGTTCCGGCGCAAAATATGCGTCGGAAAAAATTTATTGACGCACTCAAAACCGGCGGAGATAATTGCGCCGGAAAAGACCGGTACCGTCGGAATTTACATTTGTTCCGGCGGATTCCGTCCGCCGGTAATAACAGGTTTTCCTGTAGTGATTATGCACAGTGAGAAGAACTTTCTCAATAATATTATGCAAGAGCAAGAATAATGTGAAAGCTAAAATGGACATTAAAAATATTATTGACAAAGAAATTTAGAGTTAGTAATAACCAACGATACCAAAATAACGAAGCCTAAAGTACCTTACTCTTTCAGTTTATAAAAAATATTAATATATCAATGATTTTAAGATTTAAAAATGTCTGATTGCTATGGATCAAACTTAAGTCGATGTGTAGACCTTAAATATGTGAGATTATTTAAACTAAAAAGTCATGATTGTCACATAATTATAGATATTATCCTTTCAATTATATCATGTCGATTATCATATTACATATCAAATTTATTGACAGAGCTTAACATTTTCTTCAAAGACATATATTCATCTAAATTAAGCAAAGATGCTTTATTGAGGAACGATGAGAACATATAAATCATCATATACAAGTTTGAAAAAAAATTTCTCCAGAGATATTTCTTTGATTATATGGAACATCTTCTAGTTCACTACCTTGTGAAGCTAGAGTTAATGGACCTGTACAGTATCATCTGTTATCAGGTTGGTGTTGGGGATCCTGCAACAATAGAAGATATGCGTGTATACATCGAGTCTAAGGGTGATATGTAAGTTTAGTTTATTTGTAAAGTTATTGTAATTTGATTTATTATATGTTATTGACAAAAAAATTAATCTGTAACTTCAATCCCTCAAGGCAGCTTACTCATAAGATTTAGGACATTATATGGAGCGAAATATGATGCTCCTTACATATCATAGAAAAATATCTCAAAGGAAGTTAGGGATATATAGTTCAAAAATTTCAAGGTATATTTATTTGGCATTACTTAAAATATTTTATTTCATTTGTATTAATATTTTTTATTATGCATATATTTTACAGAAAGATTTTTGGTGGTTGCCTGAGCATGCCACAAGGATCAGAACAAATTTTGAGAGCAGATGATCAACTCGTCTTACGGAATATATTCACAGACATTAGAAAGTGTAGGCAACATCTATTATGGATTGGTGAGAGTAAGAGCTAATTTGAGCAGAGCTTGGGTGAGCCATGAGCTCACCAAATTGAGAGAGCATAATAAGAAAAATAGAGCATTTGACTGTGAGGGTTTGGGAAGCTCTCTTCATATTGGTGGATCAGTGTCTCATACTGAATATAGACGATGTCTGATAAAAGCTTTCAATTTAGTGATAATATATAATTTTAATTATATTTTTTATTTGCAAAAAAGTTTCTTAGGCGAGAGCCGACACCACTAGAGCTCCATACTAGGACTCACCAACATCAAGCTGATAATCTGTGGGTTGATGAGAAGGTGAGAAAAACTCACGTGAGCAGGCGAAGCTGCGATCATATTGAGCTGAAAATTAGAAGAAGAAAGAGCAATAGCCTATACCTGAATCTCAGGGAAGCGAGCATACATAGGATGATTAGAATTGTTATTTGTTTGAAGAACTTTTTGGTGTATTTGGAACATCTGATTGTGGATTTCATATATTATATTGACTGAGGAACATATGCATTCTTATTTGTATAAAGAACTATTTCTACTTATTGTGGATTATGTAAATATATTTATTGATTGTGTATTATTTTTTGATATGAATTGTTCTGTTTATTTTGGACTCTATTTTTATGGGTTGCTTATTGCAGGTTGCTGCCCTTAAATTTTCTGTTTTATATATGTTATGAACTCTATGCATGTGTTGTGAAAATTGGTGTAAATAAAGAAGAGCTGTTATTTTTTTTTTTTTTGCAAATGTTATAGGTTTCCAGCGGCCAACATGTGATTTAATTGCTGAAAACTTTCATACCGGACTGCTCGTTTTAGCAGCCAATTTTTTATTTTACCAAAGGTAATAACCGGTGACTTGGCCGCCAGATTTACTTGCAGTTCCTATGGCTGGTAAGCCGCCAGTAATGAACCAACGGTCGCTAGCACTTTCACGCTAGAATTTACCGGCGGTTTACCCCCGGATTTGTGTTCGACAATTTCCGGATGTTTTAGCCGCTAGAAAAATTTGCTGCCAAAAAATGGTCGTCGATTCTTTTTTCATATATATGCAGTTTATTCCGCAGTTTATAAACCGCCTGAAATTTCATAAACCGCTAGAAAACATATCTAAACCGCCAGAAATTATCGCGAGTAATTGGCGATTTTCTGTAGCATTTTTATAAGTTTTTGATCATATTTGCATTGAGATTCATGCTCGATCAAGGTAATTGGTGATACTTGCACCCCTATTTTTGAACTTTTATGCTCCAAAATTTTGAAAATGTGTTAAGGAATTTTAAAAAATTGTTGAAGTAAAATTTCATTATCAAACAAATTACTAAGTGTGATTGCTCCATGAACGCCAGCATGGACCTTTCCTTAGGATCGTGAACCAAGTAAAATGTCTTGGATCATAACTTTAGCATGCACTGAAGTTGTATATATATATATATATATGCATATATATATATATATATATATATATATATATATATATATATAGTTAACCTTCCCACATTTTTTAAATTTAATAATATATATTATATATTAGTATTATTATTATAAAAAAATTATTTGTCTTTTCAAATTATGAAAAAAATATTGAAATTTTTTAAAAAAGCAATAAAAATTTATGGAAAGTCTTTTCCTCTACTTTCCTTCACAAGGCTATAAATACCCACTTAGGGGTGGGGAAAAGCACAATATCTTGTGATAGTCAAAACCTCATTTAGTTTGGTAGCTCGGAGATTGTCAATGATGATCAAAATTTTGTTCTCTTATGCTGGTCCAAATTTTTCATTGGATTGATAGTTTGGAGAACGTTGATGGCAATCAAAGCCTGATTTTCTTGCAAAAGTTAGAAACGAGCTAACGATGGCCTCTTCTGGAGAGAGATTTGGCAGTAACAATGTTTGGGAGGAAATTCAACAATAACCAATGGATAGTCATAAGTCTAGTAATGGTTGACGATTGGGTGGAAGTTCGGTGGCGATCGGACAAAAGTTCGACGGTGGTTGGGAGGAAGTCCGACGACAGACAATGTCCAGGCGTTGGTCCGACGATGGTTAGATAGACTTTCGGTGATAGTTGATGGTCGAGCTGTGAGTTGATTATGAAGATCGAGTTGTATTCTATTGGAGATAATATGCATATATGCTGATGGGGGTAGACAATTGATAATTTGATGGAGGGAATCAAACATTGTGTCGACCTCGATAGTGCCATGCATGTTAAATGACCAAATATACCACATGAATAATATTTATTGTTAGAAATGGAATGCATGTGCATAATAGTTATAAACTTCTTCTTTTGGGAAAAGACGTAGCATAAAATGCCACCTTAGGTTGTGTAGGCAAGTGTTGTATTATGGGCGGAGAGATATTTCATCCTCTCTAAAGTCTTCATTTACAGTTATGAATGAACCTATCCTGACATGCAAATCATATTTAGATTTATCCATATTAACATAATCTACTTGCAACAAATCATGCCCTTTTACAAATTTTATGCATAAGGATTTTTTTTTCTTCTAATCCTTCCTTATTTCTTCCAAGTTATGCAATAAAATGCTATGCGTTTCTCTAATGATGAAAATCACTTTTTGGAATTAAGTATTTTTTTATAATAAATTAAAGTATCATGTAATTCTTCAAATATAGAAAGAAATTCATCACATGATAAATTATATATTTGCTTGTGTGCATGTTGCATACAAAATAACCCTCAAATGGCTAGCTAATTAAAATCGCTCAACAACTAGTTGACTGATTGCTAATATTTAGGTTTGCTTAATGTTAGGAGCCTTACGAAAAGTTATTTTGTGCGGATGCTTAACATCGTCCGGAGACCAATCAGAATGCGTCACATCACATCTTCTTTGTGTACCACGGCTCGGTACTGCTCTGTATCGCTGACGTGGTTGCACCTGATTCACCTCCAGACATAGATCTGCATCCGACCTCCACACAGAATAATTCCGTAGCATATACACGCCAAAATTGCTTTAGTGTCCGCATATGATTTTGGTATGTCATGAATAATTTAATTAGTGGAGTGGGAGGGTATCATTACAATGAAATTTTTATTTGAATGACAAATGTAAGCAAAGTTATAATATAGTTTTGGAGATGATTGTGGTGAAAGAGAGATTACGATGTTGATTTAGAAGGTCGAGATGATTGATTAGTATTTCACCCAACATTTGGTTTCTTCAAGCCAAGGAAAACCTACAACTTCTTGATGACTAATACTCGTCGGATTTTCCCTAGCACTGATTTCCCTCGGGGTTTGAAGTATCCTTCAACACTTACATGACAATTGCTAGGAGTTTTCTTAGCTATAGATTTGAAAACACTAATAATTGTTTGATGGCACACAATCACTTGTTTAATTTACTTTGGCTTCGAGTTTCCGTAACCTAAAAAAATCACCCTACTTAATTACCTTAAAAATTTTAAGGAGGATTTACATACATACCAGTTTATTTCATGCTATTTACATATCTAACTCCTAAAGTTTTAATATTACATTTCTACCACTCATAAAATTTTAATATTAAATATAACACTCTTATATTTCATTATTATCACACATACTACCTTATAAACTTTAATATTTCATTCTATGCACATATATTTATTCTTGATACATCACGCAAAAATTATCTTGATCGAGCACGAATCTTGAGGCAAAAGCTAGTTGGAAACTTCAAAAATTAAATTTGAAAGCTCCCGAACTCCGATTTCAGTGAGCTCATAGTCAAATTGAGCGTCTTGGAAATACGAGCCCAATGACACCAAGATCAACCCAATCCGAGCCCAAATGAGTCCGAATCAAGGGCTCAAAGCGCTGTTGGAAGGTTCAAACCGCAATTTGAGTTACCAAATGGTCTCCGATTTTGACGAGCTTATACTCGAATCGAACGGCTCGACAATAAAAATCCAACGAGCCCAAGATTGCCGAATTCCAACATCATTAAGGCATTAAAATGCTTAACGAACGATGCATGATCAAATGATTCGATATCGGCCGTCCATCCAAAACACTCCCAATTCGCCCCTGATCTCACGCCTATTTACGGGCTATGCCACTCCAGAAAAACTATAAATAGAGCCCTCATTCTACACCAAAGGGAGGGAAGGGAAGAGAGAAAAGAAGAAGAGAAGGAGGAGAAGGAAGAAGCTCCTCCTCGACCACCTCCGGATCTCTTCCCGCCGCCCGAACACGCCGGAACTCTGCCGGATTTTCGGGAGAACGCCAGAATTCTGCCTAACTTCCATGGGATGTGGAAATTCTTCCCAATTTACAGCAGAGTTCCCTCCTGACGCCGAAACTCCGCCCAAGTGAAGCCGGATTTCTTCTCTACCACCAACAGAGGTCGGACTTCTACTCGACGTCGGACATTCACTTTTCGCCAAGTTTCTACCCGATGCCGAACTTCTACCGGTTATCGGACTTCGCTGGACGTCTACGCGAAGATGGATTTATTTCCATTGTTGGACTTCTACCTGACGCTATCCTTCTAATATTCGTCGTCAGACAACAGTCCTTCTAACCTCCGTCGCCAGCCGACTACGGTCCTCCTGACTTACGTCGCCCGCCGACTACAGTCTTTCCGACATCCGTCGCCCGTCGATTACGGTCCTTCTGACTTAGGTCGCCCGCCGACTATAGTCTTTCCGACCTCCGTCGCCCGCCGACTATGGTCCTCCTGACTTACGTCGCCTGCCGACTACAGTCCTTCCAACCTCCGTTGCTAGCTGACTACGGTCCTCCTGACTTTTGTTGCCCGCCGACTATAGTCCTTCCAACAAAGCAAATATGTCAATAGTAGCTCTTTGTGTTTACATCATGTAATGTACTATATAAGATGTACATCAAGCTAAGGCCTTCTCCCAAGGAAGGACCTCATTTGTAATCGACTGCAAATACTAGTGGATTCGTTCAAACTGGGCTAGGCCCAGTGGTTTTTCCCCCTTTTTTCAGGGGTTTTCCACGTAAAAAACTTGGTGTCTCATAAATGATAGACCCTCTCTCTTATTTGATTGCGTGCCGGATTTTCGTACAACGCTAAGACGATAAACTTTATATTTCTCTACCGCCGCGAATACTCCTGGACGCAACAATTCTAACTGTGGTAGGCATGTAATATTGAAATTTTAGATGTTAGATATGTAAAAAGCATGAAATAAAATAGTATATATGTAAATCCCCCACAATTTAAATAGAGACATATTTCATGCTTTTGAGAAGGTAAGTATGATCCTTATTCATATCATAATAAATTTAAATATTCCCTATAGTTATTAAAACAAAAAAAAAAAAAAAAACAAAACTAACTCATTAACTTGTGATGCAATTAGCTGACAAATAAGTCATGCATATTTTGACTGCATTAATTATCAACCCTAAAGAGTACAAGAAAAGCTTCTAGAAACAAATCGTTATGCAGCAAACAATAAATAACAAAAATTTATTGTGCCGTTCTGCTTATGTTATCTGATCTTTGGTGCTTAACTAAACAAATAATTTTGCGTGAGACTAAGAAATAATTTATTCTCCTTTCCAGAGGTAGTATGAATCGTTGAACGATTTATTTATCCACGAGATGAGGAATTAGTCTTGCTGTATGCTTCGGAATCCAATTGGATAAAAATTTACTTAAAGATCTTCGGCAAGGTGGAAATTCCGTATTCGGTGTGTACGTGTTCCTGCGGTTTCATTTACGATAGAGGTTCCAAAAAAGTTCATTATAGGAATGTTTCCAATAAAAACGGTTTGCTCTTGCGCATATTTCTACCAGTTTGAGCAATCTCTCGACTGAAAGGAGAGGCGCTAAATGGCTTGACCGATCCTTGACCCTAACCCTCGGACTGAAAGCTCGGAAATAAACATAACCGGGCTCCAAAAACAAAATCCTTTTTAAATTATTGTCATCCTACTGTACGTGTTTATCTATTTGTAATTTAAATATTAAAATGTTGTATAAATAAATAAGAAATCCGTTATATGTATTGAAATTTCCATTATTAAAATTTCTTAGGGAAAGCAACATTAATCTACAAATTTATTATTAATATCTTAGACTTCATTTAGTGCAATTTTAATATTAATTTTAAAATAATTTTTAGTATTTTTTTTTTTAATAATGAAAAAATAGTGACCAAGAGTTATCCCAAATGAGACTTTAATTGGTCAAATTTTCAAAAGGATTATTGCGGGATAGAATATGCGCGGCGATAGAGTTAAAAAGTTCTCGTCTTAGCATTGTACGTATATTCAGAGCACAAATAGAAGATGAAAGAACAATATAATTTTTACGTGAAAAACCCTTGAAAGGAAAAACCACGGGGCCACGCCCAGTTAAAAGAGTTCCACTAGTGTTTGCTTAAGGTACACGAGTCTGACTCGTCCTTAAAATTTAGGACGATCAGATTATAATAATCCACTCCCGAATTAAAGTTCAGTTACAAACAATAATTTCAGATTTGACGGTACGGTGTTGGGTATTCGGGTTGAATCCAAAAGTCACTTGGAGATCGGACAGAATTTCAACGTCACTTGGGCGGAGTTTTGACATCAGTGGAAAGTCGGGTGGAACTCCGGCGTTACTTGGAGATCGGGCAGAGTTCTGCCGTCACTGGAAAGTCGGGCGGAACTTCGGCGTCGCTTGGAAGTTGGGCAGAATTCAGACGTCACTTTGGCAGAATTTCAGGATCACTCGGAGAAGTCGGACGGAACTTCGGCGACACTTGAACGTCGGCCGAAACTCCGACAGTGGTCGAGGAAGAGTTTCTTCCTCTTCTTCTTCTCTTCTCTTCTCCTTCTTCTCTTCTTCTTCTTGCTTTGATCCCCTCTCAAGAGAAATGAGGGGCTATTTATAGTTTTTTGGGGAAGGCATGACCCGTAAATAGGAGGAGGATCAAGGGCAGAGGTGAAGTGGTTCGGATGTACGGCCGATATTGAATCCCTTGATCGTGGATCGTTTGTCAGACATTTGAAGGTCTTAACGATATTAGAATTCGGTGATCTTAGGCTCGTTGAATTTGCCTCATTGAGATGCTCAATTCGATTATAAGTATGTCACGTTTGGAAACCGTTTGGTAATCCAAATTGTCCAACATCGCTTTGGGTCTTCGATTCAGACTCATTTGAGCTCAGATTGAGTTGAATATGGTGTCATTGGGTTCGTATTTCTGAGACACTTAGTTTGGTTATAAGTTTACTGAAATCAGAGTTCAGATGATCCTGGATTTAATTTTTGAAAGTTTCCAGCTTGACTTTGCCTCGAGATTCGTGCCCGATCAAGATAATTTTTTGATGATATATCAAGGATCTATTTTGAAGATTAATTTGGAAGAAGGAACATGATTAAGTTGAAATTTAAAAAGGATCATAAATGCAAATAGATTTTAGTTTTTCCAATAAAAATCTATGTTTTTTTTTTTTATTTCAAAGAAAACACAATTTTTTTTACATTTTTAGTTTAACTTTAAATTTTGAGAGAGAGACAGCTGGGAGAGAGAGACACAGGAGAGAGATAGACGGGGAGAGAGAGCGAGAGAAATGAGAGAGAGAGAGAGAGATGGGAGGGAGAGGACAAGAAGAGAGAAAGAAATGGAGATTTAAATTTAAATTATATTTTAAATATTTAATCAAAATTATTTAATTTTAATTAAATTTAAATATTTTAATTAGCTTTCAAATTATATTTAAAATATTTAACAAAATTAATTTGAATTAAAAAAAGTATAATATATGATTAATCAGTTAATTTTTAATTTCATTCTAATATACAATTTAAATTATGCTTCTTTCCATTAAAAATATATTTAAAATTCAAAATTTTATTAGAATGAAATTTAAACTGTTAAGTTTACTATATACTAAGTATAATATATTATATATGATTAATCAATTAGTTTTAAATTATATTTATATTAAAATTATTTTTTTAATTAAATAGTTATAACTATTAAATTTAAATATTCTAATTATAATTAATAAATTAATTTTAAATTATATTTATATTTAAGTTAATTAAAAATTATATTTCTTAAAATAAATATAATAATTATAATATTCATCATATTAATTTTTTTAATATTTTAAATTAATTTTATTAAATATTTAAAATATAATTTGAAAGTTAATTAAAATTTGATTAAATATTTAAAATATAATTTTAAAAGATTTAAAATTAAATCCCCATCTTAGAATCTTCCTTGAAGTGTCTTGGGCTCCTCCATCAATGAAAAATTTGACTCCGATTCTATTAAACGCATGTGAAAATCAACGAGGAAATTATGTAAGAAGAGAAACTTTCCCTTCAGAGCAATCCATCTTTTTTTCTCGATGGTCATGGGATTATTATTAACGCAGTAGTTCTCAATGTATGCCGCGAGTCAAAAGAAATGATAAATTGAAATTGAAACAAATCAATTGATATAAATAATTATCGTTCAAATTTAGGCTGCCAAAAAATAACAAAAGCATATCATTAACCTAAGTTACCATTAGCTAACATATAAAGTTAACCTAAGAAGTAGTAAGAAAAGAAGCATAAGGTTTGGGTTGACCCGAACCCGAAGCGGGTCGGGTTCGGGTCCTGAAAATCGACCCGTTTGAAAAAACGGGTCGGGTTCGGGTTGACCCGGGAACCCATGAATAACCCAAAATGACCCGGAATGCAAACAAACCCCTGCCCGAAATGACCCTGTTCGCTTCCGGGCTGCCCCGCCTACCCGGCCGGCGCCCGTTTGCCCGCCTGCCCGGACGACCGGAAGCATCACATCGTGTTGCGTCCCGAGGCGGTCGCTTCCTGCGTCAATTGCCGCCTCGCCAGCATCCGTGGCAGTTCCGCACCGCATCTTGCGTCCGGCGTCCGCGTCTGACAGTTCCACGTCGTCGGCGTCCCATGGCCATGTCGCGTCTACGGCGTCCGCAAGTCGGGTCGGGTTGACCCGAACCCGAAGCAGGTCGGGTTCAGGTCCAGAAATCGACCCGTTTGCAAAACCGGTTTGGGTCGACCTGAACCCGAATAGTGTCAGGTCTGTTTCGGATTCAACCTGAACCCAACCCGTAACTCAAAATTGACACCCCTACTCCTGCTGGCTTTTTTGAATTTTTTTTCTATTCAAGAAATGGATGAGGGATTAGTCTTGTTGTATTTTTTGGAATCCAACTGCATGGAAAAGGTCCTATTTGTATTTTTAATAAAATTCAAATATTAAAGTATTATATAAATAAATAAAATAATTTAGATATTAAATATAGAAATAAATAACTTAGATATTTTGATGGTGCATTGAAAATATTTTAATTTGAAGCTCTGAAAATGTGTTAGATTGATAAATACCCAAATAAATCACTATCATCACCCTATTGGTGTTTATCCATTTGAAATTTAAATAATAAATTGCTACATAAATATTTAAATATTAAATATATAAATAAATAATAATTCAGAGATAAATATATAGACAAATCTCTCCATTTTAGACTCTTCCAACAATGCAAAATTGGACTTCAATTCAATTAAAAACGTGTGATGTTCAACAGCGAACACTGACCTCTTCTTGAAGCCAGAATTTTCTAATTTTATATGGCTAGCAAATACATCGTTACAAAACGCCTAGGAACATCCGGTCGTAGGCAAAAAAAACTCGGTACCGCGGTGTACCGAGTTTTTTGAAAAACTCGGTACACCTCGGTACCGCGTTCTTTTTGCCTACGATCGGATGTTTCTTGCATCCGGTCAACTCGACACCAAATAAAAATTTCAGAGTACCATAAGAATGTCAAAGGCCTTCAAAAAAATTTGTTGAGTTCGTTCTCAATGAAAGTTGGAGAAGAATTACACATAAGTCTATTCAGAGTTCAAACAAAATAAAAACTCTTTTAAAATAAATAGTTATTCAATTAATATTTATTTATAAATTATAATATATCTGCTTAGATAATTATATTATCTAAAAAAATTAATTAGTCAAAGATTAATTAATTGGGTCATATAAAAAATCAGAAGAAGATAGCATTTTTTTTCATAATTTTTTTATATTTCATCAAAAAATTATCTTGATCGGACATGGATCTTGAGGCAAAATCAAGTTGGAATTTTCAAAATTAAATCTAGGACCATTCGAACTCTGATTTCAGCAAACATAAGGTCGAACTGAACGTCTTAGAAATATGAACCCAACAACACCAAATTAGACTCAATCTAGGCCCAAATGGATCCAAATTGAAGACCCAAAGCGCATTTAAAAAGTTCAAACCATAAATTGGATGACCAAACAATTTTAAAACATGAAATTCTTTTAGTTGAATCAAGCGGCTCGACGAGACGAATCCAACGAGCCCAAGATAGCCAAATTCTAATATCATTAAGACATTTAAATGTCTAGTAAAACGATTTACACTAAAGGGAATCTACATCGACCATCCATTCAAATCACTCTCAACTCACTCTTGATCTTTCTCCTATTTATTGATCATGTCACTCTCAGAAAACTATAAATAGACATCTCGTTCATCATGGAAGGGGAGCCAAGAAAGAATGAAAGAGAAGAAAGAGAAGGAAGAAGAGAAACTGGAGTTCTCTTGCCACCAGACTCATCCTCGACTACCTCCGGACTTACATCCGTCCGTCGAATGGACACCCGACTTCCACCCGAACACTGAATGACGCTGGATTTTCACCCAGCCACCAACAAACCCCAGATTTCCCCCCCGGCCAGTAGCAAACACTGGACTTCCACCTAACTGCCAATTGATGTCAAATTTCTTCCCGGCCATGTACTAATGTTGGACTTCCGTCTGACCTCCGTTTGTAACTGGATTTCAACCTGGCAATTGACCATTATCATTCACTTGTAATCTATTCAGACACTAGTGAAATCATTTTAACTGAGCGCGTGGCTCCATAATTTTTTCCTTTTCCAGGATTTTTCATGTAAAAATCTTGTGTTCTATATTTGTGTTGAATATTAGTATAATGCTGAGACATAAAATTTTAACTGTGTCGCCGCGTATATTCTAGCCCGCAACAATTGTATATTACAAAATTTAGAAATGTATAATGAGTAATGATCAAGGCTTCATTTGGGACATCTTTCTTACTACTTTATAAATAAGCTTTTTAGTATAATTATTTTTTTTTTTTGAAAAAAAAAATTATACAAAAAAGTTATTTTAAAATACAGTAAGAAAGTTGTCCCAAATGAATCAACTTTATTATACAAAATTTGTTAGTTCTATAAATTTTTGTACTAAAAATTATTTTAAAAAATAGGAAAAAACTGTCTCAAACTAAACCTAAGAGCTCAAAATTCTAAGTTGACAAATTTTTTCCTTCAATGGATGCCACACTTATATTGGTGAACTAATTATTGAAGTTGAAGTCCCTGAGAAATTAATTTTAACTTATTGGAACCTTTGTTCAAACCATGATTCAAATCTTGGTTTGTATCATCATTTGACCTCTGGATTTGTTGTTTGAAGCAACTGTTTGAACTCAGTGGTTTCATTGACCTCATATTACTCGAATTGTGTTCAAACATCTCTGTTGCTCCTACCATGAACCTCTTTTCTCTTTCACATATTGTCAGTCTCTTTGATATCTTTCCCCAACGAGCTATTGTCAAGAACCATATTCTCCCTAGCTCGCATATTGTTGGCCCTGTTGATGTCTTTACCTTAGCGAGCTCCTTAGAAGCCCCTCTTATGCTACACATGCCATCAATCCCCTAAATGCCTTCATCTAGTGAGCTCTTGCACTCCATTTCTCTTTCACTTGTTGTCAATCTCATTAAGTCCTTTCCCCTTTCCCTAGCAATAGAGACGACAAAACTTTTGTTGCTAGATTGCGTTCCAAAAATCATTGTTCAGATCAATTTTGGAGGGCATAGTTTTCACGAATACAAAAGATTATTCCTCGTGAGAGATACTTTTGTCGTAAGGAAAATTGTGTACATATTTCTCTCTCTCTCTCTCTCTCTCTCTCTCTCTATATATATATATATATATATATATATATATATATATATATATATATATATATATATATATATATATATATATATTATGAGAGGCATTAATAGTTAAATCTTTCTAAATTTAAGTTTTTCATTTTTGGTAATATTATCCTTTTTAATTTTCAAACGATTGACAAAGGAGTCTTAAACAGCTAATAATTATTTTAAATGAACAATATAATATAATATTTGAATTAAAATAATTTTTTTTTTCTAAAATAAAATATTGTCTTAAAAGTCTAAAAGCTTTGCAAGGCCATTGCAACTATTTACTCGATTGCAAGTCACTGTTTGTATTTTTGGGGATTTACATATATTTTATTATTATTTTTTGTATTATATATCTAACACTTAAATTTATTTTGTTTATATTATATTTTTAATGTCTTAATTATATCAAAATATGTATGAAAATATATACTTCATTTTATAGAAATTCATATTAATTATGTTTTTGATATTATTCAACAATTTTGATTTATTATAAATAAATATAAAAATTTCTAAATTAAAGGTCTATTTGAAATAACTTTTTCACTGCTTTTCTTTTCACACAAAATATAATTTCATTCTCTTGAGAACAATTCATCAATGAGTGATAGTCAATAAAGAAATCATATGGATTGGTAGAATCAATGCATCAATAAAAACTATCATAAATCATATCAACATAGTAAATCAGGAGTAGTAATATCAATATAGTAAACTAATAACAGTAATCTATATCAATATTCATGCAATATCATAAACACATGCTGAGAACATCATATAATCAATATTAATCAATCAATAAACAATACAATGAATCAATAAAAATAACAACAATATATAGTAACAGTATACTAGTAGTAGCATTAGTATCCGTATCAGTGACAATATTAATGCAGCAAAGTAAACCGGTAAATGATGTTGTCGGTATCTGTATCAGTATTTATAAATGCGTAATAGTAACAATAAATACGTACATTAATAATAAATCAGTAAACAATAAACAGTAAAGTCGTACAATAATAATAAATCAATAGTATGCATTCAGTAATATATTAATCAAGTAAGAAGTCATGACTTAAGCAATGTTTTCCAATATCAATAAATTATAATCGATAACCGTTGGCTCAATAAACAAATTTGTCACTCCATACATGTTGGCACAGTAATAACTCTTTCTAACTCTCAATCAGTGAATCATGTGATTAAATAAAGGATAACACCAAATCACAATATTTATATGAAAGTATGTCGTCCCATCATATTGTATAGGTCAACCAGTCTCCAAACAACATTAGTGAAACTAACATTTTACTTATTTTTCAAATAATATCACATTTTTTTATAAATAATGATCAACTATTACTCAACCATATGTTCATATTTATTCAAAATGTTTGTATTAAAAGTATGCTTAAATAAAAATACACATTTCTATTCATAAAAAAATACAAAATTTAATAATTCCTATTTTACTAGATTAAATTAAAAAATGTTATAGATCTCCAAAATAATCAGTATTACATCATACAAAAAGTTACGCAGTAGAAATTTAATAAATCAGAGAAAAATGCAATAAAATTAATTATGGAGAGAATCAAATAGTAGTTAAAATCAAAATATTTGAAAATGGAGATATGATTGAACTCATCTACCTCAATATGAACAATTTTTATAAGAACACCAAAATGATCCAAAGACAAAATCTTCAAATTTATCTCTCTCTCCGATGCACAATAATTCAAACAGGAATTCAGATTTTTTTTATTTTTAATTATTTTCAAAATTTTGAATTATTCAATCTACACCTAAAAAAATGTCATTGGCGACATTTCCCTTAAGGATTGTGACACAAAGTCCGTATAAAATATATCCGTACGATCAAAACTCAAAGCAAATTAAAAGCTCATCGAAAGATCATTTAATCAAATAGTTCATTCAATTACATCTCATTCACTTATGCAATGAAATTAAATGCCAATCAATTATGTAGACAAAATAATGCACCTTAATATACCAAATCTACCAAACTCAATCAATTTCTATAGCTCTCATTACATTTTAATTCTTCCAACAACCGCTTTGATACTAATTGGCACATCCCAAAATCTAACTCAGAAGAATTATTCCTTTAATCTTTAAAATAACAACACACGAGCTATCTAATTTCTTTTATCGATATAAACACCAACGAAAATAAATCTATCTATCAAAACTTAAATATATACATATATATTCCTTTTCCAAAAAATCATGTAAACTACTCATGATCTATACAATCATAATATATCTAAGTTGTCATGAGTATAAAATAATAACTAAAATAATAAGAATATGAACTTTAAAATCCCGATCAATCTCACACTCATGCTCCCTTGCCATGACCTAAAATCAGTTAACCACACATAATGAGTTAAAAAGTCTAGCGAGTCACTAAATCTTATAATTGAACCAAAGCACGGTAAATAAGCGCTATGCATGTCTAATCAATTTAATACTAGTAATAATCATGTGATCATGAATTCGTGTATAAAATATAAATAATAAAACTCTCATATAATAACAGTACTGTTTGCAAACAATAAAATAGCATAGTACAAAACCAATAAAGCAGTGTAGTGTAAAAACTAATAAACTAGTACATGTGTCAAAATCATCAAACAGTCGTTATCCTCAAGTTGTTTTTTTTTCTTTTATCTATTATTTTGAATTCAGGACAGAGTAATTGTGGTACAATTATATATATATCGATTAGTGTATATGATTTTTGAAAAATGAATACAGATATATATATAGATATATAAAAATTTAAATACTAAATATGTATTTTTAATAATTTTAAAAAAATATATATATATATATATATATATATATATATATATATATATATATATATATATCTAAAAGAATTCATGTCTCAAAAAAGAAAAAGAAAAAAAATACTTGCCACTCTCACAAGGTACGTGCGTAGCCATCCCCGCTTGTTTTGCTTTGGCACACCTCAACGTTTGAATAAGAAGGCTTAGGATTTTGTTTGGAGAAAATAGCCTGTCTTAGTGCAATTGGATTTTTTAAGGAAGTTTGCCCTAGCGGGAAAACGTAATCGGTCGGGAGACGCAGTGTGTGAAACTTGGTGAGATTGGAGAAGAAGGCTTGGGCTCGGAGGCAGGGTGGGATCGCCGGAGAAGACCTCGGGGTGAGATCGCAGGGAAGGCGACGCAGCGAGACATGGGGAGCTGTGGATGGAGGTCCTTGGCCTAGACGCAGAGTGCCACGCAGCGGACGCGATGGTGGAGACGGCCAAGAAATCAAATTTATTCAATACTGAATCATCATCCAAAATGCTAGGTCAAGTTCATCCGAAGCTGATTTCCTGCACTGCCTGGCTTGGAGTTTGATCCGAGGACTTGACACCAGGAAGATGTAGGACGGCTTGAGGAAGATATGTAATCCAGACATCATTATCATTGCTCTGGATTGTCTTTTTCTTTATTTGTATAATGGTTTGTCGAGCACCATTGTTGGAGAAAGGAAAATCAGTGTCAAGATAAAAAAGCTTGTCTTCTCGCGCTCTTTGTTTGATGGGTAATTCTTTACTAATTAAGGGATAAACTTATCCTTCTTCATTTGGGGTATATTTGTGTGCATCAATTATTGATCATATATTGAGAATTTAATTTAATTACTTGTAGTGTTTTTCATTTTCATATTGATATGATGTGATAGTTAATTTTGCCTTTTTATTCGTTGCATGAATTGCTAGAAAGTTTATATACATCATTTTGATTGCTGACAAAGAGTTATTAATTCAAATCATGAACTATATTGATATATAGTAGATTTTGATTATAATAATGATATATTGATATCTTTATCAGGAATCCTTTAATATAAAATAAATTTATATAATATATGCTTATATGAATGATCAATGTATTGTCGATAGAATCCTGTTGAATATTTGTTAGCCCGGTTAATGAGTTTATAGAGTGATGGCTCTTTTTAAAAATCATTAGATTTTAATAATATTGGTGCCTGTCTTTCTGGTTTCAGAGTGTTGTAGTAAAACCGATTATAAATATATACAAATATAAAAAGAGAACGATATATGAATGATGAGTCATTTATGAATGTATAGATAATTATTGTAAGTATATGTTTTTGCAATTGGAGATAATGATAATTGGTTGGTATAAATAATTCTTTCTGAATTATGCTTCATAATAAGCACTTTATTGATTTTCATATTTGAAAACTTTTTCTTTTATGCATTGCCTACAACTCTTAAGATATAGCATCCCTTTTTTACTTCTATGCCTTGCTTTTCTTATATTTATGTTCATATTTTGTCGTTAATACTCTACTTAGAGGTTTTTATCTGCTAGGTTTGTTTCTTATAAATGCCCCACTACTATTTAATATTTTTTAGGTTCTTCATTATGCATCTGCTACTACTTTGTAATTTTTAGGCTATTAATTGTGCTTCATCTAGAGGAGCTTCTAAGCCTATGCCCTTAGGCATACCATTGAAAGATAATTAAGATTAGAAGTTATGTAGTTGATTCAATACTGATTTAATTTTAGGATGAGATATTGTGCTGAGGGCCAACTTAAAGAAGTGCAGCTTCGCACTGGCTAGTGTGGAGTACTTGGGGCATGTGGTGTTTAAAGAGGGAGTGGCGGCTGATCAAACCAAAATTGAGGCAATGCAGAAGTGGCCTCTACCTAGGAACCTGAGAGAGTTGAGGGGTTTCCTAGGATTGACTGATTACTATCGAAGATTTGTGAGGGGATACAGTACCATAGCTTGGCCCTTAATCGAGCAACTGAAGAAGGATAACTTCTTGTGGGGAGAGGCAGCGAGACATGCTTTTGAGAGATTGAAGAAAGCCATGACTACAATCCCAGTTTTAGCTCTCCCATAGTCCCATATTTCAATCAGGTTTTGGTGGTTGAGACCGATGCGTCTGGATATGGATTGGGGGCTATACTCATGCAGAACCATATGCCTATAACATACTATAGTAAAGTACTATTTGCTAGAGCAAGGCTGAAATCAGTATATGAGAGGGAATTGATGGCAATTGTGTTGGCTATTCTGAAGTGGCGCTCTTACCTGCTGTGTTGGTATTTCATTGTTAGGATAGATCAGAGGAGTTTGAAATACTTATTAGAGCAAATGATGGTGACTAAGGAGCATCAGAGGTGGTTGTTCAAACTGTTAGGCTATGATTTTGAGATCTAGTATAGGTCAGGTTTGAAAAATAAGTTGGCTGATGTTTTATCAAGATGTGTTGGGGGGCTCCAAGAGATGGCAATTTCAGTACCACTGATGGTAGATTGGGGGGCTATCAAAGAAGAGAGTATGCATGATGAGGAGTTGAGGAACATTAGGGGGGATTTGATGAAAATTATGAGTAGTCATCCGGGGTACTCACTTGAGGGGGAGAGGCTTTTACATCAAGGGAGGTTTGTCATGCCGCGAACTTCCATCCATATTCCCCACCTAATGCATGAGTTCCATGGGTGTGCAGTTGGAGGCCATTCTGGGATACAGAAGACATACAGGAGATCGACTGTTGAGTTGTACTGGAAGGGGATGCATAAAGATGTGGAGGAGATGGTGACAAGGTGTGAGGTGTGTCAGAGGAACAAGTACATGACTATGGATCCAGAGGGTTACTACAACCTTTAACACTTCCAAACAGGGTATGAGAGGAAGTGTCCATAGATTTTATAGATGACCTACCACGATTGGAGGGATTCACAGTTATTATGGTGGTAGTGGATAGACTGAGTAAGCATGCACATTTCATCCCCTTACGACACCCCTACACCGTAGTGACAGTGGCAGCAACATTCATCAGGGAGGTGGTTAGTGTAAAGTTAGGATAAGTTGATAAACTTATGCAAATGTCCAAAAGCTAACCAAGAGGGGGGTGGTGAATTGGTAATTTTAAAACTTCCCTCTTGAATTTTAATAGAAAACCGTTTAATAATTCTTACCATTTGATTTTTCTTTTTCAAACAAGCTTTTCAACCACAATTACTAAATACTGAAAAATAAAAGTACAAAAATAAAAAATGAACAAAAAAATTTATAGTGGTTCGATCTAACAAGACCTACATCCACTTCCTAAAGACTCCCTATCCAGATATTGCACTATTACCAAAGTGACTTTCTTTTTGCCCCCACAGCAAGGCGGAGAAGCCTTTACAATTTTTCTCTATTTCACCAATACCATGCACGACAGAATACCGTTGTTCTTTCACACCCTTCAAGTGTCGGCAGAGTACCGTCGTCCTTTCACACCCTCCAAGTGTCGGCAAAGTATTGGATCTTCTTCAAAGATCTTCTCTCGAGCAACTAGAAAGAAGAAACGAAGAGAACTAACCAAAATATAAAAGAGATTCTTACATTTGAATAACCTTGTGAACCCTTCACACTCCACTTGCAAGAACTCTCTCTCAAACACTCTCCTAAAAACTCTTTCACTTACTCTCAAAGAAAATATGAAGAACATAAAATACAAGTCGGTTTCTAAAGTTTTTTAATATGAAAGACATGAAAAACCATCCAAAAAATTAAAAATTGTCATTTTGAGCATATACGATCGTACAATACAATCATAATTCGTACGTACGAATAATTCAAAAACTGCTATGTACGAAAATTTTCGTGCGCGATAATCATCGTACTGTACAAACTGTTAAGAAAATTTTTCTGATTCGTTGGGACGAAAAGATGCCCCACATTTTCGTACTATGGGCGTCGTCTGTACGACCAAGGCATCGTATAGTACGATCCATTAAAAAATATTTGGGATTCGTCGGGACGAAAAGGGACCCTTTCTTTTCGTACTCTGGATGTCGTATGTACGAAGATTAGTTCATACAGTACGATCAGTTTCAAAAAATTCAGAGATCGACGAGACGAACAAGAACGTATCTATTTCGTACTATGAACGCCGTATGTACGAAGGTCACTTTGTACAATACGAACAACACTTAAAAAATTTTCTTAGCACAGTTCGTCTAACTACACGTAGGAGGAAATAATTGAACAAATCGTTCCGTATGAAATCAAATCGTACAATACAATTAGTTTAAAAAATTACAAATTTTAAACACTCCCCTAGTGTGTGTGCACAATTACTCAATTACAATCACACTTTCTCAGACTCCATAAAAATAAAAATACAGACTTCATCTACAATGAACCATAATATAATCTGATTTGAAGTCTTCAATTGTTTGGAGTAAGATTTCTCTGAAATGTTAGTGCACACAAACAACTGAAGCACTATATCCAATATATGCTAGGAGAAACAGTAATTAAAACAATGAGATTTGAAATCTTCAAAAACACATATGTTATAGTAATTTCAACATTCAAAAAACTAAGTTGCAACAATCTCAACAGTTAGACTGCATGAGATTCTTAAATCGATAGTTTCTGATGGAGACAAGATGTTTCTTAGTTAAATTTGGAGGGAGTTATTCAAGGTACAGAGAATAATTCTTAAGAGAAGCACTGCTTATCACCCACAGACGGACGGACAAACGGAGGTTGTCAACAGAAGCCTGGAGACTTACTTGAGGTGCTTTGCTTCGGAAACACCACGGATGTGGACCAAATGGTTAGCCTTGGCCGAATACTGGTACAATACCTTGTACCACTCAGCGTCTCAGTGACCCCTTTTAAAGTCCTATATGGAAGGGACCCCCCACATTTAGTACACTTAAGGAAATGAAGCAAACAAGTTTTCTCAGTAGAGCAGTACTTGGAAGAGAGGGATAGGGTGTTTGGAGGATTTGAAGAAATATCTATTGAGGGCACAACAGATCATGAAGAAGCAGGCAGATGCACATAGGAGAGACATCCAGCTTGAAGTGGGGGAGAAGGTGCTCTTAAAATTGCATCCCTGCAAATAGACGACAGTGGCCAATAAAAGAAACGAGAAATTATCCCGTGGTACTTTGGACCCTACGAGATATTAGACAAGATTGGAGCAGGGGTATATCGTTTGAAATTACCCCCATCCGCCACCATACACCCAGTCTTTCATGTGTCACAGTTGAAGAGAGCTCTTGGCGAGCATGCAGTCAATGCAGATTTACCAGCAACTTTGACAGAGGAATTGGAAGTGGTCCTTGAACCATTGGAGCTAAAAGGGGTGCTGTTGAATAAAGAGGGGAACAAAGAAGTGCTTATTAATGGGAGGGATCTTCCTGACTTCGACGCTACTTAGGAACCATATGAGAGGGTGAAACATCAATTTCCCTCATTTCACCTTGAGGACAAGGTGGGTCTTTGGGAGGGGGGTAATGTTAGGGCCCAACCTGAACCTGTTTGCTATAGGAGGTGGGCCCTAAAGGGGATAGAAATGGGAATGGAGGGCAACACATGGGTGGGGCCCAAGCATTGATGGGAGCTTGCGTTTGGGGAGAAAATTCAAATGAGGAGGGGGGTTTAGGGATTATGCATTAAATAATTGTATGGTGCTTTAAGTATTCTCGTTTTGACTAGGGTTAGGGGGATCTTGAATTGGAGCTGAAATTTGAGACCTATTGTGTTTGTTTTTGGGGCTCTAAGCATGGGCTTGAGTTTAGAGAGTGGAATCTTCCTATTGAATTGAAGATTCATTGTTTTAGATTGTTTCTTTTTAACTATTAGTGAATTTCAAGTGTTGTTTGTGGGATTTTCCTACAGTTTTTCATCAAAATCTGCTCATCTTGCTGTTTTTCTATGAATTTTTACAAGTTTTTCTTATTTTGTTGGCTGTTTTCTATCAGATTATCAAGGTTATATTTTAGAAATTATCAAACAAGCTAGATTGCATTCATTCATTCTCTTGAGGGGAAGAGTGAAACACATATCTACTTTTTACCAGCTGGGATCCACTCTTACCAATACTTTCACCCACTTTCCTTCTTATTCCACTAATGCCTCGTTGATCCCTGTGGATCCATAATATCTACTAATCAATGTATGTGCCCTTGTAATTTTTACTTCCTGATTTTATTTATTTTCTATTAGAAATTCTCAAATGATTATGTAAACACTACATAAATGTTAGAATGATGCACTAAACTATTCCCCAATCCTTGTCAATATAAACCACATATGAAGCTTAATAACAATAAAAGAAAAACAAAGATTGATAGTAACAAAAGAAATAACCTCCTCAATTAGCGTTATTTAGCCATTAGAGCTAATAATATTTAAAAATAAAATTTGATAATAACATAAGAAGCTTAAGAATATATTAATTTCTAGTATGAAAAGATCTTAAAAATAAAAAATAAAAACAAAATAATTTAAATTATTTTGGAGAGATAAAACTAAAGGCTTAGGGCCATTACCATTAGTTGCAATGCCTGAGTAAGGAAACTATGGAATATTTGGATGCCAGGGATAGAGGATAAAGAATTGTAGTGGTTACATCACAGAGTCGCAGAGGATCGGTGAAGAGGAGCCTCCATCACTCAAAAGATGTTCGGCAAAGATGATAGATGAAAAACTAATCTACAATGCAAATATTATTGGTGAAGAGAATTGACATCGAGATGTTCATTTGAAGAAGCTACTAGAGCTTGGAAGAGGAAGAATTGAAGAAATACCTTGGAAGTTTAGAAGGGAGTACAAAATTAATTGCATCTAGTAGTGTTTCTACCAGCACTCTTTTTTCAATTTCCTCTCTCTCTCTCTCTCTCTCTCTCTCTCTCTCTCTCTCTCTCTCTCTCTCTCTCTCCCCCTCCAAAATCTCATCCTATCTTGAAGCTTAAAGGAAAACCCCATTCATTGATCGTGTTTCATTCAATCGGAATGATCTTTTAGTCATTGTTGCATGCCGGTTACCTTCATATAATATGCTGTTTACTATTAAATTCTGACATACTGTTAAGTTCCAAGGGTTTGTAAAATTTTCAATAGATAGTAATCAAAATGCCTGTGTTTGGAAAAACACATTTGCAAAGTGGAATAAACTTATATTTAGTGCAAGAAATTGTTATGGACACTTTACCCAATAAGTACAAATTTAGGAGATAAATGGTTAAAATTTACTACACATTTATTCTGAGATGATAATTAGGCTTTAGTACCTCCTCTTGTGATACCAGCAATTATGCTTTGTTGCTATCTTCATCTTTTTTGATAGTTAAGCATCTTTATGGAAAATCCAAACAGGAAAGCGAATAATATTGCAAACCCAACAACTACAACTGCAACTACTCTCAAAAACTCATGTTTGAACCCGAAGTAATGCCTTATAAAATCAGCAACAGTCTCACCACCAACATGCTTATCTTTTACATCTCCAAACTGTGAAACAACCAATCCATACAAAGTCCATGCGACAGGACAAGCCCAAGAATACCATCTCCACCACACAGGCATACTCTGTTGAAGGATAAAATTTTCAAATTTTTTATGGCTTTCAATATAACCAACGTAATAGGATTTCAGAGTGCGAGAACTTACAAGGCGTGGAATGACAAATCCCGAGAAGAGATTCCATATTGCATAGAATGCTGATGATACTATGGCGGCTATGTTATAATTTGGAGTCAGCCCTACTGCCATCATTCCATAATATGTGTAGTATAGGAATGTGAAAAACATGAAGAACATATACCAAAAGAACTTGGTAGCCGTCCATTCAAACCCTATCATTGAGTAAACAATGATTGCATATGTTATAGCCTGGACCAAGATGTATGGGATCTCAATGGCAACCTGCAGTTCATTAAACTTTCCTGAGGAATTTCAAGTAGAAGATGAATATTTCTAGATATATTTGGATATGAGAAACTTGATTTTTTTTATTTTTGTAATGTACTTGTATTTTGAACTTCTGTATTGTACTTAAACAGTGAAAGAGAACTAACCTGCCCAAATGCATATGGTAATGTTGAGTACATTCCTGTTGCTCTTTCCCTGTAAAAGACTATTTTTTCAATTGCAACAACTGGTTGAACAGTGGAAGCATTCGAAACCCCAAGGAAAATAACAGAAGAATACATGGATCCCATAGCATTGAATAGATCTTGCTGTTTGTCCCTGTGATATAAAGTTTTTTAAGAGAAATGTAAGCCTAAAATTGACTTGATGGGACGAGGATAGGGCACTTTCAGTTTTTCCAAAACTATCATAAACTTACATTCTTTTACCAAGATCCCAGAATATTGTACCAAACAACAAAGCAATAATCCATGTGAACAAAAACCTAACTGCTGTATATGAAGTATTCCTCCGATATGAAAGCCATTGTTTCCAAAAGCAAGCCTTGCACTGTGTAATGAAGGATTGCGGGTATTGTGTGGGAAAGTGAAGGTCACTTGAATCAGGAGGTGGTGCGCTAAGCTCCTTGATCAAAGTTTTGTTCCTTCTGCATAGCAACATGAAACCATAGTTTAGACATAAAACTATTCAAATCCGATAGGCTATAGCTAAATTTAGCTTTTGAAAAGTTTAAGAAGGCTACTTACTGAAACAATTCGGAGTTCTTATAGACCTCACTAAAATCTATCCCCAAGATTTCTTCTTGAGCAATTGTGGTGACTTCTAACATCCATGTTGCGGGATTATAGCTATCTTTAATCTTTTTTACACCATCAATTCCCTGATAAAAGTAAGTTATTAGTGTTAATCTTCCTTGGATACCTTGCATAGGTACAATGCTTTCTTTCCTCACCTCAAAGTAGCTTATTAGATGACAAGAATGGTAACCCAGTGGACCTACATATATCTCTTGACCACCTCTCTTCATTAGGAAGAGCTGCAATCAGATAAAGAAGATATCACTGCAATATGGTATATACAGCTTGCCTAAATAGAGAGATTCAATCATGCTTACAACAGTTTAATCTTTCACCTCATCAAAAGCTTCAAATATGTCATTACTAGGCTGATGAATTGTACAAACCACCGTTCTCCCAGTATCAACAGTATTCCTGACAGTCCTCATAACAATAGCAGCAGCCCGAGCGTCAAGTCCGGAGGTAGGCTCATCCATGAAAATAATTGAGGGATTAGCAACAAGTTCAACTGCGATTGTCAGTCTTTTGCGTTGCTCAGTTGATAATCCATTTATACCTGGAATTCCCACTAATGCTTCCCTTAATCGTGTAAGTTCCACAAGCTCCATTACCTCTTCTACAAATATCTGTTAAACAAATACTTGATCAGTGAATTCATGGAGTTTTTTATCAGAAGCTATCAAAATGACATTGCATTATTTGTTCAATTACCTTTCTTGTTACAGAATCAACTTCATTAGGCAATCGAAGCCATGCTGAGTATATGATAGACTCATAAACAGTCACATGAGGGGAGTGAATGTCATTCTGTTCGCAGTAACCTGATACTCGAGCAAATGTTTTTTGCTTTTTTGGATAGCCATTTACAAATATGCTTCCATCTATATATCCAACTGTTTTTCTTCCAGCTAGGACATCCATCAAGGTAGTCTTCCCTGCACCACTAACGCCCATCAATGCTGTAAGTACCCCTGGACGGAATGATCCACTTACACCCTTTAGTAGCTCTAAACGGTCTTCTTGAATGCCTTTTGCCTTCATTTCCTGAAAATAAGGAATTCTTTTCGTAAGAAAAAATATTTATTGGAAAAAATAAGAACAGCAATAGTATGTTGAACTACCTTTGGCATGTCCACTGAGTATCGTACATTGTCAAAGGTAATGGAGAGCGGTGCAAAAGGAAGAACCATTCCTTTCTTATTTTCATTGACTTCAATGTCAACTTGTCTGCTTATGTGCCCGACTTTTTTTGCACTTTCTGTAAGAAAAATGCTTTGCTTAGATAGGTTAGAGTAGAAGTGGCATAAAGTTATAAGAAACAACTCCTTGAACATTATAATTACCCTTGGTTTTGGACTGATCATCAAAGCTATTATCTGCTATTAATGATTGGTTTGTTGCTCTTGTTATATTTTCCTGCTGCTCCTTTAGGGTTTCTTCAGATATTGTTGGCTGCGCTTTTGTAAATGCTGTGGTTTATAAGAAAATGTTTTTCAGTGTACTTAGTCTTGTGAGTTCTAAAGCTTTGACATAATTATAGAGATGTTAACAATCATGGGAAAAAAAACTCACGTTTCAGATAGGTGAGAGCCACGACAAAGAGGAAATTGAAGAGGATTACATATCCAACCAACACACCCAGACCAATCCAATACCATTTTGCTTCAGGGAATATTCCACGGGACTTCAAGATAGATACTCCCAGAGGCTCTGATGACCCCGGAAGAATCTATAGATCCATTATCAAACATAAGAGATAAGAATGCTGGGCATCTACGGTATTATTTTTGAACTTTTCCTTTTGAATGATATGAATTTTTATGTAAAGGACACATCTGTTAAAATTTTATGTTGGAATATGTTTGCCATGTCTGGTGTGCTAGATTAAAATCTGTTTTTGATTTTTTTGATAAATTGGTGGTTTTAGTTAGCATAGAAATTAGCACAAGCAGGATTAATAGCACATAAGAAATATGTTGAACAAAATTAAATTTCTTTGCTATGTTAACTTTTTTTTAGAAAATCAACACTTATGTAGATTTTATTAATTTTTTCAAGTTGGACAATGGAACTATTGTAGCTATCATGTGGATAGGATGTTTGGTTGCTGAATTCAGAGATCATCTTACATGATTCCAGCTCTTTGCAAGGAACTCATTCGTTGTGATTGCATTCAGAGCATACATCGAAGGTGAAATCCAGTAACCCCAAATCCACCATTTCTTTATATCATCTGCCAAGGGTTAAAAAAAAAAAGTTGGATCAGTACAGAAGTCAACAAAGTAAAACCAGTGAGGTATCTAGCTTGAGCTAAAATTACACTTAGAGTTACTAGGAAGTATGCACCATGTGATAGAATGAAACCACCCAAGATCGTAAGCACAAGCAATGAGAATGATCCAAATGTATTGGCAACGATCATCACTCTCCCTAATGCAGCAAGAAAACGGAATAGTCCTGATGCCATTTGGTTGACGATTAGGAGCAGAAAATACTGTTTAAAAAGCCTGCATGGAGATAGTCTTATCCTGTTAGTTTAATAATTTTTTGTAAGATTGATCAAACCATTTCTAAAGATGGATTTGACATTGTTCTACCTTCCAACGGCAGGATCAAATCCTATGACATAATAAGTGACAAACACCCAAACTCCGACTTCAATGAAAGATATAGGAATCTTTAGTATCCATGATGGAAGTGCATATGCCCATGCTGGATAAAAGAGGTAGTCTCTTTGTTTGTAGAACACCGGGAGCTTCATAATGGTCAACGAAAGGTCTGAAAATCCATTAAACATGATCATAACTATTGAGAAGAAGAGTGCACCCATGTAAATGCCACCGTTTGCAACTGAATCACGATGCATGTTTGTCCTTGAGAATAGTGTCATAACAACGAATGACATGATCATGAGCTGGTGAGAGAACTATAGTTAGTTGGTATATCATAGATCATGTTAAAACATTAACCGTGGTTGAAAATGTAACTTGCCTGAAATGCTCTAAATACATATACAAAAGAATTGCGTTTCATCAGTAACCATTCTCTTGAAATACATATTTTTAGTAACTCCCTCCTACTAACACCATATTTTGAAGTTGTTAGAGCAGCAGGATGGCTTTTGGTCTTGTCAAATGAGATTGACATCTCAGTCCCCAATTGCTCACCAACGTGGAATGAGTGGAATGCCTCGTTGAATTCATTTGCAGTCACAAATCTATAAGATTCATCTTCGAGTGTCCAGTATTGTTGTTGATCTTTTCTTGAAGTGACCTGAAAGCCAATTAGATTTTGTTATCACCTTAAAGTTTCATAGTATGTTTTCTACTAATTTTGAACCTACTTCCTGTAAGAAGTCTGCTACCCCTTTTCTCTCTGGGCATTTGAAACCCATTGTCTCAAAGAACTCAAGGGCATGCTCTCGAGGACCCTGGTAGACAATCTGACCATCTGAGAGAAGAATTATATCATCAAAGAGGGAAAAAGTCTCCGGCGCTGGCTGGAGCAAGGAAATGACCGCTGTGCCATTTAGTATGTGAATAGAATGTTTTAATGAATTCACAATCTGAAAAGTTGTCGAGCTGTCGAGGCCAGTGGATATCTCATCCATGAATAAAACTTTTGTAGGCCCAACAATCATTTCACCTGTGTCAAAGATTGAATGGTCATTTAACATAAACTGAGAGGTAAACCACAAAAAGGATGCAATAAAAAAAAATTATATCACGAGAAGTAGAATATGTTATATTCTCATAGACTAATATCATCATTTGATCTACCTGTTGTGACCCGTTTCTTTTGTCCACCTGAAATGCCTCTTCTCATGTTATCTCCAACTATGGTGTCAGCACAAACTTCCAAATCTAAAAGCTGTAAGAACAAATGTAGATAGAAAAAGATTTAATCTTCTATATAAAGAATGACTACCTTCCCTTTCAGCAAATATGTTTATGTTTTGTATGTGTTTATTTGGTGCAATTATTGTTATATACCTTCAACATGTAATCTGTGATTATGCTGGCCCTCTGATCCTCGATAAAAGTTGCCTGTAGTTTATGGAAGTTAGCTTGCTTTACAGTGGGAAAATTTTATCATAACAACTACTTAGGATGAATTTTAATTAATCACATCAATGATCCAGTGTATAAAAATGTAAGATGAGTTTATTTCAACACCTTCATAAATACATCAACATCAGGGTCTGGCTTTATGTGTGCTTCCTTCTCTCTTCTTGCTAGTTCTTCTAACATGTCTACAACATTTTCAACAAATAGATTAAGCTTTTTTTTTTTTTCCTTCTGAACAATATGTCGAAATTCGTGTTACTGATTGCTAAGATATAATAATTAAGCTCACCATAACGAGCACCGACTCCCTGACATCTTGCAGAGAATTCTAAAGTTTCACGAACTGTCATCTCCCCAAGATGGACATCATGCTGACTAATATAGGTAGCAGTTCTTTGGGGCACAAATTCTTCCATTTGATGGCCATTGTAAGTTATTTTTCCTGAAAGCTTTCCTCCCAATATAGAAGAATATATGATGTTAATATGTTGGTTGAGGGTTGATGAAAAAGGAATATTATACTAAGGCCTCGTTTGGGACGGCTTTCTTTTTGATTCTTAAAGTAATTTTTTAGTATATAAAATAAAAGGTTTGCACTCGAAAGCTGCATTAAGAAGCAATAATAAAATCGTCCCAAACCGAGCCTAAGTGGGAGGTTTTTCATCACCTTAATATCGGAGCCTAACTTTCCTGCCAGTGCTAGCAATAAAGTTGTCTTTCCTGAGGCTGGGGGTCCTAGGAGTAAAGTCAACCTGCAATTTTCAAAATGTAACTTCATCCACAGGAGAAACGACATTTCATTTCAATTTCATTTCTATAGCTAGAAGTAGAAACTAGAGCAATACCTTTGAGGCTTGATGATTCCACTAACATCATTAAGTATAGTTAATGGTTTCTTCTTGCTTGGTAATATATGGAGGTAGTTGGCAAAGCCCTGTTTCAACAAAATGAAATTTAAACTAAGCATTTCCATCATGAGATAACCATACATTATTTTTCAGTGTTTTCTTATCATATTTTATGATTACCTCCAGGGCATTTAAAATAAAATTTAAGAAGGTTGGTGTTCCTCTATTTCCCAAATATGCTTCTGCTTCAATTCTGAGGTTCTCATAACGCACTTCTATGGTGGGTAGCTCAATTCCAACACTGAAAGAAACCCATGCAGAGATTTTGAAAAAAAAAAAAAAAAAACATTGACAGACGCTGAATAATGTTTACCTGTCGATGCGGTCCTTGAGCTTCAACAACAGTCTCTCGTGATCTTCCTCCGCAACTCTTACCAGTCTCTGTAGCAATTCCCTTCTTTGTTCAGGCGCAAGGTTTTCTATGTCAACTTCCTTTGTTCCTTCTTCCAATTGGAGTAAGCCCTTGTGCAGTCGACTATAGGTTGGAAGCTTTTCAAGTGCTGCCCATTTGAGAGCCTCAAGGTCATCTTCTTCCTTTGCCGATTTAGTGAAGGCATCCTCTCCTCCCCAAATCTTTGAGCTCCCTAGTCTTCTTAGGCTATTTAATCTTATTGATTCCCCAACCTCCATTGAAACCAGTAAACTCTCAATCTCTTCTTATCTCCTTCCTCTTCTAGTTACAGCAGGAAAAAAAAAAAAATTAGAAGTAAGAAACCAAGATGAAAAGATCTCTCCTTCTAAGCTTTGCGTGTGTTCTCCCTTTCAAAATTATTGCAATGGCTGGGATGGGATGGGTTTATAGTGTGTTTTAAATAGGTTCATAAGCGCTGGAGAAAACAAAGTAGGAATGCTACTTGAACATTATATGGTGTCACGTTACACAACTACTATTTCAATAGTTTCCTGCAAACAAGATCATGTTGTATTCTAAAAGTCTTGTTCTTTATTTGTGTAGAATTTATCTACATCCATATTCCCCCGCAATTCAGAGAAATTATTATGTGCGGAGTCCGAACAAGAAAAATTGTTCGGACATGTGAGTGTATGCACAATTTGCATCAAATTTGTATACACACTGTTTGTACATAATATGTACACTTACAATCTGGACGGTTCTTCCTGTCAGACTCCGCAATAATTTCTTTGTAATTTGGTTCCAAAAAAAGGCTTTTGATTCAAATTTTGCCAGTCTACTTAAACTATCTGTCAATTCCATAGGTTTACAGCCTCATCGATTTCTTTCATTGTGCGTTTATGATGTCATGTTTGCCATTTCAGTTATGTGAGTTCTCTGCTTAGTGGATGGAAAAGTGGCCAATATACATACAAAATGCCTTCCCGCATTAAAAAGCTGAGAGAGACAGATCACCAGTCCTCAGTGCCGGAGCTCCTTTAGTTTAATAAAACAATGCCACTCCCACCACCTGCCACATGGCTTGATGGAGCTATGGTAGCCACATGGCATCCGGTGAGAGTATGGTGGGGGAAAGGTGCAGTGGTCAGTGGATTATTAATTTAAGCACACAATCAATCTTCCAAGAAGTGCTCATCATTTTGGGAAAATTATTACGTGCGGCATCCGGATTCATCCGGGGCGAATCCGGATGTGCTACATCACCCGGGGCCAGTGCATCCGGGTGATGTAGCCCGTCCGAATTTGCCTCCGAACAGTCCAAACACCGCACGTAATAATCTCTCATCATCATTTTGACATTTCTAGTTGAGACACTGTATTGGAGGATGGTCCAACCCACAAAAACATATAATGAGATTAAAGGGTTGAGATAATGCTTTTTAGGTGAGTTTTTGACTTTGTTTGGAATAGATTTTTTTTATTATTTTTTAAAGTAGCTTTTTAGGAAATAATTTTTTCTTTAACAAAAATAATAAAGCTCTTCCAAATGGAACTTTCATTCCATTTATTTCTTCTTTGGCATCTGTTGACATTCATGCAATTAGATAAAACAAAGGATTGAAGCAAGCACTGATCCAAGAGCTTGCTTGATTCAGAGAACAACAGGAATTCCAAAGGAATCGAAACTTCTCTTGTGATTAGAACTAAGTAAATTAAAATTGGCTAGCTGAAAAAGTTGGTCCAAGGGCCTAAAATTCACACAGATTTATTCTCTTTTTCAGCCTGCTTATAAATCATCATTCAGAAAAGCAGAGGTGGATGTTGTTATGAAGTAGTTCCCAGAAAAAATAAAATGGTTGCTTGGGTTGACCTTGAACAAGTAATCATTTCTTAGGCCATTTAAGCTGCATCAAATTCTGTGCTATTGTGTTGTCCTAAACTTTTTTTTTTTTTTGGGACATTTAGGCCATTTAAGGCAAACTCACACACACAACGCATACACATAGACTCGAACCCTGAACCTCTTAGTTGGGAGCCTAAGCTCTCAACCAGTAGGCCAAGGAGAGTTGTGTTTGTCCTAAACTTCGTTAAAGCTGATACAAACGTTTATAACTTTCTCATAGTTTTTTAAAATAAATTTTTTAATTTTTTAATTAAAAAGCTGCTTTAAGAAGCAACAAAAAAATCATCCCAATACAAATTTTCATAACTTTTTCATTTAAATCATGAATTTGAAGTTTATAATTCAAAAGCTATCTATTAGAAGTTAGTGAGAAGTTGGGTGATAAAAAAAAAAAAAAACTTGATCATAAGCACCAATTCATGCTACAATTTCTTCACAATGAGAACCCAAATTTCAAAACTGCCATGCAAGCTAAGGTTTCGGTTGAGATGATTTTTTATTGCTTTTATATAAAAATTACTAAAAAAATTGCTTTAAAAATCAATAAAAAAGCCGTCTCAAATAAACCGTAAGAGATAACATATAATCCACATTCCATAGATGGAGATGGCCTTCACTCATTCAGAATTTTTTATTTTTATTTGTATTTGAGCTGTAAGGATTTTACCTGAGAAAGTGAAGTCCGGCGACCTTCTCCTCTCGATCGGCGTCTGCCACTGCCGTCGTTGCCTTTCAATTTGCAAAGCAGGAGTTTGCTTTTTCTTATAAAATGGGGAATTCCATCAGATTCAGCGACAGTTGCGCGGCCTAAGCGCTTTTGACGAGGACTCAAAAGGATTAGAGAGGGGACGACAATTAATATGAGACTCACTTTTATTAATTGGAGAAAAAGGTTAAGAAACCGTTGCATAATTTGTGATGGCGCTTTTATTGTTTTGATTGATTTTTAGATAGCAATCAACTAACCATAATATTTATTTAATTTTTATTATCAAAAAAAAGTTTATGGGCCCATCGGGTTTAGCTGGATTGTTAGGCGAGCATGATTGATAACCCGCCAACCCATATTCAATTCCCCTTTCCTGAGGTGCGGCCCTTTAAGTGGGCAGAAAATAATTGATGGTTCTGCACCAGTTAGGTTGATTGTCTGTAGGCTCGTCAAAATATTAGTTATGTCAACAAGCGCCTCATAAGGAGGATAGCAGCTGATAGATACACATTGCAAAAAAGAAAAAGATGTTAAAAATTTATTTTTTATAATAATTGATAAAAAGTTACTTCTCTATAATAGATTTGTAATTTATATTTAAAAAAAAGGCGGACCCAAATTCTTATTTTAAATATGATAGTGTAAGTTTTCTTTGAATATATGCATTTGAGTATGGGGTTATTTGTATTTTTATAAATATGTTGAAAAAATAGCAATTATATAAAAACTATGGGGTTATTTGTATTTTTATATAAATAAGTTGAAAAGATAGTAATTATATAAAGAAAGTAGTTCACAATCGAATAGAAAATAAAAACAAAAAGCCAGAAATAAAAATGTTCTTAGATGAAAATAGCTTTTATTTATTAAATTTTTCTTTGTTATAATCGGCTAGGAACTTGCAATGAAATCTGTTAAATTGGTAGTTCAAATGGCTTAATCTATCCTATTTTAGCCCATTTAATTACTTGGGCCTTCATGGCCCACATAGGCCTGAGCTGGTCCAGATTATCAGTGATGAGTTTTTGTGGCCTGCTTAGATTTCACTAATAAAATTAATATCTAAATTCACTTAATTTGTTAATCTAATTAAAATCAATTCTAACATGTTTCAGCTTAAGTTTCAACTGAGGATATTTTGGTGCTTTAAGAAAATGACTCTTAAGCCAATCCATAGCCATCTCCATCAAAAAGTTTTTACTATTTGATGGAGGCAACTGCCTAAAGATCATAGTATTCTAAAACTTTATGGGGAGACAACTGCTTAAAACTCTTGTTGAAGTAACTCCAGTGATAGATAAATTTAGAGAGAAACTCCTTAGATAGTTTGGCCACATAAAGCATTGACCTTTCCATTTATGATAGTAGAAATAAAGAAAAAAATAGAAACAACCTATGTTAAGAGAGATAGAAATAGACCTAAATATTTGATTAGAAAATATTAAAAATGACTTTTATTTGTTGGATTTAAATGAGAATTTAATTCTTAATAGAACACAATAGAGAAAAATGATTCATGTAACAGATCCCTCGTAATACGATAAAGTTATAGTAGTATAGTATAAACCTTTAGGAATCATTAAACAAATTGCCTTACTCGGAAGCATCTAAAGAGATCACACAAATGGTAATCCTATATGAGGAATTTTTATTAGGTGCGGAGTGCGCACCGTCCTCACAAGCATTGGGTACCCGCGGTACCGAGTGCAGGTACCGCTAGGTATCCAATGCTTGTGCAGACGGTTCTCCTCATCCGCACTCCGCATCTAATAATCTCTCCTATATGAGAGGTAACCCAGCTGGAAAGGCGACGTATAGAAATGGCTTTAGATGCCTTTACAGAAAGCAAATCAAATATTGCTTCTGATCAAATTAATGCAGAAAAGCAAGAGAAGCAGAAAAATCAAAAGTGATGGCAGCAATGAATTCGATAAGCCTTAGTATTAACAGAAGAACAAAGAACAAAACAGATTTACAAAGAACACCCCAGGAAACTAATTTCATTCAGTTCATTCCCTTTCTCAAAAGAAAGAGAATTGAACAAATAAGAATAAAAATCGAGGATTATTGGAGATGTTGATCATGCTAATGCAATTGTCATGTCTTTCTTATTTTATGTCTAGTATGATATCTTTGACTACTGTTGTATAGGGGTGTTAATTCGGGTCAATAGATAAGATTGACGTAGAATCTAACTTGACCCTCCATAAACGAGTCAATTTGAACCCGACATGCGAACGAGATTGGGATTCGGGCATGGTACGAGTGAGGGCGAGGTTCTGAGAGCTGTGCAAGCTTGCGACGTGTCAGGGCGTGCCTGTGAGGCTTCAAGCACGGGTTGAAAATTAAAACTAAAACCCAACCTGTTTGTTAAACGGTTCAACCATAACCCGAATTTTCTGAATCGGTTATTGGGTAGTGTCAATAATTGGAACTTTTATTTGGTCCGATCACCTGACGTAGCTCTACGTTCGGACGCCAATAAAATAGTGCCACGTGTTCTCACTATTTACCGCGCTGCCCGACAACCCCGACCCGAAACGGAGCCGAGATTGCTATGTTTGTGTATTGCTAGGTATTGCTCATTATTGGTCGATTTTGCTCGGAAATAACGAGAAATACCATACTGTGAAGACCAATACTAAACAATACCGATCAATACCGAGTAATACCGAGCAATACAGGAATTTTCTTGGTATTGCTCGGTATTGCCCTTCACAGAGCGGTATTTCTCGTTATTGTTAAGCAATACCTAGAACAATACCGAGCAATACGCGAACATAGCAATCTCGGGTCAAGTCGTCGGGCCACGCTGTGAAGAGTAAGAGAACGTGACGACATATTATTGATGTCCGAACGTAGAACTACGTCAGGTCACCTGACCCAATAATTGACATCCCAACTATTGTATACTGCACGTGAGAAAGAAAAACATTACTCATTTTCTAGCCAGTAACAAAGTATTTGTTTGAGACAATTTTTAACTTCTTCTTAAAACATAATTTTTTTTAATTTTATACTAAAAAGCTGTTTTAATAATTATTAAGAAAACCGTCTCACATAAAACCTTAAACTCTTCTACGATTTCAGCCTAATCAACAATATATTCATAAAACAAACTATATGATCTCTATAAAAATAACGGCTATATTTTGTATATCTAATCTAACACAGGCACACAGCGCTCAGCCATTTCATCAAAGCACACAACAAATACACAAAAATATCACAATAAATGAGCTAAACAAACTTTATTACACAAGATTTAAATTTCACTAACGTTTCGCATTCCACTAATTAATATCATTTTTAATATTATCACAAAATAATATATCTATGGCGAGCAAGCGGCGCCACCGCAGAATCACCCCTTGCCCGCCAGGCCGAGGCTGAAATTAGTGAGCGGCCATGCCAGCTGAGTGACAGGCATCCTTCAACCTCTTCCACACCGTATCCCTCGCTGGAGAACAGCTTCAGCAGCATGCTTGCTTGCCGGAAGGCGTTCGAACCCAGATGCATGGGCTCGAAGCCCGCCCGGCCCAATCGAACCCGCCATATCCCCATAGGCTCATGCCTCTCGACCCGCTCAGATCCCTCGCAGCACACTATGTTGCAGATTTCTCTTTGTAGATAAACTTCAGCTGCGGCGGAGCAGCCGCCATCGCCGCCGCTTGCCGCGAGGGAGTCGAATAAAGTGGAGTAATAGAACAGAGCTTCGGTGAACCGGTCTAGGAAGGCGGGCTTATTGTGGTCCGCGTCCTGCTCGACCACTGTTAGGATTTTGGGCCGGAGCTCGTGGATCAAGGTAAGCACCGAGTCGATCGGGCCGGTTTCGCTGAGGAGGAGGTGGAGCTGAAGCACGGAGTTGATAGCCACCGCCTCTCCCGGCTTGACCCGGACGGTGTCGAGTCGGCCGGCGGCGACGGCTTGGAAGGTGAATGGGACGCCGACGGAACGGGCAAATTCGGCTAGCCGGAGGCCCACCTTAGCGGTCTTCGGCCCGATCCCGGTGAGACGAAGGGCGGGCGGGCCGCCGGGCCGGAGGGCTAGGGCTTGGATTAGGGCAGGCCATTGGAGGCCGTGCATAAGGCTGAGATCGATGACGTGGACGTGATCACAGCCGTTTAATGCCTCTAATATCGCCTGGTTCGCGGTGAAATGAGCGAATTTAAGATTAGGGCACGCCTCGTAGAAATGGCTGTAGAGAATTTCTTCCTCCAACACAGTTTTTGTTGGTTGAGGAAGGAAGCTGGTGCGACGATCTAGGGCATCGAGAAAGAATATGGAGACCTTTCCGATGCCGTATCCGACGCCAATGAGGGGGAGGAGGAGGTGCATCTCGTCAATGAGTGATCTCGCGAGGACCAGATCGTCGCGTTGGATCGAGTCGGCGCAGGTCATGAGGAGGTGGACCAGGCGGATTCCGGCGTCCTCCTCTTTTCCCAGCCGGTGAGCATCGATGGAGAATGAAGACGGCGGCGGAAGACAGGTAGCATCCGTCCACATGGAAGGAGAGGAGTGGGGTGGCACCTCAGTGAGGAGAGAGTCGATCCAGGAGGCGAGATCGGAGGGGTTATAGTGGATTGCGCTAGAGCAGAGAAATTCCGGCGGGACTCCGCTGGAAGCGGCGGCGATAATGGTGGAGTCGAGCTTCTCGAGTCGTTCCGCAACATGGTGGAGGTCGGATGAACGGACAGTGTAGCCGACGCCGGCGAGGAGAGTGTCAGTTTCCGAAGCCGACGAGGAGTCTTCGTCAGTTGGTTTCGGATGGTAGGGATTACGGCCCATAGCAAAAGTATTTCGAGGTAGTAAGGGGTCGTATCTATAGCATCATTGGGCTTGTTATAAAGAGCAGTAAGATCCTCAATGTTAAGAACTTTTATTTTGTTCGGTCGACCGAATGCGAGAAACATTCGGTCGTAGGCAAAAAAAAAAAGGCGGTACCGAGGTGTACCGAGTTTTTCAAAAAACTCGGTACACCGCGGTACCGAGTTTTTTTGCCTACGACCGAATGCTCCTCTGCATTCGGTCGGAGGACGTAATAATTGTTCCAATGTTAAACTCATACAAAAATTGGCGAAATAATCAATTTTTTTTTAAGAATTTACATACATACCACTTGATTTTATGCTATTTATATATCTAACACATAAAATATTAATATTACATACTTATCATTCATAGAACAGATACGAGTGCATGAAATAAAATATTAAAATTTATAAGATGATATATATGAGTAATATATTTGATATTAATGTTGCATATATGTGATAGACATGTAATATTAATATTTGAGATATTAGATATGTAAATAGCATGGAATAAAGTGGTATGTATGTAAATCCCTCTTTTTTATGAACTTTTTTAAAAAATGAAATCCAAGGACCTTGCAATTAAGATTATATAGTCATTTTAGATGATTTGGTCATAAAAAGCTTAAACTTTTCGATGATCCGAATAAGAGAGCAAATGTTTGAAATTAAGCCTATATTAAAAAGTAGAGATAGATCTAAAAAGAATTAGTTAGAGATTAATAAAAATGTCATTTATTTATTGATTTAAATGAGAATTTAATTCTTAATAGGATACAATGCAGAAAAATGATTAATATAGCTGATCTCATATAGCGAGATTTTGTTGTTATTGTATCTTGTGGCGAGTTAAACTAACTAAATGGTTCCATATGACTTATAATAACCTATTTAACCATCTAAATGTCTATTGTCTATTTCTTTATATATAAATATTTTTTTAGTGCAAGATATTTGATATTTATTATATGATTTTAATATTTTTATCTATATTTATTTATATTTTGATTCTAATATATATTAAAAAAACATTTTTTTAGAGTGTAACATGTTTATATATGTTTTTTTTTGTATTTTTAATACAAATATTTTATATAATTTTTAATAAATTTTTTAGAGTATATTCTTCTAAATTTTATTTTATTTGAATTATCTAAGAATTATTTTTGTTAGTATACTATATTTTTAAAATTTTCTTAAGAGTGATATATTCTTTTGATAAGTTTATCTCACCTAACTCAAAAAATATTAAAACTTTTTCTTAATATCCCAACTTCTTATTTTTGAAGCTGTATACCATTTTATTTGATATAAAGTGTATAAACATTTTTGTAAGATTGTTTATTAGATTTTTTTTTTAAAATAAAGTAAATGATATATTTCTCTCATGCCTTTCTTCGTTCATGGTTCGATATTCTGGTGTCCTAGGCGTAGAGGAACCACACCAATCCATCCCGAACTTGGTGGTTAAACTCTACTGCGGTGACGATACTGTATAGGGGGGGGGTTCTGCGGAAAAATAGCTCGACGCCAGAATGATAAAAAGCTTAACACCTCTTATTTGACTTTTTCATATTTCAAAAGATTAAAATAAAAAATGCAAAGGTCGTCTTATTCAATAATATCTCTTCTCTCCCACTTCACGCCTCGGAACGCACTGTTCTTCTAGAGAGAAAAGCGCTTTCACATATTCTTAACCCGAAATGGCTGAGGAGAGGAAATGTTCCTTTTTGAAGGTACTCCCGGGAACGCACTGTTCGATATTTTATATAGTGTTTTGTTGCTAAATTTGATATGAAGTATGTTATAATTTATATTATCCTTTTTAAGTTTGGTGACATCACATTATTTTTTCCTCAGTGGATTAGATTGTACATAAGAAAACTATTGCTGTGATATTTTATCATATCTTTTGGAGATTAACTTTCATCAATTTGATTGCTTCTTGATTACTTTTTTTATGTTCCATTTCATATTCAATATTGATAGAAGTTAATATTGTTAGGTGGATTTTATTTTATTTTTTACCAATTCCTTCTCTACAATCTTATTAATAAGGTATACATTTATTTTTATAATATGGAGCATTTGTCCATGCTCATCATTCTTCATCATCATTTTTTTGGAGCTTGCTAATATACACAACATAATACTCTTATTGTTCTTATAAATGCTTTGAGTTTCATAAATTTTATTCATTGATCTTTTTACTTGCAAAATTCAATTTTTATAGTTTAGTGTTACTATTTTTTTTATTTCAATGATGGCGACAAAGAGGTTGATGAATGATCTTTCAACTCATTATAAATATATGTATGACACAGTGATATCTAGCGATTAAAAGTGCATCATAAGATGCAATGTTGACTCTAAGCTTTAGTTCTTTTCCTTGAATGATAAATGCCAATTGAAGATCAACACAAGTTCTTATGATCAATATTTGATGAGCTTATGAGAGTCAATGGTGAGGAGGGAGAGTTGTACATTACTAATTCAAATTCTTGTCTATATTAATCCTCCTTAATATTCGAGGATGTACACAAGTTGTTGAGAATTAGTAGGAAGATATGTTTTCTTTAGCATATTAAAAATTACAAGCCCAATAACTATTTGAACTAAAGGATATTATTTGGTTCTATCGTGTGCTTCTATATATAAGTTTTTTGCTTCTTCACTAACAAGTTCAGACTATATATGTCATGCACCAGAATCTAAATTGAAAAAGAATTTATTTATCTTTTTTATAACAACACTAGAGTTATATATTCTTTTTTAATAATAATAATATCAACATAAACAAGTCTAATAATCAAAACATCAATATATATATATATATATATATATATATATATATATATATATATATATATATATATATATATATATTCATACTTAAAAAAATTACATATAATACTCATAAATCTTATAAATATAATATATCATTTAGTCATAAGTACAAAAGAATAACTACAAAAAGAAAAAAAAAATAGTAAATATGAAGAATCCTGATCGATCACACAATCTTGATTATTTGTCATAATTTGAAATCGTTAAAATCATATATAATGAGCTAAAGAGCTCATCTTGTCATTAAATCTTACAAACGAACTTAAAGTACCTTAAAGAAGCAACATGCATGTCATTAATCAATACATAATTATAACAATCACTATGATCATGAATGTGTGCAGAAATAGTAAGACTCACTTATAGTAGTATGATCTGTGAAACATTAGAATAGTACGGAAGTCAATAAAATTGTACAATTCATAAACCAATAAATCAATACGGGTGTTGATTTAATAAAGCAGTATTAGTAACAGTGCTTATTTATTAGTAAGGAAATCATATAAAAATTAACATAATTATAACCTTGATGAAGATTGTTGAAATCATATAAGTATAATAAAATCATATAATAGTCTATATATGCTATTCAACTATTCTATAGTAGTATCATATCTGTATTTATATCAGTATAATAACCACTTATTCAGTATATCACATAAGAGGGAAATAGTAAATCGGTAAATAATAATAATATCAATGAATCAATATTAGAATCAATGAACATTAACAGTATCGTCAATGATAATAACAATAAAGCAGTACAATAACAGTAATAGTAAATCCATACAATGATATTAAATCAGTGTTGTAATAATAGTAAGGTCATGCATTAACAATGAATCAATAACATGCATTCCAGTAATTGCACTAAACAAGTAAAGAGTCCTAACATAGCGATGTTTTTTCAATAATAAGTATGTTGTTAATAACAATTGGCATAGTAAACGTAGTATCCACTCTTTGCTCGTCCAGTCAGAAATAACTCCTTATAACTCTCAATAAATCATGTGAATCAGTTAAGGATATCATCAAACTAAAATATTTAAAAGAAAGCCCGTTGACCCACCATCATGTATAGGTAAATCAGTTTCAGCCAACATCAATAAAATTAGCCTTTAACTTGTCTCTATACATATTATTTCACATTATTTTAAATGTATTAACAACGAGTTATTACCCAATCACATTTTCATTTTCATTCACAATACTTGTATTAACATTATGCTTAAAAAATGCTCAAATTTCTATTAAATGTAAACCGTACAGTATACAATAACTTTTAATTTACTTAACGAAATCATGAAATCATCCAATCAAAATGCTTGAATAATCAATACTATAACATATAAAAAGTTATACGACTGAAGTGCACTAAATCCAAAAAAATACAAGAAATTCAATTTAAAAGAATTTGAATGATCAAAATCAAAATTGTTAAAAATAGAGATAGGATATAAGTCACCTACCTCGATCTGAAAACTTGTGTAAAAATGTCAAAGAGGATCGATGACCAAAAATCAAATTTCTCTTTCTCATTCCTTCATTCCCCTTTCTCCTTACCCAACTTGAAACTCAACCCTATTTTTCGGGTTTGGTCGACCCGTTTTCCATATAAGTAAGGTTCAGGTTGACACAAAAATTCAAAGGTGACCCAAATTGACCTGCGCTCTCTTGTGTATGAGCCCGTGCACTCGGACCCGTGCTTGAGGCAAATCATTCTGCAACGCTCTTCCCCGCTCACAAACGCCCGTAGGCTCGTAGTGTTCCCATGCTTTGCACCGCGTAGGTCGCACTTGCCTCTCCGTCCTACGCTTTAAGAAGGTGGACCCAGACCATGTCCGTGCCACGCTCACCTGCACCTTGCTCGCTTTCACACCCATCCCACCACGCTGGTTCCCTTATATTTTGGGTTTGCAAGTCGGGTTAGGTCTGTGATATCGCAGAATCTAATTTGAAAGAATTTTTTTCCTTTTATCTTTTGATTTACATAACTATAGCTACCTAATTTTTTTATCATTATAAATAGCAGTAAAAATAAAACTATTGATTAAAACATCAATATATACATCTGCATTCATTTTTTAAAAATCATATATACTACTCATGATCTATATAATCATAATATATTTATCATGTGCTGAGTATAAATAAATAGCTAAAATCATAATAGCATGAACCTAAAAGATTCTGGTCAATCTCATACTCTTACTCCATTACCATGAACATAAATTATATAACCATATGTAATGAGTTAAGAAGCCCACCAAGTTACTAAAATCCTATAATTAAATTCAATGAACAAAAAAGAAATAATATATATGTCAGCAGTCAAATCATACTAGATTCATAAATATGGTCACTAATCAATACATAAATAGTAAAGCTAAAATGCAATAGTAGTATAATATGTAAATAACAAAACAATATAATATGAAAGCTAATAAAACAATTAGTGGGGAAACCAGTAAACAAGTATGAGTGTCGAATCAATAAAGCAATCATTGTATCAATATTATCAACTAGTAAATCAATCATATAATACAATAAAATTAAATCATCAATAAAAAATTGTCAAACTCAAATCAATATAGTAAAATCATATAATTATGTACACATGCTATCTAATATGTCATATGCTCAGTATAGTTAGTATCAGTACAATGAATCAGTAATATCAATCGGTATTGATGTCCATATCCATAAAAGTATCAGTATAGTGTCACTAATAAAATAGGTGGCCGTAATAGTAAAGCAATATAATATCATTAAATATGTACAATAACAATTAATCAATACAATATCATAAAAGTTGTATAATAAAAATGAATATGTAACATGCATTTGGGTGGTTGCACTTAAACAAGTAAGAAGTCCTAACTATCATGGTATTTTTTAGTAGTTGATAATAAATAATTAGTAATCATTGGCTCAGTAAACAAAGTCATCACTCTTTGTCTGTCGGAACAGTAATAACTTTTTATAATTCCCAATCATTGAATTATTGTATCACACGAATCAGTAGAGAATAACACTCAACCACAATATTTAAAAAAAAAACCTATTGACCCACCATCATGTATAGTTCAATCAATCTCCAACCAACGAGTCAACCGGTCTTTACTTGTTTTTCACACATATTAATATCACATTTTTTTAACATTAATAGCGATCATCTATTACTCAATCATATATTTATATTCCTTCATAATGCTTGTATTAACAATATGCTTAAATAAAAATATTTACATCTATTCAGAGAAAGTCATACTAATTTTATCCGATGAAATTCAAAAATGTTACAATCAAAATATTTAGGATAATAAATAAAATAACATACAAAAATTTATTCAATAAAAGTTAAATAAAGTCAGAAAAATATAATAAAAACCAAATTTGAGAAGTCAGCAATCAAAATTAAAATATTTGATAACAGAGATAGAATTAAAATCACATACATGGATCTGAACTTATTTTGTAAAAGAAACAAAGCAATCCGGAGACCAAACATTTAAATTTCTTTCTCGATCTCCGCTGCGCTGCAATTCAAATAGAAATTCTGATTTTTTTTTCATTTTCAAAAATTTACAAAATTTTGGATTGTTATAAGGTCAACCTAGTAACCCGCACGAGTCAGATCCAGATCAGACATTTTGACCACTTATAAAGTCGGCTCATTAGATGTTCCCCTAAAGAGTATGGGAAAGAGAGAACATATCAAGTTGAAAAGTTCTCACAATCATAATTATTAGTTAATAGCTAATGCTTCACCTTTGCAATATAGATTAGTTGCTTAAAACTTGATAATTACTTTATTATATAATTAACGTGCACGAGACAAAATCAAAGATGATTAAAAAAATAAAAAACGTGCACGGGCCATGCGTCACCTCCGCTTGACGGCAATTATTTATCATAAATTAATGATTACTTTATTTTGTTTAAAGTATTTTTAAAATAAGTGTAGCATACATTAAATATAATATATTTTGACTACTTAAAATTATTTGATTAATTATTAATAAAATATTTTATTTTTTTAACTAGATGGAAATAAAATAAATATAATACAATTTTTTTTTTCATCTCAAGCCCTTTCGATCTCAATCTCAATTGAAGATTAGTCAAAATTGTTCAATTTGATTTTGAGTTGAGTCAAATATAGCAATAAGGTAGCCCAATTTGATTTTGGATTTGTTTAGGACGGCTTTCTTTCTGCTTCTTAAAGCAGCTTTTCAGTATAAAATTAAATTTTTTTTGTTCTAAAAAATTATTTAAAAAAAACAGAAAGAAAGGCATCCCAAACGAACCCTTTGTATTGTCTTCAAAATTAGTTTATCTCACTGCGTGAGATCAGTTATATGAATTATTTTTCTCAATTGTATCTTATTATTAGTCAATTCTTTAAATCTAATAAAAAAAGTCGTTTCTAATAATTTCTAACCAAGTCTCTTTATATCTATCTCTATTTTTGTAAGATATGTCAGATCTAATACATCTACTCTCTTAATCGGGATATCAGAAGGACGATGTTTTATATGACCAAATCATCTAAGACGACTCTCAGTAATCTTGTTTGCCACTAGAGCTACTCCAACCTTTTCACATATATGCTCGTTTCGTATTCTATCTCCAAGTGTAAAGCCACTCATCCACCTGAGCATTCTCATCTCTGCAAAACCTAACTTAATTCTATGCTTCTTTTTTAATGACTAATATTCTGTGTCATGAATCATTACAGGTCTTATCACTACCTTAGAGAGTTTTCTCATAAGTTTGAGAGATCCTTTTCCATCGCACTGCACGTTCGGTGCATTCAAAAATTAGCTCTTTCGCAAAGAATTTAATTTTTTTCAAGAAATTTTTAATCTTTGAGGTGATTTCATAATGCTAATGATATTTGAAAATTTGATTTAAATTGAAATAATTTTATGTGGAAGTATTAGTTGTTTAGTAATTAATATATAATAATATTATTTCCTTAAGAACATAAATTATATTCACATATTTTATAATTTATCACTAAAATACAAATAAAGGTAACTAACATGATCATAAAACTTTAAATGGTTAATCTATCGTAGATTTTATATCTTTTTAATGGTGAGCGTGTTAGAGACGTACAAGAACGGGAGAAGAAATTGGTGGTCAAAAGTTGTTAATTCTTTAGTTTCCCACGCAAAAAAACCTTTTCTTTTTTCTCATGGAGAAATTTAAAAGTACTTGCAACAAATAATATCAAAAAAATACATTGTATAAAAAATGCAATATAAAAAAAAAATAAAATATTTTGAAATATTTGAACGAGCGTAAAATAAATATAGATATATCTTTTTTTTTTTTAAGTAGCTTGAAATAAAATTAATGTAGTTTAAAGTCCAACAAAGATGGTGACGGTTAGCGCTCTGTATCTGATGGGTGGTAGGTAGCTGTATTTTAATTTATCGTAGATTTTATATTTTAATCAGACCTCTGAGGACATTCTCCTAAAATTTAGGCTTCGTTTGAGAATGTTTTTTATATTGTTTTCTAAAGCAGCTTTTTAATAAGTTGTATTATGTAGCTTATCCAATGGATACAAATTAAAGAGAATAATTTACAAATCAAAAGTTGGCAATCTAAGATCCTTAATTTTAAGTTTTTAACAACTTATTTTTTAAACTAATTTTAAGTAAATTATCAATTTATTAAAATTAATATGATAGATTTTATCCTAAGAGTCTATACCATTATTATGATTCCCAAATACATCACACACAACATCAAACTAATAAAAATTGGCAACCTACAAATTATGTATTTAAAATTAAATATACATAAAAATAAATATTACATCAAGGTTAAAAGAACACACTATATACCAGTGTAGTTGAATAATTTGTACGCGCGCGCGCGCACACATATATATATACATACAACTAAATTTATCTAGCTTGAGATTCGTTTGTGATGGTTTTCTTACCGTTTTTTAAAGCAGCTTTTTAGACAAAATTTTTATTTTTTTACTAAAAAGCTGCATTAAGAAGTAATAAGAAAGCCGTCCCAAAAGAAGCCTAGGCTTTTCTTTCACTAAAGTTGAAATTTTCAAACCAAAAGAAAGGGAGTAAGAGACATACATGAACTTGAAACAGTAACACTACAATTATTTAAAAAAAGCATGTTATGATAATATAAATTCATAATTAATTGATATATATAGGTCATTAACCACCAAAACAACTCTAATTAATTTAATTAATCAAGTAAATCTAATCCCCTGATTAATTAGTTACTCTGACTGGCGCCTCTCTAAAGTTCATCAACCCAAAATCATATGATTTTAATCTAATATTTCAGTCATTTATCATTATGACCACAAATTAATTAGCTTAAAAAGAGATTAACTAATTCTGGTCAATGGGAGAAGCCAAACTAACTCTACCTCCTAATGTTTCCAATTTAATAAGAAGCCATAAAAGTTGCATACGCAATAGGAAGGAATTTAATTTAATGGTGAAAATTGAACCTTTTTTTTTTTGTTAAGTTGGAGAGTTGTATGAATAATGAAAAAGATAGTATTTGGAAAACTGAAAGGATAATCTATGTCCCCAGACATAGCATTTTCATACAATTGATTGATAGCTAAACAATAATAATGTTTTATAATGCTTTACAAGCATAGGATTTTGCTTAGAAAACACTTATGCTATTTGATTTGATGTATTGTGAGTGTAAAATATTTAAATATGAGTGTTTTAAAAGAAATAAGGAAGCTGTCGCAAATGAAACCTAAGGCTTTATCTGGAATAACTTTTTTATTGCTTTTTAAAATAATTTTTTAGAACAAAAACTTCTTGAACTAGTATTTTTTGTACTAAAAAAGTTACTTTAGAAAGCAATAAAAAGTCGTCTCAAATGAGATAAATTATTTTGTGCAGAGACCAGATGCAAAACGCCGTCTGCAGACCAATCATAATGCGCCACGTCAACAGTACCAAGCAGTACCGAACAGTACTGAGCCGCGGTACCGAATGAAGTGATGATGTGACACATTCTAGTTGGTCTCCGAACGACATTCAGCATCCGCATAGAATAATTAATCCTCAAATGAAGCCTAGATGACATACTTTGACTAGATTATTGGATTTCTTCCATCATAAAATAAATAAAATTTGCACTACATTATTGAGGTTGGCTCTATAATTTTCATAGTCAAGAAAGAAAGGTAACACTAAACGCACAGTATATTTTGATATGCAGCACAGGAATGTTTAAGGGTGGACATAAATTGAAAAATAAACAGCTATAGGTTGTTGTTAAGTCCTTGTCAGCTTATCATCGAAAGGCCTTGCAATCAATTTATTTGAACGTTGGAGACTTCTCCTAAAGTAGGATGACAGATACCTCTCCAAATTCTTTCTTCAATTAAATGCGTGCAGTACACAACTTGTTTCAGCCACTTTCCTACCGCATCACTAATTCAGCATAGACAAAGACCTTAAAAGGCAAAGAAAATGGAAGAATCAAACGCTTTTGCTATTTGTGTGGAAGAAAAGTAATGATGGAAAGCTTAAGCTTTATCAAACAATGACAAATCAACGATGGGTTTTTTTAAATATGAGAATCAGAACAAAACAGTAATATGTTAAGGCAGTGGTAATGTTCCTTGAATCTTTTTAGATTTCATTTGGATGGTTTTCTTATTATTTTTTTAAGCAATTTTTTCGTTAATAAATTAAAATCTTTTACAAAAAGCTACTTTAAGAAGCAGTAAGAAAACAATACCAAACAAGATTAATTATTTTGTGCGGACGCCGAACGCCGTCCGGAGACCAACCAAAATGCGCCACGTCACTCCTTGCTCAGTACCACGGCTCGGTACTGCTAATATGGCACGTTATGGTTGGTATCTGGATGGCATTTTGAATACAGTCTCCACATAGAATAATTTCTCCCCAAACAAAATCTTAAAGATAAGTTCACCATAGTTGATGCAAAGGAGTCATCTTTCAGCCATTCCATACAATCCAATGGTGCAAATAGGGGTTCTATCAAATGCTCTGTTGATATATGGAAGGCATGCAGAAGCAGATTCAAAACTGCTGCAAATTTGCGTGGAAGATGACTAAATATTTCTTCTATTTGTGTGTTATGCAGTTTTGAGGATTATAATGCCCACTTCTTCTTTAAATGCACTTATTTCATGTGGCTAATCTAAACCATTTTTCTGAATGGAGCATTTTTTTTCTTGATGCCATTTTTATATAGGCCCTCAATCACAGTGACTATTGCCACAACAATTATCTAGTTAAAAAGCCTTATCACTAGGGTTTCACATGGGACGACTTTTTTATTGATTCTTAAAATAGTTTTTTAGTACAAAAATTAATTAATTTTTACTAAAAAGCTACTTTAAGAAACAGCAAAAAAGCCGTCCCAAACAAAACCTTATTTGTTGATATTATCATTTGCTTGATGTGGAAGGAAAGGAATATTATATTTACATAATGTGAAAAAGATCATTTTGGCTCATTAATAAAGGAGAATTTTGTTCTTTAAAATAATAAATTTGAATCATATACTTTACGATTCATCTCACTGTTATGACCTCTGTCTCACACAACTCTCCTTGGTCTATTGGTTGAGAGCTAAGGCTTCCAACTAAGAGGTCCAAGGTTCGAGTCTATGTGTATGCGTTGTGTGTGTGAATTTGCCTTAAATGACTTAAATGTCCCAAAAAAAATAATGACCTCTGTCTCTCACTGATGCTACCCCATGTAAAGGCTATCTTCAAAAACCCTGAATTTTTTATTGTTTTCTCACTTTCCAAAGATATAAGAAAGAGCAGACCTTGGTAATTCCAAAACAAGAACAAGTAGATGTACTCAAATTAGGAAAGACTTCGTGATTTTTCCCTATCTTGATTGAAGAAAAACATAACAGTACAGTTAGGCCAATTCAACCTGAATCAGCCCAGTCGGCTCAGGTCTACGGGAGGCCGCCTCCCTTTCTTCTTGCCGCTCACAATAGTGGGACCCATTAGTCCAATTGAATTCAAAATTGAAAAGGAGGGGGCAGCTAGGGCTTGAGACGGAAATTAGATTAGAAAAATTTATGTATTAAAGAGCATGAGATGTTTTAGGGCGAGGTTATGCTTGATTTGATTTCGGTTAGGATTCCTTAGCGATTTGAGCTCTAGACTATCTCATCTAGAGATTTGGGAGAGACAATCCTCCTCTTTAATTGAGGATAAATTGTATCTTGTTTCCGTGCTTGTTTGGCTTTGATTTTCGTATTGTTGCAATCTATCGTTTGTACTGATTTCTCCCAGATTTTGCGCTATTCTCGCTGTTTTTCACCAATTGGTGATAGGTTTGCTTGCGAACTCAAGTATTTCCTATCAATATCTTATGAGTAATTCTAGTACATCCTGTTTATTTGCTCAGCCTTCATTTATATCCAATTTAAATCCAACAAAACAAACAAGACATAAGAATATCACGATTTGCATTAAAAGCAAAAAAAAAAAAAAAAAAAAGGGGCTCCAGACATCATGATAATAATAAATTTTCAAGCTCTTAAATTTACATAAAATCTAATTAATTATTTATAAATTATATTAATCTCAAAATTAATTTAATAATTTTAAAACTCCTCAGGAAAATTACAAAAGGGGAATAAAAAACCAGACAACAACAACAAATTATATCCTTTTAAAAGCATTATCATAGATTGAGAAATATTCCATTTAGATGTAATTTAAAATCCATTTAAAGTTTAAGCCACAAAATACCTTCAAACATAATAATTTAATTTACACAAATTCAAATATTACAAACAATTATTTTTTAAAATATTCTCTATTACAAGTAATCAAACATGCTAAAACAAAAGTTGCATTCTCTTGCAGAAGAATGTCCATCACACACTACAGTAACTCCAATTAAATGATTTGCAGCAGAAAACACATAATTAGCAGTTCAACATTGAACGTGGCTAAGGTTAATGAAACATGGTTGAATTTTCGGTTAAAAAAAAAAATTATAAACCAAGTTAAGTATTACAGAGATCAGGATGCTCAGGTGGATGAGTGAGTGGAGATCGGATACGAAATGAACAGGTGCGTCAAAAGGTTGGAGTAGCTCCAGTGAAAGATAAGATTAGAGAGAGTTGCCTTAGATGGTTGGGTCACATAAAACGGCAGCCTTCCGATGACCGGGTAAGGAAAGTAGATATATTAGATTTGACTTATGTTAAAAAAAAATGTAGAGGTAGAGCTAAAAAGACTTTGTTAGAAAATATTAGAAATGATCATTCTTTATTAGATTTAAACGAGAATTTGACTCTTAACATGACACAATGGAGAAAAATGATTCATAAAGCCAACCCCACGTAGTGTAAAAAGGCTTGATGTTGTTGTAAGAAATTAGAAACCAACAGTTTCAGAAAAACAGGAGATTCTATTCAAGAATGTATATGTTGCTTATAGGCCAACCAGCTTCTATCAATCATCATTAGAAGACTTTTTTCTAGATGTTTCCAATGCAGCAGAACGCAAAACAGTCGATTTACTCGAATGAAAATAATTTCTCAAGTTTACAATGCAGCAAGTAATACGAGACTTCATACTAATTTAGACGATATTTTCAGACTATAAAGAGTCACTATAAACACACTTGCCACTACTGCCTTGAGCCAGAAGGATCGTACTAAGTAGAGATTCATTAAACTCCATAACAGCAGATGGTTGAATCTGACTTATGTTTCTGACAAGTCTAATTTATTGCTGAGCTATCCAGCTAGGTCTTGATACTTAAATGATAGTAAGAAGTGAGGCATAATAGAACAAGGAAGGAACAAATCTGTTTGCATCTGAACTCTTCTAGTGGGGAAAGCCAATAAAAGCAATTATCACGGCTTAAGAAGTACTAAGAAGCGTGATAGTTGGCAGCGCATCAAGAGCCAATACAACAAAAGGATGCACCTTCTAATACTAGTAGAGAACTTAACAGAGGTGAATCAAAGCAAAACACATCACACAAGCTTCTATAGATGCAATCATGCAGTTCTTATAGGCAGATTAAGATAAGATCCTAGAGAATTCCCCCCAACTAAATGATGATACCAACTACGGTTTATTTTCAATTGGGGGATAGAAATTTCAATGGATATAAGCTCTCATGTTCGATTATATATTAAGTCTGAAACCTAAAAACGCTATCGGAAATTAAGTTTAAATTGAGGGAATGTATATGGATAGATAATCAATTAAAATCTCATAGTGCCTTCATCCCGAATAGTCTTGGTGGACCTGCTAGTTTGTGAAATCTAATTGTATCAATCAATTGAATTGTCATGTTGCCTCGGCCCTCAAGTCAATTTCTCGTGCTCACTGAGACGAGGGGTTCTCCTCCTACTTGAGTTCGGGTGCTTTGCAACTGATTTTTTTTTCCAGTAAAACGTCCCGACGCTGTATGCCCGAGTGCGCCGGCGCTACAAAAATTTGGTAGGAGAAAAGACAGAGAGCGGAGCACCGTAGTGCTCTAAATTCAACGCCTCAACACTGTCAGGTGGACTAGAGATAGAGTGTTTTAGGCGCCACAACGCCCCAAACTAGTACCACAACACTTCGAGGCGGATTGGACAATTTTCTTTCTCATTTTTCTCAAGGGTGGCGTCCCTTGGTGGTATATAGAGGATTTTCTCTTTTGTTTAGTGAGTCAGAATGGTGTAAGAGTGAAGAAGCAAGAAGAGGGCGAGATAGAAGAGAAATCTATACAAATTTCTCCCAATTTTCATAGTGGATTTCTTCGTATGGTGTGGTTCCATGATTTTGTCCCGATTTCGAGCTTTCACGTTGAATCCTAGTGTCCTTTATTTTCTAATGTTTTCTATTTTTCTTATTTGTTTCGTTGTGTGATTTACTTTCACCTCCCCAATAGACACAATCTACTAAAGGTGGAAAGATGATATGTTACGTCATCAAGAAAGTCTAATTAGCAATCACGTATGTGTCATTCATATGCATGAAAGAAGATGAATAATACAACTTTTGTATATTAGAGAAATGGGCTAGCATAATGCTGTGTTGTTGCTAGGGGCGTCAAAATCGGGTTTCGGGTCAAGTTCGGGTTGAACCTGAAATTGACCCGGGTCTAAACGAGTTAACCTGAACCAAACTGGAATTGCAAACAGGTCGAAAATTCGGACTCAGACTCGACCCGCCAAGTTTTCGGGTTGACCAGACCTGACCTGTTAATCTGGATTTTATCAAATTGAGACACTAACCACGTGTTACGCTCAGGCAACAGTAGGGTCGCGGGACGGCGGGGCGGCAACACCGGCTTGACTCGCAAGTGCAGGCAGGGAATTGGCCAATTGGGTCAGATGTGGACTGTGAAGTTTGCGGAGTGCGGGACGACGGGACAGCGAGGCGATCAATCAGGCACTCACGCGACGTTACTATCGCACACTCGAACTCACGTCACACGAATGGACGTTGACGAGATGATACGGCAGATGCGACGAGATGGCAGACGATTTAGCATAAGTGTGGGCTCCGAAAATTCGGCTCCAGCCTCAGCCCGACTGTTGTTTTTTCTTTCGGGGAAAGTTTTAACGGATTAAAGTTTCGGGGTAAATTTTGGGAAGGCAGATTGGTTTGTAGATAAGGCACTACCCAGAGATTTCGCCCTCATTTTGCGAGAACTTTATGATCTGAGTTCTGGTTTCCTATAGGCGTAAGCCCCTATAGTTAATTACCCCTCCCGATAACGAGAGTGAACTTTCGATTAAGGCTAGTCGTCAATCAAATACGCAGAGATATGTGTTATCTGGCATATAGTAATGTAGAACATGGGCAATTATATAATCAAGTCTAGCCTAGATGGAGTCAAGTTAAATTCATAATTGACTAGGTTGATCATTTCAATGAATAAATTTAAGGTTTGAGTAAATGCATTGAACTCAAGCGATGATGAATTGAGCTCGAATGACCATAGCTAGTCCTAAGTGGATTCACGCAAGCTTGAGTGAGATTATTCACTTCAAAAATATTAAGCTTGAGCATATTTAATGTGAGCTATGAGTGAATTTAAGAGGAATTCGATTGATTAGATCCAAGACAAGCAATTTTAAGGGAGCTAAAAATCGAGTTAGGTTGTGTCCCACATATACACTGAGTTATCCCCAATTAAGGGAGTCCAAGGTTCTATAGGGTTATTTGGGGTTGTATAGAGTTTATTCAACTTTAGGAAACCCAAATAAATACTCAAAACCAATAATCTAGCTACCTCAATATCCGCATTGAGTGGCTCATATTAAGATAAGACATTAAGGAACTTGATTGTTCAATTAAGGTTGAGCTGAGTAATCAAGTGGCTCAAATCAAATAACCAAGGGGTTGAATAAATTTCAGAATAACGAGCTGAATTTCATGTCAACCCAATCTAAAAAAAAAAAAACAACCCAAATTGAGATAAGAGACTCATAGCCAAGCAATTGAGCCACATATGTCCAAACCATAAAGTCAAGCATAGGATGGTTAAATCAAGTCAAGTTAAAACCATCAAGCTGGCCAAAATGAAATCTAAACGGGCACAATTTAGACTTGTAACGATTGATTAACCAGACCAAGGGATAGGAGGTCATTCAATTAGGCATGGAACTCTATTGGACTGATTAATGGCCGACTAATTTAAATGATCAATTGTAGCCTCATAGAAGACATAGGATTTGATTGATTTGACCAAATAAATCATGGCCAAAATAGGGTTGATTGAGTTGTAGTCAACCATAGTCAGAATAAATTAGCTGAGATTTAAGAGGATTAATCAGATCAACTATGCATACATCGTGTTGGTTGATGCCATACTAGGTCTAACACTATTGGGATGATTGAATTCTTTTTGAGTAAAATAAACTGTGATCATCCAGGGGACTATCAACTAATTTGCGAAAACACAAGATAGCGCATGACAATATTAATTCAATCAAGCAACCACAATGAGTCAATCAGAATATACCATAGACCAACAAAGGATTGAATTCCCCATAGACTTTTAAGTGTCAATAGAAGGGTTCCTTCAACATCAAGAAGATTGCTAGTTCATAAGCTTAATGATTAAAGATTGACAAACGAATTGATGTACTGAGAACTTGAACATGGTACACTTCTGCCAAATATATATATATATATATATACTTTTTTTTCTTCATAAATCTTAAAATTTTGTTTTGCTACAACAACATGCATATAATTGACCCCAAAGAAGGAATGTTCATGAAGAGAGAAACAAATAGAATTAAAACATAAATCTTAAAATCTACTCATAAAATTGATTAAATCCCTATTATCAAAGCCATGTCACAAGTCCTAAGAGCCTCAAAAGATATTTTTAAACAAAATTGTACATCAATACAATACATTCTGCCATGTCTTTCCCAATAGTTCACTTGAAGTTAACAATCAATTGTGCACTAAAATAGCTGAAGTTGACAGACATACACTAAAGTACTCAATAACCGACCTAATTCCTCTCAAGAGAGGAGTTCATCCGCTAATAGTGGGAATAAAGCAATGGTTTACCAGAAGTGTGGAACCTGGACACCTCCTCCCTCTAAATGCAATAGTGGATGCTCCTGTTGCATCTAAATGTGGAATGAAGCACTGATATCGTAAGTGTGGGAATGAGACTCTCACATACTTTTTAATAGAGAATAGTGCACTATAATATAAGAGTCTTATGGAGCCATAGCATGTAATGCATCACATGGCATGTTAGTTTAAAAGTAATGCAAGTCATAAAAAAATATGAATGATTTATTAATAATTCAACAATATAAGAAATAAAATATCTTTAAAAAAAGGCGCGCACATAATAAATCAACAATATAAGAAATAGAATATCTTTAAAAAAAGGCGTGCACACAAACACAATAAAACATCACTTAATAGTGCAAACATGAAGGTTAACAAATGGCAATTTGATTGAAAAATTCATCATCATGGCAAAGAAAATAATTAAATTTACAAAGAAAACCATCACAATGGCAATGCTAATATAAAGACAAAATGTGAAATTTAGGTGCTTAGATTTTAGAACATATGAAATATTTGTTTATAATTCTCAAATAAATAAAAAATTAAACAGGTGCTCATGATAACCATCATCATTCATACACCAAATAAACAAATCTCCATTATTATCTTCTCCCAAATCATAATATTCTCTATTATCCTCATCCTCTTCATGTCATCTACAAGTATACTGGGCCTAAAAGAAATTTCTTTTTCTTGTTCTTTAGATCGGTCTTGAATGTTCTATATCTTTTTTATACATGCTAGTGGCTCTGGCAAAATCAAAACAATTAGAAAAATCATTCAAAAAACAAAACTAATAAAATAACGCACACTATATGAGCTATTCCCATAAAACATAATGTGCACTATTTTATCCACCAACACCTTTTCATGTTAATAGCATAAAAAATGCACCTCGGGATGAAGGCACTATGAGATAGGGAGTTAGGTAAAGCTCCTTCCTCTGAGAGTAAAAGTTACACCTTAGTTCCCTTTAAGAGTTTGATATACCTCTTTTGAAAATTAAGAGGAATTCAAATAATTAGATAAGAAAGTTTTTTTTTTTTTAAATAAAAGGATGATAAATATTATATTAACAATAAATTAATCAAAATTATGATTCATCCAATGAATTTATGGGAGTGAGTAATGGAATATAGGATTAAAAAAATTAATCTAGTTTCAAAGAAACAATTACAGTTCATATCAAGAAGATGAACTTTAAAGAGATATTTATATTAAGAAAATTAATGAAAAAATATATATGATGGTGCATTGAATAGTATTAGAAGAAATTATGAAGTGAACAAGTAATTTCTAATCACATAAGGGATCAACATTAGGTTTTTATCTCTTTGCATCGATTATGAAGGTGACTACAAAGGAACTTTAAAGTGCGATGCTTCAATATATGCTTTTTACAGGTGACATATTTTTGTTCTATGAGATATCCACTGAATAAGTGAAAAGTTAAAATAATAGAGAAAATATTTAAGAAAACAGAAGACTTAGAATTAGTAGAACAAATTCATGTATATGATATTCAATCTTAGTTGAGTGATATTAATAATTATCATTTAACAATCAGCATCATTAAAAGATAAGATGATGCCTATATGTGATACAGAGAGTTTGAAAGATAAAAAGAAAATGAGTGAATCTTGTGGGTTATTATTAAAAGGGAGTAGTGTAAAACCCATCATGATTTACAGGTTCTAATTTCATTTATTAAACATCAGTACATTTATTAAACATCAGTACAATGCCCAAAAGATGAGATGAAAAGACTATATATCTCCACCCTAATAACCATAATAGCAATAAAATATCATATGATGATATAATCTGAAGAAAGTAAAAGGGGAAAATACGATGTCTACCATGAGAATTTATTTACCAAAAGATTCTCAGAATAACAGCATTAAAAAATGTTTTTTCTCTCATAAATGATTAATGAACCCTAGTAAAGCACAACATTTATCATAGAGCAAAAAAAAAAAAAAAAGAAACTGATTGATTTCAATGATTTCATACATTGGAATCCTTTCGTGAGATGCTCGACATTTGGTTCTCATCATCAGAATCACTGTCCCCAGCCACATCTTTTGCCTGCTTAGCAGCAGCAGAATCATGTTGTGCAGAAGTCATTGTATTACCGGTAACTGATTGCTGATAGAGAATCCCACCAGCTAGAGTGAAAAGTAGGCAAGCTAAGCCAAACGGACTAGCATGCTTATCCCATATGAGAACGTTGATTGCAACGGTGAGAAACTTATTAACAACACCTGTCACCGTAAAAGCTGTAGCTGAAACAGCTTTCCTTGCCGCAAAGCCAAAGAAACTGATGAGCAATCCAAACACGCAGGACAAGCTAACTGCAAGAAATGTGCCAAAATCAACCCAAGCCCCAGATCCCAATCCAACAGCTATTAAAACATCAGCATACTCCCCAGTTAACACCATAAATACAGGAGCCATCATCAAGGATAAGAGATTATTGTAGAAGACAAATCCCCAAGTGTTGAGTCCAAGGTTCGTCACCATGTGTTTTATGTAGACCATCTCTGTTGTGATTGTGATCAAGTAAGCAAAAGCCCACGAATATGCAGTGAGGGTGAATGCTGAATCAGTCATCACATACCCAATAGCACCACCAAGTAGAATCACCAAAGATAAAAATGTCAGTTTGGAAGGGCATGGCTGCTTTCTGAAGGCGGTGTCGGCAATGGCTACCAATAATGGTGTCAAAGATCGAAACACTATAAAAGTGTCCACATTAGCATGCCTGAGGAGGTTTGTGTTGGTGAATATAGCAAGGTAGAAGACAGTGGCAGCAGGTAAGAACTTTTTGGCTATTTCCAGGGTGAAAGGATCATGGTGGAGAAATCCCAGCTTTCCAAGGATCCATACACCAGCAGCAGAAGACAGGTATTGCAATGCCGTTAAGAGGCCAGGAAAATTGAATTTTGTGATGGCAAATTTGTTAATGACAGCAAGCAAGCTCGAGCATAGAGCATATCCCACAACAAGGCTACTGGTAGCATAGTACTGTTTTGCCAGTTCAAGTTTAATGGCCGGCATTGTTCTGCAAACTCCCAAACCTGTAAAACTTGCAGGTTTTTCAAAGCTTAGAGAAAGTGCAAAATACAAGTAGAGTCAGAAAAAAAAGCTGGATTTTTGTGTTAGTGTTCAGCTCATTCGTTAAGTGAAAGAGCCGAGCATAAACATGATTTTTCACCTCCTTAACTAAATGTGTTTTAACACGAACAAAAGTCAACTGGATTATATTCCACTCAGAAAGAGCTAAACATAGATATATGCATAAAACTTTATTTTGTAACTATGTTGCACCATTAAAATCACAGGATATACTCTCAAAGTTATGTCAATACATACTTTATATGCTAAGATGCTTAAAAAAAGTCATATTGTGAAAATTCATAAGGTTTTTTTACACATAATGGAAGTCATCAATTGAAAATATGTTGATCCATTTGATGATCAACGGCTTGACTTATAATTCATGTTTAGAAAGGAACCCAAAGAAAAAAGCATTTTAATACCGAATTTGAACTTGAACTTGAACTTATTCATGTCTAGCACAATAGTTAATGCACCAAATTTATTAAACACAGAAGGCAAGGAGGGGTATCATTGATATTTAGTCTTGTTGTATGCTAGAATATCTATGGCGGTAGAGAGAAAAATTAACATCTTAATTTTGTATAAAGATCCAACACACATATAGATAAAAAATAGGTACAAGAGATTCTAAAGTTCTACAATGAAAACTCAGAAAGAGAAAAACCAAAAAGGCCTAGCATACCTAAAATGATTTCAGTAGTGCTTGTAATTGATAGAAATGATGTCATTTTCTGTGATTGAAAAATGTGTTCATAAGATCGTTTTTCAATAGATCGTTTTCTAATATGTGTGTAAACATAAGCTATACAAAACGAATTTCAAGATTAAAGTTAGAAAAAACCTATGACATACGAATTGTTTTCAATAGATCGTTTTCTATATATTTGTTCATACTCCTTTAAGGATAGTAGACTAGAGATAAAAAAGTCCACCATAAATCCACATGTTGATATCGAGAGTCATAGTGGGTGTTGACGGCGTGCATCGGCCTTATAGGCGATGACGTGCACCAGCATTATTGGAGATGACTTGTGACTAAGTCGACAAAATCAGTGTAGCTGAGCAATAATGGTCAAAGGACTCTATTTAAGTGATGGTGGTCAAAGGACCATATTTAGATGTGATGGTCGAAGTATATAATCACATGATGGTAATTAGATGACCTTAGTCACGTGATCGTAGCGGGATACTATACTTGGGCGATGATCGTCGGAGGATTGTAATTGGGCAATGAAGGTCAGAATACTATAACTGTTTGATGGTAGTAAAATGATTGTAGCATGACGACATTAGTCATAGTAACTTAGTTAGACGATAAGGGTCAAAAGATCGTAGTTAGATGATAGGGGTTGAAGAATTGTTGATAGGCAAGATGGTTGAATGGCATTATTGAAAGGATCATAGTCGATAGAGGGTGCTAGAGATATTGTAGTCAGGCGACAATAATCAGGAAACTACAATCGAATGTTGGTGGTCGGAGGACTGTAATCAGATGATGGTGATTGGAGAACAATAATTGAGCAATTATGATGGAGATCGACAATAGTCTGAGGATCATAGTTGAGCGACGATGGTCGGGAGACTATAGTTAGACGAAAGTTGTAGGAGGAACATAATCAAGCGACGGTGGTCATAAGACTGCAGTCGAGAGATGGTGATATAAAGGACGTAAGTCAAGCGATGGTGGTTGGTGGATTGTAATGAGGCAATGGTAGTCAGGAGACTATAGTCGGGGCATAGTAGTCGGGAAGACCATGGTTTGATGGAAACGATCAAGCTGTGGTTCAATGCTAGTGGTCAAGTGGTGGTCTAACATTGGTGTTTTGGCGATGGCTTGATGGCAGCAACCGAGCGAGAGAGGGAGACTGGGATAGTGGTGCTTGGGTGGAACTCCAAGATTCTTCAAGTCTCTGAGTTCTTTTAAATATCAAGACAAGGTCCACATTCCCCTTCATGTAGAGAGTAAGGAGATTATTTATAGATTTTTTTAGAGTGACATGTCTCATAGATGTATGAAAAATCCAAAACATTCAAACAATCGACCTATATTGATTCCCTCAATCATAGATTTTCCTTTCAGCAGTTACATGTTTTAATAATATCAAAATCATATGATTTTGGGCACATTGGGTTCATCACGTTGAGACACTCAATTTAATTACATATGAGTTGTTTGGTCACCTAATTAACGCCTTGAAGTTTCCGATGCACTTCAATTCTTTGATCTAAACTCATTTTGAGTCAAATTATAACACTTTAGAGTTCAACTTCCGTTCTCAACCCATGAACAATATGAGTCTGAAGCTTCCTTCACGACTCGAGGAACTTTGTCGTAGTGGGTCCGTTTCATGCCTCATTTCATAGGAAACCTCAATGTAGCTCTATTTTATTATATTCCATCTATATCCCAATTCCATTCATTTCATATCCCTTTGGTGTTATTGACATAAAAGATGTCATTTATAGTATATATATTTCTATCTATACATGTATAGAAAGTTAAGGAATCATCGTATAATAATCGAGAAATTGCAATAGAAAAGAAAAAGGAGAGGTTTGTGATGATCTTTAGTGCCAATTGATTTGTCTTGTCGAGATTCAGTTTGACCATAACAATGTTGAATCAGAGCTTGGATGATTCTGAATTTAATTTTAAAAGTTTTCAATTCAAATATAAATTGAGATTCATGCATGATCAAACCACCCAGCATCAATTCATAGATTAAATACCTCCCGTTCTTAAAATTACATAGTGAAGAAGATAAAGAGCAGCAACATTGAAATTATTGATGCCAAGGAAAAATGCGCCAAGCACCCATTTGGTTTCTTGAAATCAAAAAGCATGCTTTGAAATACAATAAAAGTTGCTACTCCTATCAGTAGCTTGGTATAGTTGAAAATGAGCATTGGCTTCTAACTTCATAAATCCAGTTAACCCTATCTTGAGTATGATGATTCCGTCATCAAAAACAAATGAGTGACAATAAATACAACACTTTCCAAAGATGTTTCTATCTAAAACTCTAAAAACAACCAAATAAACCCTAAAGCGAATTCAAAATTACAAGGAAAATACCTTCGATCCAGGTAGCAGCAAGTCCGACACTCAGATCTACTAAATTGGGCAGGAATGCGACAAGCAACAGAGAGATTTATCGAAAATTTTACAGATGGGGGAGCAGAGGGAGCCAATGTAAAAGAAAAAGTATGGGGCCCAAGAATGGATCACTGACGCGAAATGATAGGAACCGGGTTAAGCAAAGCTCCACAGGGAATCTTTTAATCGATATCTGAAGGAAGCTGCAAATCTCTGTCGAACTCTAACCCTAGCTTCGGCTAAGAGGCCAGCCAATTCATTTCGCTTCCCCGCCCAGTGTTGCCGAAGAATGGCGTATGACATTTCGCCGAGATGATATTGAAAGTCTTGAATGAGTATAGTGAAACGACGAAAATAACCTCTTGGTTGGAGAGCCGACGACCGACGTGATATTAATCTCGTGTTTAAGTTATTAATTATCCTTAAACCGTGCGCAAGTTAACAGCCAGTAGTCCTAAGCTCTCGCTAAGAACAGGGCGTGCATATTATATGAGCCCTATGTTCGAGCCTATTGAGATGATGGGTGACAATTTCGAGTCACGGGTTGGATTTGGATTGAACCCAGGAATGATCCAACACTATTCAGGTCAACTCGAAACCGATCCGTTTTTTACAAATGGGTTGGTTTTTAGGACCCGAACCCGGCCCGTTTTTACAAATGGATAGGTTTTTCGGACCCGAACCCGACCCGCGGACACGACGGCATCGGTAGTAGCGGGCCGATGGCCGGCGCAGCAGCAGCCAGCAACGTCGTCACTCTGGATAGTGGGACGCGACGCGGGAGCGATGGGTTAGCGCAACGGGCAGACCGACACGAATTTGACACGGGACAGCGGAGATGCGACGCGGATTGGCCTCGCCACCTCGGGATGCGACGCGAAATGCGGGATTGGCCACAGGATGCAGTGCGAGCAGCTTCGGTCAAGCGCTGGTCATTCCAGGTCATTCTCGGTTTCCGGGTCAACCGAACCCGACCCAAATTTTAAAACAGGTCAAAAATCCTAACCCGAACTCAAAATTTTCATGTCGGATTTTTGAATCGTGTCAAATATTAATACATTTAATTCATACTACTCATTTGACTCGAAAGATCATAAATTATAGATTTCTTTCTTTTATCTCTTAATCCATTGTTCATCCCGTGGATATCTTCTCATGGGATTCTTCTCGCATGAACTCTTCTTTTTGAAACGGTGTTTCCTTTTCTAGTGAACACAAATTGTGACTTATGTTATCATGTTGGCCTCAAATCCTGTCAATGCATTCTCGGACGAGTTCCCATCATGATACCTAACACTGATGATGCATTCTCCTATTGGTTTTGTTTGGGACGGCATTTTTATTGCTTCGTAAAACAGCTTGTTAGTATAAAAAATTAAAATTTTGTACTAAAAAGTTGTTTTAAGAAACAATAAAAAAAATCATCCTAAACGAAACCTGATTCTTGGTGCACCATCTCTAATGAGATGCTACCGCAATCCTGCCATCCCACTAGTCCTAACGATGCATTTTTCAATGAGTTTCCATCACAACTCCAATAAGTTTTTGCAATCTTCATTCTCTTGATTTGGCTTTAGAACCGGGTAGATCCCCAATCCGCGATTCTTCCCATAAGCGACTCAAATAGAATTGTTTTTGCCCAAAGAGATTTAGATAAATAACACTGAAAATTATCATATATACATATTTAACACATAAAATTACTATTTATAACAACTAGAAAAGCAAAATTATATTATTTAATAATCCCTCCTACATATGTAACCAATAATAATAAATTGAAAGATATTAATAGTTATTTTTTGTGCTCTTTATGATCTTTTGACATGAATCATATGTGTGTTGTCACACTCGAAGTTTAAAATATGATACACTCCCACAAAAGAATATGAAACTTAATACAAAAGTAATATAAATAAAATATACCATAGTAAACAATATAGTAAATTTTAAGATTTCATTTCACTCGTATAAATCAAATTGAGAGCATATGAATGAAGTATAAATAATAACAAAGGAAGAGAAGAGTGAAAGAAATAACTTGCAAAAAAAGCCTATATAAACCTAAAAATATATAAATATATTACTTAAAAAATTTTAAATACCGAACGAGAACTTATTGTTGATAAATATGCTCCTGTGGTGATGGTCATCAAGCACTTTACTAATAGTTGCTATGAAAAATGTTAACAGTGTGTGAATTTAAGAATTCAAATTCAACAAATGACAACTATTTATTAAAACATAGATGGTAAGGTACTAGAGCACGTAACATGAATAATAAAAAGACCACGTGTGACCATGTACTATCAATGACATTAAGTTATCATATTCAAAATTATGATAAGATTGAAGTATAAAAGTGCATATTATATGATGTGGTATTCAGCGGAAGAAGCAGGTTCAGAGAGAAAAAACAGGGAACTAATAGGATAAAGGCCTGAACCTGAAATTGTATTATCAGCAAAAACTATCTTCATCTTCTCCGAAGGTAGAAGATATATTAAACATTCACTATGAAGAGGGTTCTTCATCTTGCAGAAAATAGCTAACCGGCAGAAAAAGAAGTTTTGTACTATCATGCTCAAAATAGAAACTATAGTAGTGGGTTGGCAACTAATAATAGAATGCTCAGCGGTAAGAAATTATATAAACTATGCAAACTAACTATATGAGCAAAATAACTATAGATAACTGGGACCATGATGGCTTGATGCACCGCATCATCATATGTCATAAAATAGATTTTAATAAATGACTTCCTTGATTACTATGTACAATAAATTATAACAATAAAGGCAAATCTATTCTAATATAACCATATGCAACCATACAATGTCTTATTGTACGTCTCGAAATATGAATTATCGATCATACATCATTTTCAATCTATATATGTTTATATATTCAATAATCAATTAGTTTTATTAACATACCCTAAATTGAGAAGTAAACAATAACCTAAGAAAATTTATCATTTTTTATGGAGTCATCATCATGTGAGTTTGTTGGCTTAGTAAGTCAATATCCAAATGGGTACAACCGACCTACATATACAAATATTAATTTTATGTTTGTCATAAGCAAATTTTTAACATGTATTACATATGCAACATGGCCATTTCTATTTTATGACATATTATGATTTGCAGGAATACAATTTATTGTGTTCAATAGAAGTAATGCACCCAAAAATTGATCATCTATGATAGGAGATGGATTTAATATTTAAAAATCTATGTAGCAATGAATCAAGATAAATATTTTTATGCTATGAATTATTTCATTATGTGCATAAGATATCTATGAAGATATATATATAGTAAATAATAGACGAATATAAGTGAAATTTAATTTCCAAAAAAAAATTATAAGTACTTTTCAATAGGTTTTATAATTTCAACATGACATGTTATCTCATACTAAGTTATGATTTGTCAACATCACATTATTCAATAAGGGAAAGAGCATGAAAATATAAAAATTGATATATAAGAGTTTATTCATCAATAAATAAAGAATAATCTATGAGCATAAAATAGAAAAATTTTATAATAACAAGACTGTCAACTAATATCCAAAGGTTTAGCACAAGAAACAAGAATAACGTCCCTAATAAAGAAGGATATGTTTATCCCAAAATAAATAACAACTACTTACTTTTTAGGTGAGTGACGCGAAACTCCAAACTTATGAAATATTCAACCAATAGTCATAAGGCCAACTACTCGAAAATTCTATAAGAAGTGGAATCAAATATTTATAAGCACACACTTCATGAAATAATGGAGAATATTCTAATAAATCTTTAGTCACAATGAAAACACCAAATAAATTATCAATTAATGTGATCTATTTTATGAACTATCAAGGCACCATATGGAAACCAAAACTAAAAGAAAACTTGACAAACAAATTTTAGATTAAAAATACATCTAAGGATATAAAATAATATAACTTTTGATCAAATCAAATATCAAGTTTAAATAAGAACTCCTTCGAAAGCAAGTTAAAATTCATCATAACAATATATTAAGGAAACATTAAATCAAATCTAGCAAAAACATTACAAAAAGAGAGCATCTACTTCTATTTCTTGGGAACGAAGAGGAAGAAAGGAGGAAGAAGAGGAGAAAAGGGAAAAGTTTGAACTCAATTAGAGGAGCTTGCTATAGGCTGTTGTCGCAAGAAAGGAGCAAAGAGGGAGAAGAATATGCGCATGACAGTTGCTGAAGAAGAGAGGGAAGATAAATTTGATGTCCTAGGTTTACAATTAGCATTAAATTGGAAAAGAAAACATCAAGTACAAAAATGATTGAGAGAAAAAGGTCAGCGAGACGGGAGAATTTTGAAAGGCGGCAAAATCTCGTAATTTACACAATTAGAGGGAGAGACGTCAAGATTCGGCTAAGTTTGTGAGAAAGACTGAGGTGCAGAGATGTAATAAATATAATAGAAATGCTACTTGTTTTACTTTTGAGTACATTTAATAAAAAAATTCATTTTTATACATAAGGTCTTGAATTCATGATCCTATGTTGGAGTAAAAAAAAACTCACAATCATTAAGTTTAAGTGGGCTAAATAGAAATCATTTTATTAAGAAGAATAATTACTATATCAAGATATAAAAAGTTGCTACCATATCTCATTCAATATAGTCAAGTGCTATTTTAATATGTTGTTGGGGTAAGATTTTGGGATTGAGCTTTCCTTATGTTCAAGCTTGGATGTTGACATATGCAAGGGCAGATCCAACTTCCTTTTTCAGGGTGGGCAAAAAAAAAATTTATGGGGGATGGACAAAGATGCCTAGGCCTAGGATTGATAAAATTAGAACAAAAAATATTTTTAAGAAGGGGGGGGGGGGGGGGGGGGGGGGGCAAAATATTCCGAAAAATCCCCTATAAATATTAAAAAAAAAACTTTTTTTGAGGATGGGCATTTGCCCACCCTAAAACCACTGGCGGAGGGAAGGGGGGGCAAGGGGGGGCACGTGCCCCCCCTAAAAAAAAAATTCTATGGAATTGTTATAACAATGTTTACTAGCATTTAATATGAAAAATGGGAGGTCTCATTCCATGCAAATTTTTTTGTAACAACCTAGGTTTAAAAATTGTTGACAAATTTCCAATGTTTTTTTGTTTATTTGCAAAGAGATAGCATTTTATTTGTTGACCTTAATAGCTGCATAATAGTTCTACTATTTAGAGAGTTGTCGGAGATGATTTAGTCACATAAAACATCAGTTTTCGTTGATTCGGATAGGAAAACAGATGTATTAGATATGATTTATATTAAGAAAGTCACAGATGTAGTTCGAAATATGAGCTCGAGTTCAACTCGTCTCACAAAACGAGTCGAGTCGAGCTGCTAGTCGAGCTCCTGCTCTCGCTGCGAAACATGCTCCCGCTCTTGCGGCGAATCCCACTCCTGCTCTCGCTCTCGCGGCGAAGCCCGCTCCCGCTCTCGCGGAGAATCCCACTCCTGCTCTCGCTCTTTCGGCGAAGCACGCTGTCGCGACCTGCTCTCGCGGCGAAGCCCACTCTCGCTCTCGTGGCGAATCCCACTGCTCTCGCTCTCGCGGCAAAGCCTGCTGCCGCGACATGCTCTCGTGGCGAATCCCAACTGTCGAGACCCCCTCTTGCGGCGAAGCCCGCTTCCACTATCGCGGCGAATCCCACTGCTCTCGCTCTCGCGGCAAAGCATGCTGCCGCGACCTGCTCTTGTGGCGAAGCCCACTGTCGAGACCCCCTTTCACGGCGAAGCCCGATTTCGCTCTTGCAACGAAGGACATTGCCGCAACCCGAGCCCCGCTTTCGCAGCGAAGCCAGTTTACGCTCCACTCTTGCGGCAAAGCCTGCTACTGTGACCCGCTCTCGCGGCGAAGCCCGTTGCCACGACCTGCTCTCGCAGCGAAGCCTACTCCGGCTCTCGTGGCGAATCCCACTGCTCTCGCTCTCACGGCAAAGCCCGCTGCCGCGACTTGCTCTCGTGGCGAAGCCCACTGTCGAGACCCCCTTTCGCGGCGAAGCCCTCTTCCGCTCTTGCGGCGAAGCTCGCTTCTGCTCTTGCGGCGAAGCTCTCTTCTGCTCTTGCGGCGAAGCTCGTTAAACTCGACTCGTCGAGCCCGAGCCAGCTCGTGATCCGGCTTGACTCGGTTGCACCCCTACCCGTGACAGATATTTATGTCTTCTAAGCTCAAGGGTCATGTTATTTGCATTTTTAATTTCAATCTTATAGCTACTCTTGACACTGGTAATGAGACAACAAATATAACTATTTTAATTTAGGCCCCCCTAAATAAAATTTCTGGCTCCGCCACTGCCTAAAACCAATGTGGATCCACCCATGGACGTATGTAAACAACAAACACCGCAACTCATCAAAACTTCAAATTCGAATATTTCGCATGCTATATTTAGCACATAATATTTCTCTTGTATTTTAACATAAATTTTGTAAGTTGAGTTGTAGTAGTTGCTCTATTGTCTCTTTTTTGTTTTTAAAATTTTTTCTTTCTTTTACTTTTTCTTGTAGATTTTTAAGAAATATATTTATTATTAATTTAATAAACTCCGGATTATGACACTATTTATATTTGAGTGTATTTTATTTTATAAAGCAGCTTTATATTATAAAAAAAATTTGAATAAAAGTTTTTTAGCTAAAAAACTATTTCAATAAGCCATAAGAAAACTGTCCGAAACAAAATATTAGTATTGATTAGCTGCAAATGCATATGCTAAACACAAATTTAAGGCCAAAATGAATGAATTATTTAGAATATAACCAAGAGCTCATTCTTATTTACTATCTTTGTTGTATAAGGGTTTGGACAGTAATGGTTTTATGTCTACATTTCTTATGCTCTATAAATTGTTTGTCTTTCAGCCTCTATTTCCATCTTAAAAAGTTGATCTCGGCCTGTATGATTTCTCAGCTAACAGAAGAACATCATTAGCAATTATATATCTATGAAATTTTAGTTTGATCGGTACGAATCTCGAGATAAAATTTAAGTTGAGAACTTCCGGGAGTTAAATTCAGGATCATATAAACTCTAATTTCAGCACTTATAATCAAACTGAACGTCTCAATGAGATGAGACAAATGCAACGATACTAAAAAGTTGTTCAATCCAAGCCTGAAGGAGAGCAAGTCAAATATTTGGATCATAATTAGAAACTTCAAATATTAATTTGATGCCCGCCCAAATGATCTCGAAATTTGACATGATTGTAATCGAATTGAGCGGCTCAACGAGACGATTTCTACCAACCTAATAACACTCAATTCTGATATCATTAAGATACTTAAATGATAAATAAACACTTTCTAATCAAGGGAATCAATATGGGTCATATGATAAAGTGTTTTAGATTCTAGTTCAAATTACCAAAATGTTCATCCCAAAAAGACTATAAATAGATCATCATTCTTCACATATGGGTGGAAGAAGAGTAAGAACTAGATATTTCTCTTGCATTTTCTAGCTATCGTCACCGAAGGCCACCACCAACTATTGCTACTGACAACCACCGTGGTCTCTAACATATATCACTACCAATCATTGCCACCATGGAGAGAGCCTAAATAAACACATTACTAAATAGTAATTTAAATTATAACAGGAACAATGTCTGATTTAAGACATTATATTAAGGCATTTAAAACCACATAAACAAGATAAATTGATGAAGTGCAGTCTTACAGTTCTGAGATTGTAAACCAAGTAGCTTTCTACAGCCTTGAACCCTTTTTTTTTTTTGGCCAAAAAATGGTGAATTAGAAACCCTAAAATGCACCTTTTCAGCTGTAGGTTTTCTCAGTTCAGTTACAGATCGACTGTCTAAACCCTTACTCTAGAAACCCCTATGTGCAGATTCAAAACCTCCCTTGAACGAACTTTTAAAAACTCTAAAAGACCCACCCAGCAGCGAATCGGCGATTGCACAGTCTTTTGTCCAGTAAGCAACTTCATTATAGTTACTGCGATTCAGCTGGTATTTTTGTGCCTTCTTCTGTGAAAATAGAAGTTGTATTAGATGATTCACATTGTTCATGAATCCTCCAAATTGGTCTTTTATTTATTTATTTTTTTGTCATTTTATCCTTGTGCAGATGCGCATGCTCGGCATCCATCGCTGCCACCCTCTGCCCCACCACCTTAGCAAGTTTCTCTAAAAAAAAGATTTCTTGGTTGCAGACTTCTTGTTTACATTATCAAGTTGATTACGAACCGTCCTTTGTTTTTGGGTACCATGAGCCTTCCTTGAAGTTGGTTGATTTACTAGCAAAGTATCCTGACATCATGGAATGAGAAACTAGGAAAAAAAAGGGTAAAGCTGCCAAATTTTCAACTACTTTGCTCTTCTCCTTCTGGCTTATCTTACAAATTCCTTGAAGTTGTATAGACCAAGAGAATTTCAATGGAGGACAGGCAAGCACCAGGGCAGGCTTTGGTGGTCGGCGGCAGCATAGCAGGTCTATCTTGTGCCCATGCCTTGATTGCCGCAGGTTGGGAGGTGAGAGTGATAGAGAAATCCTTATCTCCACCTTCCAGTAGTCCAACAGGAGCAGGTCTCAGCCTGGACCCTCAGGCTAGGGAGATTCTCAGCTCTTGGTTATCAGATCCAACCATCCTCCATGATTCCTCCTTGCCTCTTGACATAGAACTGGTTCCTATCTCTGCCATGCCTTTTCATGAATTGGTCACTAGAGTTGCCAAATCTCTCTCTTCATCTTCCTTCATCTTTTCACGCAGCTGCAGTTCGTGGATGGTAAGAGGGATAGGCAGATTGTTGCAAGAGATGATAATTTCAACTACAGATGCTTCCACTGGACAGATCTGCACTCACTTTTATACAAAGCTTTGCCCCCAGATATAATTCTCTGGGATCATCACTTTCTCTCTCTAATCATACCCGAAAACAAAGCTTTTGTTCGGATCAAAGTTAAAATCCCTCACACTGATGAGATGAAGGAATTTTCTGGTGACTTATTGATTGCTGCTGATGGGAGCATGTCCCTTATTCGACGCCATTTTCTTCCAGATCACAAGCTAAGGTTAGAACTCACAATTTTGAACTACTTTCTTCTTTTATGAATCAAGTTTTCTTTTACTCTACTTGAACAGGTATTCTGGTTACTCAGCATGGAGAGGAGTGTATGATTTCTCAGAGGATATTAGCTCAGACACCATTGATTCCATTCGTAGTGCTTATCCTGAACTTGGAAAATGCTTGTATTTTGATCTAGTTTATGGAAACCATTGCGTTCTTTTTGAGCTCATAAACAAGCGGCTCAACTGGATATGGTACTTCGACGCACAAGAACCAGACATCAAGGCAAGCTATTTAACTAAGTCTGAGTAAGTTCTTATATAGTGAAACAAACATGGTAGGATTCAGATGAAGGGTAATTGAATATGTTATGCAGGGAAGATCTGTGACCATGAAAGTGAACCAGGAGATGATTGAGAAGATGCACACAGATGCTCAAAGAATGTGGAGCTCTGAATTGGCTCAGCTTATGAGAAAAACAAAAGACCCTTTCATCAATGTAATATATGACAGTGATCCTCTCCCTCAGTTGTTCTGGGACAATGTGGTGTTGGTAGGTGATGCAGCTCACCCTACAACACCTCACTGCTCCAGAAGCACAAACATGGCTGTTCTTGATGCTGAGGTCTTAGGCCTCTGTGTGAAGAAGTGGGGAGCGGGGAATTTGGGCCTGGCATTGCAGGAATATCAGTCTATTCGATATCCAGTGATCTCAAGGCAAGTTCTGCACTCGAGACATGCCGGACGCCTCAAACAAGGGCTTCCTCTTCAAGATAACACTGTTTTCAATCCAAAAGAAGCTAGCAAAGAGGAGGCTGCTGGGATTCTGCATAAAAGCTTGCCATTCTTTTATAAAGCTCCTGTGTCCATGGACCAGTAAGCTTGGTCTTTTCCATCTTCTAAGCATTACAAAACCTTGTTCAGATTGATTGTAGTTTTGAAGCACAATGACACATTTGTCCATGTGGCTATGAAGAAGCAGAGGTGTTTGGCACAATCAATTGACGTAATTACACATCTTGATAAAGCCTTAGGCCTTCTCCAACCGAACTCCAAACGCATGAATGACATTGCTCGCGAGCTCCAGCCGAACTACAAAACTTTTGGTATTTGATTGCGGGTGAACAGTGCGACGTCATTGTCGTCAATGCAAGAATGTTTGGAGAGCACTCAGAGAACATGGGGGTGTCAATCTTTGTTGTGTCAATAGCATTATGTATCATTGAAGGTACTTTATATTGCCGTTCTTTGTGGAACTCTATCTCTATTCCACTGCCCATTTGAACTAATGGTCTGTTTGGGAAAGCTTTTACGCCATTTTTAATAACATTGGGAACTGAGAATTCAAATACAGAAATTTTGATTTTGTCTCACTGTTTGGAGCAAAACTCTGATTTTTTATTTAGATTGTACTGAATTACATAATGGATTCGTAATTTGAGCATCTAAAGCTTTCATAAATCACTGTAAGAGTAAAATTGCATAAAAATTTGTAATAAAAAGCCTAGCTAATTTACAGTCATTTGATTACATGTTGAGTTATACAATCAATTTGAGCATCTACTCCTAATATTGACGCAAGCCATATTAAAGATTATTCTTGTGCATTAAACTTTCCCTCATTATCGATCTTCTCCAAAAAAAGGCTTCTAAAAGAAGAAAACCTTCAGAGGAAGGTTTTTTTATTTTGGTTCCATTATCCTTATATAATCCCATTTCTTTAACTTTCACATTCATTTACACATTTACATTTGAAAAGGAAAAAATTCTATGTACATCAGTAAGGTTAGTCAAAACAATTTATAACAATTAAAATGTTTATGAAATTGAAGAAGATGAGCCCCTTTAATGGAATATATGTAATAACAACAAAATCTTATTTGAAAAATATCTGAAATATAGATCCAGCAGGTAGTGCTACGATGATGTGTTAGCAATTACAGCGACGCAGTAGTGCTATGGCATCAGGAATTGTCGTCGTGGCACAGAAGGTTATGTTCTACAATAACTTTGGTGGTGGCATGCACCTTAGTGGTACTAGGTCTTGTTCGAAGTGACGCCATGCACCAAAAATGATTTTTAATATTTTTAATGTAAATATCTTTGCCACCACACCATCCCTTTCCTCCCTCGTTTCATTTCTTGTAGAGGAAAGAGCCGAGAAATAGAAGTGAAGGAAGAGAGAAGAAGAAGAAGAGAGATAAAGAGATTAGGTGCCGCCATGTCCATATTGGACACTCCAGGGGTGTCAATGATTTCCGCGGCGACATAGTGTCTGACGCAACATCGTTTATGATACTTAGAATTTTATGTCTTTCATGTATTTTTTCTGCACAATACATTTAAAACAACACAATTTTACTAAAAATTTAACATTTAAAATATAACATTATTTACACTCATAAATATAAGGGGTCAGAATCTTTTAAGATTCTATCTATGTTAGGAAATATTATGGTGCCTATAAGGCATATTCTAATGATTATACAACCATGTTCTATTGGCTATAAGTCATGATTTGATGCCTACGAGCAAGTTTTGATACTATAAGCATAAAAAGGAGTCATAAGATGCCAGAATCATTTAAGATTATATTTGGAATCATGATATGTAATATGACTTGCTTTGTGATATAAACTATTATATAATATAAATTTCAGTTTATTTTTGTTCAGTATTGTTATTTAAATAATTAGATAACCACTATGTACTTATTACCATTTTCAGTACAGTGATTTGTCAGACTGTAGCAACATCAACATCAAGCCTTTATCCTACTATGTGGGGTCAGCTACAGGAATCATTTATCTACATTTTGCCATTAGAAGTTAAATTTAATTGCTTTTAAATATATAACAAAATATATAATAATTTTTTTAAAGGAAATTTAGATCGGTTTGTGTGGCCCGCCGAGCTGGTTGAGCTCACTGTAATTTTGCTTTGGTTTTTAGGAACTGGGAAAGGGAATGATCTGGTTGATTAGTAGTTCAGTATCAAATCTGAGTTGATAGGTATTTCTCTATTTTGATTTTTGTACAATCATGACTAGTTTTTGCATTAAAAAAATCTTATGGATAAGTTTATTTATAGTACTTTGAATGTTTTTAGTTGTTATGTAATCTATAATATATTTAAAATAAAATTTGAAAGAGATTTTGAAACATTTTAAAACTAGGTATTTGGATTTGTGAGTTAAAGCTCAACACGATAAGATATGTCCTGATCGGGTTGTGTTGTGACACATGTATTGATTTTATATAACATATAATTGATAAGATGGACAAGACCAATGACATTGGCACATGTATGTTCAAGGTCTATAGCACTGATTTATTTATTACCGATGTATTCACGTCCTTGTGCATGTTGTTGATTTATAGAATTAATCGTGATGATTTTTACTTTTCGTTGTTTATCATATTAGATTTTACTTGTGATGACTGATCATTGATGATATTGAATGTTATTGATTATATTGATTGAGATGAGCATACATATTAATTCATTAAAACTTGTATTGAAAGTTTTAATGAGTTTTTGATTTCTGCTAAACTTTGTAACTCATTATGTGGTTTTATTAATTTTAGGTCAGGGAATGGGCTACAACTTTGTGGAGAGACATATTGAGATATTCAAATTTATTCTTTTATTTTATATTTTTTATTCTTTTTGTTCTCAAGAGCTATTGATAAATTAATGAATGTTAGTGATCTCTGGCTATTGTAAATATGATTTTTGTGAATGACTATAGTGAAATATTTCAATGTGCATGATATTTAATTATTTTTATTAGATATATTGATTTATATATATATATATATATGATTTATAAAAGCTATGGTAGATGATCTAAAAGATAAATTAAAAATTTCTTTCAAATTCGATCTTGGGATATGACTATAAGTGTGACTCATGCTAGTCTCGACTCATTTACACCATAGTATCTACCATAAGTAAATTCTATTATATTCGAATTGGGTTGAAACCTTGTTCAAAACTATATTATTCTAGAGGAACTTCAAATAAATAGTTCTCGATAAAAATAAGAGAATTTTGATTCGAAAAATACTTTGAGACATTTTTCCCTTAGAAAATAAATTGTAGAAATACTTCTTTAATTTTTATCATTATTGGGCCTATAAAGTAAAAAAAAACAAATTTTATCATTCTACATTTATTTATAAAATGTAATACAAACTAATATTTTTTAATGATTATGCTCATAAATACAATTTCTAATAATTTAAATATATTTAATTAATAATTTATTTATATTGGAGTGTAATTTTAGTAGTAATAGACCTAGTGAGGGGATTGTGACTTTGGGCGATCAAGTCATTAATAAGAGTACACGTTTTAGATATCTTGGATCTATTGTTCAGAGTGATGGTGAAATAGATGGTGATATTATCAGCAGAATTCAAGTTGGATGGTTGAAGTGGAGGAATGCATCGGGTTTGTTATGTGATAGAAATGTACCCCTCAAACTTAAGGGAAAATTCTATAAGATGGTAGTGAGGCCTGCAATGCTTTATGGTGCTGAATGTTGGCCATTAAAAGAGAAGCATAATACTAAGTTAAGTGTGGCAGAGATGAGGATGCTCAGGTGGATGAGTGGCTTTACCCTTAGAGATAGGATACGAAATGAGCATATACGTGAAAAGGTTGGAGTAGCTCCAGTAGAAGATAAGATTAGAGAGAGTCGCCTTAGATGGTTTGGTCACATTAAACGGCGGCCTTCCGATGACCCGGTTAGGAGAGTAGAGGTATTAGATTTGACTTATGTTAAGAAAGGTAGGGGTAGACCTAAAAAGACTTGGTTAGAAAATATTAGGAATGACCTTTCTTTATTAGATTTAAACGAGAATTTGACTTTTAATAGGACACAATGGAGAAAAAGGATTCATGTAGCCGACCCCACGTAGTGGGATAAAGGCTTGATGTTGTTGTTGTTGTAATAATTTATTTATATTATCTTATAATTTTATAATATTATGAGATAATAAATTATTTATAATTAAAAGAATATATTATAAAAATAATTTTGTTTTACTTTTAAATATATTAAAATATCATTACACTTTTTTTTTTCCTTTTACCATCAAGCTTCCAAGTGAGCCTTACCATCAAGGAGAAATTATTACTTGTGGATTTCGGACGGAAGAACAGTCTACATTCGCTAACTATTTCTAAATACTCAACAAATGAGCAAATACTCAATAAACTTAGCAAATACTTATGAAATTTGTGAATATATTCAATAAATACTCTTAACTAAATATTTATTCAGTATTTATAAATATTCAATAAATTTTTAGCAAAAATAAATCCAAGCGATTCTCCAGTTCGGACTCGGGCAGGCAATGTTTTACCCGATCAAGCGGTGTAGCGCCAGGACAAAACAAACGTGACCAACGGCTCGCAACTCACCCTATCAACCTATCCAAACCAAATGACGGTAGGTAAGAGTGCGGACCCGCCACTCGCCCGCCACTCCACCAACTCCACCAAAACTCATCCTTCCATCAATGCTCTATTCACGCGCTTTTCTTTCACTCAATTTGACCGCCAACCAACTAATAACACGTGTCATTACATCCATCTGGCAAACGGTGGCTGCGATGCCGTTATCCTTAAACTACCAAAAAGTAGGTGAGTGTAAGCGAAAGCGAAATTCCTCCGCACTTCCCCACTATTATATCTTACCGAATCCCTACTATAACCCTAATATAACCCTAAGAAGAGCGAAGCAATCGCTGCCGCCGTCGCCGGAGCAGAAGAAGATGGGCTCTGACCCTTCGCCGCGTTACTTCTGGGGCGATTCCCCCGAACCCGAGGAGTACTACGCCTCCCAAAATGTACGAAACCAGCAATCCTACTTCTCCACTCCTCACGGCCGCCTCTTCACCCAATCCTTCTTCCCCATCGACCCCTCTTCGGGCGAACTTGTCCCTGTCAAGGCTTCCGTCTTTATGACCCACGGATACGCCTCCGATTCGGCCTGGCTCTTCCAAAAAATAGCCATCTCCTTCGCTCAATGGGGCTACGCCGTCTTCTGCGCTGATCTCCTGGGACACGGCCGATCCGACGGCTTACGATGCTATCTTGGAGATCTCGACTCAGTCGCGGCTGCGCCCCTCTCCTTCTTCTCCTCCGTCCGCCGGCGACCGGATTTCTCTTCACTTCCCGCCTTCCTCTTCGGCGAATCCATGGGCGGCCTGGTAACCCTCTTAATCTATTTCAAGTCCATCGATGCCGATCTATGGTCCGGCATCATCCTGTCCGCTCCCCTCATCCAGATTCCAGAAGAAATGCAACCATCTCGGATCCGTCTCTTCATGTTCGGCCTCCTGTTTGGGCTTGCCGACACATGGGAGGCGATGCCGGAGAAGAATATGGTAGGGAAAGCGATTAAGGATCCTGATCGGCTGCGGGTTATTGCGGCGAATCCGAGGAGGTATAGAGGGAAGCCGAGGGTGGGGACGATGAGGGAACTTTTGAGGGTGACGGAGATGGTGCAGAGGAGGCTTGGGGAGATCAGGGCTCCGTTTCTGGCGGTGCATGGGACAGATGATGGAGTGACGGCGCCGGATGGGACGAGGAAGTTGTATGAGAAGGCGGCCAGTGAGGATAAGGAGATGTTGATTTATGAGGGGATGTATCATTCTTTGATACAGGGGGAGCCGGAGGAGAATAGTGCAAGGGTTCTTCGGGATATGCGGGGGTGGATTGAGGAGAGAACCCGGCGGTACGGCGGCGGTTCCGCCGGAGTTGTACCCAGCGGTCAGATGGAGGGGGACGGCGACATAATTGACGGGGAATAATATGTGAACTTGAGGCATTGACATTGATGAAGGGCGAAGTGTTTGCGATTATGTCTAAGCATTTTATTTTATTTGGTTGATAATAGAAGAGGCTTCTTTTCCCCATTTAAAATTCTGGATCGTTTATTTTCGAGGGGTTGAGTGTGCAAATATAATTCTCACACGTATTTGAATTTTTTTTTTTTTTTTGAATAAAATTCTTTAAGGTGGAACTGAAACCAATAATCAAATGGCTACTTTTTTGTTTAATAGTTGGAATAAGCAGAAATTGCATCTTTGCCTGGAAATTTAAATGAGAGCAAATATATGGAATAATTTTAAGCATTTAAAATATGCGGTTTGACATTAATTGGATAACCAAATGGTATCTAGGTTGAATTGAGATGCTCGAAGAGGCGAATCCAACGAGCACAATATTGCTGAATTCTAACATCATTAAGACACCTAAATGTGCAATAAATGATCTGTGATCGAGGGAGTTGATATCGACCGTCCCTTGAAACACTTTTAACGTGCTTTTGATTTTGTCCATATTCACTAGTCATACCACTCCAAAAAAACTATAAATATACCTCTCATTCTTTACAAAGAGAGAGGAGGGAGGAATGAGAGAAGAGCTTTGGATTTTGAAGAATCTTGGAGCTTCACCCTGGCACAACTTCTAATGAATCTACGTTACTTGGTTATTACTTGGTTGTCGTTGATGAACCTTTGTTCGATAATGGCCATCTAACCTCCATATGGAATTCATTAAAGAGCTTTCCTCTGTCACCGACTATAGTCCTTTCGACCATCGATGCCCGACTACAATCCACTCTGACAAACGTTGCCCGCCGATTATGGTCCCCTTCGACAAATGTCGCTTGTTGACTATGGTCCCTCAAACTGCCATTTCTTGTCAACTTTGGTCCATCTGACCGTTGTTTCCATCCAACTACGATCCCTTCGAGCTCCGACGCCTATTGACCACGCTCTCTACGACCTCTGTCACCCGCCGACTATGGTTCCTCCAACCATTGTTGCATACCAATTAGTCCCTCCGACCTCCGTTGTCTGTCAACTACGATCCCTATGACCACAGTTGCTTATCAACTACGATCCCTCCTACCTTCGTCACCTGCTAACAACGGTCCCTCCATCCACCGTTGTCTGCCTAATACCTCCCTTTGATCACTATTACCTGCCAACTATGGTCCCTACAACCTCAGTTGCTAGTTGACTACAATCCCTCCTTCCATCGTTGCCCGTGAACTACGGTCCCTCCGACCTCCGTCGCCCGCCAACTACGGTCTCTTAGACTACCATCGCCCGCTCACTATAGTCCGCTCTAACCGCCATTTCTTTTCGACTACAGTCCATCCGACCTTCGTTGCATAGAGACTATAGTCCCTCCGACCACCATCGCCTACCGACTATGATTCACTTTGACCACCATCATCTGCTGATTATAGTACATCTGACTACCGTCGCCCGTTGACTACGATTTTTTTGACCTCCATCGCACACTAACTACGATCCCTCTGACTACTATCACATGCTGACTACGATCCATTTAACCTTCGTTGCCTGTCGATCATGGCCCTTCTGTCCAACATCATCCGCTAATTATGGTCCCTTGACCTCGTCCGTCAACTACCTTCACTCATCAACTACAGTTCTACTAACCAAATAGACATGTCAACACTTTTATAAGAACAATTATCATGTAATAAGCTCTATACAATATATATTTGCTACATTGAGTCAACATCCTGAGTCAACATCCTCCTCTGAGAAGGGGTATTATTTGTAATAAATCCTCAATACTATTTGATTCATTTAAACTGGGTCAGACCTCCTGATTTTTACCCTTTTTAGGATTTTCTTCATAAAAATATTGGCGTCTCTTATTTCTTTCATACTTCTCTCTCTCTCTCTCTCTCTCTTGATGTTATTTGTGTGTGCTTGACTTTTATTCAAAGCTAGTATATTAACCTTTTTTTTTTCTCTATGTTGTCCCGAGTATTCTAGGATGCAAAAGACATGCTCTGAGGGCATCTCCAATGGAGAACTCCATTTTCAAGGCAACATACAGCAAAACTCCAAAATGTCGTGGTGCTGCTCCAATCGAACGTAATTTTATGTATTTTTTGTCAAGGTAACGATCCTTTCACGCGATTCTCCCTTTCGCGCATTTTTCCGGTTGAGAGAGTAAAATGGCGTGGGTAAATAGTGCAACGCCAATATTGGCGTCGCACTGTTCAACGGCAAGTGAATGGCGGAAGATTTGGCATTCCGTTGGAGCGACCGAATGACGTCATACGCTCGTTTGGCGTTCGGTTGGAGATGCTCTAAATGTGCTAAATTTGCTCAGAGAGAGAGAGAGAGAGAGAGAGAGAGAGAGAGAGAGAGAGAGAGAGAGAGAGAGAGAGGGCCCAATGAGAGGTTAAAATCTTAAAGGAATATTTCAAAGTACACTTTTTGTACATAGCTCTCCTTGGCTTATTGGTTGAGAGCTAAGGCTTCCAATTAAGAGGTCTAGGGTTCGAGTTTATGTGCATGCATAGGGCTGCAAGCGAACCAAACGTTCGACGAGCTACTCGTTGTTCGATTCGATTAAAGCTCGTTTGTGATCGTTTAATTACCTAAACAAACAAACTTGAACAATATTTTAAATACTCGATTCTTAAATAAATAAACTTGAACACTAATGTGTTCGACTCATTTATGTTCGCGAACAACATTATTTGAAGTTCGTGAACAAGCTCGAGAACAAGCTCGACATTAAGCTCGATAAAAACTTGATTCGTGTTCGATTTTGAACTCTTGAATAAGCTAGATAAAAATAATTAATATTTGACTATAAAATTAATAAATATAAATAATAATTGCCTTTTGTTACATAGACAATTGTTTTTATTATAAATGTGTTTATTTATAGATATGTTCATGAACATATTTGTTTGATAGTTAAAAAATTTCGTTAAATATGTTCGCGAACAAGCTCGATAAGCACTAAATGAACGAACATGAACTAAACATGAACCGAATATGAACACTCATTAATTTAAATGAACCAAACATGAACACAAACAATAAAGCTCGAACAAACATGAACCAAACTTGAACAAGCTGATATTAAATGAACACAAACATGAACACTCACATACTCGGCTCGGCTCGGTTCGTTTGCAGCCCTATGCATGCATTTAAATTTGTTAATATAAAATTATAAAATCTTATAATTACCTAAAAAAATATTGTTATAACTTTTTTATAAAAAGTTAAAATTATAAAGATTTATAATATATTTCATATATAAATATTCCAATTAATTTTAATACCATCAAATTAATATTAAAAAAAATATTTTAATATAAGAAATTAAATTTAACTTTGAGATTGATTTAAACTTTTCCTGATTATTAGATATAATGTTTTAATATGATTACAAATTAATTAATGATTATAGGCTATATTAATTATGAAGCATTTCATTTTGAAAATAATCATATGGAAGATATTATTATTATTTTCCTATTTATATTTAAATTAATTTAAATAGTTTAAAATAAAAGTATATAATTATAATTTAATTAATTAACTTAATTAATTATTTTAGAGTGAATGTAACAATCTAAAAAATACCTTATAAAAAAATAAAAAAGTATAACTTAAAAAATGCATATGATCAACACAAATCTAAAAATATTATACGATTTAGAAAAATTTAAAACAATCAGAACTTTAATTTTAACCAACTGTTAAATTTTTTATTAGAAATGAATTAAATGTGTATTTATTATTTTAATTTAAAACAATTAAGAAAATAATTTAACTATTAATATTGATATGTACACAAAAATTGCCTCGATCAAGCACGAATCTCGAGGCATATTCAAGTTGGAAAATTTTCAAAATTAAATTTGTGATCATCTGAATTCCAATTTTAGCAAACTTATAGTCAAATTAAACAACTCAAAGGGACGAACCAAACATCATCAAAATTGGTCCAACCCAAGCCTAAATGGGTCCAAATCGGGGGCCCAGACCACATTTGGAAGGGTTAAAGCATTATTTGGATAATGAAATGATATCCCAATATGACATGCTTATAGTCAAATCGAGCGTCTCGGCGAGACAAATCCAACGAGCCCAAGATCTCTGAATTCTGACACTGTTAGGGCACTTAAACAGTTAAAATACTCTCTACGATCAGGGGAATCAATACGAGCCATCCGATGGAGCACTCTGAACCTGCCCCGGATCTTCTCTAGATTTACGAGGTGCGCCACTCATGAAAATCTATAAATAGACCCCCACTCTCTACATGAGGGGGACCTTTTGCTTGAGATTGAAGAGAGCTCTGAAGCTTCAAGAGCTCTAGCACCACCACCGCCCGACCGCCGTCTGCCGTCGGACCGACGCTCGGCCACCGCCTGCCGCCCGGCCGCCGCCTGCCGCAGGATCGGCGCCCGGCCGCCGCCTGCCGCTGGACCGCCCCCCTGGCCGCCGCCTGCCGCCGGACCGCCCCCCTGGACGCCGCCTGCCGCCGGACTTTAGACCGACCTTCGTCAGACTACCGCTCGGCTGTCGCCCGTCGCCGAACCATCGCCCGGTCTCCGCCTGCCAGACTTCGTCCTGACCTTCGTCGGACTACCACCCGGCCGCCACCTGCCGGACATCCTTACGACCATCTGCAGACCTTTGACTGTCTCTCCAAATCACTGTAATTCGACCGCCTCTAAATCGAGGGACGGGTCAACCCTTGTAATTCACTCAAGTTTAGTGGAATATTTTCATCTGGGAAAGGCCCCGTGGTTTTTCCCTCTTCGGGCTTTCCACGTAAAAAAAGATTTGGTGTTCTACTTCTCTCTTTCTGTTTGTGTGTTGGATATTCGTGCATCGCTAAGACAAAAAGTTTACTCACTCTACCGCCACGAATCTTTCATACCGCAACAAATATATTTAAATTAAAACTTAATTTATATTTATCTAAATTTATAGAAATATATATTTGATACATCATGCAAAAATTATCTTGATCGGACACGAATCTCGAGGCAAAAAGCTAGTTGAAAACTTCAAAATTTAATTTCGGGAGCATCCGAACTCCGATTTCAGCGAGCTTATAGTCAAATTTAGCGTCTCGGAAATACAAACCCAACGACACCAAGATCAACCCAATCCGAGCCCAAATGAGTTCGAATCAAGGACCCGAAGCGCTGTTGGAAGGTTCAAAACGAAATTTGAGTTACCAAACAATCTCCTATTTTAACGAGCTTATAATCGAATCGAGCGGCTCGACGAGACAAATCCAACGAGCCTAAGATCGCTGAATTCGGACATCATTAAGGCCTCCAAATGTCCAACGAACGGTGCACGATCGAAGGGGTCAATATCGGCCGTCCATTCAAACCACTCCCTATTTGCCCGTGATCTCACACCTATTTACGGGCCATGCCACTCCAGAAAATCTATAAATAGAGCCCTCATTTCTCATGAAAGGGGATCCAAGCAAGAAGAGAAGGGAGAAGAGAAGAAAGAGGAGGAGGAAGAAGTTCCTCCTCGACCATCGCCGGAACCTCGCGCGGACCACCGCCGGAGCCTTGCCGGACCACCGCCGGAGTTTCTCCGCACCACCACCTAAAGGCCCGACGTTCAGGCCCGACATTCTGCTGAATGCCCAACGTTTTGCTCAAGGCCCGACGTTCAGGCCCGACGTCCTCATCTGAGACCCTCACATTCGCTAGAGGCCCAGACTTCCGCCAGACCACTACTTGAGGTCTTGAGCTCCACCAGGCCACCACCTGATGCCCACAGTTATCCCAGAATATTGCCGACTACGGTCCTTTCGACCTACATCGCCTACTGCGGTCCGTCCGACCTCCATCATCAGACAACGGTCTTTCTGACCCCGGTCTCCTGCCGACTACGCTCCTTTCGACCTTCGTCGCCTACTGCTGTCCGTCTGACCTCTATCATCAGACAACGGTCTTTCTGACCCCGGTCTCCTACCGACTACAGTCCATCCGACCTCCGTCGCCTACTGCGGTACGTCCGACCTCCATCATCAGACAACGTTCTTTCCGACCCCGGTCTCCTACCGACTACGGTCTTTTCGACCAAACAAACATGTATATGTAACTCTTACCATGTAATGCAATCTATATGATGTATATTTGCTACATCAATACAAGGCCTTCTCCAATGGAAGGGCCTCATTTGTAATCGACTGCAAATACTAGTGGATTCGTTCAAATTGGGCTAGGCCCCGTGGTTTTTCCCCCTTTTTTCAGGGGTTTTCCACGTAAAAATCTTAGTGCTCATAAATGCTAGACCCTCTCTCTTATCTGATTGTGTGCCAGATTTTCGTACAACGCTAAGACGATAAACTTTATATTTCTCTACTGCCGCAAATACTCCTGGACGCAACAATATTATTCTTAAATTTTAAAAAAATTTGCATTTCAAATTTTAATAAATAAATTATTGTAAAAGTTAAGGGTAAATAGTCATAATTTCATCCTTTTATAAAAAAGTATAACCTTTTTTTTTTTTTGGATAATTATAAAATTTTATAGCTTTATTTAAAAAGTTTCTCTCAAACTGTTGGAATATTTTATTTTTACAGTTTAAAGTAGGGGATATTTTTAAAGTAAGCATGATTAAAAATTTAATTATGTGATTAAGTATTGTTAAAAAAAATTTTAAAACTAGGGAAAGTCACCAATTTAATCGGCGACTTAGTGCTGACTCAGCACATGGTTGCCAGGTCATCTAATTGATATTGTAGCAAGTCGTTAATTAAACGGTCGATATGCTACAGTAACAAACAGTAGAATATAAATTTTTTTATTTTTTTAAATTAGATTATTTCAAAAAATGGCTCAACAAAAGATTATTAGAGCTCTATCTTCCCTCCCCACAGCTTTCTGAACAGTCCAAATCCTTGAAACTGGACCGGGCGTTGAGATTCTTTACAGAAGTAAAAATCTATTTTCTCCCGTCTTCTTCTTCCTTCCCTACATGAATTTCCTAGGTTCCTACAAAACCTAGCTCAAATCCCTAAACTTAAAGCTAACACCTCCACGGTAACAAAAAAAAAAAAGCAAAAACATAACTAGTTGAGACATTTTCTCAATCCACCATCAAAATACTCCTAAAACCAAAAAATCCTGTTCCGCCTCCAGGTTCCATTTATGGATTCTATTCGGCTATTAGCGGCAGAGACTTTCAACGCTAATCAACATCAAAGAAACGGAAGAGGAAGGCAGCTCAATTTTAAAAATATATTTTACTGTTTGTAATTGTAGCAAGTCGTCCATTTAATGGGCGACTTGTTACAGCGTTAATTTGTTGAGCTGGCATCTGATATGTTGAGTCAGCACTAAGTCGCCAGTTTAAAGGGTGATTTTGTCTAGTTTTAATTTTTTTTAACGATAATTAATCACTTAATTAAATTTTTAATCATGCTTATTTTAATAATTTCCCCTTTAAAATATTCTTTATCCTCATTGGGCTCTACAGCATACACATCTCTCTCTCCGGCATCTCTCTGTTCGGTCAGCTCTTTCTCTCTCCCTTCATAGCGTATTCACATGCTTCAAATTATTTCAAGCATTCAAAAAATATGTCAAACTATTTGACGCATTCAAAAAATGTGAAAAACTGTTTGACATATTTGCTCTTTTTTTTAATTTTCAGACTTCAATGCTCCTTTTGCTAATTCTACTTATCAAGTCAATCCTCTTTAAAATTTAGCCAAATCAAATTAGGAGATGAGAGGAAAAAAAAAAACTTTGGATTTGAATTTGTCTCAATTTTTAGATCACATGTGATTCAATTAAAAATTTGATTATGATTATTGCGTACCTGAATATATGTCATGATAGAGAGATAGTTTTTTTTTGGTATTTATATAAAGATTCAACACATACAGTAAAATAGAAGTGTAAGAATTACATGAGATATTATAGTTTTTTATGTGGATAGTTCAAGAAAGTAAACAATCATAGGGCTTAGCTCAGTTAAAATGATTCCATTAATATTTATCATTGATTATAAATGATGTCCTTTATTAGAGGAAATCATTGATTCAATATAATAAACATACATTATATAGAATATATTAAGTGAATGGAATTGGAAGAATCTCGTGCATAAGACCTATCTTTAATAGATTGTTTGATTGTTTGTTTTGTTGTGCTTTTTTTTTTTTTTAAAGAGGAGGCCAAAACAAGAAATTGGGCATGAATACTAGTGGTGATGTCAAGATTCTAAGTTGACGTTGATGGCTTGCATTGGTCTAGTAGAGGATGCGTGTCTTGTAATATTAGTAATGATAGGTGCTGAAGACAACAGTTGTCAGTGTAGCATGATAACAACTTTCATAAGATCATATTACAAAGCACCTTAGTCAAGACATAATGTTTGGATGATCGTAGTCGAGTGATAGAGGTCATCGTAGTCTAGTGACAGATGTTAGAGAATTATAAGCGGGTAATGGAGGTTAGAGAATTATAGTCGAGTGATGGAGGTCGGAGGATTGTAGTCAAATAATGGAGGTTATACGACCATAGATGGGTGACAGTGTGACGGTGCTTGGAGATCTATAGTCAAATGATTATGGTTAGCAGTATGGTGGTCGAAGGATCATATTCGAGCGAAGATGGTCAGAGGATGGTAATTGGGCAACAATGTTTGAAAATTGATTATCGAGCAATTGTGATACAAGGATCGTAGTTATGTGATCGTAGTCAAAGGAATATAACTGGGTGATGGTAGTTGAAGGAACATAGTGAGGCCATGGTGTTCAAAGGATCCATTAAGGCGATGGTGGTCAAATGAGTATAGTTAAGTAATGGTGGTTGTAGGACCTTAATTAGGTGATGACAATTGAATATTGGTAGTTGGATGACTATGATTAGAGGACTAGAGTGAGGCGGCGGTGGTCTAATAACCATAGTCGGGTGATAATGTTAGGAGGGCCATAGTCAGGCGACAATGATCAGAGGATTGTAATTGGGCGGACGACGAATACTAGATGTTGGTAATCAGGTGATGGATGTTAGAAGAATATATTCAAGCGATTGTGGTTGGAGGATAATAGTCGAGTTATGGTTTTTAGAAGTGTAATACCCAATGAAGCATGCATGACACATTTATTTTTGTTTTGACTCGATATGATAAGGGTAACCCTTTGAAATTTTTTTGCATTTACACATTTTGCATATTTTTGAATGTGAATGTCTGAATATGTTTTGAGGCGGGTTCTTGGAGTTCATATACTTGAATGAAAATCTAAAATTATTCATAGGAGTGCCATTGAGCTCTATTTAGTTTTACCAAAATAATTCAAAGTTGCGACATTGTGGCACAACAAGGTCAAGCACTGCGATATCAAACTTGAATCTCATAAAAAATATTATTTCCACTTTTTTTTTAGTTTTATCAAAATCATTTCTCCCTTAAGGTAGCCAGCTAAGGAGAGGGAGAGAGAAAGCTGGGTTTTGTCAATTCTAATACATTTATGATGTTAGCCTATTTCTGAAAGTTGTTTGGATCGAGGTAGGTTATGTTTTGCCTACCTCAATTTTCAAAAAATACAAAAATTTAAATTTTTTTAATTTAAATTATAATTTTATTGTAAAAATAATGATGATAACTTTACATCCACAAAATTTTCACCATGTTACTTTCTGTATGTTGTAAATATGATTTATATTTATTAAAAATGTCCACATCATAAATTAAAAAATGCTTTATTTTATCTAATAAAAGTTAATTTTGATACAATAAAATAATGTTATAGTACAATTGAGGCTTTAAAATTGATACGTCATCAAAAAATTATCTTGATTAGGCACGAATCTCAATGCAAAATCAAGTTGGAAACTTTTGAAATTAAAATTGAGACCATCAAACTCCAATTTTAGCAAACTTATAGTCAAATTGAACGTCTCGAGAATACGAACTCAACGACACAAAATTCAACCCAATCCGAGCCAAAATGGATCTAAATCAAGGGTTAGAAGCGCTATCAGAAGGTTTGAACCACAATTTGGATTACCAAACGGTTTCCAAACATAACGTTCTTATAGTCGAATTGAGTGGCTCGATGAGGCAAATCCAACAAGCCCAAGATCACTGATGATGACTGTTGACCTCTACATATGTAGCACGATCGATGCAAGAAGCGAATGTGATGAGCAATTGTTTTGGTAAATAAGACATCGCTCAAAACGAAGATCGGAGTGCCTCGATCATAATGAAATGATTAATTTAGAACATCAAATAAATAAATCTTTGTTCGATTACAAAATGGATCATATCGATGCATTCAGAACATCAAATTTATGAAATAGAAGTTGTTCGTATGCGACTCGATCGAACGACAATATGTTAGTGGACGCGACGTTAGCAAAACAATATCCAAATGTCCTCCACTTGTTAAACAAGCCTTGTCGATGAGTTTAGAGCATCGAATTTAACCAAAGAGAGACCCCGAGTAATTAAATTGAACGAAAGAAATCGAAATCGACAGACTACGGACATACTCGATGTTGCCCAAACGTCATATGTTTGCAAAATGAATTTCTATGTTATGTTCAGAACGTTGAAAATACTCAAGATTGACAATAATATTGTCTAAATCCTTGCACGAGCGAAAATATAAACTTTGGCGCGTTACGAGGCGACGACGGCACATGAATTGGAATGCAAGATAAATAAAAATTGGCGAGTGAAGAATATGCATTAAAAGTGCCGGTACTTTATTTTATAAACATATACATAAAATCATGTATTGAGTAAATTTTATAAATATAAATTATTATATTTAATTAACGGTTAAAATAATAGTTAATATGTATACTATACTTAATATATTATTGATAAGTAATAGTTAGCATATTTATTAATATATAAATAATAATAATCATTAGCTTTTCTGTATGTATTTAGATTTCATGTTCAAATATGTAGATCATACCATTTATTATTAATTTAATATATAAAAAGAGGTTAATCTGTTAGTATAAATGTTAGTTAATATCAAGATATATTATTAAATATTATTTTGTACATATGTCAAAATTTCATGCCAACATCTCTTATGGCCTGCCACCTAATGTTTATCTAATAGCTCTATCTATGCCATCTGTATTTCAATGCTTATACGTGCCATCCTAAGCTCAATCCTGTGCTTGACTCAAGGTACATCTCCACTCCAATTTCCATATGAAATTCCGGTTATTCACCTCTCTCTCCCCACTTCCTACAGCTCACGACACCCACCCTAATTCTTGATGGGGACTATCCTAGTACGCGGGACATATTACCCACCTTACTCTTACCACTACTATAGTCATTATGTCTTTTCTGTTTTTGTGATGCACGTTCTCTTATTCCCTAACTAACTATAGCTTTTATAGTGGAAATGTACTGGGCATGTTATATATGCCTTTACAGGCGACTGCAGAAGATAGAAAAATATACTATCAATTCCAGTACACTGTTCCATTGGGTTTCTTGGTTTCCCTCTGTTTCTTGCAGGTGTTCGCCGTTGCTGCTCGGAACTTCCTCCAGGTGTGCGCCGCTGCTGATCGGAGCTTACATCAGGTTGGTATCAGAGCCAGTGATCGGGCTAATGGCTGCAGAGACTTCGCACAGAGCTGCCGACGATGATCGGAGCTTGGACGCCTTGTGGGCAGCGCAAGCTAGCACCACCCGGCAACTTAACGAATTGAGGACGGACTTCTACCGTACCTCCACAGAGCTACGTACTGAACTCCTTGATCTTAAAACAACAGTTAGTACCGTGCCCGGACAGCCCCCAGTAGGGAATATACCGGCACCAAGAGTCCTGCCCGTCCGAGGCGGATACCAGAGGCAAGCGCGGCCTGTGCTTGTGGACGCCTCTGATTCGGAGGATGGAGTGGATTTTCACCCCCATCTTGATAATGTGGAGTCTGAAGACGAGGGCCGTGTCCGTTATGATCGCCAGAGGCATCGGGGTCAGAATCATGGCGGAGCAGGTGAGTTCCGTCTAAAATTAGATATCCCTTTCTACGAAGGCCGGTTACACATCGAGGATTACCTCGATTGGGAACGAGCAGTTGAAGCATTCTTCGACTACATGGAAATCAGCCCTGACAAGCAGGTTAAATACGTGGCGTGCCGTTTGAAGGGCGGTGCTAGTGCATGGTGGCTTCAATTGTTGCAATCCCGGCGACGTGAAGGCAAAGGTCCGGTTCGTAGTTGGACAAGGATGAAGCAATTACTGCGGAATCATTTCTTACCAACTGATTATGAGCAAATATTGTATTTACAATATCAACAATGTGCACAAGGACACCGGACGGTGAGCGAGTACACGGAGGAATTTTATCGCCTGAGTGCTCGCAACAATCTCCAAGAATCTGAGACTCAGCTTGTCGCACGGTGCATCGGAGGATTGAGGGACCTCATACAGGACAAGCTCGAACTTAATTCTGTTTGGACGGTATCTCAAGCGGTGAATTTCGCTTTAAAGGCCGAGACGCAGTTGCATCGCCAATCCCGCAGTCACTCTACACGCAAATATTATGGTGACTCCACAGGTGATCAGGCTAAGGTCAATTTTCCCACTCCTCGGCAATCCCCAAGTTCCCGTAATACTAGTAATCCCGTGATTACTCAACCAGCTAACCCTGCGGAGTCCAAGGTCCCAGCCAAATCCACTGCTCCTCTTCGGGACAACCCCTACAGCAAACCCAGTACCCTCAAGTGCTACAGGTGCTTCCAGCCGGGGCATAAGTCTAACGAATGTCCTAATCGACAACGGATTCAAATACTGGAAGGGGAGGACCATAATGATGCAACTCTTCAGGACTTTGAGGAACAGGACGCGGAAGACGTTGAGGATGTGCATGCGGACGATGGTGACCCGCTTCTCTGTGTTATACAAAATTTATTGTTGGCACCACTGAGCCCAACTCCTTCACAGAGGAATGCATTATTTAGAACCCGCTGTACTATTAAAGGTAAAGTGTGTGATTTACTGATTGACAGCGGCTGTACCGAGAATGTCATATCTCGCTCTGTGGTTCAAGCTTTACAACTAAAAACCAGTAGTAATCCTCATCCGTACAAAGTTAGTTGGATTAAAAAGGGGACAGAAGTGACTGTGACCGATATATGCCGCGTTTCCTTTTCAATCGGTAAACATTACGTCTGCGACGTGTTGTGTGACGTCATAGACATGGATATCTGTCACTTGATTTTGGGCCGTCCATGGCAGTATGACATGGACGCGACCTACAACTGTAGACAAAATGTCTACACTCTTGAGTGGAAGGGCAGGAAGTTGCGATTGTTCCCACACGCCAACTCTGTTTCCAAGGCTGATATCAATCCTAGCGCAGTTTTCGTTGCCACAGGTAAACTGTTAGTGCAATCGCGGCAAGACATTAACTCTCTATTAGCACTTGTTGTCTCTGACAGTGCTATGGATTCTAAGCCAACAAGCTGCCCTGCGGAAATTCAAAATTTGCTACACAAATTTGCGGATATACTTCCGCCTGATTTGCCTTCCAAATTGCCTCCGACGCGCTCTATTCAGCACCAAATCGAATTCATCCCTGGAGCCACTCTTCCAAATCTGCCGCACTACCGTATGAGTCCAAAAGAATACTCCATACTCCAAGGCATTGTGGAGGAATTGTTGAGCAAAGAGCTGATTCAGCACAGTTTGAGCCCTTGTGTAGTGCCCGCACTAATCGTTCCAAAAAAGGATGGTCAGTGGAGGATGTGCGTCGACAGCCGAGCAATTAATAAAATCACAGTAAAATACCGGTTTCCTGTTCCACGAATCTCCGATTTGCTCGATCGTCTGGCGGGAGCTGCTATCTTCTCTAAGTTGGACCTCCGGAGCGGTTATCACCAAATACGCATTCGCCCGGGGGATGAGTGGAAGACGGCATTCAAGACGCGCGACGGCTTATACGAATGGAAGGTGATGCCCTTTGGCCTTTGCAATGCACCATCAACGTTCATGAGGTTAATGCATGAGGTTTTAAAACCTTTCTTGGGCAAAATCTGTGTTGCTTATTTTGATGACATTCTTGTTTATAGTGCTAACCTTACTGAACATGTTAGCCATCTTTCTGATATTTTTCAAGTGCTCCGTCACCATAAGTTATACTTGAATGCTCCCAAGTGTGAATTCGCCTCCAACAGTGTCCATTTCTTGGGCTTTATACTCTCTGCCAGCGGTGTCGAAGTTGATCCGAGAAAGGTAGCAGCCGTTAGTGAATGGCCCACGCCCCAATCTATGTTCGAGGTCCGAAGCTTCCATGGACTCGCAAATTTTTATAGGCGATTCATCAAAGGGTTTAGTATTATTGTTGCCCCTCTAACGGATTGTTTAAAGGAAAAACAATTTAATTGGACTGCAGCTCAACAAAACAGCTTTGAGACCATCAAAACGGCTCTCGCCTCGGCCCCTGTTCTAGCCTTACCTGATTTTGAGAAGCCATTTCATGTGGACACCGACGCATCCGCCCGAGGCATTGGTGCTGTGCTCTCGCAAGAATCTAAACCCATTGAATTTTTTAGTGAAAAATTAAGTCCTCCACGGCAGAAATGGTCCACGTACGAGCAAGAACTTTATGCGGTGGTGCGAGCGTTGAAGCAGTGGGAACATTACTTGCTTCATCAGGATTTCATACTGAGTAGTGACAATAAAGCACTCCAATATCTTAACAGTCAAAAGAATATTAGTCCTATGCATGCCCGTTGGGTAATTTTTCTTCAGAAATTTACTTTTGTACTACAGCACAAAGAGGGAAGACTCAACCGAGTTGCTGACGCACTTAGCAGGAGAGCGGCTCTGCTCTCGCGGCTCCAAACTGAAATCACTGGGTTACAAGAAATGAAGACTATGTATGCTACGGATGCGGACTTCGCTACCTACTGGGAACATTGCATCACCGGCAAACCATGTAAGGACTTCACTATCCGCCATGGATTTCTATTTAAAGCTAATAGTCTATGTGTTCCGCACTCATCCTGGAGGCAACATTTGATTAAAGAAACTCACTGCGGAAGTCTTGCGGCCCATGTTGGTCGAACTAAGACCCTATCCCAGCTGCAAATAAGATTCTATTGGCCTCATTTAGCCAGAGATGTTGCCCGATTCATAGAACGTTGCCATGTCTGTCAAGAATTTAAAGGAATTGCACAGAACACTGGCTTGTACACGCCCCTACCCACGCCGGATTCCATTTGGGAAGATCTCAGTGTTGATTTTGTTTTGGGGCTACCGCGAACCAAGAATGGGGTTGATTCTATCATGGTGGTGGTGGACAGGTTTTCTAAAATGTCGCACTTTATTCCATGCAAGAAAACCTTTGATGCGATGCACATTGCGAAGCTCTTCTTTAAAGAGATTGTACGCCTACACGGGCTACCTCGTAGTATTACCTCGGACCGAGACGTAAAATTCATCAGTCACTTTTGGAGAGAGTTATGGAAGCGCCTCCACACAGAAATTAAACTTAGCTCCGCATACCACCCCCAAACAGACGGTCAGACCGAAGTTGTCAACCGCACCCTCGGCAATATGCTGCGATGCTTGGTCCAAGATCAGCCCAAGAAATGGGAAGAGATGTTAAGTCATGCTGAATTCGCCTACAACTCTATGCAAAACAGGTCAACTGGCCGCTGTCCTTTCAGCATAGTCTATACGAAAATGCCGAACAATGTGACTGATCTTGCCATCTTGCCTAAGTGTCGAAGCAGTCCGGCTACTCAAACCGCCGAAGGTTTCAAGGATGTTGTGGAAGAAGTTCATGCCAGGCTACAGAAGTCCAATTTGAAATATAAAGAAATAGCAGATGCTCGAAGGCGCCATAAAACTTTCAATCCAGGTGACTTAGTAATGCTTCGTGTTCGCCGAGAGCGATTCCCTGCTGGCACATATAGCAAACTCAGCCCCAGGAAAATTGGGCCGTTTCCTATCTTGAGGAAAATCAACGACAACGCCTACATTATTGATCTACCGGCACACATTCAAACCTCTTCCACCTTCAACGTCGCTGACATTCACCAATATCATCCCCCTGATGATGCAAATGCTGTCATATCCTCGCCGGAAGCGAGTTCTTCTGAAGACGGGGAGACTTGATGGGGACTATCCTAGTACGCGGGACATATTACCCACCTTACTCTTACCACTACTATAGTCATTATGTCTTTTCTGTTTTTGTGATGCACGTTCTCTTATTCCCTAACTAACTATAGCCTTTATAGTGGAAATGTACTGGGCATGTTATATATGCCTTTACAGGCGACTGCAGAAGATAGAAAAATATACTATCAATTCCAGTACACTGTTCCATTGGGTTTCTTGGTTTCCCTCTGTTTCTTGCAGGTGTTCGCCGTTGCTGCTCGGAACTTCCTCCAGGTGTGCGCCGCTGCTGATCGGAGCTTACATCAATTCCTCTAATATTTTCTATTCGCAAGTTTAAACCTCTCACGGCCCAACTCTTCCACCATCCCAATAGCTCAACCCTCATTTCTCTCTTGTGGTAACCACTCATAGCATCCAAATAGTAAGACACAATCCACTCAACCGATCACTCTTCCTCTCTATCTAATAATATTATTAGTAGTAATATAAGTAAAAAAAAAAGGAAGTATTTGTGTGTTTGATCTCTCGCGTCGTCGTCGTCGCCTCGCTCGCTCGCTCGTCAAGGTATATTGTTTGCCAAACTCTAAAATCTCAAATCTCATTTTCGGCGTTTGCGACGAACCGGCGGACTACCTATACGCGATCTTGTAGCACGGTAGGAGGGAGCCCGGTGCGACGCATACGGCGAGCCCTATACACGCTCTTGTAGCGTGGTGAGGAGCGACACGGGTGTTCTTTTACGGATACTTTTGAAGGCCTCATACACGCTCTTGTAGCGTGGTGGGATGAAAAGATATACGGCCCGGTGTCCCCCGACACCTACCATACACGCTCGAGTAGCGTGGTGAGATGACCCAGTTGTCCGTAGATGCCCCCTATGCGGGGGAGACGCCGGGATGCTGCCCAAATGTTGACGATCAGAAGCTCAAACTAAATAATTTGAAAGATTTGTTGAATTCAAATGAAATCATTTTTAAATATTTCTTTTTAAACTCAAATAAAATACTTTTGGGATATATTTTGAATTCAAACTATTTCTTTTTTATTTGAGCTTATAATTTCACTCTTTCATTCCAAGAAGATTAATGAGATTGTTCATGATATGGATTTAAATCAGTTAGCAAAATAAAAAAAAAAACTAAAAAAAAAAATCAAAGATAATTGCAATCATAGCCAAGGGAATGGTACATTTATTATCTTCCTAATTATCTCATGTTAATGCTAACGGTGAACAAAAAAAATAGAGACATGGAAAAGTCCCTTGAAATCAAATGAGAAGGAAAGTGATGCATACAAAAAGTTTAAAAATATCTTAAATGATATTATTGTTCAAGTAATGCTTGGAAATAAAAAATGAAGGGACAAAAGAATTTGATCATAATTTATGGATTTGTGTTTCCAGCAACTTTGATCTAAATAAAAAAAATATGGTTGTTGGAGTATTGAAGTTAATATTAAGTTGAATTCAATCATAAAAAAAAGGATCATTTATTAAAAGAATAAGTTTGATTGGATCCCAATTACACAAATCATTTCTAATGCTTTGAAGCAAATGATTCTTAAGGCCTTTGCTTTATCTGTACTCAACATTAGGGAGGATTTTGGATTTGAGTGACATGTCTCTCATGCGAAGTTAATGTTCTTTTAAGTTGAGGGCATTTGATCACCTCATTTAAAAGTTTCAAGAGTTTGAAAAAATATTTGGCTTACAATGAGGAGTCATATGCCATGGTTTGAGCATCAATTCAAGTATTAATATAAAATTCAAAGTAAAGCATATGTTATATGCTTTAAAGTTTAAACCTGAGACATTTTGGCATGCTCCAAATGGAGGTGATGGGATTTGAGTGATAAAGAACAAGGATGAACTTTTACTTTGCTTCATCTTTGGCAATGATAAAATTAAGTTGAAGTTTATGGCTTAGTCTCATAATTAGTAAAATGTTACTAAGTTTGGCTTTAAAGTCAAAATGCATATTTCTTAACATAGTGCGGTATTACTCCGAAACAACATGCCACTATTTGAAAACCTCTAAGCATACTGAAAATGAGGCATTACTTTGACAAACATGTTATTTATGATACCTTGATAAGCATGCAGCGACCTCGAGATTTTATGATACCTTAATAAGCATGTAGCAACCTCGAGATTTATGTTATTGATTGCAATAAACATATTATTTCTAGCTGAATATCGTTCATCGATAAGTGAGCAGCCACTTTGATAAGCACGCTAAAGTTCATTTTGCTACTTTGAAAAGCATATTATTGAAAAATCTTTAAAATAAACGCCACCGGATCCGCACCACTTTTACAAGCGGACAGAAGGCATTTGTAGGCTACTAAAATAAAATTTTGTGCATATCTCAACAACAGGTACTTGCACAAATAATCATATTTGAGTTTCAAATGCTCCCCTCCTGCATACAAAAATTATTTTCTAAATGTCAATATGATGCATCGAGAAGGGTGTCGACACTTCTAAAATGCATATAGCAGCCTTGGGAAGCAAGTGACTGTCCCGAGAAGAGTGTTATCGCCTAGAGAAGCAAGTCACCACATCTAGAAGCGCGCATATTAAATTTTAAAAGCATAATATATGTTCTATTTAATCCCCGATGATGGCCGTGTTGAATGTCTATATCAACCGGAGGGGATTCTATACCTTCAACTATTTCCAAATGCTCATGAAATGCAACTATTTTCAAATGACTCTAAATTCATCCCCAATGATGGCCGTGTTGAATGCTTATATCAACCAGAGGGGACTTCAAAACATGAATATTTGGAACAAAGTACTGATAAATTTTAAAATATTCAAATGAAATTTATTATTTAAAACTTAAAGCAAAATTTCATCCATCATCCGCAAACGTTTGTTAAGGATGATAAATTTCAGAATAACTTCAGCTCACAAAGAGCAAATTGTCGAATTAAATGTATCACTGTGATTCATTCTCAAATGATTTCTCACCAACGGGGACGTGGCATGTGTCCTCTGACCGGGTGGTTTTGCTGCAAAATAGCACAACTATATTACGGTTACGGTCAAAGCCCGTATGCTCTCCAATGGTTAAAAGCCCCTTGAGTAATGAATAATATGGTGCACTCAATAAGGCATAAAGCTTTCTGTTAGCTAAGGTTGACTAAAATTTATCTCCTTAAACAAGCATCCACTCCAAGTCTACAAGGTACCCTTGGATGAAGCAACCCATGGCTGCCGACAAGGATCCTTATGTCAGGTTGGGTCGACTATCTCTTCTGACTAAGTAGACTAGGGACCATGATGGCCCGGGACAACGGAACCATGGGATCTTGATCGGGCTCATCATCATTCCCCCCACCATCCGCTTTAAGTATAAAAATAATAAATTTATATAAATAATAATAATAATAATAATACACATGGTGCTACTATATGCTAGGTATTTCGTACCTATTTAATGACTAGTCTTAATCGAAAGTGCTCTCTCGTGATCGAGAGGGGTAATTAACCATCGGTGCTTGCGCCTATAAGAAACATAGAACCAGATTTTAAAGTCCTCACAAAATGAGGGAGAAATCTCTGGGTGGTGCTTTATCCCAAAGTTTATCTTCCTTCTGAAAATTTGACCCGGAACATCGTTAAAACTCTCCTACACAAGGGAGGCTGGGGCACGAACTTTCGGAGCCCACAATGACATCTATAAGACATTCAAATGTCCATCAAATGGTCCATGATCAAGGGATTCAACATCAGCCATCCATCCAATCACTCCCCATTTACCCTTAATCTCCCTCCTATTTAAGGATCATGCCACTCAAAAAATCTATAAATAGAGCCCCCCTTTTCTTTTGAAATGGGACCCCAAGCCAAAGGATTCAAGAGAGAGATCGGAGATCGCTCTTGCCTCCTTGCTCCTCCTCGACCACCGCCTGAGTTCCGCCGGACCACCGTCTGACGACGTTGCTCCGCCAGACCACCACTTGAGGCCCTCGCCTCCGTCAGACCACCACATGAGGCCCTGAGCTTCGTCGGAACATCACATGAGGCCCGGACTTCTACCAGACCACCATCTGAGGCCCAAACTTCTAGCGGACCACCATCTGAGGCCCGGACTTCTACCGGACCACCACTTGAAGCCTATACTTCTGCCAGACCACCACCTGAGGCCCGAACTTCAGCCGGACCACCACTTGAGGCATAAACTTCTGCCAGACCACCACCTAAGGCCCGGAATTCTATCGGACCACCACCTGAGGCCCTGAGCTCCGTCGGATCACCACCTGAGGCCCAAACTTCTACCAAACCACCACTTGAGGCCCAGACTTCTATCGGACCACCACCTGAGGCCCGAACATTACCGGACCACCATCTGAGGGTCAGACTTCTGTCGAATCACCACATATGGCTCAGACTTCTGTTTGACCACCAACTAAGGCTCTAAGCTCCACCGGACTAGCACTTGAGGCTCGGAGTTCTGCCGGACCACCACCTGAGGCCCGAACCTCTACTGCACCACCACTTGAGGCTCGAACTTCTACCGGACCACCACTTGAGACCAATACTTCTATCGGGCCACCACATGATGCCCAGAGTTACCAAAGTTTTACCTTACTACAACGGTCTTTCTGACCACGAACTCTGACCAACTACGATCTTTTGGACCTCTGTCTCCTACCGACTATAATTCTTCCGACCTCCGTCGCCTACTACGGTCCTTCCGACTTACATCACCAGACAATGGTCTTTTAAACTAAGTCTCTTGCATACTACGATCCTTCAATTCTAACCTATATCGATGGACAATGGTCTTTCTGACCCCGATCTCCTACCTACTACTGTCTTTCTGACCTCTATCCTATCAATTATGATCCTATCGACCAAACGAGCATGCTATGTTGATTATTGTAAATCTCGCCATATAATGTGCTCTATATGATGTATATTGTGACATCAATCTAAGGCCTTCTCCCTAAGAAGGGCCTCATTTGTAATCGACTATAAATATTAGTGAATTCATTCAAACTGGGCATGACCCTATGGTTTTTCCCTCTTTTAAGGGATTTCTACGTAAAAACTTTGGTCTCTCTTATGAACGCTACACCATCTCTCTTATTTGCTTGTGTGCTAAATCTTCGTACAATGCTATGACCCTAAACTTTATATTTCTCTACCGCCACAAATACTCCATGCCACAACAAAAATAATGTTTTGAACAATCCCTGATAATCTGGTGAAATTCTGAAACTATAAAATTTTGTTCAGTAGATGAAACCCAGGTTTTAAAAACTGGACCGGACCGGCCGGTTCAACCGGTTCAACCGTGAACCGGCCAGTTGTCCGATCCGGTCCAGCTCAAAAACCGGCTTTGCAGAAAACCGGCCTGAACCGGACTGAACCGGCGGTTCAACCGGTGAACCGGCGAACCGGTTCAGGTTCAAAAGAACCGGCCGGTTTCAAAAAAAAAAAATTAATGATAAATAAAATATAAATAATATATTTTACTTCATTATTTTTAAAAAAATAATTTTTTTATTAAATAATGAGATTTTTGATACCATTATATATGGTTATCACCTCATGAAACAAGTTTTTAAAGAGAAGAGGGAACTATATATAGAGCCAAAAGCCAACTATCTCTTACTCCTTCATGATGTGGGACTAAAAAAGAGTACATGATAACATGAATGCTATGTTAGCTTGGGCTTTATTGGGCCATTAAATTGAATTTGCTGGGCCAAAATTTGGGCTAGTTGGGCTACGAATTTGGGCTAGTTGGGTGCAAAATCTTTTAAATTTTGTATTATAAATTTGTTATGATGTATATTTAATTATTTATAAATTAATTATATAAATTTATATATTATATTAAATATTATTCTTATTACACACTTTTAAATTTAATATTATAAATTTATAAATTATATTAAAATTTTTAATTTGTTATAATTTATATTATAAGAATCTCATTTATTATAATTATAATGAAATATAAAAATTAATTATAGTTAATTTATTAGATATTCATAAATATAATATAATTAACTAAATATTTTATAAATTATAATTATATTATAATATATTCATCATTTCAATTTAATTTAATTATATTAAAAGATAATTTATTAAAATTATATAATTTAAATTCTTAGAATTATATTATTTGATGTTAAATTCACGTAATTATCCTATAAATGTTATAAATTTTTAATAATATTAGTATTTATTACATCATCCGGTTCGACCCCGGTTCGACTGGTCGAACCGGTCGAACCTTGAACCTCTCCTTCTTCTGGTTCGTTGTCCGGTCCGGTTTTCATAACCTTGGATGAAACTGTTGCCTGCCAGTTAAGTATTTTATAAAATTTTAGAAATTATTTATTTAATGTTCTTTTATTACAATGTATGTATGTATGTATGTGTATATATATATGAAATGTGTGATTCTGTGGAGCTCGATGTGGGAGGGAGTTTAGTTTTGCGGGATGCCTAGGGAGTCATATTGGTTTGAATTTTTAAATATCTAATGTATGCTATGCATTATGAGTCATAAGAGCATATTTTTTTAATATTCTAGTACAATGAGTCATAATGGTTTGAATTTTGATATCTTTCTCATGAGAGGTATAAGAGCTTGAGAAAAATCTATTTTTTTATGATCTGATTTATGGAATACTTATTTATTTAATTTTTCTATATTGTTACATAAATTTCATACTTGCAAGCATTATTCTTCTCAGCACAATAAATTTTTAATAATTTCTTTTGAAATTCATTAAATTTCATAATGAATTATTATGTAAAATTTAGATCGGTGGGTGTCTCTAATGAGGTGTATTAGCTCAAATATATTCTTCGATCAGTTTCATGTCTGGGAGAAAGAAAAGAGACGATTTAGTAGCGGTGATCTCATGTTCTAATCTATCCAAGTCTATGGAGATATTTTTTATTTTTATATAGTCATGACTATTTCTTTATTTTCTGAGTTATAATCTATAGTCATATGTTATGGAGTAGATATTGCTGTAACTGTAAATATATTTTGATGATGAATGAAAAACAAATTGTGGATGAGTTTCTAAGCTCCAAAATCTTAACCTAGAGGACCCAATATGTGAGTCGACGAGGACAATCGTGTGACTCCCTCACATAACCCTTGACTCCCTTAAGAAGCAATCCCTCAACATCTTCTCTCTCCCAAGTGGATTAGACAACTCTCACAAGCAAGGAGACACTTCTCTCTCTCTCCAAAGGACTCTCTCTCAAGAAAAAAGCGTCTCTACCTACTCACTTGCTCCACACACTCATCATCAAAAGAATTAAATTGGACTATTTAAATTAAACACTAATTTTTAATTATGTTATATTGATCATACAATACAAAACTGTTTATACTATCCAATTAATTAAACTCATGTTTATGAGTTCTGGTAGATTGGATTATACAATATGAATCGTATAGTCCGACGACGGTCAACGAACAGGCAAAAGTCTGGCGATGGTCGAAAGTCGAGAGGAGAACTGACGGTGCCCAATAAACAGGCAAAAGTATGACGACTGCAACGGTCGGGAAGTGATCCGGCAGCGGCCGGGAATGAGCGAAAGTCTAATGAAGGTTGGTGGTCTGGAAGAGATCCGACAACGACCAATGAACGAGCAGAAGTTCGACGATAGTCGATGGTCGCGAAGAGTTCTGACATCGGCTAACAAACTAGCAATAATACAACGATGGTCGATCATGAGGAAGAGATCCGATAGCGACCAATGAATGGATAGAAGTCTAGCGACGGTCGGAGCTCGAGAAGAAATATGGAGGCTTCCAACACTACAGAAAATTCATTGATTACCGGCGATCTGCACCGGCAGTTGTCCAGTCGCCGATAATAACGACGGCTTAACCGGCGCCGGTTGGTACCGGCGGTTTGGTGACCAAACCGGCCGTTATGCAAGCTTAAGTCGCCGGAAATAGCGACGGTCCAGAAACCGCTGGTTAAACGGCCGGCATTATAACTTACCGACGCGTTACTGGCGGTTTACCGACGGTTTCCAGCGACATGCCGGCGATAACACCGCCGGCAATTCCTTCGGTTGTAACCGCCGGTAAGCCGCCGGTACTGTTGCTGGCAGCTTATCAGTGGTTAAACGACTTTATTTGTATCGGCGGTAACCGGTGCACAAACCGCCGGAAGATAACCGGCGCTATAAACCGCCGAAAAATCGGCGGAGAATAAAATCGCAAGAAAATCCGTCGGAAATGGTTTCCGGTGCCATTTTTTCCAGCGGTTTGTAAACTGTCGAAAAGACACTGGTGTTTTACACAACCGCCAGAAAACAAGAGTTAATCACCGGCAAAAACCGCCGATAATGAATGATTTTCCTGTAGTGCAACAAATGGGCAGAAGTCCAGTGATGATCGGCGGTTGGGAAGGGATCTAGTGGTTGTTTGTGATAAGAGAGCTCCCAAATTTTTCTTCTAATTTTTTGGGAGTAACATGTCTAGTAAATATAAATGACCATGTTGATTCATTTAATCATAAAAATATTTGTCTAGCATTTAATTGCCTTATTGATATTAAAATTGAGTGATCATAGGCTCGTTGGGGATCCTTCTCATCAAACCACTCGATTCAAATATAAGCATGTCATATTTGAATATAATTTGGTCATTCAATTAATGTTGTGAAGCCTCCAAAAAATATTTTGGTCCTTTGATTTGGGCTCATTTGGGCTCGAATTTGACTGAATTTAGTGTATTGAGTTCATCTTCTTGAGATGTTCAATTTGACTATAAGTGTGACATCCCAGATATCGATAGTGAAAGGATTCGTCTGACATTCTGATCGAACTCCATTCCAGTTGCCTTGCTCGGACCTGAAAATATTAACCACATATAATGAGCTTTACAAAGCCCAGCAGGTCACCAAAGCCTACAACTGAAATCAAAGCACGGCGATGCTATCAATATGCATGTCAATCTATCAAATCCGTATCAATCAATGGTCAATGAGTCAATGCAATCCGGAAATCAATAGTCAATAAAAACCAGTCAATGCAGCGGCAGGCAAATCTATAAATCAACTCAATCAATCAATATCCGTCAATCAAATCAATGATGTCGAATCAATACAATCTATTCAATGAAATCAATCGAGAAAAGCCAATATGAAACAATGAATCTATAAAGCAGTCAGTACGGTGCAGAAACAGTAGCGATGGCGAATCTATAAAATCTATAGGCAACAATATCAATGAATCTATACGATGTCCATATCCATGCCATCAATGCAATATCTATATCTATCCATGTCCATATCAATGTCCATAATCAATAATCAATAGGGTCAATGCTCAATGATCAATTAATGAAATCAATGAATCCGTATGATAGTAAATCTATTCGATAAATCCATCAATATCAATAAATCAGTCGGAAATCGATAAATCAATGCATATCAGGAAATCCATACAATGGTCTTACTCGACAATCACAAACACTAGTCATTATCAATGATGCTGTTGTAGTTATCAATAGTGCTGTTGTAGTTATCAATCGTTCAATATCAATAGTGCTGTTGTAGTTATCAATCAATCAATATCAATAGTGCTGTTGTAGTTATCAATCAATCAATATCAATAGTGCTGTTGTAGAAATCCATATTGCTGTTGTAGATATCAATACGTTGGTTTCTATAACCAACGTTCAACCAGGTTTCCACTTGTCTTTCAGAATCAATCAATTCAATCAATAGTCAATGCAATAATCGATGCAATAAGCAATAGTAAAGAAATCTGGAATAATCATATCAATAGTCATGCACATAACAGTTCAATTTATCAATTTCAGACAAATCAGGAAAACTACGAAAATCGGGCAGAGTAATGACAGTCTATCGAATTTACACAAAATCCTGCAAAAAGATACAAATTCCGAATTTCTCCAAATTACCAACAAATATCCACGGCATCAATACAAGACTATCAATGTAAAGAATCCAAATCAAATCATGTCCTGATAATTTCTATTCGATTAAAATCGCGTAGAATCAATTCCGACCGATAAAATCTCCGTAGAATACAGTCAAATCGTGTACAATAGTCATATCTATAACATACTAGAAGTTGTGCGGTGAAAGTCGTGTCAAATCAAAATCACGTCCAAAAGTAGACTACGAAAACACAAAACAGTGCACAACTCGGTCAAAACACAACATCTCTGAAAACAGAAACAGGGTTCGGAGTCCTTACCACGAGATCTACACTTTCTCCAACAGCAGCGTCGGACAAAAAGCGCTCCGCGGTCTCCGAAAACCAGCTTTTCCTCTTTTTCCCTTTCTCTTTCTCTCTCCTCAAAATATCTGATTTTAAAATCTGATTTTCTCTCTCCTCAAAACGAGCTCATTTCCTTATATCATACTCAGATCGGCCTGGCCGATCGCCCGATCGTCCCGGGACGATCAGACCAATTCTGATCGTCCTGGACCATTCCCAGGGTGATGATCAGGACGGTATTGTGAACAGTGCCGATCGTCCTGGACGATCTCAATATCGTCCTGGACGATCCTGTCCAGAAATAGCTCCAGAAATCAGCTGTTTGAATGCACGGATCGGCCTAGACGATCTCAACTTCGTCCTGGCCGATTCTGAGATGAAAATCCAATTCAGAGAGGAACAGTAAGGGAACGAGATCTCACAATCTCCCCACCTTAGAAAAATGTCGTCCCGACATTTCCCTACAGGTACGAAGCAAAACAACGCAAAACAAATCGATCCAAATCCAAATCCAAATCAAAACTCGTCGAAATCCATACAAAATACACAATGCAATCAATCAAATGTCAATCACTATGTATGCAGAATAAATCCATTCTATCAAACTATCAATTAAATCCTTTCACTACACTTGCTCTGATACCACTTGTGACAACCCCAAGATCTCGATAGTGAAAGGATTCGTCTGACATTCTGATCGAACTCCATTCCAGTTGCCTTGCTCGGACCTGAAAATATTAACCACATATAATGAGCTTTACAAAGCCCAGCAGTTCACCAAAGCCTACAATTGAAATCAAAGCACGGCGATGCTATCAATATGCATGTAAATCTATCAAATCCGTATCAGTCAATGGTTAATGAGTCAATGCAATCCGGAAATCAATAGTCAATAAAAACAGTCAATGCAGCGGCAGGCAAATCTATAAATCAACTCAATCAATCAATATCCGTCAATCAAATCAATGCTGTCGAATCAATACAATCTATTCAATGAAATCAATCGAGAAAAGCCAATACGAAATAATGAATCTATAAAGCAGTCAGTACGGTGCAGAAACAGTAGCGATGACGAATCTATAAAATCTATAGGCAGCAATATCAATGAATCTATACGATGTCCATATCCATGCTATCAATGCAATATCTATATCTATCCATGTCCATATCAATGTCCATAATCAATAATCAATAGGGTTAATGCTCAATGATCAATCAATGAAATCAATGAATCCGTACGATAGTAAATCAATTCGATAAATCCATTAATATCAATAAATCAGTCGGAAATCGATAAATCAATGCATATCAGGAAATCCATACAATGGTCTTACTCGACAAGCACAAACACTAGTCATTATCAATGATGCTGTTGTAGTTATCAATAGTGCTGTTGTAGTTATCAATCGTTCAATATCAATAGTGCTGTTGTAGTTATCAATCAATCAATATCAATAGTGTTGTTGTAGTTATCAATCAATCAATATCAATAGTGCTGTTGTAGAAATCCATATTGCTGTTGTAGATATCAATACGTTGGTTTCTATATCCAACGTTCAACCAGGTTTCCACTTGTCTTTCAGAATCAATCAATTCAATCAATAGTCAATACAATAATCGATGCAATAAGCAATAGTAAAGAAATCTGGAACAATCATATCAATAGTCATGCACATAACAGTTCAATTTATCAATTTCAGACAAATCAGGAAAACTACGAAAATCGGGCAGAGTAACGACAGTCTATCGAATTTACACAAAATCCTGCAAAAAGATACAAATTCCGAATTTCTCCAAATTACCAACGAATATCCACGGCATCAATACAAGACTATCAATGTAAAGAATCCAAATCAAATCATGTCCTGATAATTTCTATTCGATTAAAATCGCGTAGAATCAATTCCGACCGATAAAATCTCCGTAGAATACAGTCAAATCGTGTACAATAGTCATATCTATAACATTCTAGAAGTTGTGCGGTGAAAGTCGTGTCAAATCAAAATCACGTCCAAAAGTAGACTACGAAAACACAAAACAGTGCACAACTCGGTCAAAACACAACATCTCTGAAAACAGAAATAGGGTTCGGAGTCCTTACCACGAGATCTACACTTTCTCCAACAGCAGCGTCGGACAAAAAGCGCTCCGCGGTCTCCGAAAACCAGCTTTTCCTCTTTTTCCCTTTCTCTTTCTCTCTCCTCAAAATATCTGATTTTAAAATCTGATTTTCTCTCTCCTCAAAACGAGCTCATTTCCTTATATCATACTCAGATCGGCCTGGCCGATCGCCCGATCGTCCCGGGATGATCAGACCAATTCTGATCGTCCTGGACCATTCCCAGGGTGATGATCAGGACGGTATTGTGAACAGTGCCGATCGTCCTGGACGATCTCAATATCGTCCTGGACGATCCTGTCCAGAAATAGCTCCAGAAATCAGCTGTTTGAATGCACGGATCGGCCTAGACGATCTCAACTTCGTCCTGGCCGATTCTGAGAGGAAAATCCAATTCAGAGAATAACAGTAAGGGAACGAGATCTCACAATCTCCCAACCTTAGAAAAATGTCGTCCCGACATTTCCCTATAGGTACGAAGCAAAACAACGCAAAACAAATCGATCCAAATCCAAATCCAAATCAAAACTCGTCGAAATCCATACAAAATACACAATGCAATCAATCAAATGTCAATCACTATGTATGCAGAATAAATCCATTCTATCAAACTATCAATCAAATCCTTTCACTACACTTGCTCTGATACCACTTGTGACAACCCCAAGATCTCGATAGTGAAAGGATTCGTCTGACATTCTGATCGAACTCCATTCCAGTTGCCTTGCTCGGACCTGAAAATATTAACCACATATAATGAGCTTTACAAAGTCCAGCAGGTCACCAAAGCCTACAATTGAAATCAAAGCACGGCGATGCTATCAATATGCATGTCAATCTATCAAATCCGTATCAGTCAATGGTTAATGAGTCAATGCAATCCGGAAATCAATAGTCAATAAAAACAGTCAATGCAGCGGCAGGAAAATCTATAAATCAACTCAATCAATCAATATCCGTCAATCAAATCAATGCTGTCGAATCAATACAATATATTCAATGAAATCAATCGAGAAAAGCCAATACGAAACAATGAATCTATAAAGCAGTCAGTACGGTGCAGAAACAGTAGCGATGACGAATCTATAAAATCTATAGGCAGCAATATCAATGAATCTATACGATGTCCATATCCATGCTATCAATGCAATATCTATATCTATCCATGTCCATATCAATGTCCATAATCAATAATCAATAGGGTTAATGCTCAATGATCAATCAATGAATCCGTACGATAGTAAATCAATTCGATAAATCCATTAATATCAATAAATCAGTCGGAAATCGATAAATCAATGCATATCAGGAAATCCATACAATGGTCTTACTCGACAAGCACAAACACTAGTCATTATCAATGATGCTGTTGTAGTTATCAATAGTGCTGTTGTAGTTATCAATCGTTCAATATCAATAGTGCTGTTGTAGTTATCAATCAATCAATATCAATAGTGCTGTTGTAGTTATCAATCAATCAATATCAATAGTGCTGTTGTAGAAATCCATATTGCTGTTGTAGATATCAATACGTTGGTTTCTATATCCAACGTTCAACCAGGTTTCCACTTGTCTTTCAGAATCAATCAATTCAATCAATAGTCAATACAATAATCAATGCAATAAGCAATAGTAAAGAAATCTGGAACAATCATATCAATAGTCATGCACATAACAGTTCAATTTATCAATTTCAGACAAATCAGGAAAACTACGAAAATCGGGCAGAGTAACGACAGTCTATCGAATTTACACAAAATCCTGCAAAAAGATACAAATTCCGAATTTCTCCAAATTACCAACGAATATCCACGGCATCAATACAAGACTATCAATGTAAAGAATCCAAATCAAATCATGTCCTGATAATTTCTATTCGATTAAAATCGCGTAGAATCAATTCCGACCGATAAAATCTCCGTAGAATACAGTCAAATCGTGTACAATAGTCATATCTATAACATACTAGAAGTTGTGCGGTGAAAGTCGTGTCAAATCAAAATCACGTCCAAAAGTAGACTACGAAAACACAAAACAGTGCACAACTCGGTCAAAACAAAACATCTCTGAAAACAGAAACAGGGTTCGGAGTCCTTACCACGAGATCTACACTTTCTCCAACAGCAGCGTCGGACGAAAAGCGCTCCGCGGTCTCCGAAAACCAGCTTTTCCTCTTTTTCCCTTTCTCTTTCTCTCTCCTCAAAATATCTGATTTTAAAATCTGATTTTCTCTCTCCTCAAAATGAGCTCATTTCCTTATATCATACTCAGATCGGCCTGGCCGATCGCCCGATCGTCCCGGGACGATCAGACCAATTCTGATCGTCCTGGACCATTCTTTGGGCGATGATCAGGACGGTATTGTGAACAGTGCCGATCGTCCTGGACGATCTCAATATCGTCCTGGACGATCCTGTCCAGAAATAGCTCCAGAAATCAGCTGTTTGAATGCACGGATCGGCCTGGACGATCTCAACTTCGTCCTGGCCGATTCTGGGAGGAAAATCCAATTCATAGAGGAACAGTAAGGGAACGAGATCTCACAATAAGCTTGCTAAATTCAGAGTTTGAATGATCCCAAATTTAATTCTAAAAGTTTTCAATTTAGATTTACATCGAGATTCGTGTCCCATCAAGATGTTTTTTTGTGATATATCAAAACTTAAATTAACATATAAAATGAAGTTATGATAAAAACATTAAAATCAAATTAATTTGGATGAGATTCAGAGTCATTAAATCTATTAAAATAAATAAAATAAAAATTATATATTTTTATAATAAATTTAAGATTTTTCAATGTTATTTTATTTAAAAAATAACTTGAATCCAGATGGTTTCATGGGTTTGGAGGAGGCTTCATGTGATGGACAATGTGGTAAGAAAGCTCTTCATTTTATGGCTTCATATTTATTGATGAATTTAAGGTTTTACTTGAGACAACTTTTTGATTGATTTCTTGATATATCACCAAAAAATAGTCTTGATCTAGCACAAATCTCGAGGCAAAATCAAGTTGGAAACTTCCAAAATTAAAATTGGGATCATCCGAATTCCGATTTCAGCAAACTTATAGTCGAACTGTTCGTCTCAAAAATATGAACTCAATGACACCAAATTCAACACAATCCAAGCTCAAATGGGTCCAAATCAAAGACTTGAAGCGTTTTTGGAATGTTCAAACTACAACTTGGATTACCAAACAGCTTCCAAACGTGACATCCGTATAGTCGAATCAAGCGCCTAGATGAGACGAATCCAACGAGCCTAAGATCATCAAATTCTGATATCATTAAGACAGTCAAATATTCATTGAACGGTGCATGATTGTAGGAATCAAGATCGGCCGTCCATTCGAACCACTACAAATTTACCCTTGATCTTCCACTTATTTTCAAGTCATGTCACTCAAGAATTCTATAAATAGAACTCAATTTCCTCATGAAAATGGAGGAAGAAGCCAAGAGAGAAGAAGGAATAGAAGGAAAAAAGCTCCAGCTGCCTAGCTCCTCCTCGACCACCACCGGAGTGCTGTTGCACCACCGCCGTAGGTTTGCTGCACCATCGCCAGACCACCAAGGGACCCCAGAGTGCTACCGCACCATCGCCGGACCACCAAGGGATGTCGGAGTGCTGCCGCACACCGCCGTAGTTCTGCCGCACCACCGTCGGACCACCAAGCGACGTCGAAGTTCTGCCGCACCACCACCGGACCACCAAGGGATGCCGGAGTTCTTCCACACCACCGCCGGACCACCAAAGGACGACGGAGTTCTGTCAAATACCCACCTGACCATCAAAGGACGTCGAAGTGCCACGCAAAGCTGAAATACCCCATAACGCTGAAGTGCCACTACCGGTCTTTCGACTGACACCGGAGTGCTGCCGGATCGCCACCAAACATTGGAGTGACGTTGTACTCTTGCAAAACTCTCATTTGATACTTGTAATCTGTTCGTCTTCAAGGACGAGTCTGACCATTGTACTTTTCTCAAATTCTAGAGGAATCATTTTCAACTTGGCTAGGCCTCGTGGTTTTTCCTCTTTCCCAGGTTTTCCACGTAAAAAATATTGTGTTCTCTATGTGTGAGCTGGATATCCGTGTAACACTAAGACGTAGAATTATAGCTCTATCGCCGCGTATATTCTAGCCCGCAACATTTCTAAATCAGCTTTTTAGTATTAATATTTTTTATTTAAAAAACTTATATTAAAAAACTACTTGAATAAGCAGTAAAAAATCTAGGGATGTCAATTTTTGACATGACCCGAAACTCGACCCGAAAAAATCCGGGTTCGGGTCAACTCGAACCCGAAACGGGTCGGGTTCGAGTTGAACAAATCAACCCGTTTTAAAAATTGGGTCGGGTTCGGGTTGACCCAGCAACCCGAAATTGATCCGAAAGTGACACTAAAACTCATGTTTGACCCGAGAACTCGAGATTGACCCGATTTTGACCCGAAAATTAGCAATTTTAGGTCATATTCGGGTCATTCGTGTCGAGTCGGGTCGGGTCCAGAAACTTGACTCGTTTTTAAAAACGGGTCGGGTTCGGGTTGACCCGAACAGTGCCAGGTCAGTTTCGGGTTCGACCAGAACCTGAACCGCTGACCCGAATTGACACCCCTAAAAAAATCTATCCAAACAAAATCTAAATTTATTCTTAAGCGTTATTCGAACTTTACCAATAAAATTGACTATACAAAGTAGAAAACTGGAAAGATTTACAAATTTGATTTGATAATAAATAGATTAAAAGCAGCAATGAATTTGGACAATTTTTGAGAAATGTCTACAAAATTTTATAATCAAAATTACGATATGAATAATTTGAACTATTAATAAATGAGTTTGGCTGTGCTATTTAAGTAAAAAATGATTACATTAACAAAAACTACAGTATATTAATAAAGGCTATCAATAAATTAATGAAACTAATAAATTCCATCACAATCACATCAATTATACAGCCCAATGCCTCTATAATGGTTCACCTCTCTTAGTAAAAAAATCCGTACAGCACTGTACTGATTCATTTAAGAGCTAGCTGTGTAAAAAAGTGAAAAGCAGAGAGCTTAGAATTAGTTCTATTAAATTTAGAGAAATTTTTAACACTGATCATGATTAGAAATATAATTAGTCATTTAAGCATCGGAATTATAAAATTTAAAATTAGTCATAATCGCCCATTTGAACGGTGATTGCCTATTATGGCATAAATCACCCGTTAATTAGGCGATTTACTTAAAGACATAAATCGCCTGTTAGACGAGCAATTTAGGTGTTATAAAAAAACCGGCCAAAACCCTATATCCCCCCATTCTCCAAACGTTTTCTTTGGTACCTACATGAGTATGTTCCAGACAGTACTTTCAGCAGGCACAATTGGGGCAGAGCAGCAAAGCGTCTTTGCAGCCCAGTATCATGTGTTACATGACAGGCTTGTACGTCTACCCCATCATTACATACCATAAAGTGATGCTTTGCCCCATAGAGGACATAGGAGAGGTTAGTTGATGATATGTTTTTATTATGTTTTATGTAGACTTATGTTGATATTGTATTTGGTGAACAATGAATATGAGTTTACTTATCTTTGTTTTAGCTAACGTAGTATACACTTCACTTATTAAATTAAATAAATTAAAATTTATTTGGAAAATAATGAGATTATCTAAAATGGAATCATATATATATATATATATATAATTCTTTATTCAAAATCCAATGCACCATTTATCCATGTGGTCCAGTATTTTTTTAAATATTAGGTGTAAGTCGGCCGTCAAAGGGGCGACTTACAAGTCGCCAAAACAACGGGCGACTTGTTTAAGGCGACTAACAATGTCGGGACTTTTATAACGGCTAACCGACTCATTTCAGCCTAGTCATCAGTTTAAGACGTCAATTAAAAGGGCGATTATGCCTACTTTTAAGTTTTTTTTAAGTATGCTTAATTACTTAATTAAGATCATAATCGTGCTTAGAGTGAAAAATTGCCCTTAAATTTACTTGCACCATTGATGCGTACGAGAGTAGTGTTCTTCAAATTTTTAGTATAAATAGGCGTGAATGGTTACACAGAAGAGCATCTTTGAAGGAAAAAATGGTGGCGATGGGGACTCCCATTGTCTTACGCTCGATGCTTTTAGCGTTTTGTGAGTTTGCTTTGCTTGTTGGTCTGAAGGCCATCTCACAGTACAGTAGAGATGACTTCCCGTCACAGTTTATATTTGGGGCTGGCACCTCTGCATATCAGGCATTTATTCTTTTTCTTTTGTTCATTACCAGAATATACACATTGCTAACTATCGATTCTTTTTCTTTTAATTTCTTTTTATTGTTCTTCAACAAAGTGCTTTGTTTTCTATTGATTCTTTAATTAAAAAAAAACTGTTATAATGCTAACATGAGTTCAGATTTTTCTATGTTATCTTTGTGCTTAATTTTCCTTCATATGTTTCTTTAACAAGGATCTTATGCGTTAAGAAATTTAGGAGGAATCTTGAGAGCTTCTTGAGCCTTCTTGCAAGAGAGAGGGAGAGAGAGGAGGGATGGCAGATTGTAGGGGGAAAATCTTCCTAAAGTTTTACTTCAATTTTTTCAAAAGAACAAAATAATCTGAAACTAAATCAATTCATAACATTATCTCTGCAGGTTTCTATATTTATGTATTCATTAGATCTATTGTTTTTTTTTTTTTAGAGCAGTTCTTATGTTGATCAGTTTACTTGGTTTATTTACCAACTTCGCTACTTTAGGATTTGTTATCAAAATATTTTTTTTTCAGCTTGTGTTGCTTCATTCTTTATTGTGTTGATTTTTGCAAAGCTGCTGAATATTAAAGTTTGGACAAATATGCGGAGAAATTAAGCTTGAAAAAACTACACAAACCAAGCAGAAGTCATCAATGACGAGCGAAGGTAGAAATCATGCAGGATAGGGCTTAAGTTCTAGTAGAACTTTATTGTAGTGGGAACTGAGGACTTTGACGATAAGCTTGTTTGTACGTGGAGGTGAAGCCAAGGTTGCTGTAGATTTTGATTTAAGAGAGGTACGTGGAAAGCTGTAGACTTTGACTTTAAGAAGAATAGAGCAAGTGATAAAAGTTATAACCGAAAGGACTTGTGGAGCTAACAAGGGTAAAATTGAGAGGAGAAGATCTCCAACTAATTTTCCAAGACAAGAATAATGTCATTTCTGGATAAATGGTCTATTTATAAGTTACATGTTGTTTAAGGTTTCGTTTGCAACAATTTTTTTATTGCTTCTTAAAGCATTTTCTTAATAAAAAATTAATTTTTTTGTACTATGAAGCTGTTTTAAGAAACATAAAGAAATTAAGCCGTCCCAAACGAAGCCTAAATCAAGCTAAGAAGATGCTAACTAAAATTTGAAATTAAAAAGAAAAAAAGAAGCGGATGATGACTAAACTTCGTTTGGGACAGCTTTCGTGCTACTTTCTAAAACAGCTTTCTTGTATAAAATTTTATAATTCAAGAAATTTTTGTACTAGAAGGCTGTTTTAAAAAGCAACAAAAAGTTGTCCCAAAAAAACCTAAACTTGTTTGGGTGCAGCTAAGTTTGTTAAAATTAATTAATCTTTTTTTGGAAGAAATCTTATTTTGTGGATGATGCTTGAAACCTTGGCTTCAATTGTAAAACCAAGCCTTTCCTACTAATCCATGTATTCTCTAAGTAGGATTGGTTCTTCCAACTTATTAGGAACTTATGTGGTGGGTCATTTTTGTTTGGGACTTCATAAGTCATGATAGCATTGTTGTTAAAAAAGAAAAAAAGAAGTTTGGAAGAAATCTTATTTTCAAAAAGTTTGTTAGTGTTGTAACCCATGACCCCGAGTTTGAGATTTTGATGATGACCAAATAATGAGTGTTTTGGAACTGCTTTTCATTGATTATTATTTTATTTGTTATTTTTCTTGAGCACTAACATTTCAGGAAGATCACAAGTGACTCAGGAAGAAAGGAAGACTCAAGACCGGGTAGATTAGGAGTATGAGTCAAACATTGTATTTTTTCATTTATTGTATTTTTACTTTATTTAGTCTGGCCACAATATGCGTAAGAGTAAGAGCAACCATGCACACACACAGGGGGAGAGTTCTTTTTTAACTGCAAATTATAACTAAAATTCTTCTCTGTAGATCGTACTGTACGATTTTATTTCGTACTGTACGATCCAAGCTATGTGGACAATTCTGTGAATAGATCGTACTGTACGAAGTCTTTCGTACTGTACGATATGTTCAGATCCAAAACCCTAGCCGTGACTTAGTTTAAGTAAGTGATTTTGCGCCGTTCGTACTGTACGAACAAGTTTGTACTGTACGATCCATTTTTAATACTTACTTAAATTAACCCGTGATTAGTGTATGTAATCCAGGGCTAATGAAAATTTGAACATCGTACTGTACGATAGTAATCGTACCATACGATGAACAGAGACGACATCCGATCGTCCAGACCATCGTCCTGTACGAATAGTATCTTGTTGGATCGTACCGTACGATATTATATCGTACAGTACGATTTGTTTTTGTACTATTCGTACATCTTCGTACCAAGACGACAGCTGTTTGTGAAGATCGTACTGTACGATGTGGAATCGTACTGTACGAACAGTAACGGCTAATTTTGAAATCAGAGGTTTTTGGAGCCCGTTTTTAGATGTCAATCAAGTCTTTTTTGGGTAAGAATTACAGAGGAGTGAACGTGGTTAGAGAGGGATTCCAAGGGAGAAAACTCTAGAGAAATTCTTGAGGGTTGAGAGAGGAAGGAGGTGAGCGTTGTGAGGGAGAAGAGGTGTGAGGGAGATCACACGGTTGCTCCAAGCTTGCTGCATCTTGCTCCTCCTGTGGCCCGAGAAGGATTTGAGGAAGGATCTCCAAGGGAAAGGCTCGTCTACATCCGTTACCTCGAGGTTCTCTGCCTTCTCCAGGAGGGAGAAAAACGAGAAGGTTCTCTGCCGTCGCCAAGAGGGTGAAAATAGAGTTTGGTATTCCGCCACACCGGATTGGTGAAAGGGAGGTTTGTACAGGCTTCTCCGCCTTGCCGAGGGGGGCAAAAGGAGAACTATTTTGATAGTGAAAATCCCGGAGTGGAGGACTCCGGGGAGTGGACGTAGGTCATATTTTGACCGAACCACTATTAAATTCTTGGTGTGTTCTTTCCTTATCGTTGTTTAATTTTTGCTTGCATTTTAAATTTGTCATATCTATTGCATGTGAAATTTTGTGAAAGAAAAGTTGCATAAATCTTTGTTTTAAAGTTTTAAAAATAACAAAAAAATTAGAACTCTTGTTTAAGGTTAATTTTATTATTAAGAAGTTTTTACAATTCACCCCCCCCCCCTCTTGTCGTTTAGTAATTTCAATTGGTATCAGAGCTTGTTTTTCAAAATAGTGTTTTAGAAAACCTTGAAAAAACGATCATGTCGAATTTTGGTAATCGTAACACTGCGGAGGGTTATTCAATAACTCGTCCACCACTTTTTGATAACATTCCGTTTGATTTCTGGAAAATTAGAATGTCTACATTTTTGCAATCTATAGATTACCGCATGTGGATGTTAGTAAATGATGGATATGTTGCACCGTTTAAGATTGTTAATGGTTTGAAAACTCCTGTACCTTTTATTGAATGGAGCAATGAGGATAGGGAGTTAGCCCAACTGAATGCTAAGTGCTTAAACTGCTTTTTTTGTGCATTGAAATCTGAGGACTATATGAGAGTACTACTTGTGTTTCTGGTAAGGAGATTTGGGATAGACTGTGCATCACATACGAAGGAACAAACGAAGTAAAACAGTCTAGGCTTAACATTCTACTGCATGATTATGAATTATTCCGTATGAAACCTAGCGAAACAATTTCTGACATGTACACTAGGTTCACCCAAATTGTGACATCCTTGCATGCATTAGGTAGAGAAATTTCAAATTCTGAGAAAGTGAATAAAATTCTTAAATGCCTACCTAGTTCCTATGATGCTAAGATAACTGCTATCACTGAGTCTAAAGATCTTAATGTTTATTCTATTGATAACCTCCTTGGGTCACTCATTGCATACGAGCAAGGAGTGAGCCAAAGGCAAAGTGATGCAGGTGAAAAGAAAAAGGAGCGGACGGTGGCATTAAAAGCTAGCAACTCAGAAAGTGAAAGCTCTGCAGGGGAGGAAGATGATGAAATAGCACTGATGACCCGACAGTTAAAAAATTTCCTGAAGAGAAAACAAAAGCGTCATCAGAACAGTTGGAATAAAGGTAAGAGCTCAAGGTCCAATAAGGTTTCATCTGATACAATTTGCTTTGAGTGCAGGAAGCCAGGTCACCTTCGAGCCGATTGCCCTAATCTGAAGAGTCAACTAGCAAAGGAGAAAGGAGATGACAAAGTTAAATATAAGAGAGGAAAGACAAAGACACAGAAAGCTTTTTGGGCCAACTCTGCCTCAGAATCATCAGAAGAAGAAGCAGAGGAGGAGGTAACAAATTTGTGTCTTATGGCTAATGATAACCTTGATCAATTGGATCAAGATGAGGTATGTCAACTTTCTTATGATGAATTATTGCCTATTTCTGAGAATATTCATGACTCGTATAGGAAACTGAAGAAAATGCATGCTAAACTTAATATTGAATTTAGTTCCTTATAAATTGAGCATGCTAACTTAGTTAAAGAAAATTCTGATTTGGATAAAGATCACATGTTACTTCTTGATGAGTATGATGCATTAAATAAGAAGCATATTGAACTAATTGAAGCGCATGAATCCTTGAAAACATCACATATTGAACTAGATGTAGAGTTTGAAAAACTAACTGCACTTGCATTAGAAGTAGATCATAGTGAGCACTTGCTATTGATAGAAGTTGATGGATTGACAGCTCAAAATAAAACTTATAGTGAAAAGATAAAAGAATTAGAAAATGAAATTGCATCACTCACAGTAGGCCATCACTCACAGTAGGCCATCCTAGAAAACCCCCAACACAGCATGCATTACAAAACCTTAGGAAGAGGCACCACCACACTCATAGATTAGTAAATCCATTTCCTGGTGTTAGGTGCTTCTCTTGTGGCATGTTAGGTCACATAGCCCACACATGCACAATTCACCGTAGGACACACTTAGTATGGAGACCTAAACTGCATCCATCACAACATAACATGCATACATCTCATTCATGCAAGCATAAGGAGGAACCCAAACTCACTTGGGTTCCCAAATCTAATATTTGAATGAAATTGTAGGGTTGCTCTCACAAAAGACCTAGTGAGAGCATGTGGTACCTGGATAGTGGCTGCTCGCGACACATGACTGGAGATATGAAGAAGTTCATCCTATTGGAGATCAAAACTGGAGGCAAAGTAACGTTGGGAGACAACACTACCAGGAAGGTGATAGGCTCAGGTATCGTTGGAAATGCTAAGAATTTTTTAATTGAAAATGTTTTATTAGTTGATGGTTTAAAGCATAACTTACTTAGTATTAGTCAACTGTGTGACAAAGGTTTTGATGTTAAATTTTTTACTGATAGATGCCTGATTAGTTTATTTGATGAAATTATTTTAGAAGGAAAATGAATTAACAATGTTTACATGTTAGACCTTGATTGCGTTGATAGTTCAAAATCATTTTGCTTGAAAACAATAGTTGATGACTCGTGGCTATGGCATAGGAGACTATGCCATGCTAGCATGAAAACTCTTAGAAACATCACTCAGAAAAAACCTAGTTAGAGGTGTACCTAAGTTAGAATTCACCAAGGATCACTTATGTGATGCTTGCCAACAAGGAAAACAAGGCAAATCATCCTTTCACTCAATTAGAGACGTGATCACCTCTAGGCCACTAGAAATTCTACACATGGACTTATTTGGACCCGTAAGTACAGCCAGTCTAGGTGGAAAGAATTATGGATTTGTGATTGTAGATGACTTCACTAGATTTACTTGGGTAAGATTCTTAGCACACAAGAATGAGTCTTTTGAGGAATTTAAAGTTTTCTCCACATGGATTCAACAAAAATTAGGTTGTGAAATATCAACAATCCATATTGATCATGGTGGAGAGTTCCAAAATGATAGATTTGAGTCATTCTGTCAAGAGATAGGAATAGAGCACAATTTCTCAGCTCCTAGAACACCCCAACAGAATGGCATAGCAGAAAGGAAGAATAGAACTTTGGTAGAAGCTGCTAGGGCAATGTTAGCGGAGTACACACTTCCTAGATACTTTTGGGCAGAAGCAGTCAACACAGTCTGTTATGTTTTGAACAGAGTAAACATTAGATCGAAGCTGAATAAAACTCCATATGAACTTCTTAAGGGTAGGACACCAAACCTTTCACATTTACATATCTTTGGGTGTAAGTGCTTCATCTTAAATAATGGTAAACATCCCTTAGGAAAATTCGATCCCAAGTCTGATGAGGGTGTCTTCTTAGGTTATTCTTCTGTAGGTAAGGCCTATAGAATTTTTAATAAGAGAACCCTTGTAGTAGAAGAATCCACCCATGTGGTATTTGATGAATCAGATAAGCCCTCAGAATCTAAAATTGAAGATGATGAAATAGAGGCAATTCAAGGAGTAGAGACAATGACCTTAGGAGAAAGGGTCGAACCTCAGGAAGATTTGCCTAGAGAATGGAGATATTCTTCTAGTCATCCTAAAGAGTTAATTTTAGGAGACCCTTCAGAAGGTGTAAGAACTAGGCATGGACTTAGGAAGGAGGTTAGTCACTCAGCTTTCATCTCTATGATAGAACCTATAAGTATAGATCAAGCCTTAGGAGATGAATTTTGGATTCTAGCAATGTAAGAAGAGCTGAACCAATTCACCAGGAATGATGTTTGGGAGTTAGTTAAGAGACCTAAAGAGCAAAGTGTTGTTGGAACAAAATGGGTCTTCAAGAATAAGGTGAATGATTCAGGAACAATAATAAGGAATAAAGCAAGGCTAGTAGCTAAGGGGTACAACCAAATTGAGGGAATAGACTTTGAAGAAACCTTTGCCCCGGTTGCTAGACTAGAAGCCATAAGAGTGCTCTTAGCTTTTGCTTGCTTCAAGAACTTTAAGTTATATCAAATGGATGTAAAGAGTGCATTTTTGAATGGGGTAATTAAGGAAGATGTCTACGTTGAGCAACCCCCCGGATTTGAAAACTCACAATTTCCAAACCATGTATTCAAATTAAAAAATGCACTATATGGTGTGGACCTCCGAAAGGAACACCGCGCGAACGGGTCGATTGGAAGGGCAGATTGGATCGTGCATACGACTAACCATTGAGGATGGAGGCTGATGCCAACACACCTTGGTGGATAGTAATATACCCGACCTAGTCACGGGTTTCCCCCACCCGATGCAAGAGCTCGAATGGGGTTTAGTAGATTGTGGGGACCAAGTTTCCCACGGGCGCAAGCCCCCGTGGTTAATTACATCCCAGGCCGGAGCCTGAGAAAACTCTAGATTAAGGGTCATACATTATCCTCTCCTAAAGTGGGATTGGCACAAGGGTACAGACTAGGAAATCCTACTCAAAGGGAAGAAAGGTCCGAAGGGGCTGAATCAACATGCGTGGCTCATACCAGCATTCGGAGGCTCTAGGGTACTAAAGAGAAACTGGAGAAACTAAAACCAAACACTCAATCACATGCGTGAGAGAAGGGATGGAGGTGGCGTCATCCTGTGACGCGGATAAGTAGGATTTAAGGTCCCTGAAAAGAAGGGACCTACCTACTATTTAAGACATACTACGAGACCGAATGTAGTAGCCTCGAATCCTAAATCTAGGTTGGACTTAGTGTTCGACACACACTAAGACCAGTGTCCTAGCTAATGCGATGCAAAGATCTGGACTTATCCCGGCCTGGATTGGGGGAGCCAGCTAACCACCTAATCGCTTCAAAACCATGCTATCAGGTCAATTATGAAAGATGGGTGGGAGGTACAGTTTATTGGAAAGAGGACCGACATCTAGAGAATTTCCTAAGTGGTCCTGGACTTATGTTGGGTGAATGCCCCTAACTAATGCAATTAAATTTTAATTAAATTGATTTCTAATGCAATGCATGCTAGTTGAATTGTCAGCTCATGAATGCTATAAAACTTTAAAAACAGGCTTATAGAAAATAATTTTTTGAAAAGACTGAGTCTCCCTAGGTCCGGCACTTCATCCTCATAGGCCAGATTATCCGGACTCTACCCGCAGGCAGAGAGATGTCTTATAACAAGGAAAGAAAGATGCAGTAATATGCATGCGACCCCGGACGATTCCGGCAGTTCCCTAGGTGCGTTAAGTTTCTATGTTATTTAAAACTTAAATATTAAATTTTGGTTATGAGTATAAAAGATTTTTGCAGTCCTTATAGAGTCTAATACGATCCAGGCGAAAACAAAAACGGCATGCAAGAAAGAAACCTAAAAAAAGCAGATATTTCTAAGCGCAATCAGGTAAGCACATCAATATAAATCCACAAACTAATCAAATAAATGTCCATAGGCCAACTGCCCTTTAATTACAACCCAGGATATGCAGAAAAGTAAAGTGGCCGGGCACCACTGCCAACAACCCGGGTTTCTAAGCCTATGACAGACGCCAACAACTTTGAGTGGGATATTGGGTCTTCAAATCTTTAGTCTTCTGGATATCTTCTCCTTGGACTTCTTGGATCTCTCCTCCTTGGACTCCTTGGAAATCTCCTCCTTGGATCCGTCGTGGCTTGAATATCCAAACGAAGAGGCAATTCTCCCAATATGGGGGTATTGCCTTTTCTCTTTGGATATCTAAAGCCATCCAGCTCGATCTTCCAAATGGAAGAAAACTCCTTAGGGATGCCTTCTTCTTTTAGAATCCGAGCTGGATAAGAATATCCCAACTCAAAGGTTGTTTTCACAACTCTTAACAATTATTACATACAAATTTACATTTATTGAAAAGCAGTAAATTCTAAATCACCTGCAAGGTTATCCTAATAATCATCCCAAGCAGTTTATATGAAAATGAAAATGCTAACACCATTGACCCTGTGCCAAGCCATGCTCTGAGGGCTAAGCAGCTCCATCTGTAGCAATTATAATTATTTAATGATTTTAGCCCTCATTATATCAGGGGGGCTGAGTAAGCACCTGCATAAGACAACATTAGAAATCATAACGGTGCCCCCTTTTATTAGCTTGAGCATGGCCACCTGCATAGAAGAACAGTATATATATATATATATATATATATATATATATATATATATATATATATATATGACGTTCCTAACTTAGAGGTAAATCTAGCGCCCATCACATCACAGAATGCAGGAAAAGTAAGCAAACACAGCAATTCAATTTTCAAACAGCATGCAATGAAAACCACGGAAAGCTCCGGCACACAGCAGAAAAATATAACCCAGCGGCCTAACCTAGATCTAGAAGTGGTGCCCTAGCAAACCATTCTATGTGTGTGTAAGGCTTGTGTAGTTTGGATAGGTCCTAGGCAGGGTAATTAGTTAAAATTGTCTAAAGTTCAAATTTGTTGAAGGCCAAAAAAGGAAATTTTTGTTGAAATTCAAATATTAGTGAATTGGGGTGCGTTTTAGTTAATATAGTTTGTTGATCAATTTTAGGAACTTAGGGTGATGATATTTGAAGTTAAAGTTATATTAGCCAATTTTGGAAAGTCCTGGGTCCTCCTAGGAACTAGACTAAGGGTCCAAAAGGTCACTATGGTAAAAAGGCTAAGTCTGGATCTCCTATCATCTTAGGAAAATACTAGACCTCAATACGAGTAGTTAGACAGGTAGTAGGCTGGAATCGGAGTTTCCTATCCAAAGTTATGAATTTTCTAAGTTTCGGGCCCTAAACTATAGGCTGGGGTTGACCAAAAAGTTGACTTTCTAATCTAAGCCTATTTCTGGAAACCTAAAATTTTCAATAAATACTAGGCTCTAATTGGAGTCTAATGCAAGTGAGTTTGCCTAATTTGAAATTTTCTACAATTACTTATGGATTTCTAAAGATCGGGTATTTATTGGAATTTTCTAAATTTTCTAACAAAGGGCCTTTTTTACTGTTTTGCTCCAAACAAGCTCCAAACTGATTGGAATCACCCCCAAAGGTCAGGAATGACCTGAGAAAGTGTTCCCAAGGGCTTGGAGAAGATTTGGGATTTTTAATAATTTTTAATAATTTAGGGATTTTTACATACATAACACTTAAAACTATGGTATTTACTTATTTAACACTCAAAATGTTATATTTACTAATATACCACTCAAATAACATTTCTATACTTTGAAATACCACTCCGTTAACGGCGAGTTAAAATCCTGTCCGAGGCGAGCATTGATTTCGTTCTTCATTTCGGGCGAGCAGTGAGCAGCTTCTTCCCCCTTTTAGCCCTAGCGAGCTCCAACGATTTCGTTCGCGCTGTGCATTGTCTTTCGCAGCGAAAGCCGTCGCCTTCACCATTGATTTCGTACTCTTCGATCACTTCGCAGGAGCAAGGTATGCATCGTCTTCCCCGTCTAAAACCTTGCCTGGGATTTTAGGGTTCTATTTTTTTTTAAATTCATCTAGGTCGGCAAGGAAGGTATTGTTTACCCTGCATCATCTTTTTCTCATCAGTCTATTTTTTTTTTCCGCAAGCTTCTCATTTCTCTGTTTTGGCAAGGATATGCATCGTCTTCATTTTCATTTTGTCGGACTTGCTTGTATTCATTTTCATTTTTTTGGTCAGAAGAGCTTGTCTTCATTTTCAAATTTTTTTTTGTATCATTTTCATTTTGTTTTCTTTGGCCGGATGAGCTTGGCGAGCATTGTTCAAGTTTTTTTTTTCATTGAAAATTAACAGTTGGCCAAGGCATCAATTTTACGTATATTCTGGAATGCTTGATGTGTTCGGAAACTTAGAGAGTGCCAAGGCAGCAAATTTAACTTATGTGTTGTTTGTTTAAATGCCAAGGCAGTAAATTTAGAGTGAATTCAAAGGCAGCAAATTTAGAGAGAAATTTGCTTATACGATGAGTTCAAGTTCTTCGGCTACAGAAATTTGCTTAGAGAAATTTGCTTAGAGAAATTTGCTAATTAGCTGTCTTTCTCTCTTTCTCTCTTACAGGTTTAGCATTTTTATACAATGAGCTCAAGTTCTTCGGCTACACCAATTGGAAACCCGAATAATCAAGTATATTGTCATTGCAATTTGCAATGTACAATATATACATCATACAAATCGCGTAGTTGTGGAAGAAAATTCTACAGATGTTCCCGGAATAGATCTGAAGAAGATTGTAAATTTTTTCGGTGGTGTGATGAACTCAATGAATCGGAGCATGATATGAATTATCGAAGAAGTTCAAATGTTGTCGAAACAAGCTTAACTCATGTTAAAGCCGAGCTTTTACAAATAAAAATCTTGTTGGTTGTACTGCTTATTTTAATGTTGATCATAGCAATAGGTGTGAGTAAATAGGTGTGAGTAAATGTAACTTCGAGTCAATGTAAGTTTGAATCAATAGTTGACATGTGTTCTGTTTGATTCTCTGTAAATTTTATTAAAAGCAATATAAATATTTTGCCAATGGCTTTGTATCTTGGGATTCATTGTATTTTTTATGAATAGCAAACTGTGTAACCAAACTCTATGCAACGGCTTGTATAAAAGAATTGCTATGCAACGGCGTGTATAACCAAATGCAGACCTGCTCTCACGGCATGTATAACCAAACGCATACAAGCAAACCAAAACTATATTGGCTGTAATTCAAACGACCACGTATGAGCATTACATACATCCGATTACATCATTATTAGAGCAATACATATGATCTCAGTTTGCTGTTATTAGGTAAGGCAATCTGGGAGATTATGCAATACATCCAATTACAGCTTTATTACAGTTTTGCTAAGCCAGAATTTGCAGTAAAACTGAGCCAGAATTTGGTTATAAGTTATGAAATAAAGCACAATTTCAATTATACTTGCAACGTCAGAAAATATATGAGCAAAAATTTGAATTACAAATATCACATAATATTAATTCTGCTTTAATATATGAACCAGATTTACAAAAATTACAAAAATCGCAGCATTTGCTTTAACTTACAAAAAACTTGGTAAAGCCAAAATGCTCGAAGCAGATATTGTCCACACTTGGTAAAGCCAAAGCACATTACCTTTAAAATACAAAAGTTAGAACCAAAATATAAGCTCGAAATAGTTGATTATCAGCCACGATCAACACGCCTAATCGGGATTTTTTCACGTGGAGCAGATATTGTCGGCGTTTCAAAGGCATCATCATTTTCAGGTCCGTCGCCATTTAAAGGGTTCTTGCATGTGCTTCTATGGTGTCCCCACGAGTTGCATCGTCCACACTTATGACTCATTTTTGTCTTCTTTGTAGTTTCCAAGAAGTTTTTCATTCTTCTCTTCTTTGGTCTTCCACGAGGCCTACTTGATATTGGAGGCCCAACCTCCTCTCCATCACTAAGTATCGACCACTGATCCTTCCCCGGTAGTGTTCCTATCGCTCCTTCATAAGCTATTCTATATCTACTTGATAAAATGGAGTTAGAAAGTGAAAGTAGCAATGATAAATAAAGTTAGAAAGTGGAAACAGTAATAAATTGTTTAATTGCAAACCTAGATGTGTAGTAGTGATCGTCCACATAGCTATGCCATAAATTGTACTGTTTTGATCCAATGAATGATGCACCATGCACACATGGAAGTCCACTCACTTTCCAAAATCCACAACTACAAATATGATTCTCAATATCAACCTCATGTCTTTCGTATCTTCCTTCGACCTCAGCCTTGGTCGAAGTTGATTGGCGAATAATAAAGTGATCTTTCGTTGTTGTGACATCTCGTATGTATTCTTCAATGCAAGGAACAAGTGGCCCTTTCCAAGAACTACAATTTAACTTCCTTTGAGAACGTTGCTCCATCATCATTCCTCTAACCATATCGATAAGATCCACAACTGGCTTACTCCTAGCCTCTTCCACCCATGAATTGAAAGACTCTGACATATTATTTGTGTTGTAATGGTTTTTAATATGGTGTGAAAAAGTGGATTTAGACCATTTACATGTCAAGGCACTCATGTATGAATATACTCCAGGACTTAGATTTCTGATTTCTTCAAATGTTGCATTGAAACTGTGCTCACTAAAACTATTTGCAGCTGTCCAAACCAACTTCTGCAATTTTTGCCCATCTGCACAGCGGAAGAATTTCTTAATGTTCTTCCATAGGTGTCTCATACACACCCTATGTTCGGCTTTTGGAAAAACAACCCTTATTGCTTCACCAAGCCCTTTTTCCATATCAGATATGAAGGCCAATTGTTCTACTTCACAACGAAATGCTTCTGACAAATTCTTTAGAAACCACTCCCAACTCTTCTTCGATTCAGATTCAGCAACAGCAACTGCAATTGTGAAGAGGCCATTATTCCCATCAAGACAATTGGCAGATAATAGAACACCTAAATATTTTGATTTCAAATGACAGGCATCAACACCAATTAAATGTCTACAACCAGAGAGGAAACCATCAATGCAAACTTTAAAACTAACAAAGAATCTCTTGAATGATTTGTTGTTGTTGTCACATTGATATGTAATATGAGAGCCTGGATTTCTTTTGAGTAATTCAGACCTTAACGTTGGAACCCACTTATAGTTATCATCTATTGATCCAAACATTTGATCTCTTGCTAGTTCCCTTGATCGCCATATTTTCATGTAAGGTAAACTCAAACCATAAGTAGTCTCCAAGGTATTACTAATGTTCTTTGGTGTGATATCGGGATTTCTTTTGACAATCTCTTGGATTTCTTGTGCAACCCAACTTGTTGTTGCTTGCTTGTTCCCAGCTCTATTAACCCCTGGACATAAATGTGTCGGATGCAATTTTTTCACTTCAAAAGAATGCCCATCGGAACATAACGAAGCTCTTATCCTCCAAGGGCAACCACGATATGAGCATGTAGCAATAACTCGTGTTTTGTCACTAGCCTTAATCTTGATATCAAAGTTATGTATTATTGCATTGGATCGAATGCTTTGTTTGAAACTGCATGAATCTTCAAACCGCGATCCAACAACTAGTGAATTATCCTCTAAATCAGGACTTCTAATAACACCATCAGAAATTCCACCAACTAAACCATCATTGATTGTCGTTATGTTGCCACTTAAATCACGCATCTCAATATGGTCGCTATCACAAGTCATACCCATATTTTCTTCAAGCTCTTTCACAACAACAACAACCTCCATTCTATGGGAACCAGAAGAATTTGTAAGCATCTCCATTACATCAATATCACTTATAATGGGCATGTAATTTTTAGGCGATGTACCATTAATGTGGTAGTGTAGGTCATAAGCATGACCCCTTAGCCAGGGGCATAGAGCTTCGGTTCGTTCCTTCAGTAAATACAAATTGACATCACTTATCTCAAGCTTTAAAGTTCTCTGATTACCACCAACATATTTTAGCCTGTTCTGTCCCTTCACGGCACTCCAATATCCTCCATATTTAAACACAATATAACACCAACTGTTGAAATCCATATCTAAATCCATATCTAGCACATAAGATAAATGAGAAAAATTATATAAGGAAACATAATGAAGTATAACTATTGGAAAAAGAAAATTTTAAAGTTCTGTTAAAAAACTGATTAATCAGATAAGTTAAACAAATTCCCTAATATCACTTATTTAAACCAGTCATATTTCTCAATAAGCATGAGGTCTCGACGGAAAAAGAAAAGGGAATGTAAAGTTCTGTTAAAAAACTGATTAACCATAAGCATGACCCCTTAGCTGTATTGCCGAATATGTTCAAAACAAAGAATATTTTGAACCTTGGAGTAATGACGAGAGGTCTCGACGGGAACACAGATGGCGTGAGGTGCACGGGAGGCTTCTCGACGGGAACACAGAGGGACGGGAACACAAAGACGATGGCGTGAGGTGCACGGGAGGCGTCTCGACGGGAACACAGAGGGATGATGGCGTGAAGTGTCTCGACCGAAGATGAAGCAGATTTTCGCGCCCAAAACAAGCTTGCGAACAGAGAGCACTCGAGCGGGATTTGACGGAGAGCAGAGACGGAGAGCACGGAGTGGTTTTTTAGAAATGAGAAAAGGTTTTTAGTGGTATGTGTGTAAATATCATTGTTTAGGTGTTAAATAAGTAAATATCATAGTTTTAAGTGGTATGTATGTAAAAATCCCAATAATTTATTAGAGGCAAAATGGTAATTTCCATCTATGGTCAAATTAGGGGTCAACCTGAAGTCAAACTAGGGAGCCCTATTTATCTAAGGTCAAGGATCAAATTCTGGTCAGTTTGAGGTATTATGGGTAATTTTCTGACCTAATGTGTATTTATTGCATTTTCCGGAAGGTCTTGGGGCCTTAATTAGCAGGTTAATTATGGTTGGTTAGCTAAGGGCTCTAAAAGCTCCTAACAATTCCTAGAAAATTCAGAGAGGTTTATGATGTCACTAAGTTTAAATGTTGAAGTTTTCATGTCGTTCTGGGATCTATCCTAGCTCCTAGAAAACTTCTAAGTTCGCTAGACATGTCCTTAATTTTTGTCCTTAGGGTGTCACTTCATTGTAGGAGTTTAAAGTGATGTTTACACTAACCCTCGGGATAATAAATGCATGGAGTACATAAACAAAATAAACACGCCATGTCCTTAAATCTAGGAGAGCCTAGACTAAGTGCTTGTGGTGTGACGACCTACACATGCAATCTACGAAAGATAAAAAGAAGTAAAGACACCTAAAGAGATGATTAGTGAATGATTGGGACTCAACCATTCACTAACCCACTCCCCCATGATTGCTCTTCACACATAAGATCTATGTCTAAAATTTCGTACGAAGTAGCGAGTCTCCAAAAATTAGGATTTATGTATAAGTAGTTTTAAAAAATAGTTTAAAAATACTTATAAACATAAATATACCTTTTTGGAAAATAAAGTAATTAAAAAGTAAGTTGGTTCATAATACATATATATAGGGAGACCCACTGAACACTCTCACCAGTCTCAAAACGATTTAAAAAAATAATTTGTATCCTGAAAATAATTGTTATATTAAAATATAAATATCAAAATCCCCAAATAATTGGATCGAAATAGGAATCTATTCGTACAGCCAAAATCAGAGGCTGGAAATGGTTTCAAAACAAAAGGCTCGTTTTGCTGAAAAGAACGAGGGGTCACACATCAAAATCCGACTTAAAACGGCGAAGATATGAATTTCCGAAGTTAAAACATAATAAAATAATGTTTTAAAATAGTGTAGTTTCACTGTTATTAAAATGACAGAAAATGCAGACAAAATTTTCATCTGAAAATAGTTTTAAAATATGCAGAATTCAGAGTACATCCAAAACAAGGTATTGTGCATTGACAGCGGACTTAAAACGACAAAGTTATGTGATTTCAAAGTTAAAGAGGAATAATTAATTAATTTTAAAATAGGGCAGCTGGCTGTTTTGAAAATAACTGCACACAGACCAAAAAATTTCAAATAAAACCAATTCCAAAATGTGCAGAATCTAAATACGTTCAAAACAAGACGTTGTGCGTCGACAGCGGATTAAAAATGAGAAAGTTGCGTAATTTTGAAGTTTAAAGACAATAAAAGGGTCTAAAAACAATTAGAAAAGAAATAAATGGTATTTAAAAATAATTATAAAAAAAAAGGGATGAAATAATACTTCAATAATTCTAGAATTTAAAGTAATTTTTAAATAAATAATGATGGTAATATTTTAATTATTATTATTACTTTAGGTAATAAAAATAATTAAGATACTACTTAATTATAAAAAAAAATACATATATATATTTAATTAAATACAATAACAATAATAATAATAATAAAAGTGAAATAAGACTATAACAGTAATAAATGACTTAAAATATAATAATTACCATAAATATAATTAAAATAATAATATATAAGCAATTAATATTAAAACAACAATTTAAATAAATAATAATAATAAATGCATTTTATTGTTTTTTAAATAATTTAAAATCCATTGGTCATTTTTTATTATCACGTAGAGGACGACGATACGAATCCAACGAGGTATTGTATGCGAAAATCGGACAAAAAATGAATTTTTTGCGAATTTTCGAAGAAATCTGGATTAAAAAAGATTTAAAAAACAATTTTAGAATTAAAAATTCGGCGGCGGGCCCGGTCTGACACGTGGCGGCTCGGGGTTCGGCGCGCGGTCTGCGGCCAATGATTGGCGCCGCCGCCAATCATTGGGCAATGATTACGGCGGCGGCGGAATAATCCCGCGCGACTTAACCACGTCAGCGTGGGATCGGGGCCGTCCGATTGACGCGGCGTCGAAACGGGCGGCGGAGATGCAGCTGGACGAACCCGCGGTTCGACCTGAGCTCCCACGGTCGGACAGCCACGCGGTCCGACCGGATCTGCATCGTCGATCGGCCAGATCAACGGTCCAGAGAGCGCCCAACCTGGAACAAGCCGGACCGAGAGCCCTAAACAATATTTTTGAAATTTCTCTTGATCGGGTGGATCAATCGCAATGAAATTTTAGATACGGCTTTTAATAGGGAAGAGCATCTATGGGGAATAAAAAACTCGTCCTAAAACGCGTTATAAAAAGAGTTATTTAGATCTAAGTGCGCTAGACTAGGGTTTGAGATATACCTCAATCCACACGGTGGATTCGGGAGATCTTGGTCTTGTTGGACTCGTGGGATCCTCAAGAACAAGTTCTTAGTTGACGTCGAGATCCGAAACTCGCTCTATCGGCCGGGATTCGTCCTTGAGCTCAAAACGCCTCGGGTTCGCCGGAGGATCGTCGCCGGCGAGGTCTGAACGTCGGGGTTTGGTTCTAAAAAGTGGAGGGAAGTCGTGGGAGTGCTCTCACAAAAATCTCAGAGCCTGAGGCGGTCTCTAGAGAGAGGGAGAGCAAAAAGATCCCTAAAAATAACCTAATTCTCTCTATTTAAACTCCTAACCCTAAGAGGAACGGCTAGGATCGAATCATGATCATATTAGGAGGGAAATTAGAGGGATTAGGCCGTGGTTTGCAATTCAAAATGAAGGGGGGGGGAGTTAATGAATTAAATGGCTCTTAATAAGGATTTAAATGGGTTTTAATGGGTCGATTTGACCCATTATGACTTGGATTGACCAAGTCATGTGTTGACTTGGTCAACTCAATCAAATAGGTCTAATGGGTATGAGGTTTGAGCCATTAATGAGTTGGAATTTGATTTGGGCTTGATTTGGGCTCAAAAGGCCTTAATGGGTCAAAATTGACCCAATAAGCCTTGGGTTGACCAAGTCAACAGTTGACCTGGTCAACCTAGTCCCTCATGCCCATGGTTTGACAAAATCGAGGTCAACATATGGATTAAAGCAAGCACCTAGAGCATGGTATGAAAGACTTAGCTCATTTCTTTTGGATAGAGGATTTCAAAAGGGGGAGAAGTTTGTTGTAATGTTGTAATGCCTATTTATCTAAATGCAGTATCTTTTGTTTCGTACTTACTTGTAGTACCTTTTTTTCTTGTGTTTATTTTTTTAAAAAAATTAAACAAAAGGTCAAAAGGGTAGTGTAGATACTACACTCTTTTTACAAAAAGGTCAAAGAAGAAATTCTCATTGTTCAAATATATATATATGACATCTTGTTTGGATCTTCGGATAAAAACTTATGCGATGAATTTTCAAAAACAATGAGTAATGAGTTTGAAATGAGCATGATGGGAGAGCTTAATTACTTTCTTGGCTTTAGTGTAAAACAAATGGATAATGGAACCTTTCTTAGCCAATCAAAGTATATTAAGGATATTTTAAAGAAATATGAAATGGATAGTGCAAAACCCATGAACACCCCAATGAGTTCGACAATCCAATTAGATAAGGATCCTAGTGGAAAATCAGTAGATCAGAAAAAATATAGAGGAATGATTGGATCCCTACTTTACTTGACTGCCAGTAGACCAGACATAATGTTTAGTGTGTGCCTTTGTGCCCGTTTCCAAGCCGATCCTAAAGAGTCTCACTTAACTGCTGTCAAAAGAATTCTTAGATATCTACTAGGCACCCCAAACTTAGGAATTTGGTATCCCAGACACAGCACTTCCTTTGAAATCCTAGGGTACTCAGATTCTGACTTCGCAGGATGTAGGATAGATAGAAAGAGCACCTCTGGTACCTGCCAATTCATCGGACAATCATTAGTTTCTTGGTCCAGTAGGAAGCAAAACTCAGTATCACTTTCCACAGCTGAGGCAGAATATATTGCGGTAGGAAGTTGTGTTGCACAAGTGCTATGGTTAAAACAACAAATTCTTGATCTTGGACTACCTATTGGAACCATCTCGATCATGTGTGACAACACAAGTGCAATTTGTATCTCTAAGAATCCAATTCAACACTCTCGAACGAAACACATAGACATTAGACATCATTTCATTAGAGATCACGTCGCTAAGGGAGATATAGAATTACATCACATCGCTACAGGAGATCAATTGGCAGACATATTCACAAAACCATTAGCTTTTGACACCTTTAGCACCTTGAGGACTAGATTAGGTGTCATAGATATAAATGCATAAAAAAAAAAAAAATCTTTAGGGCTGCTCCTGATCACCACACACTCACCACACCGACACTTTATATGACTGTTCATCGTACTGTACGATCCACTTCGTATGGTACGACCCACATCAGCACAAATTGGGACGAATTAAAGTCGGTTGGTACGACATTATTGAGTATCGTACTGTACAATACATTCGCTTCGTACGGTACGATCCACGTCAGCACGGATTGGGACGAATTAAAGCCGGTTGGTACGACATTATTGAGTACCGTACTGTACGATCCATTCGATTCGTACTGTACGATTCATGTCATCACAAAAGGACAATTTGAATAATAGCTGTTCGGTAAGATATTTATTATGTATCGTACTGTACAATCCACCTATTCGTATAGTACGAAACTTTTGGTCAAAAGTTGTACTGAGGGCCTCGGGACGATCGATATTCGCCTGATCGTACTGTACGATACGTATCGTACTGTACGATTTGACTGTCTTTTCCCGAAACGACTAGTCAGAATATTAATTGGATATCGTACTGTACGATCTCCGATCGTACTGTACGATTTACGGAAATTTCTTTAAATACCCTTGCCTAGGCTGTTCCCTTCACTCAACCCTCTCCTCACTCAGCCTTCACTTCGTTTTCTTGCCCTCCTGCAATGTCTAAACGAGGTCGGATGACTGCCGGAAGCTTGTCCTCATCCCATCGTCAACCCGATCGCTTTCTGAATAGTGAGAATGAGGAAGCCTACTACCGGTACAAGGCTTGCAAAATTTCTCCCTAAAAAATGCTTAATCAGGCCGCTCTAAATTTCGAGGTAATGGGCCTCTTTGTCTCCACCACCTTTCAATTCCTACTCACCCTAGCGTTTCCATACAATTCTGAACTGCTTTTTGAATTTGTCGCCAACCTCACCTACACCGTCGATAACACCACTTTTCACTCCTTTGTTTGTGGCCGCCCCGTTGAAATAACTAGAGCTGACATCGCCCAACATATTGGGCTGTCCACTGAAGGACCTATGGTTCGCTCGTTTCTTACCGATGATTTTGATTGGAGCGATGTAAATAGAGTCCTTAGGAATCTTGTTTTTCATCAACACCAGCATCTAGTCCAATCTTTAACCAGAAATGCCCGTATCATTCAACATGTTCTTCGAACCTCTATCATACCCAAAGGTGGCGACCGCATCAATCTGACCCCTACCTTGTCAGTCGCTACCTACCTTATTATGTCCAACATTAAGTTTGATGAGGTCAATTTGATTAGCAATTATATTCAGCACATGACTTTTGTTCATCTTCCCACCACTAGACGGAAACAAAATCTGGCTCTTGGTCACCTAATAGGATATATCATCTACCATAAATATCAATTATCCTACCCTGGTGAACCCGACATGCTTCCTATTTTTTATACGGATGCTTCCTTCCGTATCCTCTTTCATCGGGGACATGAGCCTGAAGAACCCGTCTTTGATGAAGAAGAAGGAGAAGATGCACCAGCCGCAGCTCCAGCTCGACCACGACGCCATGCTGCACCCCGAGCACCTGCACCAGCACCAGCGCACTCTGATGATGACTTAGTCGCCCGCTTCGACCAGCTGCAGACTCGTCTCGACATGCATATTCAAGAACAGCATCACCAACACGAGACTGATATGCAGTGGTTTGGCGAACGATTTACTGCAATTGATCACCGCTTCGATGCTCTCTTTCAATATTTTCAACCAAATCCACCTCCACCACCATCAGATCAGGACCCGTCTGCTTAGTTTGTTTATGTTTGCATTGTAGTTTCTGTTTGTTTTCTTCTCTTACTTTTTGCTTTTAGTTGCTCCTCCTTTTTGTGCTGTCGAAAGGGGGAGAAGTTTGTTGTAATGTTGTAATGCCTATTTATCTAAATGCAGTATCTTTTGTTTCGTACTTACTTGTAGTACTTTTTTTTTCTTGTGTTTAATTTTTTTTAAAAAAAAAAATAAAAAAAAAAACAACAAAAGAAATGTTTTTCAAAAGAAATGATTTTCTTTCTTACTTGCAACAAATTATTTGACATCATCAAAAAGGGGGAGATTGTTGTAACCCATGACCCCGAGTTTGAGATTTTGATGATGACCAAATAATGAGTGTTTTGGAACTGCTTTTCATTGATTATTATTTTATTTGTTATTTTCCTTGAGCACTAACATTTCAGGAAGATCACAAGTGACTCAGGAAGAAAGAAAGACTCAAGACCGGGTAGATTAGGAGTATGAGTCAAACAATGTATTTTTTTATTTATTGTATTTTTACTTTATTGAGTCTGGCCACAATATGCGTAAGAGTAAGAGCAACCATGCACACACACAGAGGGAGAGTTCTTTTTTAACTGCAAATTATAACTAAAATTCTTCTCTGTAGATCGTACTGTACGATTTTATTTCGTACTGTACGATCCAAGCTATGTGGACAATTCTGTGAATAGATCGTACTGTACGAAGTCTTTTGTACTGTACGATATGTTCAGATCCAAAACCTTAGCCGTGACTTAGTTTAAGTAAGTGATTTTGCGCCGTTCGTACTGTACGAACAAGTTCGTACAGTACGAATCCGTTTTTAATACTTACTTAAATTAACCCGTGATTAGTGCATGTAATCCAGGGCTAATGAAAATTTGAACATCGTACTGTACGATAGTAATCGTACCATACGATGAACAGAGACGACATCCAATCATCCAGACCATCGTCCTGTACGAATAGTATCTTGTTGGATCGTACCGTACGATATTATATCATACAGTACGATTTGTTTTTGTACTGTTCGTACATCTTTGTACCAGGACGACGGCTGTTTATGAAGATCGTACTGTACGATGTGGAATCGTACTGTACGAACAGTAACGGCTAATTTTGAAATCAGAGGTTTTTGGAGCCCGTTTTTAGATGTCAATCAAGTCTTTTTTGGGTAAGAATTACAGAGGAGTGAACGTGGTTAGAGAGGGATTCCAAGGGAGAAAACTCTAGAGAAATTCTTGAGGGTTGAGAGAGGAAGGAGGAGGTGAGCGTTGTGAGGGAGAAGAGGTGTGAGGGAGATCACACGGTTGCTCCAAGCTTGCTGCATCTTGCTCCTTCTGTGGCCCGAGAAGGATTTGAGGAAGGATCTCCAAGGGAAAGGCTCGTCTACATCCGTTACCTCGAGGTTCTCTGCCTTCTCGAGGAGGGAGAAAAACGAGAAGGTTCTCTGCCGTCGCCAAGAGGGTGAAAATAGAGTTTGATATTCCGCCACACCGGGTTGGTGAAAGGGAGGTTTGTACAGGCTTCTCCGCCTTGCCGAGGGGGGCAAAAGGAGAACTATTTTGATAGTGAAAATCCCGGAGTGGAGGACTCCGGGGAGTGGACGTAGGTCATATTTTGATCGAACCACTATAAAATTCTTGGTGTGTTCTTTCCTTATCGTTGTTTAATTTTTGCTTGCATTTTAAATTTGTCATATCTATTGCATGTGAAATTTTGTGAAAGAAAAGTTGCATAAATCTTTGTTTTAAAGTTTCAAAAATAACAAAAAAATTAGAATTCTTGTTTAAGGTTAATTTTATTATTAAGAAGTTTTTACAATTCACCCCCCCTCTTGTCGTTTAGTAATTTCAGTTAGAAACTTTCATAATCCTTCGGAAACTACTTAATATTCCGCCGAAAAATCTGCCGGAAATAAGAGATTTTTCTGTAGTGAAGTCTCAAGGCTATCAATAAATTAATTATCATAATTTATTTTGTATATATAAATGCAAAATAATTAAAAAAATTCATAAGAAGAGATATCATCTAGATAAATAAGTCATTTGGGATTATAATTATATGCAATTTCAAACATTGATATATTTGATTATGCTATTATAAGTAAATAAACATTATAATTTTTCGAACTTATTCTTATAATGAATTTAAGCAAACTCAAAAGTAGAAAAATGTAGATCCCAATTCTCCAAACATATTCTTATAAATTTAAGCAAACATCTTAAAGTGTCATCGACTACCACATATATTGATAAGCTCGTACATAAAAAGCTTAAAGGAAGTTTTACTTTGGAAAAAAAAAATTTAATTTCCAAAATGAATTCTAAAAATAAGAAATAAGCCTAATATCTTTATCAAAAATGATGATAAGAGGTATAACTTATATAGAACTACACCTTAGCAAAATGTGAAGCATCATTATCTACGACGGCTTGACCGCAAGAAACGTCGTCGGAATGTTATCTACGTTGCAATTACTAGCGGTCGTACCGCCAGTTTTAAGTGACTAATTTCTGGTGGCATAAGCCACTGGAAAATATCACCGCCGAAAAAAAGACCGTCGGCTTCAATTGTTACACGGTTTTTTTCCGGCAGGGTTTTAACCGTCAGAAATTTTAAAAACCATTGGTAATTGGCCATTTCTGTCGGTATTGAACGATTTTTCTGTAGTGATTTTAATCTTGCAAGTAAAGACCCAAATTTTTTTTAATTGCACACTAATGTATACTAATATATTTGAAATGAGACTGCATGAGTTAATAATAATTGCCTACTTAGTTTTTATATAAATTTAACTTTGTTTATATTTTAATTATTAATATTCAATTACAGTATGAGGGTGCTGCAGCCGAGGAAGGAAGGACTCCAAGTATTTGGGATACGTATGCACATGAAGGTATATAAGTACCATATATGCATTTATTTCATTTTTTTAATATCTATTTGGTCAAAAAAAAGAAAAAAAAAAAAACAAAAACAAAAACAACAACAACAACATCAAACCTTATACGGCCACTACATGGGGTCTGCTACACGAATCTTTTTTCTTCGTTGTGTCATGTTAAGAGTTAGATTATATATATTTTTCAAGCTTTTACATCTAAACTAATTTTTATAATAAAGTTGCTTATTTTAACAATACAAAAATATTCTAAACATCCTAGCACTATAGGAAAATAAGTCATTACCGGTGGACAGAATCCACCGATAAGATGGAAATTGTGACGGAAAGAGAACGTTTCCATCGGATTTCCGACGGAATTTCATGCGCCGGTTTGGCACTCATCGGAAAAACTCTTCTGGCGTAAATAATCTGCCGGAACACGTTCCGGCGCATTACCGGCGAAAAAGCAGGTGTCCATTACGTCGATTTTCATTAGCTTACTCCGACGCTAACTACACTGAAATTATCGGTGTAAAATTCCGCCAGCTATAGCTTACATGTGCTCATGTATATACTAGTATTATTTTTACAACATAATTAAATATTAACAATAATGATTTCATGCTTACTAATATTTACAGGAAATATGAAGGATGGTAGCACAGGAGATGTGGCTTCTGATGGTTATCATAAATATAAGGTGAGCAATTGCAACTTTTTATGATAAAGTTACTGTTTTTTTGAGTTTGAAATCAATGAAGATTTCCAACTTTTTTGTTTTCAAAACATTTTTTCTAATTTAAAATAGCAAAATGGAAGTTTTGCTTATTATAATTCATGAAACTTTAGCAACTTATTATAAGAGGAGGATTTTGTGATATAATTTAATGCTAACTTGAAATATATTCCTCTATTGTTAATTAGGAGGATATTAAACTCATGAGTGATACAGGACTTCAAGGCTATAGATTCTCCATCTCTTGGTCTAGGTTGCTGCCAAGTATGTTTTTTTTTTTTTTTATAATCTATTTCTAAAAAAATTGAAAAAATATTAATGTCTTTGTAATTTATTTCATAGTAATTAAATATTTGTATTTAGATATAATGTTTGGAAAATAAGAAAGCTAAGGTTCTATTATTTCACCATTAATTATAAAGTATATTTTATATTATTAATGTGATATGGAGCATATTATTCAGAAGGGAGAGGAGAAGTGAATTCCAAAGGAATGGAGTACTACAATAATGTCATTGATGAGTTGATAAAAAATGGTAAGTTTATATTTCTTCATAATAATATTGAGCATGTTATGCCATTGTATTAAAAACTATATGAGAATATGATTTCGTTTGGGACGGTTTTCTTATTGTTTCTTAAAACAGCTTTCTAGTACAAAAATTTTAATTTTTATACTAGGAAGCTGCTTTAAGAAGCAAAAAGAAAGCCACCTGGCCAACTACTTTGAATTAAATAGGAAAAGTCTATGAGACTTATTTAAGAGATTGTTTGTTTTGTGGCTAACCATCTCCTATATTTTCCAATGAAAAAGGAATTCAACCACATGTGACTCTTCATCATTATGATTTGCCACAAGTTCTTCAAGATGAGTATGGAGGATGGCTATCCCAAAAAATCATGTAAATTTTTATTTTATGTATTCATTAAATGCAAATAATGATGAGCTAAAGCCACCAATTTATCTATCTATTATATTAAATGATGGTTGATGCTTTGCAGTGATGATTTCAAAGAATTTGCTGATGTTTGCTTTAGAGAATTTGGCGATAGGGTGTCTTATTGGACCACCTTTAATGAGGCCAATGTGATAGCTTTGTATGCTTATGATTATGGAGTTATGCCTCCCAAGAGATGTTCATATCCATTTGGAGTTGATTGTGTTGGAGGAAATTCTACTACCGAGCCATATATTGTTGCCCATAATATCATATTGTCACATTCTGCAGCTGTGGAACTTTATAGGAGAAGATATCAAGTAATTTTAGTTATTATGATTCTTGGTATTCTATGCTTTTAATGATTTTATCATTTAGTAATATAATTTAATTATCTCTAACTATTTGATACTCTTTTGAAGGCCACACAAAAGGGAAAGATCGGCATCAATCTTTGGACTCTATGGTGCTATCCTTTGCATGAGTTAACATCAGATGAAGTGGCAGCCAAAAGAGCTATAGAGTTTTTAATTGGATGGTAAACTAAGTATTATCATTAATATTTTGCAATTGTCTTTATAAAAGTAATCATATTGCTTGTGCATGCACATACAATAGGATACAAAATGAGCATATACGTGAAAAGGTTGGAGTAGCTCCAGTGAAAGATAAGATTAGAGAGAGTCATCTAATTAGATGGTTTGGTCACATAAAGCGGCGGCCTTCCGATGACCCGGTTAGAAAAGTAGAGGTATTAGATTTAACTTATGTTAAGAAAGGTAGAGGTAAACCTAAAAAGACTTTGTTAGAAAATATTAGACATGATCTTTCTTTATTAGATTTAAAACAAGAATTTGACTTTTAACAGGACACAATGAAGAAAAATGATTCATTTAACCGACCGCACGTAGTGGGACAAAAACATGAACAATATCTTCACATTCTCCCTAGAACATTGGTATATACAAAATAATAAACCTCTCCTTGCCTTCTACTTTGTATGAAATATAATCTCTTCATGTACTATATTAAATATTAATAAATTATTAAATCTCTATGTGAATTTGGACATAAATGAATCTCACTAACTCATATGAAATTTTAATACTTTGTATTTATGATCTCTATTTGTTTATTATAGTATATTTACTAATGTTTTCCATGAAGTTTTTACTATCATAATAATTTTTATCAAAGTTTTAGTCTAGAAAGCTCTTACATATGTGCAAAGGGGATGGGAAAATAAAATTTAATAACTTCAATGGCCGCCAAAACTTTAGAATTTCAGATTATGCAAATAGAGGATTACCTCTAAAACTATTGTTGGGAGTAAACAAGCAATTAATCAATCAAGCAAAGAGGTAGCCAACGAGCATACAAATTCTAGGAGTCATTCGCATATTACTTGATAGTCTCAATGAAATCACTACAATAGATATCATGAAAGTCCTCTAACATTTATGACACCACCTTCATATCATGTCTAGAGAAGCAATAATCAATAGTGAGTATGAAATTATAGATATTCCCTAAATAATTACAAGTCTTGTTCAAATTTATTCGTAACAAAATTTTATAACTTCAACAGGTTCTTGAACCCCATCATGTTTGGAGATTATCCAGAAATCATGAAAGTATTTGCAGGCTCAAGGCTCCCATCTTTCAGCAAATCAGAATCCCAGCAAGTGAAGGGTGCCTTTGATTTCCTTGGTATTAATTACTATTTCTCACTATTTGTGACTAATAACTTCAATGCTCTCAACACCAATCTTCGTGACATCAGTGCAGACATGTTTGCAAACTTCACAGGTTGTTTCTATTTATTAATATCTACATAACATATAGATTCATGAAATCTTTTGATTTCTTATAAATTTGGCGAAGATGTATTGCAGCTTACAAGAATAAGCCACCAACCAGTCAGGCATGAAAGACTATCAACCTCTTAAAAATCTTCTTTTTATCAGTAATGGTTGAATAAACTAAAATAACTGTATACAAGCAGATTACTCCACCTGATCCTCTTCCTGTTAATCCTCGAGGATTGACTGAGCTATTAAAATATCTCAAGGAAAAATATGGAAATCCTCCTCTTTATATCCAGGAGAATGGTATGTATATATATATATAGTTAAAAGCTAGACCAAAAAAAAAAAAGAAGTTTTTAGCTAAAATTTGCATATATGTAGGCTATGGTGTTGAAGGAGAAGACAAGCTTAAGGACATGGAAAGAGTATCCTATCTAAGTGGTTTCATCGGATGCAGCCTTGAGGCTCTGAGGTAAAATGAAATAATATAGACTGCCATGTCTTTCCAATATGTTTTTTATTCATGATTTCAACAATTTATGATTGCTTGCAGGAATGGATCAGATTTGAGGGGATACTTTGTATGGTCCTTTGTTGATCTGTTTGAGCTCATGGCTGGATATCAACTCCGAATAGGGCTTTATCATGTTGATTTTGACAAGGACAGAGAGAGGGTTCCAAAGCTGTCTGCCTATTGGTACTCACAATTCCTTAAAAATGGCAAGCTCATCAGCTTCAATAATGGTGAGAAAATTGCAGAAGCTCAATATGTCCAACAAGTTGTTGATTCCAAGCTTGAAAATGGTGGCTTTTTCGGTGGATGAAGCTATGATGTTTTAGGTTTTGTTTGGGACGGCTTTCTTACTGCTTCTTACAACTGATTTTTAGTATAAAAATTTTAATTTGTGTACTAAAAAACTGTTTTAAGAATCATTAAGAAAGCAGTCCCAAATATAACCTTAATGTAAGTGAATGTCATCTACATATCTTGAAGGAAAAAATGAACTATATATCTTATGAAATCGAACAATTATGAATTATCTATTTCAAGAATCACATGAGTGCTATGGCTGATCAAATTTAATTTGAGGTTGTGTTGTTTCCTTCTTTAGTAATTATTTGCTGAATGAAATGCGACTGTAGCTGGATTTATTTTGTGAAGGATCGATCGGTTATTGTCCTTGTAGTGATATATTTGCCCCCAAACTTAAAGTGTTTTGCTATTAGATTATAATGAAAAACCACTTGCATGTTAACATAAGATGACTGAAATCTGCACCAGCATATCTTATGAATTTCTCCTCATAGTTAGTATGAAGTCATAGACATTTTCTATAATTGTTATGGGCTAGAATATACGCAGTGGTAGAGTTAAAATTTTATGTCATAGCGTTGTACTGATATCCAATACACAAACAGATAACACAAGATTTTTACGTGGAAAATCCTAGAAAGGGGAAAAACCATGAGGCCACGTCCAGTTGAAACGATTCCACTATTGTTTGAGCAGATTACAGTCAACTGAATCGTCCTTGAGGACGATTAGATTATAATAATCAACCGTTTGGTTGAAATCTCCCGACAAACAGAGTTCAGTCTCTTGTTAAAGCTGATATAGGCTGGAAGACGAGGAAAAAGGGCTGATATATGCACTAGACAAGCTTTATTTTGAGAAGCCATGCATGTTCAGTAGCAAGTAAATGTTATTTAAAAAAAAAAGCAAGTAAATGTTACTGAACATTTATATGCTTTTCATAAAACTCCCTAATTCACTTTTCCGTCCGAATTCAATTTAAAATATGTATTATTAGGATAAAAGTAACAAGGAACAGAAATTATGAGGATAGCCGCAGCAAAAGAGAGAAGCATATGTACATGCAGATGTGCACAATAAATGATTCATCTAAGATATTGTTTAGGACGGATTTTTTTATTGTTTCCAAAGCTTCTTAGTATAAAAATTTGTAGTTCAAAAAATATTTGTACTGAAAAATCGCTTTAGAAATCGATAAGAAAACTATTTCAAACGAAGCTTATGAATCAAATTATAAGGTACATTGAGGATTCTACTTCATATTATTTAAGAGTGATGAAAGTGAGTTACATCATTATTGAGAATACATTCACTTATATTATTATAACATAACGAAGAGGGAAGGCAATTACGAACGAAACTACTTTAAACTTCTTCCTCAATAATTATTAGACTCTTCTATATAGGGTCAACACCAACATCACTTTCTCTCTGGATAAGCATCAAATGCTCATGCTCCTGTCTTTACCTTTCTATTAATGAAGAAAATCCGACCCAGACGTCTTAGCAATATATTTCCAGTTATTTGAAAATTATTATTGATATGTCATCAAAAAATTATCTTTGTGAGGCATAATTCTAGATGAAAATATGAATTAAAAATTTTCAAAATTTAATCCGGGAGTATCCGAACTTTGATTTTAGCAAAGTTATAGTTGATGCGTCGTCAAAAAATTAGTTTGATCGGGCATGTATCTCGATGCAAAATCAAGTTGGAAACTTCCAAAATTAAAATTGGAACCATTCGAACTCTGATTTCAGCAAACTTATAGTCAAACTGAACATCTCAGAAATACGAACCCAACGACATCAAATTCGGCTCAATCCGAGCCCAAATGAGTCCAAATCAAGGACCCGAAGCGCTGTTGGAAGGTTCAAACCACAATTTGGATTTCCAAACGATTTCCAAACATGACGTGCTTATAGTCAAATCAAGCGGCTCGACGAGACGAATCCAACAAGCCCAAGATCGCCGAATTCTGACATCAATAAGACCTTCAAATGTCTGACGAACTATCCATAATCAAGGGATTCAATATCGGCCGTCCATCCAACCGCTCCTCATTTGCCCTTGATCTCTTACCTATTTACAGGCCATGCCATTCCAGAAAATCTATAAATAGGCCCCTCATTTCTCTTGAGAGGGGACCGGAGCAAGAAGGGAAGAGGAGAAGAGAAGGAATAAGCTCCTCCTCGAACACCGCTAGAGATTCGCCGAACCAGCGCCAGACCTTCGCCGGACCACCACCTAAGGCCCTCACCTCCATCGGACCACCGCCTGACGTCGTCGCTCCGCCGGACCACCGCCTGACGCAGTTGCTCCGCCAAACCACCACTGAAGGCCCTCACCTCCGCCGGAGGACCGCCTGACGCCGTTGCTCAGCCATACCATCACTGAAGACCCTCACCTTTGCCGGACCACCGCCTGACGTCGTTGCTCCGCCGGACCACCACTAAAGACCCTCGCCTCCGCCGGACCACCGCTTGAAGCCGTTGCTCTGTTGGACCGCCACTTGAGGCCCTTACCTCCACCAGACTATCATTTAAGGCCCTGTGCTCCACCAGGCCACCACCTGAGGCCCGGACTGCCTCCGGACCATCACTTAAGGCCCTGTGCTCCGCCAGGCCACCATCTGAGGATCAAACTTCCTTTGAACCATCACTTTACGTCCGGGCTTCTACCGGAGTACTGCCCCCTTACAACGGTCTTTTAGACCCCGGTCTCCTGCCAACTACGGTCTTTCAGACCCCAGTATCCTGCCGACTACGGTCCTCCCGACCTCCGTCACCTACTATGCTCATTCTGACCACCATCACCAGACAATGGTCTTTCAGACCATAGTTTCCTGCCAACTACGGTCTTTCAGACTTTTATCTCTTGTCGACTACGGTCCTCACGACCTCCGTCGCCTACTACGGTCCTTCCGACCTATATCGCCAAACAACGGTCTTCCTGACCCCAGTCTCCTACCAACTACGGTCTTCCGGACTCCTATCTTCTGCCAGCTATGGTCCTCACGACCTCTGTCACCTACTACAGTCCTTCCGCCTACATCGCCAGACAAATGGTCTTCCTGACCTCAGTCTCCTACCAACTATGGTCTTCATGACCGCAGTCTCCTACCAACTACGATCTTCCTAACCCCAGTCTCCTACCAACTACGATCTTTCAGACCCCCGTCTCGTGCCAACTATGGCCCTTCCAACCAAATAAACGTGTCTATTATTGTAACTCCCACTATGTAATGCGCTCTATATGATGTACATTTGTACCATCAAACCAAGGCCTTCTCCCAAGGAAGGGACTTATTTGTAATCGACTGCAAATACTAATGGATTCATTCAAACTAGGCCAGACCCCGTGGTTTTTCCCCTTTTTAGGGGTTTTCCACGTACAAAACTCTAGTGTCTCTTATGAATGCTACACTCTCTCACTTATCTGATTGTGTGCTGGATCTTCGTATAATGCTAAGACGTTAAACTATATATTTCTCTACCGCTGTGAATACTCTAGGACGCAACAACAGTCAAATTGAATGTCTCAAAGAAACGAACATAGTGACATCAAAATCGGTCCAATCTGAAGCCAAATGGGTCCAAATTGAGGGCCCGAAGCCCATTTGAAAGCTTAAGAACATAAATTGGATGACAAAATGATATTTAAATATAATATGTTTATAGTTGAATCGAGCGACTAGATGAGAAAAATCGAGTGAGCCCAAAATTGCTTAATTCTGACATCATTTGTGCACATAAATGCTTGACAAACACTTTATGATTGAGGGGATCAATATGGGTCATCCGATGGAGCGCTCCAAATTTGCTACAAATCTTCTCTATATTTACGGGTCATGCTGCTCTCAAAAATATATAAATAGACTATCTCTTCCCACATGAAGGAGAGGGGCTTGGAACTTTTACTAGAAATTGGAAAGAGCTCTTAGGCTTCAAGAATCTAGAGCTCTACCCGAGCACCGCCGCTAACGAACTTCAGTCAACCATCGTCGAACCATCGCTTGGCCGTCGACCTCCACCAAACATCCGCCCGACCATCGCTCGGGCGCTGACCACCATCGTTTGTCAATTACGATCTACTCCAACCTCCGCCGCATGCCGATTACGACCCCTCTGACCTCCATTTTCTGCCTACTATGGTCCCTCCAACCATTAGTGCCCGCCTACTACAGTATCTCCTACCTCTGTTGCCCGTTGAATATGGTCCACTCCAACCACCGTCACCCGCTGACGATGGTCCCTCCGACCTTTGTCGCCCACCGACTACGATCCCTTCATCCTCCATCGCCTACCGACCACACGATCCATATGAATTTTGTCACCTGCCGACTATAACCCCTTCGACATCCGTTGCTCGACGACCACAGTCCCTTCGAACTTTATCGCTCACCGGCTACAGTCCCTTCGACCATCGTCAGCCACCGACTATGATCCACTCCAAACATTGTTGCACGTTGAATATAGTCCCTTTGACCTCCAAAAATGATCCCTCAGACTTCTATCACCAAACTATGGTCCCTCTGACTGCAAATACGATCCCTTCGACCAGCGTCGCCCAACTACGATCCTACTGAGCAGATGAGCAGGCCAACACTCTGCTAATAAAAACTCTCACGATACCGTATTTTTCAAACTCAAGCTGTGTATTGTACTTTATATAATGTATATTTGTTACACTAAGCCAAATGTCTTCCTCCGAGGAAGGACATCATTTATAACGAACCGCAAATAATAGTGAATTTTACAACTGGGCAAGGCCTCGTAGTTTTTCTCCCTTTTCAGAAGTTTCCACGTAAAAACTCTTATGTCTTTTATGCATATTGCACCCCTCTCTCTTATCTGTCTGTGTGTTGGATCTTCGTGCAAAGCTTGGACATTAAACCCTACATCTCTCTATTGCCGCAAATATTCCAATCCGCAATAATTATTCATTTTCAGCTTGCACTCTTTGATTGGATTCTTGTGATTTTCTTCCAAATCCGATGTTTGGTGTGACACTTCATGTGTTTACAATACTCAAAAATACTAGTAATGAGCTTAATAGTTAATGATTTCAGCTGTCTTTGCATATTACATTTTGTATATGCATGAAGTCAATTAGTACATGATTAGGCAAATATAATCCTTTTAATTCTAAAGCTTGATTTCTGATCATGATAAATTAATTATTATTGTTAAGTAATATTTCATCTGATAGACATATAGTGTTAATATTTTGAATTTTAAATATATAAATATCATTAAATAAAATGATATGTATATAAATCCCCTAATAAAAATTATTTTTATCATATTTTAAATGACTGTTCAAAAATAAAAAAACGCATGGCAGGGGTTCTGTCTGTACCTTTCCCAGCCGCAAGCTCGGTTCAATAGGATAAGGCCATAAGCTCCGAATACTTGACATATAAAAGGGTAAAACAAAAGTGATAATGTGTAGAAGCTACTAATATGGCGACAACCTTCTCCGGCCAACATGTCCGGCAAATTCCAGCCATCACCACAGCCCTGCGTCGGCCGGCGGCATTCCCCAAGCAGTCATCACTATCAATCTCGAAACGGGTTAGCCCATTGAAGTGCGTTATGCAGAGAAGCTTTGTGGAACAAAGCGTGCCCAAAGGCGGTGCGGCCTCCAACTTGAAAGAGCTAATCGATTTCCTCTACGCCGACCTCCCCCACCTCTTCGATGAGCAGGGAATCGACCGCTCGATGTACGATTCCCGCGTTCGATTTCGCGATCCCATCACGAAGCACGACACCATCGATGGGTATCTGTTCAACATCCGCCTCCTCAAGCTCCTCTTCTCCCCACAGTTCCAGCTCCATCGCGTGTGGCAGGTAATGGCAATTCCGTTCTCGTGCCAAAACCTTAGCTTTGTCGTTTTTTGCTTTTGGTTGGTTGGATTTTTTTATTTTCTTGTGAATATTGGTAGACTTCCGAATTGATTCACAGTTATAATGGAATTAAATAATCCATCATCAATTAATATATGAAAATCATATTATTTTTATAGCAAACCGTATCCTCTACATGCAGTGGTAGAGTTGATAAAATCTGCAATACAATGAATGCCCAAAACGAACTCAAACTGTACGCAAATTAGAAATCCATTATCTCTGAGCAAGTAGAGTTGACAATTTTCAAAGAAACAAAGCACAATTTATAACAACTCAAACTCTTAACTATCGAGATATTGTCCGTTTTGATCTAAGGGCCTTATTATTTTGTCTTGTTGATGTAACTTCCCAGGTGTTCACCTATGCCAAAATTTCTTCTGGATGAGCATGCTTAACTACAAAATTTCTTAATGAAATTTCAACTATTATACCAAAATACATCTCAATGTTTAAGAGTTTAGCTTCTTTTTATTTAAGCGATTTCACAATTTCACTCACTTAAGTAACTGACGTCCTCGTCAATATCTATCATAGAATATCCACCAGCCAGATAGGATTCTAGAGGTGGTTCCTACAAGTTCAAGTGGTGACTCTAGCCACTTAGCACAGTGTCCCATATAGGATTAGAGAGATGATTCTCATAGTGTAGTACTTTGTCTTGTATGACACTTGTTTCTCATATTCCGGCTGGTGTATTGCTCTGATATCATTTGTAACATCTCAAAATCTTAACTATTGAACTATTGTTCACTTTGGCCTATGGGTCTTACAGTTTTGTCTTGTTGGTGTAACTTTTTGGAGACCACTCATCCCAAGATTTCTCTGTGATTAACACGCTTAATTACAGAGTTCCTTAATAAAATTTCAACAATTACATCAAAATACACCTCAAATTTTAAGAGTTTAACTTATTTTTACTTAAGGGGTTTCACAATCTCCCCAACTTAAGTAACTGACGTCCTCGTCTGTATCCCTATCCAGAATCATCCACTAGGAAAATAAGATTCTAGAGATGACCCCTATAAGTTCAAGTGATGACTCCCACCACGTAACACTTTGTCTCATAGAAGGTTCAAGAGGTGGCTCCTATGACGTAGCAGGCGTAGCACTTTATCTTGTATGACAAGTAGTTCTCATCTTTTAGCTTGTGTATTACTCTGATATCATTTATAACAACCTAAATTCTTAACTATCGAGATATTGTCCACTTTGACTTAAGAGCCTCAGGATGGGCTTTGACAAAACCGTGAGGCCCTTAGGTTAAAGAGGACAATATCTCGATAGTTAAGAATTTCGATTGTTACACAATCATTCAAAGCAACCCTATGATGAGCATTACTTTTTAACATCCTAACCAGAGGGCTTTACCTTCAAAATCAAGCTCTTAATTAAAAAAAAAAAAAAAATATCAAGTTATGCACTCGATAATGTTGGTGTTGAAAGCAAATCTCAGAGATAAGGTACCTTACTATAAAACATTGTAAAATTTCAAGACATTTTTCTCATCCAATATGATGTCTTATTCAGATATAGCATATTTTACTCATTCAAAAAATCTAAATATTATATATGGGCTTATTTTGTACAATGTTTTTGATTTAAAATATAGGATTTAGAAATATTGTATAAAACTCACTATTTTAGTTTGGCCTTTTGGTGGAAAAGGATAATAATTTCAATTTTTTTAGAATACTGATAATTGTTAATATTACCTTACATTAAATTTTTTGAAATCATAACAATACTACTAGTGTTTTTTCTTAAGATTGTTCGAATTAAGTAATAGTCTGTTTCAATATATTTTGTTCGCTTGCGGTAAACTGTATTAGATGCAATTTGGATGGCACATATATTACTTGCATGTAGCAAAGTGAGATTGTTCTGAGGAAAACCTAGTTCAAATGGAAGTCCACAAAGCCAGAAATTTTTTTAAAATATGGCTAACATCACATGGCATTCATATTCCGCAGATGATTTAAACATGCGGGGTTATTTTTTCCTTTTTCTAGTGACCACAAAATCACCAAGAAAAAAGCACCAACAAGTGACTGAGCGTCGCGTATTAGGACATTCATCCTAATCTGCATTGCTATATCCCTCAAACTGAACGGGAGATTAAAATGGAAAGGGCAAGTCACCAATAGGTATCCTGACTAGATATCTAATGATTCGACAAATGGCAACTAAATATAATTGATGAGAATTTTTCATAAATTGATGAACTGCAAAGTATCCAATCGAGTAAATGCTAAATGGTTTACACTGTCTACCAGTTGTCTGAATGTGCTGGGATTAGGAAGAAGATTGTATGACTAACTACGTTACTTTGTTTTACTTCTAAAAAAGTGTCATCAAGGGAGGTAGACTGTGATGAAAATGATAAACAATATAGAAGAATCTGCAACTCTATAGAGAAAACAGAGAAGAAGATAATGCAAGCAGAAAACACAACTTAAGCTTTCATTAGATAATCTCTCACAGTACTTTTACAATTGATTCTTTATGCATTTATAAAGTAGAAAACATCAGTTAATAGAAATACAATAACCGCATTGAACAAGTAGTGGGCTAGTTGGCTTCAGTTGCCAAAACTGCTGTAGGCAGTTTTGCAGTTGCTGAAATTGCTGAAGCAAATGGTTCTGCATTGTAGCAGGTGGCTTTATTACCGTCCCTCAAGTTGAGAGTGATCATAAACTGTCAACTTGTTCCTGAGAGAAGTAAATGCAGAATTTGGTAGAGCTTTCGTTGAAATATCTACGATTTGATCAGTAGATGAAATATGTTGAACTTTGATAACTACAGATTGTATAGCTTCACGAATAAAATGATGATCAATTTCTATATGTTTTATTCGTGCATGAAAGATTGGGTTGCTGCCTTGCTGGCAATAGATAGAGTAGAAATATTGTCACAAAACAGAGGAGTTGTTTCAAAGTGAGAGCAAAGTCTTGACAAAGATGACGAAGCCAGATAATGTCCGTTGTTGCAGAGGCAAGGGATATGTATTCAGCCTCTATAGATGAGCGAGCAACCGTGGTTTGTTTCTTGACACTCCATGTAAGAAGATTGGGACCAATAAACACATAGTAACCTGTATTAGACTTGCGATCATCTGCATATCCTGCCCAATCTGAGTCCGAAAAAGCCTGTAGCTAAAGTGTGCCGCGGGTGAGAAGAATACCATGGTTTGGAGTTCCCTTAAAAGGTATCTGAGTATGCGTTTGAGAAGAAGAAAATGGAAATCCAAAGGTTTGTGCATGTGTTGAAAAATTTTATTTACAGCAAAGGCAATGTCTGGTTGGGTGGTGGTAAGATATTGAAGCGAACCAGCTAACTGACGGAACATGATTATGAAAGGGCTGTTGTAGTTTTGGTTCTATCGGACATTTGGAGGAAAGAGGATTTAAATTTGGTTTGCAACAGGCCATTCCAGCTTTGTTTAAGATCTCAAAAATATATGTAGGTGAGAGAGATGGTGAGATTGATGTGTGGTAGTGACATCTATGCCAAGAAATCTAGACAATGTTCCAAGATTCCTCATATGAAAGCGTAATTGCAGTTTGTGGAGAAGATTAGAAATGAATTGTTGATTATTTACGTCACCAAGATGTCATCAACATAGATGAGAAAATATATATGAATATTATTTTTATCGTATATCATAAGAGAGGGATCGACGGTGCTTGAATGAAAACCTTGAAGAGCTTGGTATAAGGAAAGGGTGGCAAACCATTGTCGGGAGCTTGTTTGAAGCCATGGAGGGCTTTTTTTAGTAGACAAACATGATTTGGATAGTGAGTATCTTGGAATCCTTGTGGTTGAGTAATGTAGACTTTTTCATCCAAGGAACCATGAAGGAAGACATTTGCTATATCAAGCTGGAGGATTTGCCATTAAAAATGAAGAGAAATAGTAAGGAATAGACGGATAGTTGGAGACTTAGCAACATGACTAAATGTTTCATGATAATCAAAACCGTATTCCTGTTTGAAGCCTTGAGCTACAAGCCTGGCTTTGTATCTTGCAATGGTGCCGTTAGAATTCTTTTTTATTTTAAAAATCCATTTGGATTCAAGGACATTCTGATATGTTTGAGGGGGAACAAGGATCCATATATCTTGAGCTTGTAAGGCATTGAATTCATCTGATAAAGCTTTAAGCCATTCAGGACTTTTAATGGCTGAATTATAAGTGGTAGGTGTGGTTTGAAGAGTGTGACTGAGATCAAGAATTTGGTAGGGTTTAAGAGATCCTGTTTGTAGCCGAGTGACCATTGGGTGGCGAATTTGTGGTGGAGAGGTTTGTGGAGAAGCAGATGTTGAATTGGAGGGGGAAGAAGTAGATAAGTGAGTGGGAGTAGAAGATGAAAGAGGAGAAGGGAATTGCTGAAAACTTGAAGAGGAGGGCACATGTGTGACCAAATTATGAGTGGTGTTTGAATCTAATGTTGGAGAGTGTTGGGAAGGGAAAATGGGAGGTAGTGGTAAGCACGAATGTTCTGTTGGTGGTAAGATAGGGACGATGGTTGGTGGTGTGGTATGCTAGATTCATCAAAGATGACATGCCTTGATGTAAAGATGATGCATGACTACAATGTTTTAATTGTATGCGATAAGAACTTCCATGATTTCTTGAATAAAATAATTTAGATTAAAACTATTAGCAATCAAAACGACAAAAGAAAATGTAAGAGGGGTGGCTACGCTTAGGCCAAATTACATGCCAAGCACTTGGATTATCAAAACAACTTAGAATTTCAATAGCATGCAAATTTAGTAGCTTTCAACAAAATCTCTATGCTAACAATGAGATTAGAAGCATAGAAAGCTAAACACAATTCCTACAATTACTAGGCTTGGCAGAGATAGGTGAACAAGACCTTCATGAATCAAGTCAAACCACAAGAGAGTTAAACTACGAAAATACAAGAGTAGGGAGATTGGAAAACCTTTGTCACGGTTTGGACGTAATCCACCATTGAACGGCACCAAGTTGCTCCTCTATGGCTTCAGTGAGAGTATCTAGAATGCGCTTCACATATTCCTCGACAGTGTTGTCGATCTCCGGATTGACGTCGAAGAAAGTGGAGTAAAGAATGTGAACGAAACCTTGCTCGTCGTAGGCAATGTCAAAATCAAGAGCGGGATCAGTCATGCATTGATCTTGTTGCATTGAAGTGTAGTAGGAGGTGTTCCTTTGCTGTCCTTGCTGCTTTCCCTTGAAAGAAAGGGGTTTCTCTCAAGAATCCACATGGGAGAAGGTAAGGGAAGGTGCTCGGGCAAGGGGAAAGGCTTGGGGAATTTAGGTTCAGATTTTGGGAGATTTAAGTGGAGGGAATTTAGTTCAAAGCACTCCCTATTCTATCCCCTTGATTAAAATAATCAAGGATGGGGGAAGGGAGAGAGGGGCCGGCAACAACAGGGAGGGGAGGGCTTTAATTTAATTCCAAAAGAAGAGATTCTCCTTTGGAAAGCAATTAAATAAGTGCTGCTTAGGAGATTTCGGCCAAAGGAGGTGGAGGGGAATTAGGAATTGTTTCCAAGATAGGGTTTATTGGATTTGGAAATAAATCCCAAGGGATTTAATTAAGGGGCTGACAGCTTCATTGGGCTAGGAGGGATTGAGGGGAGAGATTTGGGGTTTCTTAATTTGGATCCTCTGTACCATTACCAATGATAACTTGGTTGGAACCTTGATAAGGAGAGGCATCATGTGATGAGTGTAACTTTGGTGTTAGATTTGTTGTTGCCCCACTGTCAAGATACCATGGCACAGAGGAGGTTGAGGAGGATCCGACTAGCAGAGCCTGGGATGGTGGAGTATATTGCAGGTTGGCACGATGCCAACATGAGAAGGCGGAGTGTCCTCTGTCGTCCACAGATTTGACAAGTAGTCAGTGATTTGGATTGCCGCCCTTGAAAGTGAGGTTGTTTGCAATTGTTGTTGTTGTAGGATTACCACGACCACGACCTCCGAAGTAAGTAGTGCGACCACGCCCCCTGGTTGAGGCAAGGGCAAACTGAGTATCTGTGAGTGTTGAAGAATCTGTTATGGCAAGTTCTTTTGCAGAATCTGTGGCAAGATTAATCTCCTCACTACAAAGTAAGGAATATAAGTCATCCAAGGAAATGGGTGTAAGCTTGGTTCTAATTGCAGTTTTAAAAGCTTGATAGTTTGCAGGCAAGCCATTTAGAATATATAGGATGACATCTCCGGTATCAATTATTCCACCAGCTGCTACAATATTATCCACCAAATGTTTAACAGTAGAAAGGTAATCTGTCATGGACTGATTTCACATGGTGAGGGAGTGAAGCTCATTCTTGAGTTGAATAACTCTAGAATGATTGGTGGAAAATAATCGGCGCTCGAGGGTTGTCCAGATTGCGTGGCAAGGGTCTAAGTTAAGTATGTAAGGGAGAAGAGAGGCAGATATGGTAGAAAGAAGAGCAATTGAGAGATTTTGATCAAGAAGTAGCCATTGGGTATATTGAGGGTTTAGGTTAAGGGGATTTGCATTAGAGAGGGTATATTTGGGCGGGGAAGAAATGGTGCCATCAAGGTACCCAGTGAACCCATTGGCAAGAAATAACTTGTGGATTTGAGTTCGCCATGTGGGATAGTTGTCGGGTAGAAGATGAGTTTTCTTGATGTTAGAAACAAGGAGCTTTAAGGAAGCAGGAATGGGGGTTTCAGATGGTGTAGTCGGACTGATGGCTGGAGGCGGAACATTGGTTGAAGAGGCTTGAGGTGTATCCATTGCAGTTACACAAGCAGCTCTGATACCATGATGAACTTAAACTTTCATTAGATAATCTCTCACAGTACTTGTACAATCGATTCTTTATGCATTTATAAAGTAGAAAACAACAGTTAATAGAAATACAATAACCGCATATAACAAGTAGTGGGCTAGTTGACTTCAGTTGCCGAAACTGCTGTAGGCAGTTTTGAAGTTGCTGAAACTGCTGAAGCAAATGGTTCTGCACTGTAGCAGGTGGCTGTATTAGACTGGAGTCCAGTCAAAGTAATCAAACCTGGTGTATGCTTATGTTGGTTGAATGTACCTTAGAAAGTACTAAGTAGTGTGAACCTCTAATCCTAAGAAGTAGGTAAAAAACCCAGATTTTAAATATCAAATGTAGCATGAAAATATTGTAGCATGAAAATATTGTAGCATGAAGATATTGTAGCATGAAGATATTGTAGATGACCAATTAAAATCAGATATTTCCTAGTAATAATAATGTCATCGACATGAAATGGAAGAAGAACAATCTCATTGGAGGTTTTATAGAGAAATAATGATGAGTCATATTGGCTCTATTTAAAAGGAAGTTAAGTATGACCAACCATGCACGAGGTGCCTTTTTTGTCCATATAGGAAACACTTTAATTTACATATTTCTTTAGGAATAGAGGAAATAACACTACATAAGAGAGCCAAGAAGATTTCTTCATTGAGATCCCCATGAAGAAAGGCATTTTAACATCTATATAGTCCACTATTGTGAATCAACAATTGAGATAAACAGTTTTGTAATGGACATTTTGGCTAAAAGAACAAATATTTTTGAATAATTAATCCGATATTCTTACTTATTATTAAGGACAAATGATCATGCTTTATAGTGATCAAGTGTACCATCTAAGCGATGTTTCATTGAGCAAACTCATTTACATCCTATGAATTTAGAATTTGGATGACTGAATAATTTCTCATATATAATTGTCTTCAAGGGCTTAAAATTATTCAACCATAGCTTCTTTCCACTAATCATGTTTACTGGAATCTGAATAACTTATTATTAAAATCATACTAATTTGGAGGATGGAAGATTCTAGAAGATCTTCCTAGACTATTGATGAAATTAGCAGACCCAGGTGAATGATCATTTTGCACAACCTTAGGTGACATTTCAATTTGCACTAGCTCATGGGAATGATTAATTTGCATAGGCTGAGATGATGGATTTACTTAGGAGGTGATAAAGTTGATTTTTTTCATTCATGAACCACTCTAGGTTTGAATATTTCAAGGCTAGAGTTTTTATCAAAATCAGAAGGATGCAAATTTATAGCATGGGCTCAACATTAGTACATCAACATCAATACATCAACATCAAGCCTTGTCCCATTACGTGTGGTTACTTAACATTAGTAAAGAAGAAATTGTGATGTTCAAATACTACAATATGTAGAGAGATTCAAAACCCTTTTGAGCCTAGATCATAGAATACATAGCCTTTATGGATCGTGTTATAGCCTAGAAATGCATATTTAATAGAGTGTGAGGAGAGTTTATTACGTATATGTGCTATTAAAAAGGGACAAAATAAACAAATTCCGATGTAGCAACTTATTGATGTTTCTCAACATTAGGATGTTTCTAAAAGAGATGATGATTAGGAAAGTGAAACCCTAAGATACGAGATGTTAATTGATCAATTAGTTAGGCTGTCATGCACAATTCTTCAACCTAGAATTTAGGCAAAATTGTAGATTCTAATAATAAAGTTCAAAGCACATTTAAGAAATAGCTATTTTAATATTCAATAATACTATTTTATTGAGGTGTGTAAGGACATGTTCTTAAAAAATGATTCTCTTATTTTAAAGAAAGTCTTGAAATTCGAATGATATGTATTTACCTCCTTAATCAAATCTCATTATTTTGATATGGGATGAAAATTTAGTTTCAATTTAAGCAAAATTTTTAAAAAAAGTGAATACTCCAAATTTTTGGTACGGAAAATAATTTCAAGTATATTTCTTGTAATCATCGACGAGTAGGGGTGGACCCAGCCTTAATTTTCAGAGGGGGAAAACTTATAAATAACTGTTGGTGTTACCTCAAATTTGGCTTGATCTTTCCCTACAAGAAAATGGATCATTAGCAAAAAAAAAAAATAGAGACAAAAAGAAAATGGTCGTTAAAAATGATTAATCATTCAATTTCTACAAAATGTATGTTGAAGTAGCCTTGAATTTGGCTCGACCCCTATTTGTTCATATCCTTGATAGTCATACGCTTCGCAGATATGTTGGGGGCCCAAGAGGGTAGCGCCCCCTTGCGGGGTTCGACCTGTCGACGTCGAACAAATAAAATGATGAATTCTCTTTATTATTTCTCTTTATATTTGGTTCATCGTTCCCGTACAATTACACCTCTATAAATTGTGTTTAATTATGTTGGGGTCAATTGCCTAAAGACCATAGTATTTTAAAACTTTTAGGGAGGGCGATTGTCTAAAAACCTTATAATAAAGACTAAAATAGATGTAAAGGAACAAATAACTAATAAAATTATATCATAAAGAATTTTTTTTTTTAAATTTTTTAGGGGGGGCAATTGCCCCCCCGAGCTTAAGGGGGATCCGCCCATGTTACAAAATATTTGTGATTTGCATGCGATATTGATGAGGACATCAGTAAGAGATTTCGACATGTGTACCATCGTTGGAGTCGTAGATTGACGACTACGATCCAGAGTCTTTACTTTTGATATATTTTGTATTTTATTTATTCTGCACTTTCTATTTTCCTAGTTTACCCCTATGGGTAGTGAGTCACTATTGTAGCCCCGAGGGCACCTGTGTCTTTCTGCTTTTCTTTCATTGAGCCATATATATTAAGGTCTCTTAGCTTTGTATTGGTTAATGATGATTGAAATGAAAATTCAACTCTTTGTTTTAGATCTCTAAGTGAGTTCTTGAGAGGAGAGACCCTAGGTGAGGAATCTAACAACACCCGTCAACCTTTGGTGGATTCCGAGGCTCGCAGCTCATCCTTTTTTCTTCCCCCTAAACCTGCCACTTTCTCCTTCCCAAACCGAGCTCCACCTCCCTAGACCTCCCAAACCCGCCGGCCCCATTGGCCGCCCAAACCACCGGCCAGCTCAACAAACAAGCCACCGGCCACCTCCCCCACCCCGCCAGCCTACCAACCACCACCCTCCACCCGTCCGCCCACCAACCCACCACCGGCCCACCTTGCCATCCAATTTGAATTCCCAAATTCAAATTAATTCAAAATCTTTCCTATTTCAATTTCAAGCCATTTAGGAAATATTCCTATTTGAATTCAATTAATTAATTGAATTCAAATTCTTTCCTAAATTCTAAATCCAAGATAGGAAACCTCATATTTAAGTCAAATCTGAAATTAAATTCAGATTTGATTTGAATTAGCTACGGGCCCACCTAATTAAACAAATCCCCTCCCTCCTCCCTCTATTTGGCCGGCCCTGTAATAACCGGTTCTTCCGGCCGGTTCAACCGAACCGGCCGGCCCGCTTTTATAATTCCGCGAACAGACAAATCGCGGAACAGGCAGTTCGCGCGAACAGAAAGGGGCGGACGGTCGGGCTTCACGCGAGAGCGAGGTAGGTTTCTTCTTTCTCCAATTTTAGCAAGTGATTACCTTTTAGGATAAGAAATAACGATTCCTTTTCATTCTTATCGTTATCAGAGTGTTATTTTGGGAGAAATTGAAGAACAAGAGAAACAAACGAGAAGGATTAAGAGAAGAAGGTTTGTTGAATTTCTTTCAGATTTTTCCTATAAATTTCTTCTTCTACTTCATTTAAAGTGAACAATTTATTTCTTGAAGGTTAGGGAAGAGATTGTAGCGAAGAAAAAGGAAATTGGGAGAGAAAGGAAATTTCGAGAAGAAGGATTTTGAGAGTTTGAGAAGTCTCCATTCAAAAGTGTGTTGATCCCGCGAGGATTCAACAAGAAGAGAAATTGATTCAAGAGAAGATCAAGCATCGAAGACCTGAAGAGTTCAAAGTGGGTAAATTATATTATTTTATGTTTTATTCATGATTTCAATTTTCTAAATAATTGATTAAAATATCGTATTATAAAATGTTGAAGACAAATCCTTATGATGTTATAGTCTTAAGAAAGAATCCATCTATGATAAGCTTATGAGAAAGAAAGAAAATAATTTATAAGGATACATGTGATATATGTTATATGCAATGATAACTATAAGGATGAAAATGAGAAATGAAAAGAAAATAAAGGAAAAGGGTATTACAAAATGACAGGAGTTACCCCCTTATGGTACTGGCTGGGGACGCCGTACTCGTGCACGAGAAAGGAAAAGGAAATTTTTATGGAAAAGGGGAAAAGGAAATCAATTGGAAAAGGTTGTACCCTTGGGTACTTTGAAGACGGTGCTCCTGCGTAAATCGAATGGGAAAAGGAAATATAAATGAAAAATTTAAGATAACATTGTTTCGAAAAAGTATAAATGAAAATATCCAAAGAAGTATAAGTTAATGAAATAAAGGAAAAAGATTAAGAAAAGAAAGAACATATATTAATCCATTTTTATAAAGATAAATTTATATAATTCCCACTGAGTTTACTTAGTAAACTCAAACCACAAGTTTAAATGTTTCAGGTAGTTCCTAAGAGAAGTAATGACTGAAAGAGAAGAACATGTTTACAGAAGGCGAGGTGCAAATGACAACAGGTAAAATAGAAATTTTATTTTGTTAGTGGCTTTTCAGTATTTTGTAAAAGTTTTGATGATGAATAAATTTACACTTTTGGAAATGTACTACCGTCCGACTTTTCGTACCCGCCTCGTTAGATCGAGCATCCGGGACGGGTCATGACAAAAGTGGTATCAGAGCCAATTAAGATCTGAATCATACTGAAAGAGCCATTAGGATGAATATCAATGATTGAAAGTTTAATGTGAAATGAATATTTATTGACAACAGGAATCAAGATAATCCTAGAGAAGAGGAAGTGGGAAGATCAGTGCCTAATGTTAATGTTAATCCTGATGCACTGGCACAAATGATGACAATTGTAACTCAGCTGATTCAAGATACAAGAAATCAACCATCGGGGAGTAGTAGTGGTGGTGGAATAGTTATGGATAAATATCTGAAATTATTTCAAGATATGAGACCACCATTATTCAAAGGTATAGAAGGATTAATAGAGGCTGAAAATTGGTTGCTGAGGATTGAAAAGATATTAGAAGGAATGTACTGTCCAGAAGAGAGAAAAGTTTCCTTGGCAACGTTTGCATTAGAAGGAGAAGCTGAAAGATGGTGGAGAGGCCTGTATCAAGAAAAATTTGAAGGAATACCTGGCATGCAAATCAGATGGAATGATTTTACTCAAGTGTTCAGGGATTGGTTCGTACCTCCTTCTGCGAGGAGGCAAATGCAGGACAAGTTTATGAGGTTGATACAAGGAGACAAATCAGTTATGCAGTATGAAGCTGAATTTACAACGTTAGCCAGATATGCTCCTCAGTTAGTACACACTATGGATGATAAATGCCATCGCTTCTTAGCTGGACTGAAGGATGCAATTAGATTACCCCTAGTTCCTCTTGGAATTGAAGATTATACAGTGCTGGTTGAAAGAGCTAGAAGGCTAGAAGCAGACCTACAAAATACTCAAAGGAGACGTGATTTTCAAAAGAGGAAAAGTGGGGAAGTTATAGAAACCCCTCAAGATTCACATGGCAAGTCTAATTCACAAGGTGGAAAGTTTAATTGGAAAAAGACAAAGTCCAGTAGCAGTGACAGTTCAAGTGTGAACAGTTGTAGCAAATGTGGAAGACAACATAAAGGAGAATGCTTATCTGGTACAAATACTTGCTTCTGGTGTCATCAACCAGGTCATATAGCTAAGAACTGTCCTACTCTGGGGCAAAGACCAACAGGAGAGTCAAAGATGAATACTGGATCTCAGAGGAATGTTGGAAGACCAAGAACAGTGGAATCAGCTGCATCTACTCCAGGATCAAGTCAAAGCCGACAGAATACTCTGCCTAGAGTATATGCATTGACTCAGAAGGATGCTAAGGATTCACCTGAAGTGATTACAGGTGATAAGAATGAGAAGTGAATGATTATGTATTTTGAAAGTATTATTAAAAGAATGATGTATGTTTATGTTTTCTTATGAAATTTTATAGGTATAATTATGATGCAAGGAAAGCCTGTACGGATTCTATTTGATACAGGAGCTTCACACTCCTTCATTTCAGAAGAATTGGTTAAAGGTGTTGGATTGAATGTTTGTGAAATCAATGTAATGTTGAAAGTTTTAATGCCAGATGGATCATTTATAAATGTGAAAGGTGTATGTAAAGTGACTTTCAAATTAAATGAAAGAGAGTTTGAAGCTTCAATGAATGTTTTACCATTGCAAGAGTTTGATATGATATTGGGAATGGATTGGTTATCAAAGCATTTTGTGATCATTGACTGCAACAAAAAAATTTTAAAGTTTAATTTTCCTGGAGAAAAAGAGTTGAAATTTTATGGTGAGAGAGGAATTTCTTCAATGATAATCACTTATTTGAAAGCATACAAATTTGTATCCAAGGGATGTCAGTGTTTTCTTGCTCAAGTAAAGGATACAAATAAGGAAGTTAAAGAGTTGAAAGATATACCTGTAATCAGAGAGTATCCAGAAGTGTTCTTAGATGATTTGCCAGGATTACCACCAGAAAGAGAGATAGATTTCACTATTGAATTGATACCAGGTTCAGAACCAGTGGCAAGAGCACCTTACAGAATGGCAGTCAAAGAGTTACAGGAGCTGAAAGGTCAGTTACAGGAATTGCTTGAGAAGGGGTTCATCAGGCCAAGTTCCTCACCATGGGGAGCTCCAGTACTGTTTGTAAAGAAGAAAGATGGGAGCTTCAGAATGTGCATAGATTACAGAGAATTGAATAAGCTTACTGTTAAGAATAAATATCCATTGCCCAGGATTGATGATCTTTTTGACCAATTGGAAGGAGCTACAGTTTTCTCTAAAATTGATTTGAGATCTGGATATCATCAGCTACGGATTAAGGAGGAAGATATAGCAAAGACAGCTTTCAGAACCAGATATGGTCATTATGAATTTGTGGTAATGCCATTTGGGGTGACAAATGCACCAGCTGTATTTATGGATTTGATGAACAGAGTTTTTAAGCCATTCCTGGACATATTTGTGATTGTGTTTATTGATGATATTCTGATTTATTCAAGAGATGAAGAAAGCCATTCCAGTCATCTGCAGGCAGTGTTGCAAACATTAAAGGAGAACAAGTTATATGCCAAATTTTCAAAATGTGAATTTTGGTTGAGCAGTGTAAACTTTCTGGGGCATGTGATTAGTGGAGAAGGAATTTCAGTGGATCAAAATAAAATACAAGCTATATCAGATTGGCCAAGGCCAACGACTGTTTCAGAGGTGAGGAGCTTTCTTGGACTTGCTGGTTACTATAGGAGATTTGTAGAGGGGTTCTCTCAGATAGCAGTTCCATTATCCAGATTAACCCAGAAAGCAGTGAAATTTGAATGGAGTGATCAGTGTGAAAGAGTTTTCCAGAAGTTAAAGAATTGCCTAATGACTGCCCCAATCTTAACAATTCCATCAGGTTCAGAAGGGTTTCAAATTTTCTGCGATGCTTCCTTAAGGGGACTTGGTTGTGTGCTGATGCAACATGGGAGAGTGGTGGCCTATGCTTCAAGGCAATTGAAAATTCATTAAAAGAACTATCCCACTCATGATTTAGAATTGGCAGCTGTAGTTTTTGCACTTAAAATATGGAGACATTATCTGTATGGGGTCAGATGTGAAGTGTTTACAGATCATAAAAGTCTCAAGTACATTTTCAATCAAAAAGAGCTTAATTTGAGACAGAGAAGGTGGTTAGAGCTCATTAAAGATTACGACTTGGACATACAGTACCATCCTGGAAAGGCAAATGTAGTTGCAGATGCACTTAGCAGAAAAACCTTTGGAAATGCAAATTGGCTAATCACCCAACAGGAGCAGATTATCAAAGATATGGAAAAGTTAGAGATTTCAGTAGTCAATCAAAAGGAGACAAAAGATATGATGTTGAATCAACTGATGATCCAATCTACCTTGAAAGATAGAGTGCTCAATTCATTATCTCAAGATGAAAAATTTCAGACCATCATACAAAAAGTACAAGCAGGACAATTAGAGAACTTTGTTATTGATGAAGAAGGGTTATTAAAGTATAAAGACAGGATTTGTATTTCAAATGCTGGAAGCTTAAGAGAAGAGATATTGCAGGAAGCCCATCTCTCAACTTATGAAATTCATCCAGGCAGTACAAAGATGTATCAGGAACTCAGAGGTTTATTTTGGTGGCCGGGATTAAAGAGAAGTGTTGCAGAATTTGTAGCAAAATGCATTCCCTGTCAGATGATCAAAGCAGAACATCAAAGGCCAAGTGGACAACTGCAACCCCTACCTATACCTGAATGGAAATGGGAAGACATTGCGATGGATTTTGTAGTTGGATTACCTAGATCAAGGCAGAGTCGAGATGCAATATGGGTCATTATTGACAGATTAACCAAATCAGCTCATTTCTTACCAATCAGACAGACAGATTCAGTGGAAAAGTTGGCAAAGCTATATGTTGATGAAATTGTGAGATTGCATGGGATTCCAAAATCTATAGTTTCAGACAGAGATGCCCGTTTTACTTCTAAATTGTGGAAGAAAATTCAAGAAGCTTTGGGTACACGATTGACTTTCAGTACAGCATTTCATCCACAGACAGATGGGCAATCAGAAAGAACAATTCAAACTTTGGAGGATTTAATGCGATTATGTGTATTAGATTTTGGAGGAAATTGGGAGATTCACATACCATTAATTGAATTCGCTTACAACAACAGTTTTCAAGCTAGTATTGGAATGACACCATATGAGGCCCTTTATGGAAGAAAGTGCAGAACACCCTTGTGTTGGGTAGAAACTGGTGAAAGAAAAGTGATTGGAACTGAATTGGTAGATGAGGCTACTATCAAAATCAGATTGATTAGAGACAGATTAAAGGCAGTTCAAGACAGGCAACGGAAATATTATGATGCTAAGCACCGACCAGTGGAATTCGAAGTTGGAGAGTTTGTTTTCTTAAAAGTTAGCCCAATGAAAGGTGTTCAAAGGTTTGGAAAGACGGGGAAGTTGAGCCCAAGATTCATAGGTCCCTATGAAATCATTGAAAAGATTGGGAATATGGCATACAGATTGGATCTACCAGCACACATGCAAGGAATTCATAATGTGTTTCACATATCAGTGCTTCGGAAGTATGTCTCAGATGATTCAAAGAGAGTACAGTCAAAATCCATTAACTTGCAGCCTGATTTGAAATATATAGAAGAACCAGAAAGGATATTGGAATATGATGTAAAACAGTTGAGGCATAAAGCAATTCCTTTTGTGAAGATTTTATGGAAACATGGATTAGAAAGAGATGCCACCTGGGAGCGAGAAGCTGAAATGAGGAGTCAATATCCTCATCTTTTTTTTAACTAAGGTATGTTTCATATTACTTGTTTAATTTCGAGGACGAAATTTTTTAAGGAAGGGAGATTGTAATAACCGGTTCTTCCGGCCGGTTCAACCGAACCGGCCGGCCCGCTTTTATAATTCCGCGAACAGACAAATCGCGGAACAGGCAGTTCGCGCGAACAGAAAGGGGCGGACGGTCGGGCTTCACGCGAGAGCGAGGTAGGTTTCTTCTTTCTCCAATTTTAGCAAGTGATTACCTTTTAGGATAAGAAATAACGATTCCTTTTCATTCTTATCATTATCCGAGTGTTATTTTGGGAGAAATTGAAGAACAAGAGAAACGAACGAGAAGGATTAAGAGAAGAAGGTTTGTTGAATTTCTTTCAGATTTTTCCTATAAATTTCTTCTTCTACTTCATTTAAAGTGAACAATTTATTTCTTGAAGGTTAGGGAAGAGATTGTAGCGAAGAAAAAGGAAATTGGGAGAGAAAGGAAATTTCGAGAAGAAGGATTTTGAGAGTTTGAGAAGTCTCCATTCAAAAGTGTGTTGATCCCGCGAGGATTCAACAAGAAGAGAAATTGATTCAAGAGAAGATCAAGCATCGAAGACCTGAAGAGTTCAAAGTGGGTAAATTATATTATTTTATGTTTTATTCATGATTTCAATTTTCTAAATAATTGATTAAAATATCGTATTATAAAATGTTGAAGACAAATCCTTATGATGTTATAGTCTTAAGAAAGAATCCATCTATGATAAGCTTATGAGAAAGAAAGAAAATAATTTATAAGGATACATGTGATATATGTTATATGCAATGATAACTATAAGGATGAAAATGAGAAATGAAAAGAAAATAAAGGAAAAGGGTATTACAAAATGACAGGAGTTACCCCCTTATGGTACTGGCTGGGGACGCCGTACTCGTGCACGAGAAAGGAAAAGGAAATTTTTATGGAAAAGGGGAAAAGGAAATCAATTGGAAAAGGTTGTACCCTTGGGTACTTTGAAGACGGTGCTCCTGCGTAAATCGAATGGGAAAAGGAAATATAAATGAAAAATTTAAGATAACATTGTTTCGAAAAAGTATAAATGAAAATATCCAAAGAAGTATAAGTTAATGAAATAAAGGAAAAAGATTAAGAAAAGAAAGAACATATATTAATCCATTTTTATAAAGATAAATTTATATAATTCCCACTGAGTTTACTTAGTAAACTCAAACCACAAGTTTAAATGTTTCAGGTAGTTCCTAAGAGAAGTAATGACTGAAAGAGAAGAACATGTTTACAGAAGACGAGGTGCAAATGACAACAGGTAAAATAGAAATTTTATTTTGTTAGTGGCTTTTCAGTATTTTGTAAAAGTTTTGATGATGAGTAAATTTACACTTTTGGAAATGTACTACCGTCCGACTTTTCGTACCCGCCTCGTTAGATCGAGCATCCGGGACGGGTCGTGACAGACCCCTTTATTGGGCCTTTCTCTCTCGCAATTAAATTCCAATTATCCACTAAATCAGTCCCTAATCTCCTCCTAATTGCTGCCCATACCCTTTAATGGATTAATTTGAATTTTCAAATTAATTCTCTCCAAATCCATTGAAATCTGAATTTAATTTCAGATTTCTAAATTTCCCTAAGTGCTCCCCCAACCTAACCGCTCCTCTCCCTTGCTCTTCCAATCCGAGACCCCTCTCCGCCCCTCTCTTCCCTCTATAGTCACAAGCCGCCGGCCACCATTGACTTGGAGAGCTCTTAATCCATGGATGACGGATCCGGAGACTGATCACGGATTTGTGTTCAACTCTCAAAGGGAGATCGACGTCATCCAATCACCGTTCTTCGACGATGGATTTAGATTCGATCAATCGCTGAGGAATACATCGATCGTATTCTCTTCCATCTAGCGGTCGTCATCGATGAACAATGACCTACGAGAGAGTGGAAGATCTCTGGACGCCCACCCGTTCCTCCAACTCTGGCTCCTTCCCTCACGACTAGCTCCCCCGGCATCACGTGTCTTATAGTCTCTGTTTAAAATTGCGCAACAAGAGGCGCGCCTCTGCGCAATTCTTCCCAAAGGCGCCTCGAGGCGCACGCAATTTGGAGCCTGGAAGAGGCGTACGCCTCACCCTGTGTTAGGCGCGCCTCAATTGCGCAATTGCGCAATTATGGGTGAGGCGCACGTCTCATCCAAATGGCCCCACCTACTTAAAATGACTCATTTTTTTTCCCTACACCTGTTTGGCCCAGGCTTTTCCCGATAACACTCCGCCCGCAAGCTCCTGTTCGCGAAAGAAGGATCCCGCACGGTCGGCCACCCTTCCCGCCGCCTCTCTCCGACGAACTTGAAGTGTCTGGCCGCCTTGTAGGAAAAGTCCTTAAACGATTTTAGGTATTTTTTTTTTAGTTTTTGGTTAGATTTTTAAAATGAAAGAAATTCTAGGGTTTTAGATTTTTTGAATTATTTTGTGTGATTTTGGATTCTTTCATTAGGGATCATGGTTAGAGGCAAGGAAAAGGGGTCTTCGTCATTGCGGAGGGACCCTTCTTGAAAATATAGTGTACAAGTTGACATTGGCGGCAGAGAGAAGAGTTATGTTTATTTGAAATGTAATACTATGAGACTAAATTGACAGTTTGTATGAGTTTTTATGCACAACAAGAGGTTAAGAGAGAGGAGGTTGAGGAATAAGGGGTTGAAGGATGATGAGGACCCATTGGTGTGTGATGATGTGTCGTCTGATAATGAGTGGTTCATAGATGATGAGACAGATTTGTCATTATCAAACTTACAGCTAGAAGATCTAAGTGTGGATGTTTTGAGAGGCGAAGCAGATCAAGTGGGCACATCCACTAGTACCACACCACACACATCCACTAGCTCTGTAGCACAACAATCAAGTAAAGGTATTCCACAACTTCTTATATGCTATTGCATTACATTTATGTCAAGTGAGCAATTAATATGATAATGATCTTTTCTCTTATTGAACAGGGAAGAAAAAAGTGAGTCATATTGAAGATGATGATGATATGACATTCATAGATACAATTGGAGAAGAAGATTCCCTTGAAGACCCATTTAGTGATGGGATATGATTGCATTTTATTTGTTCTTTGTACTTTGGGAGTTTTGTTAAACTAATATTTTGTGATTTTGTACTTTGGGACATGATTTTATTGCATATACTTTCTTACTTTCTACTATTTTCATATATCATTTAGATGTTTTTATTGTAAGATAGAATATTGCTATTATTTTCCTGCTAAAACCCTTAATTTTTCATTTACGCAATTCTGTGTCCGTGAGGCTTACGCCTCAGACCGCCTCGAGGCTTAATTACGCAATTTTAAACCTTGCTTATAGTGGCATCCATAAGCTTGCTTACAACCTTCTTCCGCTATGCCAATCACTATCAAGAGTGTGAGTGAGGGATCCTAAGGTGAATGATCTAAATTTTAAGCTGTGGATTTTGTTACATGCCATTTGCTCTACTCATTTATTTGTTGATGTAATTTTGCAAGCCTCCTAGTAATCTCAATTGTAATCACTTGTCGTTACTTAGTCCTTCCCTTGGAATTTTCTAAGATCTATCTTGAAAATGCATCCGTTTATGTTTAGCTAAGCAAATTTCACAATTTATTAATTTCGTATAAACAATTCTTGTTTCATCCTCATTGTATCACATCAGATATAGTTGGAGTGATACCTCATATCACTATGAATCAAATCAAAATAATTTTCAGTACCACTACTATATGGTGGAAAATGATGGTTCTTGCTCTTCCCTCATCTGCATGTTGAGTAATTAAATGAAAAATATGAAGTAACTTGATTTTTCTTCCCTGATAAATTGAAATTTATTGAATAAGATAAAATAATAGAATTTGGATGACCTGATCTTTTGTGCCAAGGATTATTCTTATGATTTATTGTAGTGCAGGATAATGAAACCATCTCAGAAATAGAACAATGTAAGGAAAATAGTTGTCAAGCTTTAGGCTCCTTCAGGAGTATTTTTCCCATATTCTAATCTTACACAGTACAACCATTGTAAGAAAATCAAACAGCACAATTATTATCAAGTAATTTTTCTACTAAGAGGAGATTAATTGAGAGCCTAGGAGATATGAGGACATCTTTCATTGTATGATTAATTCTCCAACATCTTTGATAGATAATCAACACTATTAGCAATACAAAAAAATGATAATCCATGATATGTTCGAATATTTTCAAATATATATGAATTACCAATCATATGATTAGAAACACCAAAATCTAAAAACTATGATGAAGAGAGTAGTGCGTATGTACCTTAAAGCCCTTAAACAAATAGGGATTTATTTATCATCTATTGAACCACCTCATGATTAACCTCAAATTTGCCCATTGTAGCTAAACGAACAACATGATCATTAATTGTTGCATGTGCTGAATTTATTGTCTATTATGCGGACATATTCAACATTCCTTAATCACATGCCCCAGCATCTTACAATAGTTATAAAATTTCTTTTTACAATTAGCGACAATATGCTTGTAACCTTTACATGTGTATCGTTATATCTGTTGCATGCTTTTTCCTTTATTTTTCACATTGATTTTATTCTCAATAGAATTCTCATGTACTTGATGTTGAAATATAATTTGTCGTTCCTCACAAAGTAGTTCTCTAAAGTGCACATATATGGATGGAAAAGGTTCACAAGTCATCAAGTTGGAATGAACCACCTCAAAATTAGGACAATGTTCCTTTAAGAATTGATCTATTGTGTTTGTGTACCTCTTTGAATAACTAAAAGATATTAAGAATGTACTTTTGCACATATTATATCCACTAATTCAATCCATAAATTTTGAAGCCCAAAAAAGAAATCATGCATTGAGAGATCTCCTTGGGTGCAATTAGCAATCTCATATTTTGATTGAAAATGTCTTGCTACATTATTTTAATTGTAAACTGTGTGTAAATATTCTCATATATCTTTGGTAACTTTATATGACTGCTGATTTAGAACAACCAATTGATCAATTGTCCAATGATCCATGTTATAACTCATGTATCTTTATTTTTCTATTGAGCCTATTTTGTTATTCAAAAGGAGCGAAATCACTCCCATCAATGTGTCTCCATAATTTTCTTCCTAGAACAAATAATCAAATTTGAAATTCCCAAGTAGGGTAATTTTTACGTGTGAGTTGTATGCCAAAGCCATCCATATTGGTGGTTGGTATGGGTGTGATCGGCATGGAGAGTTTAGGTAAGACAAGGACTATGAATTTGCGCAAGTTCGATAGCCAACAAGCTCGACTGAACGGTCAAGTTCAACTTGTGTGTTGAGTCGAAGGCTGAGCATTTGCATCAAGTCGAGATCGAACTAGAAATGGCAAGTGATGTGAGTGAAGCAGCACGCACAGTCATATGCTTAATTACGAGTAGCAGCGATTCGTGAGCGACAGATCTTTGCAAATATTCATAGAAAGTGCGAGCAAAACATAGCACAATGTGCGATCATGTGGGGAGCAACAATTATTAGTGACCATGTGGATGAATTGTCATTTGTTGATTCAGCGAGCAAGAAAGATCCACATATGATGTGTACCAAATATACAAAGTGATTTTAACAAGGTCTTTAAGACACAAAGACGAACATACAATTGTTTGTCAAATTAGAACATGACAAGGCTCGCTAATCTTCAAGGATCTATGAAACAAAAGGAGATTTAGTGTCTGTTGTGATAACATGACAAATAAAATTATGTACCAATTGCTTGCCCTCTACTAAGGTTATGTTCTTAATTTAGTGAAGAAATGATACAATAACAACAACATCAAGCCTTTATCCCACTATGTAGGGTCGACAACATGAATCCTTTTCTCCATTGTCTCATTAAGAGTTAAATTCTCATTCAAATTTAAAAAATAAAGGTCATTTCTAATACTTTTTAACCAAGTCTTTTAGGTCTACCACTACATTTCTTAACATAGGCCAAATCTAATAGGCTAATGCATCTACTCTCCTAATTGGGTCATCAAAAAGCCGACATTTTATGTGACCAAACTATCTGAGGAGACTCTTTTTACCTTATCTGCCACTGAAGCTACTCCAACCTTTTGACATATATACTTGTTTCTCATTTTGTCTTTAAGTGTAAAGCCACTCATCCACTTGAGCATCCTCATCTCTGCAACACTTAACTTAATTATGTGCTTCTCTTTTAATGGTCAACATTATGCGCCATAAAGCATTGTTGGTCTCACCACCATCTTATAGAATTTTCCCGTAAGTTTGAGGGATACTTTCTCTATTTGACAACAGGCCCAATGTATTTCTCCACTTCAAACATCCAACTTAAATTCTACTAATAATATCCTCATCTATTTTACCATCACTTTGAACAATAGACCTGAGATATCTAAAATGTTTACTCTTTTTAATTACTTGATTGCCCAACGTCACAATACCCCCACTAGATTTATTATCACTAAAATTACACTCCATGTATTTGGTTTTAGATCTGCTCAAATGGAAACCTTTAGACTCTAAGGTTGACATCCATAATTCAAGTTTTCTTTCAACTCACTCTCTAGTTTTATTAACAAGAAGAATATCATCAACAAAAATCATATACAAGGGTACATACTCTTGCAAAAGACTAGTAAGAGCATCCATGACTAAAGCAAAAAGATATAAGCTTAAAGCTTATCCTTGATGTACTTAGTTAAATCACCTTGTAACAACACCTGTATATATATCCTTAATAACTTGAATATAAGCATTATTAACTCCTTTTTTTCTAGAACTTTCCAAAGCACTTCTTTTGGGACTTTATCATATGCTTTCTCTAAATCAATAAAACTCGTATGAAGATCCTCCTTATTTTCTCTATACCTCATCGAACTTCTCAATAATTGTATAGCTTCCATAGTAGATTTACTCTGCATGAAACCAAATTGATTTGAGAAACATTAGTATCACATTGTAACTTATACTCAATAACTTTCTCATATAGTTTTAATGTATGGCACTTTAACTTAATTTCTCTATAATTCGTACACTCTTTTGTATCACCTTTATTCTTTAAAATAAGAATTAACACACTCTTTCTCCACTCAGCTGACATCTTCTTAGCCTTCAAAATAATATGAAAAAGTTCTATAAGCCAAGAAATTCCTTCTCCTAAATATTTCCGCATCTCTATTGGAATATCATCAGGTCCAACAGTTTTTGTACACTTCATTTTCTTTAAAGCCTCTCTAACTTCGATTTTACTAATACGATGATAAAAACAAAATTTTCTATTTTCATTTAAGGTGGTAAGGTTATTAAAATCAATCATATTTTCACAATCATCATTTGAAAGTTTATCGAAATATCTCATCCATTTATGTTGAATATTCTCTTCTAATAAAAGTACTTTTTGATCTTTATTCATAATGCATTTCACTTGAATTAAATCATTATTTCTCATATCTCTTTGTTTGGCTAACTTATATATATTTTTTCCACCCTCTGTATTTAATCTAATTTATAAATTATTAAAAGCTAAATTCTTTGCATATCATATTATTTTCCTATACTCCTTATAGACCTCTTTATATATTTTTCAATTTTCCAAGCTATTATATCTAAAACATTTTTTATCACAAAGCTTCTTTTTTTATCTTTTCTTGTACATTTTGATTCAACCATGAATTATTTTTACTTTTATGAGTTTTTGTTTTTTTGATACTTCAAGTACATCATTTGCAACTTTCTTAATATCACTAGCTACTTTTATGATATTATTCAAAATAAAGATTGAGTGATTGTTCAATTAAATCTATCTTAATAAGAAAATAATTAAATGGATTCCTAAAAGCTAAAGATCTACAATAATTTTGATGATTTGTACATATTTATAGTCATAATTTACAAGTAATATATGATACAGTGATTGTGTAATTGAGTGATTGATGTTGTAATATCACTTTGATATTGTTAACGTTTTGAAACCGTGGAATAAAGTTATGATCAGTTATCCTTATTTATAAACCAGGTTAAATAATTGTTTTAGTTTGCAAAATTTTAAAACTATTTTTTTATCAGACTCATTCATGGTGTTTATCTGATAGAAGATTTTTTTACTTGGGTTTAAAATATTTTTTTTAATAAGATGTTTGATTCAAATATGAAAATTTTCAGTAACATTAACACAAAGCATCTTTTTAGAGCATAAATTCTAATTTAAATTTGATCACATTTATAGCAGCAATTGTGATCTTATTTAAGTCTAAATTTATTTGGGAAGTTTAGTTTTACTTTTCAGTTTTTGTAGACAGGGCCATTTGAGCTCACAACGAGGTGGACAATGGTGATGAAGTTTGTGCTTATACCATGGAAGCCGGAGTTGGTTTTCACTGGCGTGTCTATCATGGGTGTAAACCCTGAGAATATGAAGTTTTGCAGCCACGTGGTGAGGTTCATGTTCTTGTTTTGATTGACTCTGTTCTTTTTACAATTTGACGTGACTTCTGTTATTGCTATCTGTAGGATCTATGGGATTCAATTGAGAACAATGAGTACTTCTCTTTGGAAGGTGTAGTGGATGTTGCAAGGCAGGTACAGATTCAATTTTGTTGATCTTTTAGAAAAGCCAGCACGCATAGGTGTGCTCATCGGACATTCTTATGTAAAGCATTTAATCTTCCATAGCTGCGGTTTTATAAGACTCCAGACTTGGAAACACCAAATTACGAGATCCTGAAAAGAACTGCCCAGTATGAGGTAATGATCTTCATTCAAGCTTGTTTCAATACAGTTGTTCCTGGAAATGACTAATTTTTTTTGTGGTCATGGAAAATTCCCGTTTCTACTTACATTTATAGGATATTATGTTATCATTATGCCACTATCTCGTTTGTGTATTGTGAGAGAAATTATTATGTGTGGACGCCGAATGTCATTCAGAGACCAACTAAAATGAGCCACGTCGGCACCGCGGCTCGGTATTGTGGCTCGGTACCGTGCTCGGTATTGCTGACTTGACTCATTTTGGTTGGTCTCCGGATGTAGAGCTGCGTTCGGCGTCTGCACAGAATAATTTCTCGTATTGTGAAGCAAAAGGCAATCTCTAATCCATATTTTTAGTCATTTGTCCCGATATATTGAATTTTTAGATGAGATTTTGTGTATCTCACAATCCGCTTTTAAGATAATACCTATCTCATTGTTTCTCAATTTAACCAAAATTTGTTTATGTAGAGAAACTGTCAGAACTTGTCCTAATGCATTTTTTTTCCCTGTAATGTGTGTTTTTTTAATGGTTGTTTATGCGAGTCATTCTTGCTTTTCTTAAAAACGACATATATCACCCGTTAATCTTACATTATTTTGATTCGTTATATTAGAATTTGAATAATAGAATGACAATGGTAATGGATTATTCTGTTGCCATAGGTTAGGAAGTATGCATCCTTCCTTGTGGCTGAGACTAAAGGTGATAAGCTTTCAGGCTCATCTGGATTTAATGATGTTGCGGGGTGAGTAAGTCCATTGCCATTTTTGCGCAACTTTGTTCCAGTTAAGTTTACATCATTATTTTGATCATCTTAGGTACATATTTGGCAAGAATTCCACAATGGAAAAGATTCCCATGACCACCCCTGTCCTTACACAGGCTAATGACGATCAACTGTCAGAAGTATCAATCCAGATAGTTCTCCCCATGGACAAAGAATTAAGCAAGTAAGCGAATAAAACTTGGTTTCCATGTTATGTTGAACAAAATTTAGCACCTGAACCAAGGATGAAGCTTCTGTAACATTTGAAAATCTATATAGCTTCTGGTATAAATAAATAAGCATGTCATTATTTAAGTAACAAGTTTAGGTTTTATAAGTTCTACTTTTTGGATGATTAAACTTGGTTACAACATTCCTTGAGCAGCTTACCTGAACCTAGTTTAGAAACAATCAGCTTGAGAAAGGTAGGAGGCATTGCTGCAGCCAGAAAGTTCAGTGGAAGGCCAACTGAGGATGTAGTTAGACAAAAAGAAAAAGAACTACGGTCTGCTCTGATTCTAGCTGGTTTAAATTCTATCCGAGGTTGTGTGTTTGCTCGTTACAATGATCCTGGGCGGACATGGAGCTTCATCATGGTACCTCTTTTTTCCTTTAAATTGTACAGAATTTTTGTAGAATTCAAGAAAAATAGCGGCTCTTATGTTCTATGATTTGTTCTATTTTCTGCAAGAGAATGCACAAAACCTTATTATAAGTGATTACATGCATCACTAGCCTTTACAGATTTTTTGAGTAAGCATGAACCATATGTTCATTTATCCTACATGGTGATGAATGGAAGATGTGATTTGAAGATTATATGCCAATTTTTTACACAGAATATTAAGCATATTGTCTCTTTGAATGAAAAGTCTTCACAATCCGCTGGCTATAATATGTTAGATGTAGTTTTCAATCAATATAAAACCATGGCATTTGTCATTTTGATGCAAAGCATCTTAGTTAAATTATTCCTTAGGCATATATTAATTAATTTGCTATAAGTTTGTTATAGGATTCTAGAATATTCTTGATTTCTCTAGGTTTCTGTAGGCTTTTCCTTGTAGCTTATAAATATATCAGTTTTAAGAAGAAAGTGGGAATGAATTTTTTGAAATTATAACAGTTTTCCACTGTTTTTGGTCTCCTAGAGCTGTTTAGCTCCTTCATCTTGCTTGTTCATGTTTCTCCCCGCATCACATTTTTATTTTGGAAATTTCATTATTTTAGCTTTGTTTGAATATGGATTTTATTTAGTTCCTTAGTTTAGGTACCGTTAATTTCAAGCTTTCTTATTTTCGTTGTTGTTGCTGCAGAGAAATGAGGTCTTGATATGGCTCAAGGACTTCAGCCTAGATTAGTATAGTGTCCAATTTGTATACATCATTCAAATGCACAGTACTTTCCAACAGCTACAGCAATTAAATATTTGTTACACCGCCTATGATCAGCTCAAGGGCTCAGATGGCAAAACCTTAAAGGTATCTTCTTAGCAGATGGTTGTTCTATGTAATTTCATTAATTCTATATTGCTTCATGTTGTCTCAGTTGAATAAATCTATTGGGGAAAGCTAAATTAGCTTTTTCCTCTTACTTTTATTAAGAACACTGATGCGAGGATTGAAAGCCCAAAACCTTAGGCGTCAATTTTTGTCAACAGATATTGTTTTAGGCATTTAATTGAAGTTAAGCCAACAACTATATGAAAAAAGTTTTGTTTCATATAAACTAGAAAAGGTGGGTTGTGGAAAAATAAAGACAGAAGTAACACTATTTATTTTGATATTACTATAAAAAATCATCCATTTTGTATTTTATTTTTAATTATTAGTTTGACGGATGGATGTTATGAAGGTTCTTTCTTCATATAAAAAAACTGCATTGTATTCTTATTCCCTTATTTTAATTTTAATTTTATAAATTGGTACCTAATTTTAAATTATTAATGTCATTAATAACGTTAAAAATAATGTAATTAGTATTAATTTAATTAATTCGTATTATTTCATGCTTTTATCAATCAAATAAGTTAATAATTATTCATTTTATTTAACATACATGACAACATAATATAAGTATTGTTGCGTCCTGGAATATTCGCGGCGGTAGAGAAATATATAGTTTAACGTCTTAGCGTTGTACGAAGATCCAGCACACAATCAGATAAGTGAGAGGATGTAGCATTCATAAGTGACACCAGAGTTTTTACGTGGAAAACCCCTGAAAAAAGGGGGAAAAACCACGGGGCCTGGCCCAGTTTGAATGAATCCACTAGTATTTGTAGTCGATTACAAATGAGGCCCTTCCTTAGGAGAAGGCCTTGGATTGATGTAGCAAATGTACATCATATAGATTGCATTACATGGTAAGAGTTACATATACAGGTTTGTTTGGCCTGACGGACCGTAGTCGGCAGGAGACCGTAGTCGGCAGGAGACCGTAGTCGGCCGGAGACCGTAGTCGGCAGGAGACCGTAGTCGGCCGGAGACCGTAGTCGGCAGGAGACCGTAGTCGGCAGGAGACCGTAGTCGGCAGGAGACCTTAGTCGGCCGGAGACCTTAGTCGGCAAGAGACCTTAGTCGGCCGGAGACCGTAGTCGGCCGGAGACTGTAGTCGGCCAGAGACCGTTGTCTGGTGATGGAGGTCGGACGGACCGTATTAGGCGACAGTGGTCAGAAGGACCGTAGGCGGTAGGAGATAAGGAGTCAGGTGTTAGTCCCTGTGTCACTTGGAAGATCGGATGTTGATGGTCTGGCCTTGAGTAGGACGTCGGGTCTTAAGCAGGACGTCAGGTCTTCAGCAGGACGTCGGGTCTTCAGTAGGACGTCGGGACTGAACATCAGGCCTTAAGATGGTGGTCCGGCGAGGTCCGGCGGTGGTCCGGCGAGATTCCTGCGGTGGTCCGGCGGTGGTCCGACGAGGTTCCTGCGGTGGTCCGGCGAGGTCCTGCGGTGGTCCGGCGGTGGTCCGGCGGCTGTTGAGGAGGAGCTCCTTCCTTCTCTTCTTGCTTCTCTTCTTGCTTGAGTCCCATCTTATGAGAAATGAAGGCTCTATTTATAGATTTTCTGGAGTGGCATGACCCGTAAATAGGCATGAGATCAGGGGCGAATAGGGAGTGGTCCAATGGACGGCCGATATTGAATCCTACGATCATGCACCGTTCATTGGACATTTGAAGGCCTTAGTGATGTCCGAATTCTGTGATCTTGGGCTCGTTGGATTCGTCTCGTCGAGCCCTTCGATTTGAGTATAAGCTCGTCAAAATTGGAGTCCGTTTGATAACTCAAATAGTGGTTTGAACCTTCCAACAGCGCTTCAGATCCACGATTTGGACCCATTTGGGCTCGGATTAGGTTGATCTTGGTGTCGTTGAGTTCGTATTTCTGAGACGCTCAGTTTGACTGTAAGCTCGCTGAAATCGGAGTTCAGGTGCTCCCAGATTTAATTTTTGAAGTTTCTAACTTGATTTTTGCCTCGAGATTCGTGCCCGATCAAGTTAATTTTCGCATGACCTATCAGTTGCCCCCCTATTTTCGGACGTCGAAGCTCCAGGAGTCCGAAAATACTTGTCTCGAAATTTACATTGGCCGAATCGCAAAAAATTGCGTTCCAAAAATTAATGGCTTGCTCGAACTTGATCCTAGAGGCTCCGTTGAGTTCCGAAAGTGTCGTAATTGAGTCCGGAACGTCGAAAAACGTGTCCCGGGACCCAAAAAACGTCCGAATCGGACCATCCGGGCCGAAAATCGGGCCCGGGTACGCATAGTCGGCCGAACCGGACGGCCGGACGGCCGCCGGCCGCCGCCAGCCGCCGCTTGCCGGCGGCATGCTCGCGCGCTGCGGCCGCGTGAGCGCCTGCGGCCGAACCGCGCCCGCGCTGAGGGCGCATCTGCGCCCGCGCTGTGGGCGCACCCACGCCCGCGCTGAGGGCGCACTCGCGCCCGCGCTGAGGGGCGCACCCGCGCCTGCGCCCGGGCTAGCCGTGCCCGCGCCTGCCGCGCGTGGTCTGCCGCGCGTGTAGTGCTGCCGGCGGTTGCCGGCTGCTGGCCGTGTGTGGCCAGCCGCGATCTGCGCGCGCCTGCCGCGGATTGCCGCGCTGGCCGCGCCGTTTCGTGCGCTCGGTTGGCGGCACCGACCTAGTGGGCCCCACGCACATTAAAAAATAGCATTTTTGTTATTTTTTGGCCCAAACAATTCCGAAAAAATCCCCAAAAATTTCAAAAAATTCGAAAAAATTTTTAAAAAATTGGGAATTCTGAAAATTATAATAACTTCCTCCTATTCTCTTCAAAACCTATAAATAGGCCCCTAAGGCCTTTAGAAAAATTGTCCTTCTCCTTTTCTTCTCCTCTTCTTCTTCTCCTTTCTTCTCTTCTCCCTCTGTCCTTTCTATTGAGGCCTTCCCTCGATTTTTCGAGGCCCCTCTCTTGGCAAGGAAGTCCGGAGATTTCCCCTCCTTCTCTTCTCCCTCTGTCCTTTCTATTGAGGCCTTCCCTCGATTTTTCGAGGCCCCTCTCTTGGCAAGGAAGTCCGGAGATTTCCCCTCCTTCTCTTCTCCCTCTGTCCTTTCTATTGAGGCCTTCCCTCGATTTTTCGAGGCCCCTCTCTTGGCAAGGAAGTCCGGAGATTTTCCCTTATCCCTCTTTTCTTCGAGAGATCTTGTGGGGTTCCGATGTTTGGTGGTTGGCAATGGAGGTCGGATAGACCGTTGTAAGGAGAGAGGTTGGAATGACGGGCAAACTTCCAGCATCGGGGAGAAGTATGATGACAGGCATGAATTCAACATCGGGTAGTCATACAGTGTCGGGTAGAAGACCGACGAGAGTATATTAACTGGTAGAAGTCCGACATCCGGTAAAAGTACGAAGTAGGGTGGAGGTGCAGCGTCGGGTAGAAGACCGACAAAGATTCGTCGACGGGCAGAAGTCCGATGACGAGTAGAAGTCCACTGACGAGTAGAAGTCCGATGACAGGGAGAAGTCCGACGTAATGTAGAAGTTCGGCCTCGGGCAGAAGACCGATGAAAGTTTGTCGACGGGCAGAAGTCCGACGACGAGTAGAAGTCCGCTGACGAGCAGAAGTTCGACGACAAGGAGAAGTCCGACGTCGGGTGGAAGTATGGCCTCGGGCAGAAGTCCGATGAAAGTTCATCGACGGGCAGAAGTCCGACGACGAGTAGAAGTCTGCTGACGAGTAGAAGTTCGACGACAAGGTGAAGTCCGATGTCGTGTAGAAGTACGGCCTCGGGCAGAAGTCCGATGAAAGTTCGTCGACGGGCAGAAGTCCGACGACGAGTAGAAGTCCGCTGATGAGTAGAAGTTCGACGACAAGGTGAAGTCCGACGTCGTGTAGAAGTACGACCTCGGGCAGAATTCCGATGAAAGTTCATCGACGGGCAGAAGTCTGACGACGAGTAGAAGTCCGTTAACGAGCAGAAGTCCAACGTCAAGTGGAAGTCTGCTGATGAGCATAAGTCCGACGTCGAGTAGAAGATCGACGAAAGTCCGTCAATGGGAAGAAGTCCGACGACGGTTAGTAGTCCGACGGCAGGCAGAAGTCTGACGTCCCGTAGAAGTACTGTCGTGTAGAAGGCCGATGAAAGTTCGTCGACGAGCAGAAGTCCGACGAGTAGGAGAAGTCCGACTTCGGGTAGATGTACGGCCTTGGGTAGAAGACCGATGAAAGTTCGTTGACGGGCAGAAGTCCGACGACGGCTAGTAGTCCGACGACAGGCAGAAGTACGCAGTCAGGTAGAGGACTGACGAAAGTTCGTCGACGAACAGAAGTCTGATGACGAGTAGAAGTCCGCTAACGAGCAGAAGTCTGACGTCGAGTAGAAGTACGACGACGAGTAGAAGTCCACTAACGAGCAGAAGTCTGACGTCGAGTAGAAGTCCGCTAACGAGCAGAAGTCTGACGTCGAGTAGAAGTCCGCTAACGATCAGAAGTCCGACGTCGAGTAGAATTCTGTTGACGAGAAGAAGTCCAACGTCGAGTAGAAGTCCGCTGACGAGTAGAAGTCTGGCGTCGGGTATTAGTCTGACGACAGGAAGAATTCTGGCGTCGGGTATTAGTCCGTCAAAAGTCCTGCAAGGCAAAAATTAAGCGACAGGAGGAAATTCAAAATCGGGTAGAATTTTAACATCGTGGAGAAGTTAGATGGAAGTCCATTGACGACATTCTGGCGATGTTAACCAAGGACGTAAGACCTATCCGAGGTTGTATGTCAGAGCCTTTGCTCGAAGACGTTAACCTGTGTGGAAGAGGTCGGGAGAATCCACCAAGGATGTGAGACCTTTCCGAGGTTGTATGCCGGAGCCCTGCTCGACGACGTTAACCTATGTGGAAGAGATCGGGAGAATCCATCAAGGATGTAGGACCTTTCCGAGGTTGTATGTCGGAGCCTTTACTCGACGACGTTAACCTGTGTGGAAGAGGCCGGGAGAATCCACCAAGGATGTAGGACCTTTCCGAGGTTGTATGTCGGAGCCCTGCTCGACGACGTTAACCTGTGTGGAAGAGGTCGGGAGAATCCACCAAGGATGTGAGACCTTTCCGAGGTTGTATGCCGGAGCCCTGCTCGACGACGTTAACCTATGTGGAAGAGGTCGGGAGAATCCACCAAGGATGTAGGACCTTTTCGAGGTTGTATGTCGGAGCCTTTACTCGACGACGTTAACCTGCGTGGAAGAGGCTGGGAGAATCCACCAAGGATGTAGGACCTTTTCGAGGTTGTATGTCGGAGCCCTGCTCGACGACGTTAACCTGTGTGGAAGAGGTCGGAAGAATCCACCAAGGATGTAGGACCTTTTCGAGGTTGTATGTCGGAGCCTTTGCTCGACGACGTTAACCTGTGTGGAAGAGGTCGGGAGAATCCACCAAGGATGTGAGACCTTTCCGAGGTTGTATGCCGGAGCCCTGCTCGACGACGTTAACCTATGTGGAAGAGGTCGGGAGAATCCACCAAGGATGTAGGACCTTTTCGAGGTTGTATGTCGGAGCCTTTACTCGACGACGTTAACCTGCGTGGAAGAGGCTGGGAGAATCCACCAAGGATGTAGGACCTTTTCGAGGTTGTATGTCGGAGCCCTGCTCGACGACGTTAACCTGTGTGGAAGAGGTCGGAAGAATCCACCAAGGATGTAGGACCTTTCCGAGGTTGTATGTCGGAGCCTTTGCTCGACGACGTTAACCTGTGTGGAAGAGGTCTGGAGAATCCACCAAGGATGTAGGACCTTTCCGAGGTTGTATGTCGGAGCCTTTGCTCGACGACGTTAACCTGTGTGGAAGAGGTCAAATCGGATCCCCCTGGGATCGATTTTGCCTTGATTGGGAGGGGGCGAATGCCGCGTGTATCCCGAATCAAAGATTATGAAGGGTCTATCTTTAGACCGTTACTACCTTTTTGAGGTCGAGATCAAGACCTTGCCCAAGGAGTATGAGTATTGTAGGGGACTGTATGAAACTTATAAGTGATAGAAAGTATCCTTGCATTTGCTTGGATTTTCCTGAAATATCAACTTGATGTTGAAGGCATTGGAGGGTCTATTTGACCATGGTTTGAGTCAAAGTTGCCCCCCAGTTCGCTTTTGCTTCTTATGATATTGATGCTATGTGTGATCTTTTGAGATTAGAGCAATAATTGCCCCCCCAGTCGGGAATCACGTTCCCACAGACGGCGCCAAACTGTTGCGTCCTGGAATATTCGCGGCGGTAGAGAAATATATAGTTTAACGTCTTAGCGTTGTACGAAGATCCAGCACACAATCAGATAAGTGAGAGGATGTAGCATTCATAAGTGACACCAGAGTTTTTACGTGGAAAACCCCTGAAAAAAGGGGGAAAAACCACGGGGCCTGGCCCAGTTTGAATGAATCCACTAGTATTTGTAGTCGATTACAAATGAGGCCCTTCCTTAGGAGAAGGCCTTGGATTGATGTAGCAAATGTACATCATATAGATTGCATTACATGGTAAGAGTTACATATACAGGTTTGTTTGGCCTGACGGACCGTAGTCGGCAGGAGACCGTAGTCGGCAGGAGACCGTAGTCGGCCGGAGACCGTAGTCGGCAGGAGACCGTAGTCGGCCGGAGACCGTAGTCGGCAAGAGACCGTAGTCGGCAAGAGACCGTAGTCGGCAAAAGACCGTAGTCGGCAGGAGACCTTAGTCGGCCGGAGACCTTAGTCGGCAGGAGACCTTAGTCGGCCGGAGACCGTAGTCGGCCGGAGACCGTAGTCGGCCAGAGACCGTTGTCTGGTGATGGAGGTCGGACGGACCGTATTAGGCGACAGTGGTCAGAAGGACCGTAGGCGGTAGGAGATAAGGAGTCAGGTGTTAGTCCCTGTGTCACTTGGAAGATCGGATGTTGATGGTCTGGCCTTGAGTAGGACGTCGGGTCTTAAGCAGGACGTCAGGTCTTCAGCAGGACGTCGGGTCTTCAGTAGGACGTCGGGACTGAACATCAGGCCTTAAGATGGTGGTCCGGCGAGGTCCGGCGGTGGTCCGGCGAGATTCCTGCGGTGGTCCGGCGGTGGTCCGACGAGGTTCCTGCGGTGGTCCGGCGAGGTCCTGCGGTGGTCCGGCGGTGGTCCGGCGGCTGTTGAGGAGGAGCTCCTTCCTTCTCTTCTTGCTTCTCTTCTTGCTTGAGTCCCATCTTATGAGAAATGAAGGCTCTATTTATAGATTTTCTGGAGTGGCATGACCCGTAAATAGGCATGAGATCAGGGGCGAATAGGGAGTGGTCCAATGGACGGCCGATATTGAATCCTACGATCATGCACCGTTCATTGGACATTTGAAGGCCTTAGTGATGTCGGAATTCTGTGATCTTGGGCTCGTTGGATTCGTCTCGTCGAGCCCTTCGATTTGAGTATAAGCTCGTCAAAATTGGAGTCCGTTTGATAACTCAAATAGTGGTTTGAACCTTCCAACAGCGCTTCAGATCCACGATTTGGACCCATTTGGGCTCGGATTAGGTTGATCTTGGTGTCGTTGAGTTCGTATTTCTGAGACGCTCAGTTTGACTGTAAGCTCGCTGAAATCGGAGTTCAGGTGCTCCCAGATTTAATTTTTGAAGTTTCTAACTTGATTTTTGCCTCGAGATTCGTGCCCGATCAAGTTAATTTTCGCATGACCTATCAAGTATAATAAAAGATAAAACAATATAGCACAACACATCAAGAAGCATCGCCAAACAGGCCTTGCGCTATGAAATCACCTTTCCCTAACATTTTAATAACTCGTCAACTATGTAGGGGTGTGAGTGTGTGAAAAATAACAGATAGCTATAGATGGCCTTAAAACTTTGTTCAGTCTTAAAATAGCTAGTTTGGTTTTATCATACTGAATTTTCTCTATTACTAATTCTTAAAGCCACATGTTATTAAAAGCTAACATTTGGATTGGATCTGTATCTAGATTTTGGATATGAAGGAAGCTATGTATTCTGGATTTTATTATAAAATTCAAAACTTATGGTGAACATAAAATATCAAAATGAATGCACACCCCAGCCATGGTTGCTATAGATGGCCTTTTAATACCATTTTTCGTTCATTAACACAATTTAGATACATCATTAACATAATACACCGATTTATATATGTAGAACACCAGTTTTTATTTGTTTAGTTCACATTATTAATCCACTATGACTGCACATTATCTCTTGTTTTCTTTTCCATGTTATCATACCAAATCAGATTTCTTCATTCCCTTGCTTCAGATTTGTAGCTACACCAATATGTATGGTGCACCAAATCAATCCACTGTTTTTGCATGCCTTGTTCCTCAGCTCCTCACTCTTCCAGTCCCCTATCCATCGATCTCCTCACTGTCTTTTACACCTCCCTCCCTCTTGATTTTAGCACACTTCGTTACTTTCACTGCCTTCTCTCTTCACATAAAAATTGCTTAATTCCAGCTACAATCCCAATTTTGAGTATATATCAACTGCAATCTTCCAATTCACAAATTGTTCAGCAAAGTGTAGCCAAGACACCTTGAACACACCCGTTGTCATTTATCTGTCGTTGCCAGGTCCCAAGTCCTAGATGAGAAAAGTGGAGGGTTGTGTTAGGTAGTCGACAGCCAGCGTAAAACTTGTCGAATAATCATGACATGAAAAGACTTGGTTAGAACATATTTGAAATGATATTTCTTTATTAGATTTAAATGAGAATTTGACTTTTAACATGACACAATGGTGAAAAATGATTCATGTAGCCGACCCCACGTAGTGGGACAAAGGCTTGTTGTTGTTGTTGCTGTTGTTGTATTGAGTGTTAGGGTTGTGCCCTAAAGAAATATTATTGTAATATATTTTCTATGGAAATAAATATTTAAAGACAAGTTTAGCATATTTCGATATTATCATTTGATATAATATTTTTGTTCCATGATTATTTATACAACCATAATTCAGTATATAATTATATACAAGAGGATTGAATTATGGATAATAATCAAAATAAGTTCATAATTATTAATTATAGTTGGAATCTATGATTAAATATTATTAGTACGGTCCATCAATATTAAGAATGGAATAATCTTATCCGGATTATTCGATATGGAGATATTAAAGATGGAGGTACTTTATATAATATGATTATATAGAACTGGATCAGATAAATTTTGAATTCTCTAATAAATTTTGTTTTAATTATAGAGAATTTAAAATTAATCATAAAGATGATCATATATAAAACAATCTTAATCCTGAGTTATTAATAAACTCCTATTTGTGACATTTAGTTTTTTGATTTACTCGAAAATAGTTTGGAAGAAATAAACTCAATCCTTGTATTTCAGAAACACAATAAAACAAATGGCTGGGAATGTTAAGATACAGATATGGAATCCATTTCTTTCAATTTTTGAAAGTTAGAAAATTAGTTCCCTTGAATAATTAATTCAGAACTTGAACAATTGAACGCTCAAATTTTGTGACTAAGTCATAAAGTTTATTGTTCATTAGAGAATTAATTGGAATTCAAAGATTAAGATATAATTAGTGAGGTGACAGAATTACCTAGCTCTAATTATGAACTTTTTATGGAGGATTATTTTATATGTAATGATTAAATCAATGGACGATTCAATTTTTTAATTGAGTAAATTATACTATAATTTCAAGAGTGCAATTTCATATTTATAGTGGAATAATATTGAAATTAATAATTTTGATTTATTAATTTAAGAGGTAAATTAATAATCAAATTTATTGGAGCTTGAATTATAGGTCCATAGGTCACTTCTTCATCACCTATGTTCTATTATATATTGAACATTAAGAATGTGACATAATATAAATGTTAATTATGATCACATTAATAACATATTTATGATCACATTTTAATTTTATATTTCATGAAGATAATGATGACTCATCATTAATATTTTCTTAATATTAAAAGATGAAGATAAGATTGATGATAAGTCATGATGTGTCATGATAATTATCATCAAATATCTTTTAATATTAAAAAGATATAGATAATATTAAAGATATGATTGATGATGTGTCATGATAATTATCATTTTAATATTAATTAAAAATGCTTCATGAAATACTAAGATGTGCTTATGAAAAGATGTGAACTTTTCTTATAAATAAGAATTAAGTTCTACATAAAATTGATGATGATACATAATTCCTTCATTAGAGATAGAAGAATATATATGAGAAGAATGTTGCTCTCATTGTCTTTTCTTTTGAAGGATTAAATTGTGTTTAGAACATAAATTAGATTCACAAGAAAAAGTGTTCATCAATAATTGATTGATTGTGCCCACTCACTAAAATATATTTTGTGAGGTGATTAGAAGAAGGCTTACGGTCTTAATCAACGTTTCGACGAAGAAGATCTCAAATCTCAATCAATAATTCAGTAAAGTTTTCTTCATTTCATATTATAAAGTTATTTATTAAGAAAATTAATATTGAGAATATCTTAATTTAATTTTCTAAAAATCCTATTTTTTATTTCCGCATTTTATATTATGATATAAAAAATTCCAACAATTGGTATCAGAGCCAGAGTTTATTACTGAATAAATATTTCTTGTTTATTAAAATTCTTATTTTTTATGATAAAATTAAGCCCACTTTATAATCATTTTGTTCATTAGATGAAAAATGATTAAATGTTATAATTTTAATAGTTATGTAATTTCTATAATATCTTTTTATAAAGTAAAGTATTTCTTATGAGACATTTTTTATGCAAAAGATATTTGAAAATTTTTATGTATTTTTTTAAGCCAAGAAAATCTGAAGTAGATTTTGAATTTACTTTAGTAATATTGTTCTTGAAAATTTCATGATTTAATCATAATTTTTTTTTGTATTTTATAAGATAAAATAAATAATGAGTGGGAGCGGGTTTTATGGAAATAAAACCTTTGGTCTCCATTATTAATTCAACACCGTGAGTTTTAAGTGGCGCCTAACAACGCATAGATTTCGTTCCCCTACAGAAGGTGTCCATTTAATTCAATAACAATGTTGATTTCTTTTATATAAATTTTCTAAGATATATTTTAAAATTGACCTACCCTACGGCGGCAATTTTAATTTAAATTTTAGAAAATTATAATAATGGGTCACACTCATAAAGATATATATTAAATGTATTAATTATATCTTGACCAAATAAACGGTTATTAATAAGTAAAGATAAATATGAGATATTTATGATTTTATTTATTAAATGATAAAGTATAAATTTAGTTTTATAATAATATGACTGACCTTACGGCAGCATATTATTGATAAATTAGTATAATCGTGGCATTAATAATTTTTTTAAATTTGTTTAAAAGCATATATCATATATGTATATGAGTCATGCTGATATATGTCAAATTTTAAATGATATGTCATGCTAATTTTTAAAATATGTTTATTTATTTATTTCAGTTATCATGACGAATCTCATTCTCACAATCTTATCAAATGAAAAGTTAACTGGGGAAAATTTTGTGAAATGGAAAAGTAATATGAACCTTGTACTGATTTGTGAAACATAAGTTTGTTTTGAATTAGGAATGTCCTCCACTTCCTGCTACTAATGCTTCTCGTACTGTACGAGATGCCTATGAAAAATGGATTGACTCAAATAACAAAGCAAGGTGCTATCTCCTTGCTAGCATGTCTGACGTGCTAAGATCGCAACATGAAAATATGATAACTGCATATGAGATTATGGAATCTCTCCAATCCATGTTTGGGCAACCTTCTGAACAAGCTCGTCATGAAGCTATCAAAGCAGTTATGAATTCTAAAATGAAAGCAAATGTCTCAGTTCGAGAACATGTTCTCAAAATTATAAATTATATTCATGAAGCTGAGATTAATGGAGCAATCATTGATGAGGGAACTCAAGTGGGGATGATTTTAGAAACTTTATCCTTACGATTTCTGCAATTCAAGAGCAATTACTTTATGAATCGTCTAAAGTATAATCTTACTGAATTGCTAAATGAGCTTCAAACTTTTGAATCAATTTCAAAAGAAAAAAAGTCAGAATCAAATATTGCTGAAGTTTATCCTTCTTCTACTTATAAGAACAATAAGAGAAAGAAGAAAGATAAAAACATAAAATTAATAAAAGGAAGCAAAGACATCAATAATAAAAGCAATAAAAAGAACAAAAACTCTAAAAAAGAACTAGAAGGAAAATATTTTCATTGTGGGATCGAAGGGCATTGGAAGCGAAACTGTAATAAGTATCTTGCGGAGCTAAAAGAGAAGAAGAAAGAAAAGCAAGGTAAATTTGATTTACTAGTTCTTGAAACATGTTTAGTTGAAAATGATTTATCATCCTGGATAGTTGATTCAGGTGCAACTGATTATGTATGTTCTTCATTGCAGATGCTTAGTTCTTGGAGGAGACTTGCTAGTGGAGAACATGTTATGAGAGTAGGGACATGAAGTACTATATCAGCTCAAGCAGTGGGAGCTGTTAGGCTTGAATTTGAAAATAAATATCTAGTGTTGACTAATGAATTTTATTCCAGGGTTTTCTAGAAATATTGTGTCTATTTCAAAGTTGTTTGAACAATGTTTTGGACTCTCTTTTATAATAATGAGATTGTTATTTCTAAAAATGATTTGAATATTTATTCTACAATAATGGAAAATGGACTATTTATGTTAAAACTCACTAGAAATACACTGCTTAATACTGAAATGTTCAAAGTTACAAAATCTAAACAAAAAGGGCAAAAGATTTCATATGAAGATAACACATATCTATGGCATCTTAGACTTGGTCATATAAACTTAAATAGGATTGAAAGACTAGTAAAGAATGGTCCTTTAAGAGAACTGACAGTCGGAACTCTACTAGTTTGTGAATCTTGTCTAGAAGGAAAAATGATTAAGAGAACTTTTTATGGAAAAAGTGAAAGAGCAAAAGAAACCCTTGAACTTGTACATTCAGATGTTTGTAGACCATTTAATATACAAACAAGAGGTGGTTATGAATATTTTGTCATTTTTATTGAGACTATTCAAGATATTGTTATGTTTATTTAAGGACAAGGAAATCTGAAACTTTTTGAAAGTTTAAAGAATTTCGTGCTGAAGTTGAAAATCAATTAAGCAAGTCATTAAAAATACTTCGATCAGATCGTGGTGGTGAGTACTTAGATGCAGAATTCAGAAATTATTTAATTGAAAATAGAATTGTATCTCAACTAACTGCACCTGCAACTCCACAACAAAATGGTGTTGCTGAAAGAAGAAATCGAACATTGCTCGATATGGTTAGGTCTATGTTAAATTACTCGTCCTTACCAAATTCATTTTGGGGATATGCAATACAAACTGCTATGTATATTTTGAATATTGTACCTTCAAAATCAGTACATAAGACACCTTTAGAATTATGGAGTGGGAGTAAAGCTAGTTTACGACACATCCATATATGGGGATGTCCGGCACATGTATTAAAGTAAAAAACTAATAAGTTTGAATCACGTTCAGAAGTATGCATTTTTGTCGGATATCCAAAAGGTACAAGAGGAGGTTTGTTTTATAGTCCTCAAGAAAAGAAAGTATTTGTATCGACAAATGCTACTTTTCTTGAACATGAATATATGAAAGATTTCAAACCTCGGAGTAAAGTGTTACTCAAAGAATTGCTAAATGAACCAATCACAAAAGATATGGACACTATTGTTGAAAGTCAACAAAAGGAAACCACCACTCTAAATCAAGAACCTTTATTGCCTCGTCGTAGTGGGAGAGTTATTAGATTACCCTCTTGATATAATATTAATGGAGAAGCATATATTGTCGCATCTGATGATGACAATGATGATCCATTAACATATGTTGACTAAAAAAAAAGGGGAAAGAAAAAAGAAGAAAAAAAAAGGCTATGAGATTTAGTATCTTTTTGGAGCAAATTTCGAAGCTTGAAATATATATGATAAAAAAAAATGATGATGAAATTAAATCGAAACCTTGCTCAAAATGATATGATAGTTAAACATCTGAAATGGTGCAAGAAACTTGGGGAAAAAAAAAAAGAGTACAATGAGATCATGGCAAAATACCAAGCCTGTAGCACTAAATAAAATAAATCCCAATAAATAATAGCAGGACTAAATACAAATCCCCACTTCGTCCATAATGAATTTGGAATTTCTTTTGAAAATCATTTATAAAAAAAATCTGCTAGATGGTTTTACAATCAAAAGTGACAACTCAATTTGAATATTGGATATCTTACAAGTCCGATGGTAACAATACATTTGTTGGCGCCCCTCGATGAATTTATGATGTTGTTAAAATCAAGATTTAAAAAAAAAAAAATTTGAACTTGAGAAAATATAGAAAGAAGGCGGTCATCGCGTCTCTTCGCAAAACAAGGCACATGTTCGACAATGAGATTAATAAAAGGAGAAGGAAACGAACGAAAAAAAAAAAAAAAAAGTTGGTTATCCTTCTCTAACTACCTACCACGCATCCAAAGTCGAGCGATCCCTCTCCGCCTCCGCACACTAAAACACTGTCTTCGCCTCCACAAGCCGGACTGCCTTCCGGCCTCTTGATTCCGACTTATTCCGACAACCTTGACTGAATTACGCCAAAGTTCCGTTGTTCTTCACGTGGAACTTTCTCAAATCCTATTTAAGTAATTTAAATTTTGTTTTTGCCTTGAAACCTCCGCCTTTCTCTTGTTTCTTTATGAAATAAAACTATTTGTTTTATTTCATAATAAAACTTTCTATTATATTGATATCCGTAAGCCTTTTGCAGTTTGCTTCACAATAAACCTATCTGTCTACTCTTATTTCTATTATATAGGATTAGCATTTAATGCAAGAGACAAGGCATTACTCTTAATTTCTTAAGAAAATAAAATCAAATTTTTATCTGTTATTGCATTACCACTCTAATTATAATTTTGATTTATACAATCAAATAAATTTATATGCAATAAAATATAAAATCCTTTTAGTCAATTACAAAATAACATATGTATGTTGAATTTGAAGACATCGCGTCATTGACCTTTGATCTGGGCGTAATGAATTTTTAAATTGAAGACCCGCGCCGTGATTTTTAATCTGGGCGGATGTTTAAAAAAAAAAATCTAACGAAGACCATACGCCGTCGATTTTTAAACCGGGTATGATGGTTATAAATTTTGAAGACCATACGCCGTCGATCTTTGATCCGGGTATGATGGTTTAACTAATGAAGACCTCGCGCCGTCGATCTTTGATCCGGGCGGGAAGAAATATCGGCAAGTGCCGTCCCGATTTCTCCCTCGGTGGGGAGGTGACGCCGGGAGGCTGCCGAAATTTCCTCAAAAAAATTTGTGGACTTTATCGAATATTTGGGAAAAAAAAAAGGCGAGCACAAATCTCTAAAAATTTCTTAAAAATTAGAGAGCATTTAATTTACCGATTAAATTAAGAAGTTATTATGTGCTTTTGTGAATGCCAATTCACCCTTTCAAAACTAATTTCTGTAGATAAATTCAACTGTAAAAGAACAGTTGACAACAGAAAAAATTATACTACATATAAAAAAAAAAAAAAAAACATATCCTTCAACATTCCCTGATCTCTCTAAAATAAATAAATAAACGAATGTTACAAATTCCATCGCATCTTAGATAATTTAAACATTTACTAAGGTAGCAGGAATTGATATTTCTCTTTAATGAGTTAGTCTATGATGTCGAATTAGATGCTATCCAACATTTTTTTTTTTAAGTTGGCAACAGAGGGAAACAACTCGCTCTCAATTCTTTATTGATACATGTCATGCATGGCATGGATGCATGTCTTAGCAGCATAAGTTGATGACTTTGTTCATTAAAGAAATTTGATCCAACCGTCTTAAAGTACAAGGACATGAATGTATTTATGAAAGTCAATATAATCCTGTTATGACTACAAATGATCATATCTAAAGGGATGGCATTGATTACATGCAATATCAAATTAAAGCTTCTTCCCCAAGAAACTATGTACAGAGCATATGGTATTACATAGAATTGTTGGAAAAACACGAACTTCAAATACAATTGTGTTTGGGCAAAAGTTGTATCTAGAAGCAGTATAAGACCAATAAGCTCTTAAAAATAATAATAATAACATTGCCCTTACTAAAGACTTCAAATCTGGAGAAATTTGCTTGCCTGGTGCTACTGTAGTTGAAATTAATGACATTGAGATCAATTTCTTCAAGTGTTGCAAACTGGTGAAAGAAATTAATATGCTTCTAATACAAATAAAAATGATTGCGAGATCTTCAAGAAGTCATGCAATTATTATGGTTTATATACAGAGATCTTTCAAAGGGGGAAAGATAAAAATGATTTCATGTTAGTAAACATAAATAATAGTGAAGAATTTCCACACATAATGAATAGATGAATCTGGTGTTGATGGTTACATGCTCAAAGAGGCCAAATTCATAATTTTTTTTTAATAATATAAAAAAAAAAGAAAATGATGCAGCAAACTACTAATACACTAGTGCAGAAAAAAGTAATCTACAAAAATAGAAAGAAAAAAATTACTGTAGCAAAGGAACAGTAGTGTTACAACGACAATTAGCCAAGCTAGTAAGTACAACTACTAGTAAATAACCAGCTGAAAACCACGGTGGTCTAGTTTTAAACAACTACTGTCTACTCAAACAAACAAAAATTCCAATTCTGGGCAGCCTCGTTTATAGGAACTTGGTTGTAAGACCCACTATCCGGCAACTTTCGTAGGAAAGTCATAAGCCCGACCTTAGGGGAAAGTTTTAGGTAGAATTTGATCTAACCCCTAAACCAAATTAAAACCCCTGGCCACTTCTAATAGAAGTCGTAAGTCCGACATTTGAGGGAAATGTTTAGGTGATAACATAAACCTAAACCCCTCACCTGGGCATCTTAGTCTATAGGATTAGGTTGTAAGATCCGCTTTCGGGCAACTTCTTATTGAAGTTGTAATCCCCACATTTTAGAAAATTTGCTAAATAAATAGTAATGATCCTAAACCCTAAACAATCAAATTTAAACCTATGGGCATCTTAGTCTAAACGATTAAGTTGTAAGACCCGCTTTTCAGGCTACTTCCTAAGGGAAGCCATAAGTCCTACCCAAACAATTAAAATTCTTGGGCATCCTAGTCTAAAAGGACTAGGTTGTAAGACCCACAACTCGGGCCGCTTAGCTTACAGGGCTAGGTCGTAAGACCCACCGTTAGACAACTTCTAAGGAAGTCATAAGACCTATCCAAACAAATTTTTTGGGCAACTCCTAATTAGAGTCGTAAGCCCCAAACTAAACAAATTCTTCGGGCAACTTCTAACTGGAGTCGTAAGCCCCAAAATAAACAAATTCTTCGGGTAATTCCTAATTGGAGCCGTAAACCCCAAACTAAACAAATTAACGGGCAAACTTCTAAGGAAGTAATAAGTCCTAACTCAAATTAAATTAAAACTAAAATCAATATCTCACCACTTTAGTCTACTCGGGATCCCTGATAGGAGGCAACACATGGCTGCTAATCAGATTCCCTGAACACTACAGTCAATGATTGTTAGTGTTGGTAGACTGAAAATTATGGTATACCCGGGACGACGGAATCATGGGATCTTGATCGGGTTTACCTTCACCTTTTTCCACTATTGAGACTAAAATTTATTTCATCCTTAATCGCGTAAGAGGGGTAATTAACTATAAGCGCTTGCGCTCATAGGAAGTAAGAACCCCAGATCTATAAACCTTGACACTACCCTAAGGGGAAATCTGGTTAATTTCAATCTGACTTAAGGGAAGTGAAATCCTACGGCTGCAAAATGAGATTCGTGCATTCGTTCCATTTTTCTTGAGTCAACAACATATAAACAAGCATTAGAGGATCCTGATAAAGAAAAATGGTTAGACGCCATGAAACTTGAAATAGATTCGATGTATTTCAATTCTGTTTGGGAACTTGTGGATCTTCCTAGAGAGGTAAGACCTATAGGATGTAAATGGATATATAAGAGAAAAAGAAGTGCTAATGGAAAAGTTGAGACTTATAAAGCAAGGCTAGTGGCAAAAGGATACAACCAAAAGGAGGGTATTGATTTTGATGAAACTTTCTCTCCTGTTGCTATGCTTAAATCTATACGTATACTTTTATCCATTGTTGCATATTATGACTATGAAATTTGGCAAATTGATGTCAAGATGACTTTTTTGAATGACTATCTTGAAGAAAGAATTTATATGAAACAACCAGAGAGTTTCATAATAGAAGGTCAAGAGCAAAAAGTTTGCAAACTACAAAGATCCATACATGGACTTAAGCAAGCTTCAAGGTCATGGAATTTAAGATTTGATGAAGCAATTAAATCTTATGGATTTGATCAAAGCTTAAATGAACCTTGTGTTTACAAGTACTTTAAAAATCAAATAGTTGTGTTATTAATTCTTTACGTATATGATATTCTACTTATTGGGAATAATATTGAATTATTATTTGACGTAAAGAAATGGTTGGCCAAACAATTCCAAATGAAAGATTTGGGAGAGACAAGTTTTATACTTGGGATAAAACTAATAAGAGATCGTAAAAATAAAATATTAGCACTTTCTCAAGCATCCTATATTGAGAAGATTCTTACAAGATTTGGGATGCAAAACTCCAAGAAAGGAAATATGCCTTCACGTCATGGAGTTTATCTTTCTAAAAAGCAATGTCCTCAAACACAACAAGAAAAAGATGATATGCTACAGTGCCTTATGCATCAGCAGTTGGTAGTCTAATGTATGTAATGTTGTGTACAAGGCCTGACATTTGTTATGCTGTAGGCATAGTCAGTAGATATCAATCTAATCCAAGAAAGTTTCATTGGGTGATAGTTAAGCATATACTTAAATATCTTAGAAGAACTAAAGAATATATGCTTATGTATTCTGGAAGTGATTTGATCCCTACAGGATCAGATAGAGATGAAAGTAAATCCACATCTGGCTCAATGTTTATTTTAGGAGGTGGAGCCATAGTTTGGAGAAGTATAAAACAATCATGTATTTCTGACTCAACTATGGAAGCTGAATATGTGGCTGCTGCAGAAGCGGCTAAAGAAGCAGTTTGGCTCCGTAATTTTCTAATAGAATTGGAAGTTCTTCCAAATTTAGAAAAACCTCTAACACTATTTTGTGATAATAGTGCAGCTATATCAAATACAAAAGAAGCCAGAAATCATAAAAGGGCAAAGCATATAGATAGAAAATATCATTTGATAAGAGAGATTGTGAAATAGGGTAAAGTATCAGTACAGAAGATAATGATGACTCATCATTAATATTTTCTTAATATTAAAAGATAAAGATAAGATTGATGATAAGTCATGATGTGTCATGATAATTATCATCAAATATCTTTTATATTAAAAAGATATAGATAAGATTAAAGATAAGATTGATGATGTGTCATGATAATTATCATTTTAATATTAATTAAAAATGTTTCATGAAATACTAAGAGGTGCTTATGAAAAGATGTGAACTTTTCTTATAAATAAGAATTAAGTTCTACATAAAATTGATGATGATACATAATTCCTTCATGAGAGATGGAAGAATATGTATGAGAAGAATGTTGCTCTCATTGTCTATTTTTTTTAAGGATTAAATTGTGTTTAGAACATAAATTAGATTCAAAAGAAAAAGTGTTCATCAATAATTGATTGATTGTGCTCACTCACTAAAATATATTTTGTGAGGTGATTAGAAGAAGAAGGCTTACGGTCTCAATCAACGTTTCGACGAAGAAGATTTCAAATCTCAATCAATAATTCGGTAAAGTTTTCTTCATTTCATATTATAAAGTTATTTATTAAGAAAATTAATATTGAGAATATCTTAATTTAATTTTCTAAAAATCCTATTTTTATTTCCGCATTTTATATTATGATATAAAAAATTCCAACATTGAGTTCCACCCGCAATGCATTATAGAGCCCTCCCATCGTGTCCCAGAGTTATCATCTATATTGCCCACCCTATAACAATCAATCCCTCCCCTCCATCCTCTTCTAAAATCCACAGCGAAAAAGCCACTTCTCGCCCAGTCGCTCTCTCCTCTACTTTGACAACCCAAATAAATGGGCAGTTTGCAACCTCCATGCCAAGCCTAATCTCCACATTTTGCATAAGCCCTAGTAGCACAAAGTTGTCAAAGCTCACATAGACCATTGAACTCACCCGCCCCCTCCCTCTCTCTTGTCATGCACGTACTCCCAATTGTAGTTTCACTATCATGATGACAGGTTTCCCATACAACTTTCTACATTGTTGCTCGGGCTCTTTGAAATGTTCACCTCCATGCCATCAGTGGCTCTCCTCTCTTCCCTGTGCTAGTTAGTGTTCACCATAAGATGAGAACTTGGCAATTAGGCTCATGCTTAGACCAAGTAGTTCTGAGATGCTGAAGGCTCCTTATCAGCAATTATCAAGTAGCTTAATCTCATTGACGGTGTAAAAGGAAAGGATCCCCGGGCTGGCAAAGCCATTGAAGTTGAAGTGAGAGAGCTCTAAGCTCATGCACTTTATCAAGGTTCTAAATGTGCAGGTAATCAAAGACAAGTACAAGTAGGGTGTGAGAAAGGAGCTTTTATTTTGTACAGAGACAGGACGGGAGAACCGTCCGGTTAAGCACTGGGTACCCAACGGTACCCAGCTGTATCCAGCGGTACCGAGTGCCGGTACCGAGCTGGGTACCCACCTAATTAGTTTTTATATTATTATATGTTCAAAATATTTTTATTGGAAGTTAAGTACACAAAATATATCATAATATATAGTGTTATACATCTCAAATTAGTACTCATTGATAAAGCATGTTTCAGTTGCCCAAAGATTACCTTCGGAGCTATAAGTCAATTTGAGTCATGTATAGTAAGTTGTCGATTGTGAATCAGTTTAAATAACTTGCAGCTCAGAACTGTCAAGCATTGAATTGCCTCCAGTCTGAGCCTTCGTTTGGAGCAGCTTTTTTATTGTTTTCTGAAGTAATCTCTTAGTATAAAAAAATCATCCCAAACGAAACCTGACTCGCCAAAAATCAAAGTTTGTCAATTTTCACTGGGATCAGCTCTTACTAAATCTTCACTACTATGCTATATGACTAGTCCAAGTACTTATCTTATCTCCTAATTATTTAGGCTATTTGCCCCAAGAATTCAGCTACTAGCTCTGGTTCTCACTAATCGACTAGAGGCTCTCACCTGAAAGACTCTCCATGAGTGTTCATCTTGAGTACCTGAACTCTTCTATAGTTCTGGACTAGCAACCAACTACAAACCAAATTTGCTATGTGTTTCTTATTTAATTATATATAGTTAATTCTACATTGATGACTTCAATTCTCATCTATAAATAGATGGTCCCTACTTTTTTAGTTGTTTCTTATCTTGAATAGAACTTTGATATATTTTTACAATAAATATTAGATCAAACATTAAGTAGATTCCACCTCATTATGAACGCATGTGAGGATGCATGTGATCGTCATATGAAGTTCAGTACTCCATTACTACATTAGAGGTGAACATCTCATGATCACTTCTGTTTTATTTGAGATAATTTTCTTATTGTTTTCTATAACAATTTTTCAGTACAAATTTTTTTGAAAGCAGCAAAAAAATAGTGGCAAAAAACTAACTCAAATGAAACTTTAATGAAAATAAATGTAGTGATAGCCCACAAAGTTGAATCTTAATAGTTGAGATAATTCATCAAGTATGAGAGTATACAAAGATTTATTTATTTTTTTTCGTTCAAATAAAAATGTGTTTCACTATTATAGATAAAAGAATTTTTTTTTTAATCCTTCTATTTCACACAAATGAAGAAGGCCTAACTCCATACTCAATTTATCTATATACTTAAATTTATGTGGATGTTATTTCATATAATTGTAATTTATTCATTGAATAAACATTAATTTTGTGGAGTACAAGTTAGAGAGAATAATAACATGCTTCTTCATTATAAAAACAAAAAATAATAAAATTCCTCACCTATAGTTGCTACCCATAGCTTCTGTTATCATCGTCACCTGCCATCACCAATTATATCCATCGTATTTCAATGCATATGAAATATGTAATAAACCCACCGCTGCTTGTCCGGGTGGTGAAGAGCCGTTGGGCAAAGCTTAGGTCCCTGGTTCAAATCCCTTAGCAAACAGTTAAAGCCTTAAGTGTTGGCCCGTGTAAATTGGTGTGGGTTACATGCTAGGTCGACCGGGGTTTTCAAAAAAGGTAATACAAAACACAAAAAATATTTCAGTTTATTTACTTTGCATAAAATTAAATAATTTAGGCAGTTTTACGATACATATATTTCAATTATTTTATATTTCTAAATTTTATACATTTTAAAACACCCAACAAAAAATCCCCTAATTTCTACACTTAAATATAAATAATAATCCAATAGAAATGCCATATATTAAAAAATAAAGGATTAAATTAGAATTTATTATTTGTATATCATTCTGAAAATATAAAAATTTCTTTCAGTCATAAATAATCTCAGCACAAAGTTCGATTCTTCTCATAAGCAACTCAAATTAAAGAAGACAACCAACAACCAAAACCAACCAAAATACTCATCTTCTTCTTCTTCTTCCTCCATATGGAATATCAAATGCTCTAACAAAACCCATCTCCATACTCTCAAGGTTTTCTTCTTTTCTTCATTGCATGGAAATAAATATACAATCCCCATTTTTCTTTAATTAGACCATCTCCAATGGAACGGCAAACAACTGATTGTCGTTCTTTCGTCGCTCCAACCAAGCGACAATTTTGCCGCTATTTTATCGCAGGTGAACAGTACGACACCAATATTGGCATCACTCTGTTCACTTGCTAAATTTTTATGTGTCAACGAGATTTGCCCCCGAAATGGAGAAAGATGGTTACAAGAGGAAGAAGCCTCCGAAATGGAGTTCGATTGGAGCAGAATTACCGCATTTTGGAGTTTTGCTTTCCACACTTGCATTCATCATTTACCAGTATTGGTGGATGCTTGGCCACCTAACAAAGCCTTATCTTGCAGATGCAGGAGGAGAGAGGTCCCATGCAGAAGAAAACTTCAGCACCATTGGCAAAAAGGATCTACTTGTGGTTTTCCTATTAACACCATAAAGTGCAAAGTAGGCCACCTAAAAATCCTTCTTATTCTGAATGGCATACCACTTTAAGAGCCTATTATTCTGTTTTGTCATCTAATATATGGTTTACCAAAGCTCAACATATTAATAATAGGATGTGATGTGAAGAAACGATTACTCATCGGGTAAGGATATGTTTGAGACGGTTTTTTTACTACTTGTTAAAGCAGCTTTATAGTATAAAAATTAAAAAATTTATATTAAAAAGCTGTTTTAAGAAGCAATAAGAAAGCAGTCCCAAATGAAGTCTAAGTCTTTGTTCGGGATAGTTTTCATCCTGTTTAGGAGCTTTTTAGTACAAAATTTATTGAAAGAAATGAAAAGTAGCAGCTCGCAAATGAAGCATAAATATTATAGTTTATTATGTATATCAGTATGTACTCATTTTGTATATATTTTTTAAAGTATAAAATTTTATATTATTATATATTTGTAGTGTACATAACTATGTGCTTTAAAGTTCAAATATAATGCAATTTATATAATTTGTATATATTTTTTTTTTTCTTTTTGGAAGAATTGAAAGTTTTACCTAGAGGTGCTAGTGAGTCGAGCTGACTCAGTAGTTGGTTCAGACTCGACTAGATAAATGGCTCATAAGCTTTACCATTCATTAGCACTTTCTAGGTTGTACTATTTAGAGCTAACCTACGAGTAATTAAAGTCGAGTATTACCACAGATAAATTTAAATCTAACATTTTTTTTTTTTTTGAAACGAGGGTATCTACCACCTCCCTTAGGAGGCGCTTGGTGGCGTAACAAATTCCTCGGCGAGCCTACCGCCAATTAGTCCCATAGGTGCAGGACTTGTAGTTATTTTCTCCCCACTTAAGGGGTAGCGCCACATGAGAAGGAATTTGAACATGGATTGCGGGGTTCCCAACCCAGCTAAATCCGATGGGTAAATCCAACAATTCAAAAGCTTTAAAATCCATCTTGATTATTTTTTATTAGAACATCATGTTATAATTTTTTTTTCAATTTAATATTATATATAACTATAAAATACTTATATATATATATATATATATATATATATATATATATATATATATATATATATATATATATATATATATATATATCAACCCCAACTACTCCTAGCTTGAAAGCATAAATTCTTCGTGATTAAGCCATCCAACTATATGAAGCTCATGATGTACTGTCACCACCTATTGGACCCGACCAAAAAGGAGGTTGGAATGAGACTTTGGCTACAGAACATTAAAGATGAAGAAGGTATAAATCATTTGTAGTAATGCTCGTAACTTCATATAGTACTAGTAGTTATTTTGAAGGGGACCCTAAGCAAGAAGAGAAGTAAGAGTTCTCTTGCCACTAGACTCCTCATCGACCACTATCGTTCTTCAGCCCGGCCACCAACTGTTGATAGACTTCTGCCTGGCTACCAATTGGTGCTGGATTTCTACCCGGCCACCAACTGACGTCAGAATTTTGCCCAGCCACTGATTGACACTAGACTTACACTCGGCCTCCAACTAACGCCGGACTTCCACCCGACTTTTAATTATTCTTGGACTTCCACCAGACAATGTTCCTCCGACCTTCGTCACTAGACAACGGTCTTTCTGACGGTCCGTCGCCCTCCGACTGACGCCAGACTTTCACCCAACTTTCAATTATTCTTGGATTTCCACTCGACAACGATCCTTTTGACCTGTATCTCCCGTCGACTACGGTCATTCCAACCTCAGTCACCAAACAATGATCATTAATTATGACCTATGTCACCCACCAACTACGGTCTTTTCGACCTCCATCATCCACCAAATGCAATCCCTCCGACCTCCGTTGCCCGCCGATTACGATCCTTCCGACCTCTGTTATGGACAACAGTCTTTCCTACCTTTGTCACCATACAATGATCTTTCTGACCTCCGTCGCACTCCTACTATAGTCATTTCAACCAATGTCACCCAACTACGATCCTTTCAACCAAGGGCAGAGGCACAGTGGGGGCATTGGGGGCACATGCCCCCACTGGCCAATAAATTTTGTTTTTATTTTACTTTTTGCAATTAAAAACCTAATAGCCGCAAAAGAAAAAAAAAATCGCCTCTCGTCCCGACGGTGTCCCGTGACCGTCTCCGATCAAGTTTCGGCGGAGTTCTGTCCTCTGTAATCGCAACCATGACTCTCTCTCTCTCTCTTTCTCTCTCTCTCTCTCTCAGTAACTGTTTGTGAAAAAACCCTATTTAATGAAAAATCCTAGAAATTATTTTTTTTTTTTAATTTGTTTGATCATTCTCCAATAAGTGTGTTATATTTATGTAATATTTAATCTTTTTGACCGAAACTTTGGAATAGAGGGTTTAATAAATTAAAATCGTATATTGTTGAGAGTTCACAATTTTCGATTCAAAGAAGGTAAAATATTTGTACATAAATTACAATATATTTATTAAAAATACTTTATTATGTTGTTCAAATATGTTTGTTCTTTTTATTTAATAATATATAATCATATTTTTTGTTATCAAAAGGAAAGCTTTGATTTTGATTGTAAGTTTTTTATTATATAATTTATCTTTTTTACATGTCATGTCTAACAAATTTTTTTTTTTAACTATTAATGTCGTTTTAAGCCCGGATGAAAAATGTTGAGCGTTTTTTTTAATATTGATAATTTGTGCCCCCACATAAAAATTTTTCTGGCTCCGCCCCTGCTTTCACCACCGTACCCGACTGCGGTCTTTCCAACCTCCGTCGTCAACCGACTTGGTCCTTTCGACCAAACAAACACATGTACATCATAGTGATTCTTCCTATTCCCACCATGTAATGCACTTCATATGATATATATTTGTTACATCAAGTGAAGGCCTTCCCCCAAGGAAGGAAAAATTATATATACGGATTCCAACCCCCAATGAAAATGCGACACGTCCGATACCAGGATTATACCAAGCGGTACTCTAACCAGACAGTTCTCCCGTCCGGTGTCCGCACAGAATAATCTCTCCCAAGGAAGGGCCTCATTTTTAATCAACTACAAATACTAATGAATTTATTCAAACAGGGCTTCCCGTGGTATTTCCCATATTCAGAATTTTCCACGTAAAAATCTTGGTGCCTCTTTAAATACTGCATCCTCCCTTTTATATGTATGTGTGTTGGATCTTTGTACAAAGCTAAGACGTCAAACTATATGTTTTTCTATCGCCACAAATATTCCAGGACCAACAATATTATTTATTTTTTTATACCTCATGAGGATTTTGCTTGAAACACATAAATCTGTGTTTTGGTTCTTATATTTGATAAAATCAATAAAGATGTGCTGTCAATTTGGTTTGTTGGTTGAAAATGTTAGCTTTTAATTAAAAAAAATTACTTCCCAAAAAAATTTTTGATATATATATCTTAATTGATGTAAATGAAAAAAAATCAATGAATATGAAAAAAAAGTTCATATAATGTTCCATCTATTGAAAATTTAGAGGAAGCCTAGAAACTATAAAATTTCTTGAAAAACCAGTCGACAATTTTAAAACAAATTCTTTCGAAAACTCAAAACAGATATGGAGATTGACCGCATCAAAATAGTCACTCGCAAGTCGGCCGCACCGTTGATGACAGGTGATCCGCCCTATAAATCTACCTGTCATCTTCTAATAGAAGCTTCTTCGACGACAGGTTGGGATTTTAATGCAGCACACGTCGTCGCCTATCTCGCCATCCATTTCTTTTAACACGCTACGCGTTTCAAGTTGCCTCAGATGAAGAGGAGACGATAGTTGGAAGTTGGGAAGACGACCTGCAAATTTATATCTCCGCCTTTTTTTTTCCTTTGTTTTTTAATATCACTCCCTTTTTATACCCCTTCCTTAGTTTGATTTCAGCCACGAAGAACCCATCTCTCTCTCTTTCTCTCTTGCTCGCGATTATATTCCTGCGCTCAGATTTTCTGTTCTGATAGCAGGTGAGTAGCCTCGCAAGGATTTCCAATCTTTTTTTCTTTTTCGTCTGCGTCCCATTCTTTATTTATGATGCAGCATTTCGACCTTATCTTGTGTTTAGATCGCAAGATGTCATCTTTCTGCTTGTATTTTATGCAATCTGTAAAAAAGTTGCAATTTTTACCCTCACCATTATTGGTCTTAATCTCTGCAGGGATTTTTCCTCTCTGAGCTCCAATAATGGCAGAAGCAAAGCCAAATGCCTCCGCTTTACCCAAATCCCCTTCCAGAAGGCTTCCAGACTTCAAGCAATCCGTTAAGCTCAAGTATGTGAAGCTCGGCTACCATTATCTCATCACCCATGGCATGTACCTCTTTGTCACTCCATTACTTTTCATCATCGCTACCCAAGTCTCCACCATTTCCCCCCAAGATCTCTACGATCTCTGGGATCACCTCCGCTTCAATTTCATCTCAGTCGTTCTCTGCTCCACCCTCCTTGTCTTCCTCTCCACCCTCTACTTCCTCAGTCGCCCAAGTCCTGTTTACCTTGTCAACTTCGCCTGCTACAAACCCGAAGACGATTGCCATTGTCCCCGTCAAACTTTCATGGATCGTTCCCGGTTGAGAGGTTCATTCACTGAAGAAAACCTCGAGTTTCAGCGAAAAATACTTGAAAGATCTGGCCTTGGTGAATCCACCTACCTTCCTAAAGCAGTCACTAATGTCCCCCCAAATCCTTCGATGGCGGAGGCCAGAAAGGAGGCTGAGGCTGTAATGTTTGGCGCTCTCGACGAGCTCTTTGAAAAGACAAATCTGAAACCGAAGGACGTCGGCATTCTGATTGTGAATTGCAGCTTATTCAATCCAACCCCTTCTCTATCTGCAATGATTGTGAATCACTACAAGCTGAGGGGAAACATTCAGAGCTATAACCTCGGCGGCATGGGCTGTAGTGCAGGACTGATCTCAATTGATCTCGCCAAGCAGCTCCTTCAGACCCATCCAAATTCCTACGCTTTGGTTGTCAGCATGGAGAACATCACCTTAAATTGGTATTTTGGCAATAACCGATCGATGCTCGTCTCAAATTGCCTTTTTCGAATGGGTGGAGCTGCAATCCTTCTCTCAAACAAGAGATCTGATCGAAGCCGCTCTAAGTATCAGTTGCTTCATACAGTTAGGACGCACAAAGGAGCTGATAATAAATGCTACACATGTGTTACCCAGCAAGAAGATGATGATGGCGAGATTGGAGTTTCTCTGTCAAAGGATCTAATGGCTGTTGCTGGTGATGCTTTGAAGACGAACATCACTACATTGGGTCCTCTTGTTCTCCCCATGTCTGAGCAGCTACTGTTCTTTGCTACTTTAGTAGGAAGAAAACTGCTCAAGATGAAGATTAAGCCATATATTCCAGATTTCAAGTTGGCCTTTGAGCATTTCTGCATTCACGCTGGTGGAAGAGCTGTACTGGATGAACTGGAGAAGAACTTGCAGCTCTCTGAGTGGCACATGGAGCCATCGAGGATGACATTGTACCGGTTCGGGAACACTTCGAGCAGCTCCCTCTGGTACGAATTGGCTTACAGTGAAGCCAAGGGAAGGATCAGGAGGAGGGACAGGATCTGGCAGATTGCATTTGGCTCTGGTTTTAAGTGCAACAGTGCAGTGTGGAAGGCATTGAAGACTGTGAAACCTGCAAAGGAGAAGAGCCCTTGGATGGATGAAATTGAAAGCTTTCCAGTCACAGTTCCAAGGGTAGCAGCAATCAACTGAACTGAATGATAATTTCTTGTAACTTATTAGGCATAGCCTTATATCATTCTAAGTTGTAGTGGAGTAGTTCTTTCGTAGCATTTGGTCTTGCTAGATGGCCTGTAATGGAGATTTCTGATTATTGTTTCAAAGGAAGAAATTTGCCATATTTAATAAGATTGCGTTGCTTGTGGTAGTTCATGGTGGATTACAGTGTTGAGGTTGACCTTATCTGTTGTCTTCGGTAGTGTTTTGGTGATCAACTACTTGTGTTTTTTCTTCATTAAGCCTGCTATAATCTGATAAGATCTTGTGTGATTAGGTAACCTAGACTGATTTGTGGTGGATAAGATGTGCATCCAGGTCTTGTGCTTGCGTCATCCTTGAGTGCGCATTAATTGTTAAGGAACATGTTGTTCATGCTTTCATAGAGAATTTATTCTTCTAGAAATTTTTTGCGTCCAGACTTTAAAAAAATGAAGATACATGAGTTAATACAGAAAAAGTATACACATCCTGTATATAAATCATGCGTCTTCATTTTATTGGAGTCTGGGCATAAAGCCATTATGTTCGGACTCCGCACAGAATAATTTTTTGTGCTGAGCTTTTGTAGTGACCAACACAATGTGTGGTAATTATGTGCCAAAGGCTCATATGCGCATCAATGGGTTGTTGCCACCCAAGCAGTTTAGGTCTCCACAAGGATGCCGACCATCACCCTAATTATTAAGGAGATGAGGTAGGTCATGCCCAGTTATGGTGATAATAAGTTTTAGGCAGCATAGAAAATAAATAAAAAATCAGAATATTTTGATATTTTTTATATGAAAATGTGATTAATTTAATCATATACGTTAATAAAATTAAATTATAATTTCTTTTTTTATAAATAATTTAATGTATTATATTTTATCTTGTGTTAAATCGCAAGATCATGTCATCTTCCTGAATCAAAGATGAATCTTGATATATCTTTAGATTGTTACTGACTTTTTGAGGTTGAGGTTAAGACATTGTCCAAGGATTAGAAGTTCAGTTATAGACTATATAGTGTTTGAAATTTATTAGAAGTATCATTGTATTTATTGGGAGCTTTATGAAAATGATTTCCCAAAATATTGTTATGGATATTAACATTATTGGAGGATTTTTCTTAGACACAGTTGCATTTGATGTTGTAGCCAAGTCTGCCAAGATTCCCCTAGTTCAAATTAACTTCCTCGAATGTGATGCAACTATAGAGGATAACTGAGAAAAGATAAAGTAATACATGTTTGTTGTTGCAGAGACATCGCACTCAATTGAATGGCTTCATCTGAACCTGATAGAAAATTATGGTAAAGGAACAACCTCGTTTTAATCGTGCTCAGGTCGTTGAAGGGACCGTAGTTGACAGGCGAAAAAGGTCACAGGGACCATATTCGGCAGGCGGAGGAAGTCGGAGGGACCAAAATTGGCAGGCGGCAAAGGTCGGAAGGAATATAGTCATGCGAGGGTGGTCAGAAGGATCGTAGTCGGCGGGTCCGTTGTCGGGCGATGTGGTTAGAAGGACTGTAGTTGAGTGAAGGTGTTTGAAAGGATCATAGTTGGGTAACAGTGGTTAGAAGGATTGTAGTCAGGCAATGGTGGTCGGAGGAAAGTCCGATGGCGATCAGCAGTCAGCGGCCAGGTGGAAGTCTAGCGGCAGTAAGTGGATGGGCGCTGCAAGCTTGAGAAAAGCAAGAGAGATTCTTTATTTTGTATCTCTTCCTCCTCTTTTTGTGAAGAAATGAGAGGTCTATTTATAGTTGTTTTGGAGTGACATGTCTAGTAAATAGGGAGAAGATCAAGTGCATGTTGGCAGTGTTTCGATAGATGTCCGATATCAACTCCCTCGATTATAGATCATTTATTGAGTATTTGAGTGCCTTAATAATGTCAAAATTTGATGATCTTGGGTTCGTTGGATTTGTCTTGTCAAGCGACTCGATTCGACTGTAAGTATGCTATATTTAGATATCACTTGGTCATCTAATTTATGCTTTGACCCTTGCAAATGTATTTAGAGCCTTCAATTTGAACCCATTTGGGTTCGGATTTGATCGATTTTGGTGTCATTGAGTTTATCATTTAGAGATGTTCAATTTAACTATAAATTTACTAAAATTGAAGTGTAGATTGTCCCGAGTTTAAATTTGAAAGCTTTTGATTTTTTTTAATGACACATAAATCATATATTTTTCGAAGATTGAATATATATATTTTTATTGCATGGACATTGATATCCAAAATAGAGTGGAAAATTATGTATCTCCAAAAAAAATCACTTAATCAATATGAATTAAAAAAAAAATCACTTAACAAAACAAATTCAACAAAGGTTATCTAATATGAGTCCAAATGAGGCTAAGACAGCTTTTTGGCCATTACTTTGTTTGCTGCTTTTATTGAATTTTTGTGCTAAAAAGTTACTTTTAAAAGAGTAAAAAAGTCGTCCCCATATGAGATGGACCTTGACTTGAGTTTGGTAAGAGCTTTGAGATCTCAAGAACTCTAGAGCTTTTACCTAAAATTCGACGCTAAAGTCCAATGCCACCTACCAGTGTCATCCAACAGTCATTGCTTGACCATCATCTTTTGATGCATCATTGCCTTGCCATTGTCATTCATCTGTCATCATTCAAAACCTATTGTCTGATCTCCATCAGCCAATTATCATCCAACAATTGTTGTTTGATTGTTATCATCCAACCGTCGTCATCTAACTAAATCATTTGATTATTATCATCATTTCTAGTAAACTCTACTATAATTACATAAGATCAAATTTGAGTTTATTATTTCATAATCAAATTTTCTCTAATTGAGAGAAAGAGGGGGGATTTGTTACTTTATTTACATTATCATTTTCTCAGAATTATCCCTGTTGCCTTTTTTCTTTTGAAAAATTTCACTTAAAATCTCTCATGTCTCTCTATGTCCCTCTCTCTTATCAATGTGTATAATATTTTAATTCAAAACTGAAATATAAAATTAGTTATTTATGGTAAGTGGAACATGAGTAAGAATTGTTAAGAGAATTATGGTTTTTTTTTTTTTTTTTCTTTTTGAACTATGGCATTCCTCTTTATAAATTTATAATAAGGCAAAGGGAAGGTGGTTCACGATCGCGCAGGCCTGCCACTTGATGGGCCGCAGCAGCACCACAATGTCGAGCAGAAGCACCAGACTTCGCTTTCCTTACCCGTCTCCTATCGGCCTCCTGTAATCTCAAAAGGCGAAGTAAAAAACACTTATCCTCCATCTCCTTTTCTTCTTTGCATGATTATAGCTTAGGTTTTGCTATGGCAGATGCTCTGTTTGTAGTCATCTTCCTTGTAATATGAATGAGGGGGCAATTTCTTTTGTAAGATCCAAATCTTGCCTAAAATGATGGGTGGGAACTCTGTTGGAGAAAAATATTTGCAAACTTGGGGCATGAATTAAATTAATTAATCAAGGCGTAATTCATTTGCCGCTGCTCGGGAGAGCGGACTTATTTCTTTTGCCTGTGTTTTATGTTTATCTGATCAACTTCGGTCTTGGTTGTGACGGGATTTCGCTAATTTCTCTCTTTTTATTAACAAGCGCTGTTAAATCCATAATTTTTTTTGCAGAACTTCTCATTGCCACCTATAAATCTGTCATCTTGAAGTTTAGCATGGCAATGATTTTTCTTAGACAAATTAGGGCAGGTTGTTCTTCTAGAAGGTTCCTGAGTAGCAGTAGCAGTAAATTGGACCTCGCAATTGCGGATCTGAATAGGGTAAATAGTTTCTGCTTTTGGTTATTCCCACTAGAATTTTGTTAAAAATTTATAATTTATTACTCTTCCCTTTTGTTACTGGGATTTCCTGCTTTATGTTTCTATTTTGAGTATTTCCACTGACTAATTATAAATATGTTTCTACTTTTGTGCTTTAATTCACTCATCAGAACTGGTTTGTTTCCTCTAAGTGTGCAGTGTGCATGCCAAGATCAGTGGCGGAATTAGCCATTTTTTTAGTGTGGGAAAAAAAAAATTGTGAAATGCATAATCTTATGTATGAAATAGAAAATAATTTTTTTTTTCTTAGAATTTAGACAACTGTATTTATATAAGGCAATCAAAATAGTTAAAATGTTTATTTTTTCAAGAAAAAAATTCATGATGGACAATTATTAACCCTGAGCTTTTCTTAGTTCGACCTCTGGCTAAGATTATAGGCACCGAAAAGAGGTTGATCAATGAACATCCAACATATAATAATCATAAGTAACTCGATGGAGACAATAGTTGTAATGATGAGAGAAAACAAATCCAGTGGGCTATCAAATAGTAATGAATTTTAATTCAAAACCAGCAATCCTCCAAAAAGAACAAAAGCCATATATTTCCAAAACATAGAAATGCAACCAACATAATCACTATTTCGAAATTAGAGATCATCACCTAGATAGGTGATATTTACAAACCTCAAATAGTAGAAGTCAAAATTAACCATAGCACCAAAACAAAGCACTTCTAGAGTCCATACAAAGTAGTAAAAAAGCTAAATGAAAGCCTTAATCAATAATCACTTCATCGGAATCTGGAAGATGGCATTTTCATTTTTAGGCATCTTAAGATAGCATTTATACTTGCTTATAGTAAATGAAGTCTTCTTGGCTGTCATTCTAATTGCAGTTAATCCAAGCATCGGAGGCCCCATCAATAGCTAATAAACTAGCTCCCTCATCATATTCATTATTTTTAGCCAATCAAATCGACACCAATAGTAACAAAAGGAACCTCTCCAAAAGAGTGCTTAAGACGATAGATGTTGAGAGAAGTGATCGAAATGTTAATAATACAATTATTAGAAATGGGTTCCCTTGTCCTTATGCTAGAATCATCACCTATAATAAGGCAACTTAAACTACTTAAAGAAGTAGGGAAAACATGCAAAAACTTTGGATGTTCATGAAGTTCCACAACAAAGTACATAGGATTGGAATCAGTCCCCATACATAGGAGCAAGGAACTTTAGAAGGTCTATGAAGTTTAGTCATAGCCGCATCCACAAATAAAGACTTTCAAAAGATATCCCAATAGAGTAGATAAATTCAAGCCTAATATAAGAGTATGAGAATATGAGGAAATATAATTCAAATGGGGGCAATTGGGGGGCTCTTTTATTTTATGGGGGACCATTTTAATAAATGCATGGTAAAATCAAACACCTGATATGATCTATGTGATAAAAGTCCATGCAATCCTCTTCCATATCAACCTAACTAAGGTTTTGTTTATAAAACAAAAGACCAATATTTGCATAGTCAAGAAAGCCAACCTCAACGAAGAACTGCTTGATACCTTCAAGCTTAAGACATCCTAAAGCAAATTTACTAAATGGTGTCCATATCAACCTAACTAAGATTTTGTTTATAAAATAAAAGACCAATATTTGCATGGTCAAGAAAGCCAATCTCAACGAAGAACTGCCTAATACCTTCAAGCTTAAGACATCCTAAAGCAAATTTACTAAATGGTGGAAGCTCTATTGGCTTAACAAGAATATTAATATTTCTATTGGAAGATTTGCCTTTGTGGGTAGAAGATTTTTTATCCTAATAGAGAAGGAAGGATAGTTATCCTAAAAGCCTTTGAAATGATTCTGGCACCCACTGATAAAGCTAAGGGTTTTTGCTAAAAGATATATCAGATCGATCAACAAGATTGGTTGCTTGTGTATCTCTTCACAAACATAGTCGTTGAGGAGAAAAAAGTTTGTTGAAATGCTTACAATTCACTTTAAGATGGGTAGATTTGAGGAATCATCTAAGGAGACGCCACAGGCACTAACGTAGAGAATGAAGGTCCAAAAATGGATTCAAGTCATCAAAAGACATCAAACATGATGGTAGATGCAGTAGTGACTTGGGGAGAAGGGAAAAAATGCCACTAAGAGATGAGAAATCCTAGCAAAGCCCTAACCTAGTGCTTGATTTTAACTTATTTTGGATATGAGCGATATTACTTTTATTTATTAAGCACACATATAAGCATGTGCCATAAGCATTTGTTCTTATTAAGTTTGTCTTCATATTACGGTCTCATCTCGTGCTTATCAAGTAGTTGCTCTTGACAGTGTAGATCGTTGCATAGGGTCTAAATTCTTACATAGGTTCTATATGTTTTAACATGAATGTTCAGCGGCGGTAGTCGATTGATTGGCTTATGCTGAAAGTTGTATGCACTAAGTAATCTCACAACACATCCTTACCTAGTGATTTAAGGCAACATGATTTTTGCTTTAGTTAAAAGTAAAAGTGTAAGGAGGTGGTGATCCTAGGAAGTTAGCTTATTTAAAGGAGATAAATTATTATTTTTATATGTGGAGCAACCATAACTTTGAAATGCATATAGCTCATGAACGTCTTGCTTATTAGTCACGAATTGTGTGTTAGACAATTAACTAGAACATCCAAATGGAAATCTTCTTGCAAGATTCATATCTTTGTGTGATTCTTGCACATCTACAATATATGATGAGCTCTTTTTATTTATTTTGCTAGAAGATTTGAGTCCTCTATTTGTTGTTAGATTGGGCACACTTGTGTTTGCGAACAAATGTTTTCTGATACCCCATTTGTTTTGAATACTAATAGGAAGTAGATGCAGAACTTATGAAATTCTTTGGCTGAATTTATATTTTCCGCAAAACAAAAATCGATAACAAGTAAACGAAGAAGAATAACACTCAATAACACTTTTTATTGGATATATGAAAGAAAAGACAAGATACAGTTGGATCTTCAATTGGAGAGGAAGACCCGACGAAGATTCGGCTCTCCCAAATCTCTAGATGCCGCTAGAGCCCAAAGCACCTTAACAACTACAATTTCAGCAAACAAGACCAACCCCTAAACATAGGAAAATCTCCTACTTAAAATAAATAATAAACAACAAATACCTAAACAGCTTTCCCTAAATTCCCTCCCAAATCTGTCCTATTTCCAAATCAGCCTTCCATATCTGCTCTCTTCAATTAGGCAACATCTTCTAATTAGTCAACCCTCAAAATCAACCCCCAAATTAGCCCTCAAATTTTCCCTCTTTAATTAAAAAATATTTTCCAATGAATCCCCTTTAAATCAACCCTCAAATATGTTCTTAATTCCCTTTGATTAAGAACTTTTTTAAACAGCTCTCTCTTGATTAGAAAACTTCTTAATTCCCTCCCAATCAAATCAGTTGGTCCATTAATACTCCCCTCCCAAAGTGACACATTGTCCTCAAGGTGGAACGAACAAAACTGCTACTGAAGCACTTGACTTATAGCATTGATGGACCAGCTTCTTAATTCCCTCAAGTGAAGGATGCCCATGGGTGGGTATATCGGGTGGAGAGGTATTTTGCAGTGAATGGGTTAAGAGAGGAGGAGAAGCTTATAGCAGCAGGGTTATGTCTGGAGGGGAAAACTCTTGCTTGGTACCAGTGGAGAAATATTATATACCCGATCCGTTCATAGGAGGAGTTTAAGGATTGCTTGTTGGAACGTTTTTGAGCCATTCGGGAAGGAAACCTATATGAGCAATTCATTGCCTTGACACATGAGGGGATTGTCATGGAGTACATGGAGAGGTTTGAGTTGTTGTCAGGGAGGTTGAGGGGAATTTTGGAGGCAGTATTAGAGAAAAAAATTATGAAGGGCCTCAAGCTTGACATACGAGTGGACCTTCGATTGCTTAGGTCGAGGGGGTTGAAAAAGATAATGGAGTTAGCACATATAACAGAGGATTGAAGGCAGATGGAGAGAAGCGGTAAGATCGGGGTTGCGGGAAGCTCTTACAGGAGTACCTCAACTTCATTGGCTCCAAGGACCTAGACGGTATCATTTCAGCAAGAGGCAACAAAGCAGAAGAGTGGGGGAGTTCACCCCAGGGCCAATTTGAGGCGCCTCATAGAGGCAGAGGCGGCGAGGCGCAAGGCAAGAGAGCGAAAGGTCTGTGTTTTTACTGTGATGAGAAGTATACACCAGACCATTGATGCAAGGATCGCACACTCCAGGTCCTAGTTTGTGAGGAGGAAGAGACTGACAACGAGGACCAGGTAGAGGAAGCAGAAGAAGGAAGAGAACATCTGCAACTTGATGTGGTGAAAGTGTCCCTAAATTCTATGATGGGATTTACTCCAAATCACACAATGAAGGTGAGGGAATAGATCGGGGAGTAGCCAGTGGTGGTCTTGGTGGATAGCGGGGCTACTCATAACTTCATCTACAACCGGATCGTGGACCAGCTAGGATTGAAGTTGGTTTATACACGGAGCTTTGGAGTCATGATGGGAATGGAAATGATAGAGAGTAGGGGGATTTGCAGGAGGTTGGTGCTAAAACTCTAAGGTATACAGGCAGTGGAAGATTTTCTTCCCTTGGATTTGGAGAGCACTGATGTGATCTTAAGGATGAGTGGTTACTAATGATCAGGGAAATGAAGATGGATTGGAAATATCTAACTATGGAGATTTAGGTAGAGGTGAAAAAAGGCGATGTTGTGGGGAGATGCCAATATGTGCAAAACCATGGTCAAGGCGATATAGGGAGTAGGGCTGTGCTACTTGGTAGAGCTGTAGAGCCTAGAGTTTCGAGATTGAGAGCTGATGGAGGTCCTTGATTGTGTACAACAATTTTATGAGGTCTTTTAGCAGCTTAACGGGTTACCGCCACCCCGAGAGCACGAGTACTCCATTACCTTGAAGGAGGGAGCATTGCTTATCAGCGTCAGATCATACTGATACCTACAGATTCAAAAGGATGAGATTGATAAGCTCATTAGAGAGATGCTTGAAGTAGGAATTATCAGGCCTAGTGTGAGACCTTGCCCCATGCTACTAGTTAGAAAGAAAGATGGAAGTTGGAGGTTTTGCATGGATTAGTGGGCTCTGAACAAGGAAACTATGTTGGACAAGTTTTATATCCCTGTAATCGATGAGTTATTGGATGAGTTTTTTGGAGCAACCATTCTCTTAAAAATTGACTTGAAGTCAGGATATCATCAGATAAAAATGAAGCCAGGGGATGCACACAAGATAGCTTTCAAAACTCATGAGGGTTACTACGAGTTTTTGGTGATGCCTTTTGACCTCACCAATGCCCCAACCACTTTTCAGTCTCTCATGAATCGGGTTTTTCAGTCCTACCTCAGAAAGTTTGTCTTGGTATTTTTTAATGACATTTTGATCAACAGTTGTACGAAGGTAGAGCATATGGGTCTCTATATGCCAACCTGAAGAAATGTTCATTTGCACAACCACAGGTGGAGTACCTGAGACCTGTGGTGAGCAAAGCAGGGGTAGCAGCAAACCAATCCAAAATTGAGGCTATGTTGGATTGGCTTTTACCTAAGAACCTGAGGGAGTTGAAAGGGTTCTTAGGCTTCAACGGGTACTACTGAAAGTTTGTGCGGTATGACACGATAGCATAGCCATTGACTGAGTAGTTGAAGAAGGATAATTTCAGGGGGGAGGCAGCTACATAGGCTTTCAAGCAACTGAAGAAGGCGATGACCAGTGTACCATTATTAGCACTTCCTGATTTCACCATGCCATTTGTGGTGGAGGTGGATGTTTCAGGATATGGATTGGGGGCTGTGCTCATGCAAGATCAACGACCTATCGCTTTATTCAGTCAGGTGCTCATAGTCAAGGCAAGACTCAAGTATGTGTACAAGAGGAAGTTGATAATTATTATATTGGCTATTAAAAAATGGCGGCCCTATTTATTGGAGAGACACTTCCTATTCTGGACAGATCAGAGGAGCTTGAAGTATTTGTTGGAACAATGGATGGTCACGGAGGAGCATTAGCAGTTGTTATCCAAGTTGCTTGGATATGACTTTGAGATATAGTATCGACCGGGCTTATAAAACAAGATGCAGCAGACGCCTTATATCTGAAAGGCAAAGAGCCTCAGTTAGCAGCTTTGTCAGTACCCATGATCCTAAATTAGGAAGCTTTGAAATAGGAGAGTGAACATGATGAAGGATTGAGGAAGATTAGATTCGATTTTCTATAGGACCTGTATAGTCATCCTGGTTACCATGGTTTAAAATTGCGCAATTAGAGGCGCGCCTCAAGGCGCGCCTTTGCGCAATTTCACCAAAAAACGCCTCGAGGCTTACGCAATTCTGGACCTTGCTGAGGCGTACGCCTCACCTGGACTGAGGCGCGCCTCAGAGGCGCAATTGCGCAATTCTGGGTGAGGCGTACGCCTCATAGAACCGGCCCCACCCACTTAAAATGAAGGCTTTTCTCCCCCTTAATCCCGCACGGCTTCCCTCATCTCCGAAAAAAACCCCTCCCAGCTCTCTGTTCGCGAAACCGCACGCGTCCCGCACGGTCGGCCAAGCTTCCCGCCGCTCCTCCCGCCGGCGCCGCCCCTCTCCGGCGAAGTGAAAACTTCCGGCCACCCTCTAGGAGTACTCCACATTCGATTTTAGGTATTTTTTTTAAGTTTAGGGAATTATTTTGCAAGTTTAAGAGAAATTAGGGTTTAATTTTTTTTGATTTTTTTGGAATGTATTTGATTTTTTGCTTTAGGAGACATGGTTAGAGGTAAAGAAAAGACGAATACGTCATTGCGGAGGGACCCTTCTTGGAAGTATAGTGTACAAGTTGACATTGGCGGCGGCGAGAAGAGCTATGTATATTTAAAGTGCAACTTTTGTGAGAAAGTTGTGAAGGGCGGAGTAACCCGCATGAAGGAGCACTTATCATGCTCTCACAAGAACGTAGCACCTTGTGCAAAAGTGCCGGACAATGTGAAGGAAGAAATATGTGCTTACATGAAGAAAACTACCACTGTCAAACACTTACAACAGCAGCAATTTGATGAAAGGGTCGACCAAGGTGCCTATTTTGGGAGCGAGAGTGGAAAGGGCTCCTCCTCCACTATACATAATAGAGGTGCACGGGGTCCTATGGATCAGTACATGACTACTGAAGGAGCAGATAGAGGAGAAGCAGATATGATGCCTGCAGGTGGTACTAGAGAGGGTCGGCGACAGGTTTGCATGGACATTGGGAGGTTTTTTTTTGAAAATGCAATACCATTTAATGTTGCTACATCGCCTGCCTACTTCAGTATGATGCGGTCTGTAGGATTGTATGGAAGAGGGTTGAAAGCACCTTCTATGTATGAGTTGCGCACTTGGATTTTAAAAGAGGAGTTGCAGAACACCGAGCGAACCATTGGTGAGATTAAAAGGACATGGATTGAGACAGGTGTGACTATAATGTCAGATGGATGGTCTGACATGAAGAGTAGGAGTTTGATAAACATCCTTGTCAACAATCCCTATGATACAGTGTTCTTAAGATCTGTTGAAGCTTCTGATGAGGTGAAGAATGCTACATTTATTTTTAATTTACTTGATGGAGTTATTGAGGAGATTGGAGAGCAGTTGGTTGTCCAGGTAGTGACTGATAATGCCAGTGCATACAAAGTAGCTGGTCAGATGTTGATGGAGAAGAGGACACACCTCTATTGGACACCTTGCGCAGCACATTGTATTGATCTCATATTGGAGGATCTTGGTGACTTACCTCAGCACAAGAGTGCTCTTGTTAGGGCGAAGAAGATTACAAAATTCATCTACAATCACTCTTGGGTCTTAAGCTTAATGAGAAGATTTTCAAAGAAAGAAATCATTCGACCTGCAACCACTAGGTATGTTCATATTTTTTACATTGTAAATCATTCCAACTGTATGTTCATAGTTTTAACATTTGGGCACTGTAGGTTTGCCACCTCCTATTTGTGACACTGCAGAGCTTGATGGAGGCGAGGCAACCTTTGGAAGCCATGTTTACATCAACTGAATGGCTAAACTCTGCTTGGGGGAAGAAGAGTGAGGGAAAGGAGATAAGAAAGATAATTCTGAATGATAAATTTTGGGCTACTGTAACCTATGCCATTTTGAGCACGAGACCCTTAGTGCAAGTTTTACGCTTAGTGGATGCAGAGAAGAAACCAGCTATGGGTTTTATTTATAATGCTATGGATGAGGCCAAGGAGATGATTGCACACAACTTGGGAGGAGAGGAGGCAAGTTATAGGGAGATTTGGGATATCGTTGATGCTCGGTGGGAGGTGCAGTTACACCGACATCTACATGCAGCGGCATACTATCTCAACCCTCAATTTCAATATTCAGAGAAAAAATCTTCAAATCCGGAGGTTAAGCTTGGTCTATATCACTGTATGGAAAGATTAATACCGGAGCAGGCAGATAGGGAGCTTGCAGATTTACAGCTTGTTCTGTTCCGGAATAAAGAGGGTTTTTTTGGTTTGAATGCAGCAAAAGCAACCATTTCTAAACGGTCTCCAGGTATAGTTAATTTGGTAAATGCAATACACTTTATTCAGTTCTGAATTTTGATTATATTTTTTCTTGAAAACAGTTGAATGGTGGATCCAATTTGGTGATTCCACCCCTGAGCTACAGAGTTTTGCTGTGAGAGTGTTGGGCCTCACTTGTTCTTCTTCTGGGTGTGAGCGAAATTGGAGTACATATAGTCAAGTGCAAACGAAGAGAAGAAATCGACTATCTACACTCAGAATGAACTCCCTCGTATACATAATGCACAACAAGAGGTTAAGAGATAGGAGGTTGAGGAATAAGGGGTTGAAAGATGATGAGGACCCGTTGGTGTGTGATGATGTGTCGTCTGATAATGAGTGGTTCATAGATGATGAGGCAGATTTGCCATTATCAGACTTACAGGTAGAAGATCTAAATGTGGATGTATTGAGGGGCGAAGCAGATCAAACGGGTACATCCACTAGTACCACACCACACACATCTACTAGCTCTGCAAGTAAAGGTATATGTTCTCTGCCAGTCTTCCTGATAATGAGTGGTTCATCCAATTAATATGCTAATGATCTTTTCTTTTATTGAACAGGGAAGAGAAAAGTGAGTCATGTTGAAGATGAAGATGACATGGCATTCATAGATACAATTGGAGAAGAAGATTCACTTGAAGACCCATTTAGTGATGGGATATGATTTCATTTTATATGTTTTTTGTATTTTGAGAGTTTTGTTAAACTAATATTTTGTGATTTTGTACTTTGGGACATGATTTTATTGCATCTACATTCTTATTTTCCACTATTGCTATTATTTTCCTGCTTAAACCCTTAATTTTTCATTTACGCAATTCTGTGTTCGTGAGGCTTACGCCTCAGACCGTGAGGCTTACGCCTCAGACCGCCTCGAGGCTTACGCCTCGCCTCACGGACGAAAACCGCCTCGAGGCGCAGTTACGCAATTTTAAACCTTGCTGGTTACACGTTGAGAGGAGTCCAGCTGGTACATCAGAAAAGATTCGTTCTACTGAGACGATCGGGATACATTCCCATGCTATTACAGGAGTTTTATGGCAGTACAGTTGGATGATATTCAGGAGCTCAAAAAATCTATAGTCAATTGTCAGCAAAATTATATTGGGTGGGGATGCGTCATGATGTAGAGGATTGGATAGCCATATATGATGTGTGTTAAAGGTATAAGTACTTTAATCTGCCTGGAAGAGATTCGTCATGGCACCAGCATGGTTACTATAGCCTCTAGCCCTACCGGAGAGGGCGTGGGAGGGAAGTGATGATGGATTTTATTGAGGGATTGTTGTTTTTTGAAGGTATTTTCAGTGATACTGGTAGTAGTGGATCGTCTGAGTAAGTATGCACACTTTATCCCTCTAAAGCACCCTTACACTGTGGTCTCTGTGGTTACTATTTTTATACGAGAGGTGGTACGCTTGCATGGATTTTATGAATCCATTATGTCAGATAGGGATAAGGTTTTCCTTAGCCACTTTTGGAAGGAGTTGTTTCATTTGTAGGGGACAGTTCTGAAGAGAAGCACAACATACCATCCACAGACAGATGGTCAGACATTAATGGTCAACAGAAACATAGAGACTTATTTGAGATGCTTTGTATTAGACACGTCGAAGATTTGGGCAAGGTGGATTGTGTGGGTAAACAACACCTCATACCATTTAGTAGTAAATACCCCCTTTCAGGATTCTATAGGGGAGAGATCCACCCCATATGATTCATTATGGACAGAGCGCTATACCCGTGTCCAACATCGAGCAATACTTAGAGGAGAGGGACAAGGTATTATCTGAGCTAAAGGGACATTTGCTCAGAGCCCAACATATCATGAAAATGAAGGCTGATGAGCACAAGAAAGAAGTAAATTTCGAGCCAGAAGATATGATTTCCTTAAAATTGAGGCCCTACAAACACAAACCCTTAGCCATAAGGAGTAATGAGAAATTATCCTCACGGTACTTTAGGCTTTATGACATCGTGGAGTGTATTGGAGCTATAGTCTATTGACTGAGGCTACCACCTTCATCAGTTTTGCACCCAATCTTTCACGTCTCATAGCTGAGGAAGGCGAGAACATACATCATCTCTACCCGCAACTTTGACAGAGGATATGGAGGTCATTTTAGAACCCCTGGAAGTAGCGGGTGTGCACAGAGGGGATAAAGGGTCACAGGAGGTGCTAATCAAGTGGGAAGATCTACCAGAGCATGATGTCACATGGGAGCCATACGAGGCAATCGGAAGATAGTTCCCTAGCTTTCACCTTGAGGATAATGTGCATTTTGGGGAGGGGAGTATTGATACAAGAGAGGGCAGCATGCCAGAGTTGGGAAGGGAAGGGCAAGGGATTCGGCCCCTCTTATGGGGCCCATTAAACCTATCATTACATGTGAGAAGAGGAAACAAAAAGGGTTGATTTAAAAGGGATTAATTAGGAGATGTTTCTTAATTAAAAAGGGCAGATTTGGTGGTTGAATTGGTAGAGATTAATGATGAGATATTTCCTAAATAAATAGGGTAGATTTGGGGGCTGAATTGAAGGAGATTGATTAGGAGATATTTCCTAATTGAAGAGGGTTGATTCAGGGTAGGGGTGTCAATTTCGGGTCACGGGTCGGGTTCGGGTCAAACCCGAAATTGACCCGGCACTATTCGGGTTCGGGTCGACTCGACCCGTTTTTGCAAACGGGTCAATTTTCTGGACCCGAACCCGACCCAATTCGGGTTTGGGTCGGGTTCGGGTCAACTCGAACCCACTTGTTTCAGCCGCGACAACTGGTTACGCGGAACGGGTCGCGTTAGGCGGAACTAGGTGCGCACTCGCGCGAGGGCCTGCGGCAGCGGGGCAGGGCGAGCCAGACGCGACGCGGGGCTGACGTGGGGCGGGGCGAGGCGGGGCGGGACGAGCCAGGCGCGACGTGGAGCTGACACGACTCGGGGCCGGAAGGCGGAAGCCGGGTTTATGTGTTATTCCGGGTCAAATCGGGTCATTCCCAGGTTTCCGGGTCAACCCGAACCCGACCCGGTTTTGCAAACGGGTCGATTTTCAGACCCGAACCCGACCCGCTTCGGGTTTTGGGGTCGGGTCCATTATTGACAGCTCCAATTTAGAGGCTGATTTAAGAGGAAATTGGGGGAGGGTTGTTTTATTGTTTGTTAGAAGTAGTATAATTTATGTTATGTTTGTATAGAGAATTTGATTTGAGAGTGCTGTAGTTTTCTTTTTGTGAGGGATATGAGCGGCGTCTAGGGTTTGGGAGAGAAGGTTCTCTCGAAAGAGGACAATTGTATCTTGCTCTGTTCGTATTTGATTTTTAATCAATAAAAATCAGTTTTTTGTATTGAATCTCTTGGAATTTTTTGCTGTTTTTGATACCAAGACGCATCACGTATCTCCTCAATAAAGCTTATACCATGAGATAGCATGAAATCATCACCCAAGGGCTTAACCTCCTATATGTTGGGTATGTCATTGGTGGTGTTTGTCCTAGAGTCTCGATAGTGTGTACAGTTGGGTTATGTGCCAATAGCAATTATTCTACAAATCATTTTAAGAATGCCATATTAGTGAAAGGGGCTCCTTTGGAAGCGAGCCAACTTATGCAGGGGTGGATTTAAGCTAGGGGCATGAGCCCACACTGGCTTCTTAATTAAGGCCTAATTAAGTCTATTTATGATAAAGCAAATTAATAACTTTAGATTGTTTTTTCTTTGTTCCGTCTCCCTCAAACCCTCGCGCTTTTTTCACATATGTTTGCACGACACGCCAGTGTCTCCTCATCCTCGAGCATACTTCACCTTCTCGGCAACCGACATCTCTCTCTCTCTCTCTCTCTCTCTCTCTCTCTCTCTCTCTCTCTCTCTTTCGCGGTGTGTCTCTCCACGGCTCCATCTCAGATCTAAAAGGAAAAAAAAAAAAGCATGGGAGCTTCGGCTTTCGTCTTTTTTTTTTTTCACAGAAGTAGTGTTAATAGGAAAACCTCCTATATGTTGGGTATGTCATTGGTGGTGTTTGTCCTAGAGTCTCGATAGTGTGTACAGTTGGGTTATGTGCCAATATCAATTATTCTACAAATCATTTTAAGAATGCCATATTAGTGAAAGGGGCTCCTTTGGAAGCGAGCCAACTTATGCAGGGGTGGATTTAAGCTAGGGGCATGAGCCCACACTGGCTTCTTAATTAAGGCCTAATTAAGTCTATTTATGATAAAGCAAATTAATAACTTTAGATTGTTTTTTCTTTCTTTCGTCTCCTCAAACCCTCGCGCTTTTTTCACATATGTTGCACGACACGCCAATGTCTCCTCATCCTCGAGCTTACTTCACCTTCACGGCAACCGACATCTCTCTCTCTCTCTCTCTCTCTCTCTCTCTCTCTCTCTCTCTCTCGCGGTGTGTCTCTCCACGGCTCCATCTCAGATCTAAAAGGAAAAAAAAAAGCATGGGAGCTTCGGCTTTCGCCTTTTTTTTTCACAGTAGTGTTAATAGGAATACAATTGAAGTTCACCCCCTATTATTAGTTTAATTACCTGCATTAGTAAAACTCAGGTTAATCTGTGGAATTTTCAATGTGAGGCTTATTGTTTATAAGTGTAGAATAATTGAATAAATATCTTCATATTTTCACACATAAATATTCTTATGTGTTTAGATACTTTTTTTTATTTCTGATGTAAAGTTAAAGAACTGAAGAAGAAGAATAGATTGCATTGTTAGAGGACAAAAACCCTAGATAACTAACTCTTTTGAGTGGTCTGTAACAGCTAGCATGTATCTTTTTCTAATAGCAATCTATCTATTACATGTTATTTATCATATGATAAGCATAAAATTAGGTAAACATTTATGAACTTTATATTAAAAATAAGTAAACTCGAAGCAGTTTTTATGATTTTTTTTTTTGGTACAATCTTTTTAATAATTCATTGTTACATTATTGCAGTGTCATTATTTCAATAATTTGAAATCGTCTACATTTGTGAAAAGATTGAAAGGTATCGAAACTAGTTATGAATTTATGTTATTTTTTATCCTTTATTATGTCTTTTTTTTACACTTTATTATGTCTATCAATGCTATAAATTTGTTAACTAGGTTTTCATTTTAATTAGATATGGAGAGATAATTTAAAAAAAAAGTTGAAGTAGATGATCAGAAAATTTTATGCGGTTAAACCAATACATAACTTAAACAAAGCCGTGTAGAAATAAATTTTGTTGATATCCCTTCCAATCTTTGATTGAGGAAAATTTTTTTTCATTAGCATCCAAATGAGAAGTATATTGTGAGAAGATACTACTTTTAAAAATGACTGTGTCAACCATGTGATCTTTAATTTTCACGCACACAAATTTGAAAAAAATTGCGTCGATTTAATCCTACTTAATTTGATAATTATAAAGTTTAGTTAGAATTTAGTATCGCCAGTGATGCAGCTTGTTGTTTGTTTTGTTATCAGCATAGAGATGAAATTAGAGAGCAAGCTAGCAGTGACGGTTTGGACATAAAGGGTTTTATAAATTTATATTCATGTTTGTAATGTTAACAATGCATATAACATTGCTCCATGAAAATGTGAGGATTTAATGAATCAAGAAAGAGATATTATATTTACTTTTGGAAGGCCTGATCGAATTGTAGAGATTATCGTACATGATTAAATGCAAATGTCAATTGAGTACATTTTCTTTTGCACCAAGAATCAACCTTTCTTGGTCATGATGATATCAATAGCTATTATTCTCATTTGTAAGTTTTTTCTTTATCATATATTATATCTTTTTATAATGATGATTAAAAAAAAAATTAAAATTGTCAATGCCTGTCCCAAGCATGAATGAAAAATGCATGGATTAAAAAGGCATTCGAGGCGGACACTTTGAGGCGCGCCTCGAATCGAGGCAGAGGTCGGGCGAATTGAGGCTTAAGCCTTGTATGTTCGGGCGAGGCTTACGCCTTTTTCCACGGAGGCATATGCCTCAAGGCGTGAGGCGCATTAAGGCGGTGCCTCGAAAGCGAGAAAGTTACCTTCTCAGCCAACGGGCTCCCGTTGTTTCTTCCGACCAAAATGTCATAACTTACGATCCGACAGGAAGGGAAAGTCATTGAAAGAGCAAAGTCGAGTAGCCACGAAGGAGCCAAAGAAGCGACGCGTGCAATCTCTACACCTCATGTGAAGCAACGAAGCCAAACAACAAGGACGAAAAGAGAAGATGAAAGGAAAACCCTAGACGCGGCTAAGTTATTATTGATTAACTTAGTTAATATAATTTAAATATTAATAATTAAGCAAATTAATTAAATAATTAATAGTATAATTAGTGCATAAATTAATTATCTAATTTAACTTAATTGACTAATTAGTAATATAACTATTAATTAAATATTAATATAATTAGCCTAATTAATATAAATTAAATGTAAATTACATATTATGAAAATATTTTTCTTTTCAGATATAAACATCAACGTTATTCTTTCAAGTTCATAATTGACTTAATATTTTATCATTTTTTATTATTATTTATAATTTTACATTAGCTTATTTTTATCATTTTGAGGCTTAAATTTTGAGGCTTACGCCTTGCCTCAATTCCTGATTTCTCCTTTTAAAACATTGGAAAAAGCTTGAGTTTATTCTTTAAATTCAATAATTCAATTGCGTGTGCAACATTACGATCACTTACAAGAGTAAATAACAACATACAGAAGTACCATCAGTTACCCGAACTTACTATATTATTTCTCTCCATATTTCATCCTTGCAATGGGGATACGCAATGTTTCATGGCAACCTCATCCAGTTATATTTAAGTAGTGGTACAACATCTGAAAATAAAACTTCATGTTCTTGGACCTACTCATGATTATTGCTTCTGTATGGTTTATACCCAACCTTCGGTTGAGTGTACTAACAACATCTCACTAGATCTCCTTCTTGAGCACATCATTCGCTATGCTTCCATGCAGAAATTGTTCCATAAGAAGTTCCCCATGCACAAACATTATGTTGCTATAGCCATTTTCGCATTTTGCTAGCGGTCTTCAAGTCTTCCTCTTGGGGTGCCAGGTTATTCCATCAGCAGTAAGGTGGGAGCTGAAATATACATGGTGCATGGACTATCTTTTCAAGAATCTCTTTATTTCTGCAGTAAAAATAGTATGGTCACGTTGGAATTTAGGCTAAAGTTAGCATAGTTTACGCCAACAGCTATAGGTCTAGAGGTTTACCATCTACTTTATGTAACGACTAGGTTTTCTAAGGTTCATAATACTTGACATGCATAGAGTTATCGCTTACCACTTCTTTTGCTAGAAATATTAACATCACGCCCACTATATTTACATCATAGATAGTAGTTGTTGAAAAACAATACAATATCAATCCACTTCATGTAAATACCACACATTTTGCAACATTTTCAACTTAAAACAAATTATATAAGCAAACGATTAGTTTCTAAAAATCTAATTATAATTTACTAATGTGGGGAAGTTGGCGAATTTAGGGGTGAGTAGATGGCCCGCTTGGTAAAGGAGACGAGGAAGATGACATTGGGCGTGATGAGCTAAGGGAGACAGGCTTAGAAAGGTTCAGTGAAGGTTTTGATGGGAGGGGTTGAAAGAGAGTTGCGAGTGAAGGGATGTGGAGAAAGATAAGTGGAGGAAAGGACAAAAGAGATTGGAGTGATGGGATCGGGTATGACCAAGAAGAGGAAGAGATGGATGAGATGGAGCACTAGGGTAAAATAGAGCAAGAAGATGTGATGTCTGTGGAGGGCGTATGGCATCGAAGAAATAGCGGGATAGATGGAGCTAGCGACAAATTTCTAGCAATGTCTAGCGATTACCAACACATATTCATGTTTTTACCCTATCTAATCTTCATTATATCTACCGAATTATGGGATTTAATAAAGTTGGGATTTATCACGGAATATGGGTGAAATGGGATTTAAGCGACCATAGAATTTAGCATTGTTGGAGATACTGTTTGGTAGGATTTACACCTAAATCATGCATAAATCTGAGACCAAACAGCCCCTTGAACCAGATATGGCACACTTTGATATTACAGATGCCATATCTGCTTTCATGTTACAGGTTGGTTAGTGATTTTTTCAGGTTTTGGAAGGACACCGGCCCCCAGCTTACAGCTCGAATTCATAACATGAAATGAATTCTTGCTTCCCCTATTCAACATTGGCGTTGTAATTTATCTAAAGGACTAACCTCCCTGACATATACTAAGTTAAGTGTGGCAGAGATGAGGATACTTAGGCGGATGAGTGGCTTTATCCTTAGAGATAGGATACAAAATGAGCATATGCGGGAAAAGGTTGGAGTAGCTCCAGTAGAAGATAAGATTAGAGAGAGTCGCCTTAGATGGTTTGGTCACATAAAACGGCGGCTTTCTGATGACCCGGTTAGGAAAGTAGAGGTATTAGATTTGACTTATGTTAAGAAAGGTAAAGGCAGACCTAAAAAGACTTAGTTAGAAAATATTAGAAATGATCTTTTTTTATTAGATTTAAACGAGAATTTGACTTTTAATATGACACAATGAAGAAAAATAATTCATGTAGCCGACCTCACGTAGTGGGATAAAGGCTTGATGTTGTTGTTGTTGACTACCTGACCATCTCGCATTGGGGTTAACCTTACAGCTCATCCTAAGGCTTGGTTTTGTGGCATTGGTTTCCCACCATGGTCAGCCTTTTCTTCTTGCATTCAGAAAAATTTCTTTAACACTCCATCCAAACTGTTAGCATGATTAGTTAATTCTATTTTATCTTTTCTGTCAAGTTTGAGAAATCAAATTAGACAGCCCTCAGCAAATCTGATTGTTCCCACATTTCAGGAAATGGAGTCCATTTTTGGAGAGCCTCCTACACAAAGTAGCATACATAGTGAGCTTCCTTCAACCTGCGCCATTAATACATCAGCAGCTCCAGACTATCCAGTCCTTCCTGAATGCAAAAAAGTTCTGTCTCATGTTGACAATAGCGGAAACGCTTTGATGGTTGATATATCCTCAAAGGAAGATACTAAGCGAAGTGCCATAGCCAGTTGCAGAGTCCTTTTGGGGAAGCATGCATTCAACCTAGTGGCAGCAAACCAGATTGAGAAAGGTGATGTATTGAATGTGGCAAAGATTGCAGGAATCCAAGGAGCTAAGCAGACCAGCAACCTCATCCCTTTGTGCCATAACATAAATCTCACCCGAGTGGATGTCAATTTCGTTTTGAATAAAGAGGATTTCAGTGTGGAGATTGTCGGAGAAGCGGCAACGACATCGAAAACTGGTGTGGAGATGGAAGCCATGACTGCAGTTGCTGTTGCTGGGCTCACTGTGTATGATATGTGCAAGGCTGTGACAAAAGAAATCCAGATTACCAATGTTTGTCTTGAGCAGAAGAGTGGAGGGAAAAGTGGCAGTTGGTCCAGAAAACTTTCTTCAGTAAGTGATGATGATTGCATTTGAAAGATCGAAAAGATTTAGTTTATTTTGGTTTATTGATTGGGAGCTTTGGCTATCAATTAAGTGGTTTTGGATTCGGCTTGTATATGAATTTGTCTTAATTGACTCAGAAGTTCCAATGAAAAGATCGAGAAGATCACGGCTTTGGTTTATGAGTGAATATTTAGATGATTTGGGATTTGCAAATGGCAGAAAGTTAGAGCTTTTAACAGTCTGAGTACTGCTTATTTGTTCTTGACAGGTAAAATTTTCCTCAATAATAAAAATTAAAAAACAAAGAACTTTGGGAGGAAATCTTCTTGTTTTATGATGACATTCGAGCTGTATCATAACATCCTCTCCAAGTATAATTATTTCTTATTTAAATATGAAAAATAATAATATGAATATCATATTAAAGTCAGAGGTGATATATTTTATTTTGATATGTAATAGATTTCATATTAAAATTTCTTATTTTGACATATCTTTCCTTTTTATTTACTTTTTTTTTTTTAATTATCGATCTGCACATTTGACTTTATTTTTGAATTATTAATTGATACATCGATATTTATTTTAGCTGAATTAATCATTTTTATCCAACTTGAAAGTAAGAAATCAACTAGAAATTAATTGAGGCTAATATAAATATTAATTAGATATAAGTGAAAATTTATATTAAAAGTTTAATAATAATTTTAATTTTAGCAATTACATTGTATGTCATGTGTCCCTTCGTTTGAAGTCGGCATTCAAACAAACGCCTTTCGAACATTAGATTATAACCCTCGCAAGACATCGAAATGTATGGGATTGCGCTGGAGTTTGTGATGAGAACTAATAGATGAAAGTGTTGACGGATTGGAAGTGTTTGAAGGAGGCAGGTTTCGATGTATTGGGCACGTGTGAATAAGAAAGAGTTTACGATGGGATTATTTGAGGTGAACATTGATGAACTGATAATTTGTGAAAGAGAAGATGAGTTCATGATGAGTATCAGTGGGGAGATATATCAACAAGAATAACTTGTGTGAAGGAGAAGATCCGTGCACACGAGCTTGTTAAAAGAGGGCATTGATGGGATTACCTTTTTTGAAAGAGAAGCAAAAGTCAGAAAAAATCAAACCAATGCTTCAAAAATATTCAAATCAATTTGAGTCAATGTTGGATATGCTAGTAGGGGTGTAAATGAGCCAAGTTAAGCTGAGCAGGTTCCATATTGAGCTCAATTATGATTACCTTGTCCAAGGTTAGTTCAAACTTGATTTGAGTTTTCTGTTTGTGTTCAAGAGCAATTTGCTTAAAATGATTGATGTTCAAGTTTGATTTGTGTTCGGTTCATTTCGTGCTTATCGAGCTTTAAACAAATGAGTCTTATCGAGTTATTAACGAGCTTTACTTTCTAGATGTTCTTCAACTTAACAGATGAGCATACTAAAAATAACTAGCATAAAGTCTGCTTGTAAATATATCTAGCGAGTTTTTTCGAGCTTTCAAATGAGCTCATTCACAAACAAATCTATCAAGCATTTTCGAGCTACCAAACGAGCCCGTTCACAAACTAACGAGCTTAGAGAATGATTTTCCTTATAAATAAGCTCGTTCATGAACACTTTAAACAAACAATCCATAAAACATGAACAAATATCTCTTATTCATAAAAGAGTATAACATAAAAATTGAATGGTTAAAACCAGTGATATCATTTCATAAGTCTGTGTTCATTAATAATCAATAAATGACTGAGGTTTTCAATGATTCCCTCTAATCCACTTCTGTCACGACCCGACCCGACCCGAGACGGATCCCGTTCGCACCAGGCCGCGACAAAAAAAAATCTAACCAGGATCTGGCTTTTGAATTTGCTTCAGAACTGAATCTTCCAAATAATTTAACTCAAACAGACACACAAACACAGAGCTACTATGAATCATCAAACACAGCGGAACAAAATATTTATCTTTTCTTTTCCTCAAAACAATCATCTACAAATACAGTACATGGCTTTTAGACAGAAAGAAAGACAGAACAGAAAAGCCATGACTGTACAAAAATCAAAAGGTACAAAACAATACCTATACTGATCAGACTCTGAAATCTATTCCTGGACTTCCTTCCCTTTCCCAGAACCTGAAAACCACCAGAAAGCAAGGGTGAGCTCAACAGCTCAGCAAAGCAACAAACCTCCAATCAAAATTCTCAGAAACTCAAAACCAACACATCAGACAAATCCGTACAGAAATCAGAACAGAATCAGAAAGATATCAAATCGAACAGATCAGACATATCAAATCAACAGAAGCAGAATCGTACAGAATCAGAAGTTCAGATCATATCGGAATAGAACAAAATCGTATCAGAATCATATCATAATCAGATATCAGATATTATTGAATTCATAGCTAAATTCCCTGACACTGACTGAATCTCATAGGATCCAGGCCCCTTATGCCTCCCTTTGTGCTCACGGCACCAGAACAGATGTGCATATAGCACCAAAATACATATATATAGTGCTTATAGCACCTAAACAGATTTCCTCGGATCCGGAACAGAACAGATATCAGATTTCATATTGAGCTCATTTCAGATTTCCCAGACACTAACAGAATCTCATAGGATCCAGGCCCCTTATAACTCCCTTTTTATAGCATATACAGATAGCATATTAATTCAGAAGAAATCCGGACAAATCAGAAATCAGACAAAAAATCGGGCAGCACAACGGCAGTATACGGAATTTACACAATTTTCCTAAAAATAACAATTTACCAAATTTGCACAGAATATAGATATCAACATTTCAGAACATTTATTCTACTGCAGAGAATTTCCAAGTTCACAGAAAAATCCAGTCGACTAAAAATACAGTCGAATCAAAAATACCCAAACAAAAATCTTCAAAATATAATCAAAACGTGCACACCCGGCACGGCAACAATATACAGAAAGTTACACGGTAAAAACTGAACCAATCAAAAGATACAGACGAAAATCACTAACAGAAATAAAATCCGGACAGAAAATATCGCCAAACACGACGGTTCTGAAAATTGAGAAAGGCGGAATGTGCCTTACCTTGCGTACAACAATATCCTGAACAGTCTCGTCCGACGAAAACGGCTCTGCGTCGCCCGAAAATCAACTTTTCCAAAGATGCCCTCGACTTTCTCTCTCCTCGGAGATATTTTTATAAAATCTGATTTTTCTCCCTCCTCAAAACGACTGAATTCCCTTAAGTAATCTTCAGATCGTCCCGGGACGATCCGACCAAATTGATCGTCCTGGACAGCTCCCAGGGCTATTGTCCGGCCGATATTTTGAACAGTGCCAATCGGCCTGGCCGATGCCTCGATCGGCCTGGACGATGCTTACAGGAAAACACCTGGAGCAAATCTGGGCAAATTCTGGAACAGATTCTTAACTGATCGTCCCAGGACGATCCCAGATCGTCCTGGACGATCCTGGAGCAGATCTTGATATTACAACTTCAACTTAAATAAAGAAATGGTGTTGTGTGATTGCATATGTATGAGATGGGGAATTTTATCATTGTGAAGAAACTTTAGCTTCAAATATTCTCCGCCAATATAATTCATGAGCTAAGATATATTTTTAGAAATAATAGTTTTCTATTTTATGACACACACATACTGCAAGGGGTCTGATCCAACTAAAATGATCCCCCTATTCTTTATTATCAGTTACAAATGATACATTTTTTCATAATTGAAAAAAGATGTTAAAATAGTATAATATATATAAATTGTATAGAACAAATTTTATGGTGGAAGTTGAAAAATTATTGTGGCATAAGAATTATATTTAAGAAATCATTTACAACATATTTGGTCATACTTCTTTAAGGAGGAAAGACCAATGACCAATAAATTCAACATAAATCACAACGTTAATGTTGAGAGTTAGAGTTGATGTCAATATAATGCATCGATCTTATAAGTGATAGCATGTGTTGACATTAGTAATGAAGTTGGCATGCGTATATGTAACCAGGTGATAATGCTCGAAGAACTATAGGTTTGGGGATCGTAATCAGATGACATTGGTAGAAGGGTCGTAGTTGAGCAATGGTAGTCAAAGGATATTAGTCGGGTAATAGAGGTCGAAGGACTATAATCAATATATGGAAATCAGAGATCATAGTCGAGCAACATTGGTTGAAGAAATATAGTTGTCATGAGTCATTGGTCAAAGAACTATAATCATGTGATATTAGTAGTCAGGTGATAATAATTAGAAGGACCATAATTTGGTGATAGAGTTTAGAGGATTGTAATTGGGCAATAGTGATCAAGGGATTATAGTTAGGCAATGTGGTTACTGTAATCATGCAATATTGATTAGAGGATTATAGTTGGACGATTCTAGTGAGAGAAGCATAGTCATGCAACATTCATCAAATGACCATAATCGGGCAACATTGGTCAGAGGACCGTAATTGATCGATGGAGGTCAAAGGACTGCAGTTGTGTGATGATATTCAAAGGACCATAATTAGTGACAGTGTTAGAGAACCCCAGCCAGGCAACAATGATCAAAGTATTGTAGTCGATTAACGGTGGTTGGAGGATCATAGTCAATAATAGTCATCGAGAGATGGTTGTCAGAATCTGATAATCAAGTAATCATGATCAGAGGACTATAGTAAGGCGATGATGGTCAAAGGATAGTAGTTCGATGGTGACGATGTTCAACCTGACAACGACAATCAAGCTGTGTCCAATGGTGTCGATCTAATGGTGGTTTGATGGCTATGTTGAGCAATGGTTTTATGATGATGGCTTGATAATAATAGTTGGATTATGGCTTGATAGTGGTGCTCAAGTTGAGCTTCAAAATTCTTTGAGCCTCCAAACTATCTTGAATCTCCGATTGTAATCTACTTTATGTCCCCTCTCATATAGATAGTGGGGATCTGGTATAAATTTTTTAGAGTGTCATGCCTCATAAATTTTGAAAAAAATTTTGAAACACTCTATCGGATGGTTAGTATTGACTCTCTCAATATTTAGGTGCCTTTGTAACCTTAAAATTAATCAATCTTAGCTCATTTCATTAGATTCATCTTATTTAGACACTCGATATGACTATAATTGTGTAAGCTTTGGAAATTATTTACTCATCCAATTGATGTATTCAAGTTTTCAATTATACTTTAATTGTCTAATCTTAATATAGGCTCATTTAGACTTGGATTCATTAACTTTGGCATTGTTGGGTTCAACTCATTGAGGCATTCAATTCGGTTTAAAATTGCTAAATTTAAAGTTTAAATGGTCTCGAAATTTAGTTTTGGAAGTTTTTAATTCAAATATGCATTGAGGTTCATGCCCAATCAATACGATTTTCGATGACATATCAATTGCCCTTATTTTTGAATTTTGAAGCTTGTGCCATTCAAATATATGTTTAATCTTTTAAAAAAAAATTGAGATGAAAAATTATTATTTTGGAAAAGCTATAATGCCCAACTAGTCTCTCAGCATTAATATGTACCATCTCTTAAAGTCATAAACTAAGTAAAATATTCTTTATTATAATTTTAGCTTTATATAAAGTTGATGCATTAATCAAAGCAAAAATTACTAAAATAATTTCACTCCAAATCATAGGGGTGTAAATTTTTGACACGACCCGGAATCCGAAATGGGTCGGGTTCAGGTTGAAAAAATCAACCAGTTTTAAAAATCGGATCGGGTTCGGGTTGACCCATTAACCCGAAATTGACCCGAAAGTGACACGAAAACTCATATTTGACCCGAAAACCCGAGATTGACCCATTTTTTACCCGATTTTGACCCGAAAATCGAATATTGACCCGAAAATTAGCAATTTTAGGTCAACTTCGGGGCATTCGTGTTGGGTCGGGTTCGGGTCCAGAAAACTGACCCGTTTTTAAAAATAGGTCGGGTTCGGGTTGACCCGAACAGTGCCGGGTCAGTTCCGGGTTCGATCCGAACCCGACCCACTGACCCGAATTGACACCCCTACCAAATCATATAAAATTGCACTAGAAAACACGTAAGTAGCAAGACTTGTCGGCCATTCGCCACCTACCATAGGCATTATCAAAGCCGTGGGCACCCATAGAGCAGTGTTTTATGGGGGCACAGAAAGCTACTCAGGATCCCTTTTCTCCATTTTTTATTGGTATTTTTTTTTGATAATTTAATATAGATTAATTTTTTATTTGAGGTTGCCAACCTAAGGGCGTATAGATTCCATGCCTAATGAGAGGTGGCAAGCACTTTTTTTAAAAAATTTGAATGTATTTTATTCCTTTTTTAATGTAAAAATATATTTTTTCTCTAAGAAAAAATTTGAAGAAATAAAAAAATAGTAATATTTTCAATCTTTCTCCCTCTTGAATATATAAATAAGTCCTCTAAGGCTAGGGGAGAGGCATAGTCATCCGCTATAGGTTCCAGCTTGTCAAGTGAAAGGAAGAAAAAAATTACCTAACAAGAGCTTAAAGAGCATCATAGGCAATCAATGCTTAGCTCGCTTTTGCAGGCTCCAATTGTCCTTAGTGAATGACAAGAAAAATTATTTGATAAAAATTTAAAGACCATCAGAGGAGAGTAATACAGTTCTCTTACACATGCACCAGTTCTCCCTTAAGAAAGGCAAGAAAACTATTTAAATGTAATTTAAGGATTGTCAAGGTGATCCAAGTCTGATTCTCTTATGTAGGTTCCATTTCTTCCCCATGAAAGGCATGAAAAACTTTCAAGGAAGACTTTAAAAATTATTGGAGGTGGTCTCTTATGCTAAGGCGTATATCCCTTCCTCCAAAGGAATTTTTATTGCCTCCTCCCACCTGACGCATCTCTACGTTCGGTATGCCTTCATAACGCGACATCTGGCAGCAACTTTACCCATTTTGACCCGACGCTAGCCCATATACTTTTCGATATTTTTTAAAATTTTTCGGGTTGGGCCGTCGTAATGTATATGAGAAGGGCGGGAAAATGAAAAAGTACGCGGCTTTTACCTATTGTATTAAAGCCTTCTATGTATTAAACCTAAGATGTTCTACAGGATATCGTTCTACAGTGTCTACGGTTCCCATAATTTTCATATATTTGACGTAAAGAAATAGTTCAGTATTTTAGGAGATGGAAGGATCGACTGAAGGTTCCTGTTTCGAAGACTTCTTTTTCTGCGAGGAAACTCAAACTTTAAGCTATGACGAAGGTTTTTCTGATTTAATATTAGTAAGTATTTTAAGTATATTGTTTGTTTTTATCTACGTTTTACTATTCCGAACTCGGTATTTTATATTATATATGCGTATACGTTCGGTACTGATTATAATGGATTGGTACAATATCGGTACACAGTTGTACCGAGCAATACCGCTCAATACCGAGCAATACCAAGCAATAACAAGCAATACCGATCAATAACGCCTTACCTCGGTATAAGGTCGGTATTGAGTAGTCTATAATCAGATGCGATGTTCTTGTATCTGATTGGTTGCTTCCACCTCTGCTACCTTCTTCTGGATGAAGTTGTACTTGTTGAAAAGCTCGAATATTGATTTATTTAATATTACCAAGTTAGCTTGATCATCAACATGTGTAGATTCAGGTTGTGCAGATGAATCAGGATGACTTGTACTTGTAAACAGAACTGGTCTGACTGGAGTAGGTGTAGGTGAGTCATGTTTGGGTGGACTCGACATCCCCACTGGAGAAGCATGAGTGGTTTGAGTTGACTCGGCTGTTGTGGGGCATGGTACCCTACTAGGGCTTGCCTCCTTTATTGAACTAACTGGTGGAGAAAGATGAAGCAATAAATCTTTCTCAGCATCAGTTATTCCTTGCAATTCCGTAAGTATCTGCAAAAAATATAACATTTTATTCAATTTAACCATAAAAACATATAATTTTAAGAGATAGTTGAATTAAAATATGTACTTAACATACCTCATGTTCTTCAAGGTCAGCAAATATATTAATTACTTCTTTCTCAGTGTAAATAAAGTTGCCATCCCAGCGAGTAAAACGAGGCCGGGAAAGATAATCATGTACAGCATGAATTGTTGTATGTTCAAGGAACCAAATCTGTAGAAATGAAGGTAATTTATTTTTGCTTTAGATTTTGTACAATAATCATTGATTTATTGAACAATCAAACAATACTCACAATTAAAATCATTACAAAACCATTTACATAGCCCAAACCCAATCCCTTAGCTTGTTTGGTAGCAAAAACATTGAATTCTTCAACCAGGAATCCTCTAATTGATTCAGGCCAATTGTACTGATTAAACAATTCTGGAGTGTTGAGAAGTTCAAAGATGGAAACTGGTATCCGAAAGTTAGCCATCGGATAAAATATGTTCGATAGCAGGTAAAGGAGGAAGCATTTCACAACGTCATCCAATCTAGTGCTACTATCCAACCTCTCAATGTCGTGGCGAATGTCATTTGATATTTTGTCAGTGGACCTCGCACTGCCAACGTCAAAAATAATTCCCCTACTTGGCATGCCTATCAGTATTGCAACTTCTTCAGTTGAAAATTTAAGACTTCGTCCTTTAATAATGAAACTTTCGGTTTTCATATTCCACTTCGATATTAGCATATGTATGAGTGGAACATTTTGAGGCATAACAGAAAGCCTAAGGAACTGGTTGATATGCAACTGACGCAATCTAACAACCAAAGGATCTCCAAACCTCTGAACAAGAACATTACAAACTTCTCTGAACGTCGAAAACCTGCATCGGAAATGAATCTTTGGAGTATAACCCTGTGTAAAATCAATCGTTAATAATGCTATTAACTAATAAAAATCAATTGCTTATACTGACTAATATTAATGCTCGGTACAGAGCAGTACCGAGCATTACAGAGCATAAATATTACTAATTCTGCTCGGTAAAGATCAATACCGAGCAGTACCGAGTAGCACCGAGCAGTACCGAGCATTACTTTAAGTAATTTTACTCGGTACAGATCAATACCGAACAGTACCAAACAGTATCACGCATAACAATTAGTAACTTTGCTCGGTACAGATCAATACTGTAATATCAAAAATCTGCTCCAGTATCGTCCAGGACGATCTGGGATCGTCCTGGGACGATCAGTGAAGATGAGCTCCAGATTTTGCCCAGATTTGCTCCAGGTGATTTTCTGTAGGCATCGTCCAGGCCGATTGGAGACATCGGCCAGGCCGATTGGCACTGTAGAAAATATCGGCCAGACAACAGCCCTGGGAGGATTCCAGGACAATCCTTTTGGTCGGATCGTCCCGGGACGATGTCGCGATCGGCCGGGCCGATCTGAATATTACTTAAGGGAAATCAGTCGTTTTGAAGAGAGAGAAAATCAAAAATAAAAATATCTGATTTACTGTTCTGAGGAGAGAGAAAAAGAAGATTTTGGAAAAGTTGATTTCGGGAAGACGCGGAGCCGTTTTCGTCCGACGTGACTGTTCGAGATATTGCTGTGCGTGAGGTAAGGCACATTCCGCCTTTCTCAATTTTCAGTTCCGTCGCGTTTGGCGATATTTTCTGTCCGGATTTCGTTTCCATTACGGTTTTTCGTCCGTATCTTTTGATTGGTTCAGTTTTTACCGCGTAAGTTTCTGTATATTGTTGACGTGCCGAGTGTGCACATTTTGGTTATTTTCCGAAGATTTTTGTCCGGGTATTTTTGATTCGGCGATGTTTTTCGTAGACTACAATTTTCTGTGAAATTGTAAATTCTCTGTGCAGTAGAATAAATGTTCTGGAATATGATTATCTATATTCTGTGCGAATTCGGTAAATTTTCTTTGCAGGAAATTTTGTGTAAATTCTGTATACTGCCGTTGTGCTGCCCGATTTTTGGGTAATTTCTGATTTGTCCGGATTTTCTTTGAATTGATATGCTATCTGTATATGCTATAAAAAGGGAGTTATAAGGGGTCTGGATCCTATGAGATTCAGTTAGCGAAATGGGAAATCTGAAATGAGCTCAAATCTGAAATCTGATATCTGTTCTGTTCCGGATCCGATGAATTCTGTTCTGGTGCTATAAGCACATCTGTTCTGGTGCTGTGAGCACAAAGGGAGGCATAAGGGGCCTAGATCCTATGAGATTCAGTCAGTGTCTGGGAAGGGAGGCATAAGGGGCCGGAATCCGTAGAGATTCCGTCAGTGTCAGGGCATTTAGCTATGAATGACATATGTATCTGTTCTGTTTTCTGTATCTGCTCTGTACGCAATTGTGATTCTGATATGATATGATCTGCAAATTCTGATTTCTGATTTCTGTATAATTCTGACTCTGTTGATTTATTCTGTTCGGTGATCTGATCTGTACGATTCTGATTCTGATTTAATATCTGTCCGTATAAGTTCTGATATTCGATTCTGTTCCAATTTCTGATCTGATTTCTATCTGATGAGTTTGGTTTTAGTTTCTGAGAATTCAGATTGGTGGTTTGTTGCTTTGCTGAGCTGTTGAGCTCACCCTTGCTTTCTGGTGGTTTTCAGGTTCTGGGAAAGGGAAGGAAGTCCAGGACTAGAGTTCAGAGTCTGATCAGTATAGGTACTTTTGTACTTTTGATTTTTGTACAGTCATGGCTTTTCTGTTCTGTCTTTCTTTCTGTTGAAAGCCATGTACTGTTCTGTAGATGATTATTTTGAGGAAATGAAAAGATAGATATTTTGTTCCGCTGTGTTCGATGATTTATAGTAGCTCTTTTGTTCTGTGTTTTTGTGCCTGTTGAGTTTAAGTAATTTGGAAGATCAGTTCAGTAACCAAATTCCAAAGCCAGATCCTGGATAAGAAGGTTGTGTCGCGATCCGGCTCGGGCGGGATCCGTCCCCGTCGGGTCGGGTCGTGACAAATACCGAGCAGTACCGAGCAGTTCCAAGCATAACAATTAGCAATTTTGCTCGGTACAGATCTATACCGAGCAGTACCGAGCAGTTCCAAGCTAAACAATTAGCAACTTTGCTCGGTACAGATCAATACCGAGCAGTACCGAGCAGTTCCAAGTATTACAATTAGCAACTTTGCTCGGTACATATCAATACCGAGCAGTACCGAGCAGTTTCAAGCATAATAATTAGCAACTTTGCTCGGTACAGATAAATACCGAGCAGTACCGAGCAGTATCGAGCATAACAATTAGCAACATTGCTCGGTACAGATCAATACCGAGCAGTACCGAGCATAATTATTACTAATTCTGCTCGGTACTACTCAATACCGAGTTGTACCGAGCAGTACCTACCGAGCAGCACGGAGCAGTACCGAGCATAGTAGTTATGCTTGGAACACATCTATACCGAGCAATACCGAGCAGTACCGCTCGGTATACTACTCGGATACGCTTCAGCACGGAGCAGTACCGAGCATGGAACAGATCGATACCGAGCTATACCGAGTAATACCGAGCGGTCCGCTCGGTATACTATTCGGATACGCTTCGTAAACCCTACCATATATATATTGAAGATGTAACTAACCTGAGGCATCGTAAAAGCAAATATGCAGAGCTTGAAACTTCGCAGAAATGGAAGAAGCAGAAGCGCCGGTTGGAGAAGATGAAGTATATCGAAGCGTATGATGACTGAAGTGAAAGACGGTAAGGTTTGTTCGAAAACATAGCCGTTTTTTCGGGTCCGCGTGATAATATTCGGGTCCGCTGCTCGGGCCATTAGTTTTAAATTTCGCACGTGCCATATACCCAATCATCGCCGGGTCGGGTTTCGGGTAAAGTTGCTGCCAGATGTCGCATTATTAAGGCATACCGAACGTAGAGATGCATCAGGTGGGAGGAGGCAATAAAAATTCCCTCCAAAGAGGCATTGAATACCCTCATTGGGCAGACCAAATTTGGATGTATTTAAGACTTTCAATCTCTATGATGAGGCTTCCATCTTTCCTTAAAAATGGCATTGGCTAGAGAGTATTGGAATTTTAGTCCCCATGACGAATCTCTGGCTTCCTTTGCAAGAAATGTTAATTGTCCTTATTTTCATATCAAACTTTGAGACATTCAAGACTTTCATTTTCCATAATAAGGGTTTGATCTTCATTTGAAATAAGTGTTGACTATCCTTACCAGATAGATTAGATTTGGAGGTCAGTAAGGCCAATAAGGCATGCTTTACACTTTCCCTTAAAATACAAATTCCAATATTAGTTATGCAAGCACTGACATTGACTTTAATGTCATTGGAAACATGTTAATGTGTTACATAGAAAAAGGAAAAAACTTACTTTTTTGAAAACTATCTTCAAAAGAGAAGAGATTGCCCATATATATTAAATTGGGTTTCAACATTGGTAATGTTAAGCATTGAATTTGGATTTAATGTCATCGGTGCCATTTGAGACGTGTAGCAGCCAAGACAAAAATCTTTTATGCTTGTAAAAGCTATAGCAAACTTCTTAGGAGAAGCGGTTGCCAATTGAAAGCTAAAATAAGAGTTTGAGAGCTATAGAAGACTTCATAAAATTTATAATGATATTGTTAAATAATGTGTCAATGTCATGTATATTCAATGATTTTACATATGACTTTTAAATAAGACTTCTTATATGTATAACCATCAATTTATACTTCTTCATATAAAATATTTATATAAGCTTGGTTGATGTTTAAAATCAAATGGTTGGAAATAATGATAAATAATGAGATCTAAACCTTTTATTTATAGTGATCAAATAATCTAAAAACTTTCCTCCTGAAGGGTACTAAGCCTTCTTAGATGCTTGCATCTTTTTTGTCTACACATAAACTTGATTAATGTTCTGCCATGATGGTGAAAGTCTTATTAATGATTTAACCAAGCTCCTTATTTTTGATAAGGAGGGCTATGAAAAATTCTTTTAAAATTTATGACTTCTTTATGTTATTAGTATAAGGGTTTAACCCTAAATTTTAATTGTAGTAGAAAATATCAAGAGAAATTCATTTAGGTTTTTTGTCTTGTTCGAAATTATTTGTCAGATTATTTCTCAATAATATTAACCTATGTGAAAAAGCTTGAATAAAATTCACCAAGAGTGTTTGACATATCCGAGATTATTTGTTAAAGTTTTGCTTGATGATGTTAATCTATGTGAAAGAGATCAAGAGAATCCACCAAAGATATTTGACCTATTCGATGATATTTGTCAGGTCATTATGCAATGGCATTAACCAGTGTTGAAAATGTCTACAGAAATCCCCTTGGAATTAATTATACCTTGATTAGGAGGGAGCAAATGTCTAGAGTATTCCAAATGGATGGTGAAGAATGTTATATCTTTAAAAGCTAATACCCTTTTGAAGCCATGATTGTGATATTTCCCAATAAATAAAACTTTTTCTAGGGAATATATATGGAGTTTAACTTTCTTTAAAAAATTCATATATTTACTAAAAGTTTCAAGAAAATGATTATCAATACGATTGCATTGAATATATATACAAATATTGGATGGAATGATTTACATGGCTATAATTGTACCATAAATATTAACATGAATGTCCTTATAAGGTTTTAGCAAAAGTTGATCCCTAATCATGCTTTGATTAAAATATGGATGATAGAAGGTATGATTTTTTTTAGTACTATCATGCATAGGGCATTGTTTATTCATTGTTTTAATTGAAATTCCCCCCAATCTTGGCATACATCTTTTAAACCTAGTGAAATGGTAGATGATAGAGATATTGCTTAAGACATTGATGTGAATAACATTTTGAGGTTGTTCTAAAGACCATCCCCAACTCAGAATAACTTTTCATAAATAACACCAAAATATTGCATGCTTGAATATTTGTGATGATAGAGAGATAAAGATTTTAACACCTTAGCTTCATATAAAAATTTAGCAGACATACATATAAGAGATGTGTCACAAAAGACTCCTAAGTTTTAATGTGGAAAGCCTGGAAAGGAAAAAAAACAAGTGCCTGGCTCAACTAGCCACTGGTATTTATTATGAGTTACAAACAATGCAATTTCCCTTGATTGGAACAAGTGTTTATACAACATAATAAACAAAACCTATACAAAATAAATTCTATAATAGAAGTTGGAAAAACCTTGTGCTATAAAAGTTGTTTTCAAGATATTATTTTAACCTATGTGGAGCTTTGAGATTCGTTGAGCCCTAAAGCTCTCTAGAATCTCAAGCCATGGTCCCCTCCAAGTCCCCCTTGTCATGTATACAATGGAGGCTTATTTATAAACTTTTGAGAGTGTCATGCCTCAAAAAAAAAAAAAAAAAATCGAAGCGCTCTATCAGATGGCTCGTGTCGATTTCTTTGATTATAGATCATTCCTTCAATATTTAAGAACCTTCACGATGATGAAATTAATCAATCTTAGGTTCATTGAATTTGTCTCATTGATACATTCAATTTGAGTAGAAGCGTGCAAGATTTGAAGATTGTTTAATCATCTAACTATTGTCATGAAATTTTTAATTATACTTCAAGTGCTTGATTGAGCTCATTTGGACTCAAATTATATTACTTTTGATATTATTAGACTTGTCTCATTGCGACATTTAGTTTTACTATAGGTTTACTAAAATAGGAGTTCAAATGGTCCTAAATTTAATTTTAAAGAATTTTAATTCAAATTTGCATTGATATTTGTGCCCGATCAAGATTATTTTTAATGAACTATATCATACATCTTACATTGTTAGCTAACATTTAAGAAGAATATCTAAAGCCAAGTTTTCTTTATTATTATTTACTATGTATAATAATATTTATAGTGATAGAGAGAGAGTTTATCGTTCTAGCATTGAACAAAAATCTCTTACATATATATAGATAAATAAGTTAAGAGTAACTTTAACAAAAACAAGGGTTTTAATGTGAAAATTTCAAGGGAAAAATCACATAGCCCGACCTTGCAAAATAAGATCATCAGTTAGCTATTTAGAATGATATGCTAGTGGCCTTGCTAATAAATAATATATGAAGAATTAATAAGTAATATTTGAAGAATTGAGTATCATACCCACAAGGATTAAAATAGGGGTGTCAATATTGGACCCGACCCGAAAATTCGACCCAAAAATTTTGGGTTTGGGTTGACCCGAACCTGAAACGGGTCATGTTCGAGTTCAACAATTCGACCCGTTTCAAAATTCGGGTTGGGAATGGGTTGACCCTTTGACCTGAAATTGATCCGTTTTTTACCGAAAACCCATTTTGACCTGGCAACTCGAGATTGACGCATTTTTTATCTATTTTTACCCGAAAAGCGGAGATTGACATGTTTTTGGACCCGAAAACTAGCAATTTTTTATTGGCACTGGATTATTCGGGTCGGGTAGGGTTGACCCGGACCTGAAGAGGGTCGAGTTCGGGTCAGGAAAATTGACCCATTTGCAAAAATGGATCAGGTTTGGGTTGACCTGAATAGTGCCGGATCAGTTTCGAGTTCCACCCTAACTCGATCCGTGACTCAAAATTGACACCCCTACATTAAAATAACTATCCCAAATGGTTAATTATTGATTTATTTTTGGAAGGTCGTATAGCCCGACCTTGCAAAGTAAGATCATCAATTTTATCCTAACTTCAACTCGCCCTAACTGTTCTCCTTTACGCCCCTACCACCAATGCATTCGAACCCTAATTGAATTCACCGTTGTTTTTCTTCTTCTAGTCATGAGCGCTTCTCACGCTTCACTTGCCAAACCCACTACTTTCTTCTGCAATGGCTGCTTTCCAAGTCATTTTTCGGCTTTTCCAACTCAATTCAGTAGGAAGCCTGCAGATAAATTGATGGATTACTCGGTTCCATTCCTCAAACTTCCTTCTTGGGGCTCTTTTGCGTATCGAAGAAGGATAAAGCTACAAGTTTATTCTCAGTTTCGGAGACCGCCTCGGCGCCGGAACTCGCTAAGGGAGAAGCTCATTCCCAGGCAAGACCAGGTGCTTCTCTTTCCTGAAGTTTCAAGCACCGAATCTAAGGCTGAGGACTTGGGCGTAAGAGATCATGTAAGTGATGCTCGTAGTTTAGGTATAGATTTTGATATTGAAAAGGAGTCTGAAAGAGCTGAAGATTCTAAAAAGTTTGAATTTTCAGGGAATTCTTCTTTGTGGGATAAGTTAGATAATTGGGTAGGTCGATATAATGAAGATTCAGAGTTCTGGGGGATTGGGGCTGGCCCTATTTTTACCATCTTTCAAAGTTGTGATGGTAATGTCACTCACGTTTCTGTCAATGAGGATGAAATTTTGAAAAGGCACAGAATCCGAGCGTGGTCCTTAGAAGAGAATGAAGAAGGTGGCGAACTGAAGGATGTGAATTCTAAGATATCCATAGCAAGGCTTATTGCTAAAGAGATAGAAGTTGGTGCGTACCAAATGCCTAGAAATAGTTCAATTGCTAGGTTTGTAGAGGAAGGAAAGAAGTCTTCTTTGGTTGGTCTATTCCATGCCTTTTCTTCCCAGAGGGAATCTCTAATAAGGATCTTCCCACGCATTGGTTTCATGGTTTTGTGCTGTTTCTGTGTTTTGGGGGCAGTGAGGAAGTTATTTGTGGGATATAATGATGCAGAACCGACAAGGGAGGAGCTTGAAATGCTCAGGCGAAAGAAGAAGTCAAGGATGGAGAGAGAGGGGTTACAGAGGGGTAGTGTTCAAGTTCTTCAGAATAGTGATGAGTTTCCGGTGATATCTGGTACTGTGCCACAATTGGACAGGGATGAACTAATGAAGAACATAATGCAAGCCAAGAAATCTAGAGATAGCTTGGTTTTATCAAATCCTTCGGGTTTCTTCACTACCGAGCAACAAGATTTTGATAAAAAGGTGAGGGAAATTAGAGATATGGTGAGACAAGTGCGTGAAGTGGAACATAAAAATCAGCCTTCAAACAATAATATTGATGAGAGAGATGAATTATCTTCCATTATATTTGATAATGAAATTCAAACAGAAGGTGTTGAAAATCTTGCTCATCATAAAGCACAATCTGCAAAAGAAAGTGTGCTTCGCGATGATCCTGCTAAAACCTGCTCTCATTCAGACCAAGAAGACAACACAATGAAGACTCATAGTGAAGATATGTCTATATCTATGGGTGACTTTTCAAATGGAGAACTCTTAAATAATTTTGGCACTTGTAGAGATAATAATGTTGTTGATACTGAAGGCCGAGAGACAAGCATTCTGAAAAATTCCCAGGGGCTGCCTGTTGGTACAAATATGTCTGATCCTGGAGCTCCTGATACAGTCACTTTGAGCAACAAACAGGAGGTTGACATGAACAAGGTGGATAATAATAGTGTGAGAGGGGAACAAACCATTAAAGGCTCATCTGTTATTTCCACTAATCAAAACGGCAAAGCAAAAATCATAACATCACTTAAGGAAGCCAAAGAATACCTTAGCAGTAAATGTAGAATTCATAAAGGCTCAGTACAACTAGAGCAGCCAATTCATTTAAAAGGGACATCGGAAGTTCTCAGTAATTGTGCTGACAGTTCTGATGGTAACAGAATGAGGGGGACTGCTGAAGCTTCAGGATTTGCTCCTGAGATTTCTGCTGATAAAAATGCTTTTTCTCTGCCACAAAGATCACTTGGGAACATTTTTTCTGACTTCAAATTGCATGAAAGTTATGATGAATTCAATAATTCTTCTTCTGAGACTGAAGATATTATAAAAACGAATACCATATTTCAAAACGGGGAGTCAAAGGGAGGCACACAAGAAGTTCTTACTGTTGATGGTGTTGTTGATTTAGACGATCTTCAGATGGGACACAATGCAGGTATTATCAACCCATCAAATGATTGTATCACTTCAGGAGGAAAGAATCACATTGTATCTGGACATTTTGATCCAGTTGCAGATAATTTATCATGTGATGTCTCCAAGGCCGAAGATGCTTTGAATGATCTTTCTTCTAAAGAAAGTATTCCTTCAAATTCTGGTAATTCCAACTGCCTGGATGAAAATTTACCTAAATCTTCTGGAAAGAGCTGGATAGAGGAAAACTTTCAGCAGTTCGATTCTGTTATTAACGAGATCGGGCATGGCTTCAAAGATAACTACATGTTAGCAAAAGTAAAGGCACAAGAAAACACCTTTTCAGATTCTGATATAAGTAAACTCAGTATGTGGGGAGAGGATGAAGAACTTGAATGGATGAAAGATGAGAATCTTCGAGAAATTGTTTTCCAAGTTCGAGAGAATGAGTTGGCTGGACGGGATCCATTTCACTTGATGGATGCTGATGACCAAAAAGCCTTCTTCCATGGACTTGAACGGAAAGCTGAGAAGGCCAATGAAAAACTGGCAGGAGTGCATGAGTGGATGCACTCAAAGATTGAGAATCTAGACTATGGTGCTGGTAATATTACAGGGATCCTCTCTATAAATGTTCCAATGTTTTATTTGACTTGCAAATGACAGTGAATCTTTCCTTTTATTTACATCATTATCCATTTTTCAAAAAGACATTTTTTGTAATTTTCATTATTCCTGTAACACAGATGGCATCAGCTTAGACGATCCATTGGACAAAATTATCCCTCGTTGGAAAGGGCCACCTGTTGACGAAGACCCTGAATTTCTTAAGAAATTTACCAATATGGGAATTTTGGATGATGTTCTGGGGGATAAGCCAGAGAACCTTCAGAAATCACAAAAGTTAGCAAATTCAGATGGTGTTTCTCCTAACTCTCCAGTAAATGATAGAGTAATTTTGTCCCAGAACGGAACTTCAACAGCACCAAAATCACTTATAGAATGCAGTGATGGTTCTAACAGACCCGGGAAGAAAAATTTGAAGGAGCAATGGGAACATACAAAAAAATGGTCTCAAGGTTTCCTAGAAGTCTATAATTCAGAGACTGATCCAGAGGTGAAATCTATCCTAAAGGATATGGGAAAGGATTTGGACAGATGGATAACAGAAAAAGAAAGGAAGGATGTGGCTGATCTAATGACCAGAATACCTAAAAGAAAGAGGAGATTTATAGAAAAGAAAGTGAACAAAATTAAAAGAGAAGTGGAGAAGTACGGAGCACAAGCAGTGGTCAGCAAATATAAAGAATATGCTGCTGAAAAGGAGGAGGATTACCTATGGTGGTTAGATCTTAAGTTTGTTTTGGTAAGCTGAGAAGTTTCCTTTCTTATGGCCTGCCTTTATTTGATTGTTCTGCTTTATTTTCTGTTCAGCCTTAGATTTTTTGTTGTTGTTGTTGTAGTGCATTGAACTATATTCAGTGGAAGATGATGTCCCAAGAGTTGGATTTTATTCCTTAGAAATGGCTGAAGATCTTGAGCTTAATCCCAAGCAATTTCATGTGATAGCTTTTGAGGATCCAGGAGACTCTAAGAACTTCTGCCATATCGTGCAAGCTCAGATGGATATGCTGGGAAGTGGTAAAGCTTTTGTTGTTGCTCGGCCTCCAAAGGTAAGTCTTAGCCATCCACCGAATAGCATGCTATTTTGTTAATCTTTTACTTCGTTCATGATGCTTCATGATGCTATTTATCATTATCCTCCCGCAAAGATAATCTGTAGCCATTCCAGTAGAGAAGCATCTTATTTTGCTAAAAAGAAAAAACCTTGTTCATTGGTGTGTTTGCTTCTTGAAGACTTGGATAATTGGAAACTTTCACTGAAGCATTTTGTTAGGAAATACTTGAGTTTGCAAGTAACCTTGAGAGAAATACTTGAGTTCGCAAGCAAACCAAATCACAATTGGTGAAAACAGTGAGTAAAACTGCTGTTTACAGCAGAAAAACTGAAAAATACAGTAGGTTTCTTGGGGAAAACTGAGGAAAATCTGATAAAAAACAAAATATTCCACTAGTTGTTGTAGGAAAGCAACAAACGCTACAAATTTCTTCAATTCGTGAGGGAGAAAAACAGCTCTTCAAATCTCTAACCAAGCCTAGAGCCAAAAGAAAACCCTAGATCCTAAATCTGATTTCAAATTCAAGATGAAAAACAAAGCCTACCCAAAAAGATTAATTAAAGCAAAAGGATAAAAGTTTAATCTCTAAACAACCCCCCTAATTTAAATTTTTCTCTCCAAAACAAGGATTAATTAGTGAGTGGGCCCCTCCTTGTTCCGCCTGTCCCCCTGTTTGCCTCCGCCTGTAGACGTGAACCGGTCCACTAGGGACCGGTTTAGCCGGCCTTAGGGACGGCCTAACACATTTCACTTTTGCATATTTCCCACAAGCATTATTGGTTCTCTTCAGATGATAAAACAGCTTCCATGTCCGATGTTGTCTTTTAAATTAAGGGGATATAAATAACACGCTTGCTTTTGCCTTCATATGTGGAGAATCAATCCAGATGTATAGAAAAGAAATCTTTGTGTGATTGAATAATAAGCTTGCCTTGCTAGCTGAGAATATCCTCTCAATTTATTTCATTGAACACTGAAACTCTTTGCTGCAGGTTTACTTCTTATTGATCACTTACATAAGTGCTAATATTATTGTAATATTTGTTTTACATTTCCTTTTACTGTATCGTATTTGTGCAGGATGCTTTTAGGGAAGCTAAAGCCAATGGATTTAGCATTACTGTGATTAGGAAAGGGGAAGTAAAACTAAATGTGGATCAAACTTTGGAGGAGGTAGAGGAAGACCTAAAGGAGGTTGGTGGTAAAATTTACCATGATAAGATCATGAATGAACGGGGAGTTAATATTCGCTCATTAATGAAGGGTGTGATCGCAGCTAATAAGTCCAATAAGAGGTAATCTTTATTGCTTTCTGTCTTCCTTTGGTTTGACTCAACATGTGGCATGCCACATTTTAGGTGAGGTAACTACATCAAGCTTTATGCGGAACAGATTATTTTTGAAAGAAAAATGACTAGAAAATCAAACTACTCGGTTGCAAAATTAAGTGATTGTGGTTTTCTTTTCCTAAAACAAGAGTTTTTTAAGCCCTTTTTACTGTTCTTTACATGGATCTCTAACATTTTGGCTAAGAAATCTATTATTTAAAGGTTAAGTAATGTTTCGGTTGGGACTACTTTTTTATTGCTTTTTGAAACAACTTTTTAGTATAAAAATTAAAATTTTTTACTAGAAAGCTGCTTCAAGAAGCAGCAAAAAAAACGTTCCCAAACGAAGCCTAAATCTTAAGCAATTCGAATGAAAGCATAATGGACAATCAAGAACTCAAGCCATCATGCAGCCTTTCTGAAGGTCATCATGGACTCACATAGCATGTTAAATCCTGAGAACTTGGGTACGTAACAGCAGAGTAGTGTATTGTTTAACTGAAGCATTTCTATTATTTTAGAGGAGATTTCACATGTGGAGGATATATTTTCTTAGTTGACTAGATTTTGTCTTCTGTAATGTAATTTACTTTGTTATCATGATATGATGTTTATCGCTGTCAGCTTTGTTAGAGACTTGTTATCCTGGAATTTGAGATAAACTAAATGATTAATAATGGTGAAAGGCACACTAACTAGCAGCCTTTTTCCATTTTATGCTCAGTCTATCTTTCATACATAAGGGCTCTAAATTTTACTTATTTCTAAAGAGACTCTGGATCAAATTTGATTCAAAATTTTGTAAAGCTGATTCTTGTGAATTGAGGCTTCGTTTGGGACGGCTTTCTTACTGCTTCATACAACAGTTTTAAGAAGCAGAAAAAAAATCGTACCAAACGAAACTTAGGTCTCAGTTCTGGAATTGAGTTCACCTCACCGACCCAAACATGACTATTTGATGCATAGTAAATTAAATGTGGTCGATTAAACTCAAACCTTTTAACTTGTTTTATGTAAACTTGGAAAATATAATGGACTGTTTTAATAATAGAAGTAATGAGATAGTTGGATACATATCACTCAAAACTTTTCAAATTATTCCTGAAATACTGACTTTAGTGCAGCACCTCAAACTTCAAACTCTTCTATCAAAGTCACTCTATCAATATAACAATTCAAATTCTTAATCGTTGAGATCCTGTCTGCTCTGATCTAATAGTCTCGTGATTTTCTCTTAAGTTCTTCCATATGAATTCGCTTCACATCGAGTTTCTAATGAAATTTTAGCAATTACTTCAAAAGATGCTTCGATATTTAAGAGTTTGACTTCATTCTACTTAAGGATTTCACAATTAGTATAGTTTATTTTCTTTTTGAGATATTGTCTACTTTGATCTAATAGTCTCGTGATTTTCTCTTTGATGTAATTTCTTTGAGGGTCAGCCATCCGAAGTGCTTCCACATGAATTCGCTTAACATCGGAATTTCTAACGAAATTTTAGCAATTACATAAAGATGTCTCGATATTTAAGAGTTTAACTTCATTCTACTTAAGGATTTCACAATCAGTATAGTTTATTTGAATCTTATTATATGTGGATATTCATTTTGCAGGCATGGCATTATATCCAACCATCCAAAAGAATAAAGAAGTGTACTTCCATATCACTTGGAAGTTCATGGAACCCAAGCAATTCAGCTGTGGTGTTGCTGGCGGTTAAAGCAGCTTCATGAATGAGCTGCTTCCAGGCAGAACAGATTATAGGCCCATTTTGCCCTATCCAACAGCAGCACGTTGATAAGCATCATGATCAAAATATGGTTAGTATAGATTTTATGATTTTATGATTATTTATTATTTTGATATGGATATAATATAAATTTTGGCTGATTATTAATGTATTGTATATTTATATTCATCAGAAAATAAATTTTATTAGAGTATCTTTGACTCAAATCTTCTTTCATTGCAACTTATGTATATTACTGTGCATGCTAATGAAGAATTGTTTTTATTTTTATTTATGTTTATTTTAGAGAAACATTATCCACCGATGCTTAGCTCGGTTGGTGGGTGAACGCGGTTGGGTAACCCCCAACCCGCGTTCGATTCTCCTCGACTCGGCAGCGCCTCTTAAGTGCGGGCCAGGAGGTGGTGGGTGCCTCTTCTAGGTCAGCCGAGAATTAGCCATGCTGTCAAGTGCCTCTTCGGGGGTGGCAACAGGTGGATACCCCGTTCCAAAAAAATAAAATAAAAGGAACATTATAATGCTAAATAGATGGATTGATGAAATGTGACATAAATGTACATCAAAATATTATTTATATCTTTATTGTGCTATAAAAATAAAGCTATTATACTCTTGTATAGAAATGCAAGCTGCTTTCTTTTATTTCATAAGCTTATGAAGAGATAAATCAGCTACATTTATAATATTTTAAAGCAGATTTCTAAAAAGATTGGTCATTAACGAAGTGGAAGAGTGGATATTCAATTGGGGAAGGAGAATATGAAGAAGAACATAATGTAGGGGTGTCAAAATGGGTCAATGGGATGGATTTAGGTTTGACTCTAAACTAATCTGATTTGAATTCAATCAATCTGAACCCGAGCTATTTAATAAACGGGTTTAAAAGGTATCGAACTGCTAGCAATTTGAACCTAATCTGATAACTCATTTTGACAAAAAAAAAAAATTATTAACTTATTAACTATATATTTTAGTTAATTGATGAAAAATAAGAAGAATATATCATCAAATAAAAGAATTTAAAGAAAAAATATTAGACGGGTCATTCTCAGGTCAAAGTTAGATTAGCAGGTCAACTCGAATTTGAAATACATGATATGAACTTGACTCATTTATTAAACGGGTCAATTTGAATTTAAATTTTTTGAATTGGGTTAGCGGATCGGGTACACATCTAATACATCAATTAATAATGAGATGAAATATTGTTTGTAGGAGAATGCAAAAAACATTAGCTATTAATGAAATATGAGAGAAGATTTTTTGTTATGGATTTCTATATGGGGAAGAACACAGTCAATAATGGAGAAGTTCAACTGGCGAGGAAGCAATCCAATAAAGAATATTTGCTAATAACAATGAAGAGAAGATTTACAGTTTGGGAAGATGCAATAAGGAAGAACTTTTTTTTACTACAAATTTTTTGCCATTAATAGCTATCTGGCTAAATTGTTTTTGCTAGAACAAAACCATTTCTTCACCTAAAAGCTTATCATCATGAAAAATTAACTATCTACTTTTAAAGCTTCAAGCTGAAACTCCTCAAATAAGTATTTCTTTTTAGGATTAAATTTCAAAATAGTCTCTCGACTATTCGTATCTGATTGTTTTAGTCTCATAGTATAATGTTGTTCTAATTTAGTCCATTATTTATATAAATTTGATCCAAAATAATCCATTTAGAAATAAATTGTGATCAATTTTGTAAAGTCGATGGATTAAATTTAGATCAATTTTATATGATAATTACGGCATTAGGAACTAATTAGTAATTAGGACCAGTTTTGTATAGCCAATTTAGTCCACTTATATCTAGTCATGTGAAGCCCTCTCTCTCTCTCTCTCTCTCCCTCGCCCTCCAAAGCTTCTCCTCTGTCAAGAGATTGTTCTTGTCGAAATCACTGCCATCAGGAGGGTTGAAGAAGAGCTCCTACAGGTGATTCGCGAGATCGAATGCAAAGATCTTGCGGTAGAGTGTTCCATCGGATTTCAACAAACTCTCAGATTAAATTGGCTATATATGAATAATTAGGGGATTATTTTGAAAAAATTTTCATTTCTTTTAATTAGAAGAATAGGTGCATGTATGCTCGAAGAAAATGTTTTAGCATTCAAAAACATGTTGCAATGGAATATGTTGATAAAAAGGTGAATGAATTGGAATATGTTGGAAGCATTGCAGAAGAAATAAGTAGATAAGACTTTAAATACAATTTATGGATGCAAATTCAAGCAATTAAGAAGGGTAAATGACATTTTTGTCATATTTTTCATTGATATGTTTATATAAATATGTTTTATTTTATTATATCTTTTATTTTATTAAATATTTTTATTTTATACTTTCATAATATTCAAATTTATTTGAAATTTTTTATATATTTATACATATCCTATAAAGTTTATTCAATTAAAAATCTTACAAAAATATCCTCACCAAAAATTTGTTCTTTTGCCTAAAGCTGAGCCTAGTCAAGCGGCAATAAAAGCCCGTTTTTTAATACAGAGCTACGCAACGCTGCTGGGAGCCGGCCGTCTGTGACGAATAGATCGGAGCAGAGTGGTGATAGATCTCCTCCTCTGACCCGATCTTTGAAGTACTAGTTCTCGATATCTGATGCAAGCGCGCGCAGTGGAGCACGAATCAAATTCGCAGAGCAAGCGCGCGGCAATCGGCGAGCAGCCAAGGAAGGAAAGTCCGAGGGCCGAGAAGCAGAGGAGAAGGAATCAAGCGGGAGAATCGGAGGCGGAAGAGATGCCCCTGACGGACACGAATGAAGATTCTTTCCTCTTTCCTATACAGGAGATCGTGCAGCACCCTCTTCCCGGCTATATGGCACCGTCGTCGATCAGCTTCAGCCATGACGACCGGATGATATCGTACTTGTTCAGCTCCGATGGGACACTCTACCGCAAGATCTTTGCATTCGATCTCGCGAATCGCCGGCAGGAGCTCGTCTTCAGCCCTCCGGATGGCGGCGGTTTCGACGAGAACAATCTCTCGGCGGAGGAAAAGCTTAGGAGGGAGAGGGCGAGGGAGAGAGGACTTGGCGTGACTAGATATGAATGGAGGGCTACTAGACCTTACAGCGCTGGAAAACTCAGCATAATGGTTCCCTTGCCTTCAGGAGTAGGTCTCTGAATAGTGCTTTTTAAATACTTATCAGAATGCAAGTCATCAAGATCGAAACATTTCGTGTTTTCAGGTATATTTTCAAAATATACCTGGTTCGGAGCCAGAAATTAAACTTCGGAGCTCTCCTGAGTCTCCGATCATTGATCCGCACCTGTCTCCGGATGGGACTATAGTCGCTTACGTGAAGGATGACGAGCTTTATGTTCTTGATTTGCGGACCGGGGAGCCAAAGAAGTTGACTCATGGTGCAAAAGAAAATGGAAAGGTTTGGCTCTTTTGACATGCTTCCAATCTGTTTCTTTCTCTTCGTTCAAAGTCTGGGTCTTTTTTCACTCTGTGATAGTGCTAATTCACCAAAAATATTTGCTTTTTACGAGCTCATGGTACGTAACCAGCTAAAGAAAACTGCTTTGGACAATGCTAGTTGCAGAGAAGATCAAAATAACATATTTATGATCGATAATGGGGTTGACGTTTCAGAGTTTAAGGCTTCGTTTAGGACTGTAAAGCTGATTTAAGAAGAAGTAACAAAACCGTTCTAAACGAAGTTTAATCTGATTGAAGATTAAGGCTTACTATGGGACGGCTTTTTTATTGCTTTTTAAAATAGAGTTTTAGTACAAAAAATTTACTTGTTGTATTAAAATTATATTTTAAGAAGCAATAAAAAAGCCGTCCCAAAAGAAGCCTATGTTTCAACTTTTAATTTGACTGAAGCTTTCAAACTATTATGGATTCCAAATCTGGAGGGTGATGGTTATTCCATGTCTTGCACTAAAGCAAGTTTCCTAGCAGATGGGCATGTTGTGGGCCCAAAGATGTCTGATAGGTTTATTTATATCATGGGTGAAGCCAGGAAATTTTCCTAATTATGGCAACTTTGCAATATATCAGAACCTTATTTGGAACTGATATCAAATGAACTTATTTAATGACATGATACTATTTTCTTAAACAAAATATTTAGTTGATAATTATTTCAATTTTTAAAGTTAATGGATGCATTATAAGAGTAAAGCAAATCAAGAATTAACATTTCAGTTTTTTAGTAAGAACATCACAATGAAAAAGGCATATCTAATGCATAAAGGCTCTCGCCTATATGAGGATTAGGGAGAGGAGGTTGATGTGTGCACCTTACTCCTTTTTCTAAAGATATTGCTTCCTTTGCTTCACGCATGTGACCTTCAATCTCAATGGAGGCAATTGATCTTCTCCCTAGCTTTATGTTAAAGAGTGTTAATCAAAAGAGGTTCAAATTTAGGTTAGATGTACCAACGATCAAATTCATTTCACAACAACTCAAGTCTATGAGTGAGAGACAATTATTTAGTATGTCTACACTAATATATTGTTCAGCAATTTGATATGGGATTAAAATCAAACTATAAAGTACAAATATCACCATGATACATGAATACGATATAATCACGACATAATTGTTAAAAGTGAGACATGAGGCATTATGGATATAATTTTTTTTAGTTATTTACAGAAAAATGTAATAAAAAACTATGTTGATATTTTTCTATCCAAAATATTACAAAATGAAATATGATATGGTATGTATCACATAAAAGCTTTAGAACAACAAAAAAAAAAGCATTAGTTTAATTACAAATTTATTTCAATATTTTAACAAGCGTACTTAATGCCAATAACATAAATATAATTAATTATTTGATATGATTTTTATTTATACTTTCTATACAAAATATCAAAAATAAAAAAAAAATAATCTTCAAAAATAAACAGAAAGTAATATAAACACATAAATTTATCAACAATTGAATCCATGAAGATTGGCATTAGGGCATTCAGAAAGAATCCAAAAAGAATCGAAAATTTATTATATCAAGAATAGCTTACATGACTCACATTTATGTTTACCCTTATGCAAGTTGTGTTCGATTATAATTTTAGAATAAAACACATTGGACATAATTTTCAGCATATTGGACATATGTCGAGGCATGTTGAAAGCTTTCAGACATATTCTAACTTGGATACATAAAGCCTTTTGTAGTGTTTGTTCTCCATAGAATCCAATACTCTCACATGCCTTCATATGAGAGTTCCCCATATCGGCCATCACTTTTTAAATGGAAGCTTTTCATCTTCATTATGCTTCTAATACAAGAGCATACTCAACAATATGGAGATTCCATGGGAGTTTGTCGCTCTTGAACCTTGCTTGATCATCGTAGAACTTAACCAAGACCTATGGGAGCCTTGAAGCACATGTATAGCTCATCCCAGCTGAACCCAAATACTATTTGTTAGGGAGTGTGAACTAATTGAGACTTAAATTATGTTAGATACAATAGTTGTCAAATCCATTTTCAACCCGTAAACTTAAGCCTGTGGGAGAGCCAACCACTGGCTATTTTTTCATACTAAAATATTATTCAGTTATTCATTTTCTCACATGCCTTAAATACTTGCCTTTTATCAATAAACAAAAACAAAAGCAATCAATAACAATGGAAACAGGTCTAATCGTGTTTAACATATATGAATATTCTCAAGATGGAACACCCATGTAGGATTTATGCATGACAGAGCCTCTATATTCTTGATTCTTTAGCTACATCCATGCAAATTATTTCTTATTGTACTTGTGTCGTGTTTCCATCAGTATCATTATGATAGATAATTATAATCTTTGTTAAATAGCATATGTGCTAAGATCTATGCATCCAAGAACAAGCTCTAAAAGACCCAATAATTGAGTCTAGTGAGTGAGATATTAGAGCAAAGATAGTCCATAGAAGTTGTGTATTAATCCTATTATTTGTACGATTTTTTGACAAATGTACATCATATGCTGTGAGTTAATTTATATTTTGAGGTCATATTTATGTACATTTTTTTTATTTAAATGTTCTATATAGAAGTTGGATGATAGCCTTTGTAAAACTTGCAAAGTAGAAGGGCTTAATAATAAATCCTACATGAAAGACTTTTATTTATGATTTGATGAATGTTTTGAATGACCAGCAGCTCACCTACGATTTGTGATGTGGTCAAGATGGATCACACGTCTTTGTTACTCTAATCATATTTTCTCATTGTGCAGGTTCACTTCTTTGTTTATGTTTCCAACATGTGTACGATCCACTGCTCTTAAAATGCTTTGTGTGTGTTTCATCATCTTTAGGCATTTGTTTTCTTATCCAAGAATGAAATTTGAAGCCTTTTTTGAGGCATAAAGGATTGTTTGAATTGTATTCAGCAAGTTTTTCTGGAGCTCCAATCTTTTTTTTTCAATAAAAAAAAAACTTCGTCTACATTTTTTAATTAATATATGACTTTCTTGCATTTAATAGATTCAACTTAGAATATCTAATTAAAGAGTTTTAGTAGTTTTCATCCCTATATTTCAGTTTTTGCTGAAGGTTTATAGTTATTGTTTTTACAATTGGTAGTTTTATGTAATATAATTCCATGCAAACAAATTTTGTGGTTCTTGTTGCTTGGAGTTTAAGAATTGGCTTGCTAAAATCCTTTCTATTATTTACTTCTAAGCGATGAGGCTCTCTTTACAAAAAGAGGGATAATTAAAATATTCTATTTTTAATTCAAATAATTCTTGTAATTATACCATGGCTCAACCAACAATGGAATATAGTAGGCAATATTATTGTTTTTACATAGAGAGCTTTTAGTTTGGAATTCTTCGTTGAGAAGTTTTTAGTTTGCTTTTCTCTGTAAGTTGATGTATATATTGGTTTTCTCATTGTTCTTTGTATGACAGGTAAACAAGTTCTTGACAAGATTTTCTTTGTTTTATTTATATGAATAGAGAAATGGCATTTATTGATGAGTGTTCATTTTTTGGAACTTTTCGGTCATTCAATGTCAGAAGGAAGTCGAAAATTAAGATCTTTTCCGTCATTATCGGTAGTCTTATCCCAATTCCTTGGGGTTAGCTTTATAAACTCCTATTTACTATCTTGCTATATGTGGCGCTAACTATATTTTGTGCAAACTTTTTCTTTAAAAAAAATGTAGTGCTTGAATTTTGATCTTGCATTTGATTAGGACATACTCAAAATTGCTCATCTTATTTAAATTAGAAATCACGCTATACTTTGGTGCTTGTTGATTGAAGAGTCTTCTTATTTAGTGAATTTGTTGGAGTTCCTGTGCATATGAAGAATCTGACCTCTTTGCATTGTTCTTAATTGACAGACTCATGGCCTTGCTGAATACATCGCACAGGTACAATTCTTCTGCTTCATTTACTTTATCCATCAACCAAATTTTCATGGTTTGGTTGGTGTGTATTGTATAACTAATATTGTATCCTCCTCCATTCTATGGGCTGCTAGGAGGAGATGGATAGAAAAGCGGGATTCTGGTGGTCACCTGATAGTAGAAATATTGCATTTGCAGAAGTTGATTCATCTGGAATACCTTCTTTTAGAATTATGCATCAGGGTAAAAGTTCAGTTGGTACTGATGCACAGGAAGACCATCCATACCCCTTTGCTGGAGCATCTAATGCAAAAGTTCGGATTGGAGTAGTTTCTGTTTGTAGGGAAGGGATCACTTGGATGGATCTTCTTTGTGGAGCAAAAGTTCATGGGAATGATGATGATGAATATTTAGCTAGAGTCAATTGGATGCCTGATAATGCTCTTATGGTTCAGGTTCTCAACAGATCTCATACCAAATTGAAAATTTATAAGTTTGATATTGTGACTGGACAGAAGGAAATTGTTTTGGTAGAAGAACGGGATATATGGATAAATTTGCATGATTGCTTCACACCTCTCGATAAGGGAGCGAAAAAGTTTCCTGGGGGCTTTATCTGGGCTAGCGATAAAACGGGTTTCAGACATCTTTACCTTCATGACAAGAATGGTGCTTGCTTGGGCCCAATCACACAAGGAGATTGGATGGTTGAGCAAATTGTAGGTGTTAATGAAAGTACTGGTCTAATTTACTTCACTGGGACTATGGATGGACCTTTGGAATCTAATTTGTACTGTACCAACCTCTTTCCAGACTGGGACCTTCCAATACAATTGCCATGGAGGCTGACACAAGGCCAAGGAAAGCATGCTGTTATCCTTGATCATCAGATGCAAAGGTTTGTCGATGTGCACGACTCTTTAAACATTCCACCAAGGGTGTCGCTTTGTTCTCTGCGTGATGGGAGCTTAATAATGTCCTTGTATGAGCAGCCACTAGTTATTCCAAGGTTCAAGAAGCTTCAACTTTCTCCGCCAGAAATTATCCAGCTTTCCGCTAATGATGGAACCATTCTATATGGTGCTCTGTATGAACCTGATGCAGAAAAATATGGACCACCTCCTTATAAGACATTAATCAGTGTCTATGGGGGTCCAACTGTTCAGTTTGTTTGTGATTCATGGCTAAATACAGTTGACATGCGAGCTCAGTACCTGAGGAGCCAAGGAATTCTTGTGTGGAAGGTTAGTGACTAATGAATATCATCTTTGCCATCTAAGACATCCTACTGGTACATCATTGCTTATTTGTTGCCATGACCTTGATAAATGCATATGTGATCTTTAAACTATTTTCTATTAGTAATGTAACACCTGCACTTCAATTATTAGCCTTTATTTTGGTAAACCTCCTGTAATAGTTCAAGTGTGGCAGTTTTTTATAATGGTTTCTATATAGCTTTCATATTTATGCAACAATTTTGTCTCAGAAGGTGGTAAGCTTGATATAGTTTTACATTTATTGATTCATTTAGGCATTAATCTATCCTGTGCAGTGTGCTGTAATGAAGTTTTAGTAACTGAATGATGAATTTAGCCATGATGTGATTGTAGTTTAAGTAAAGGTAAATGTGAACTGTTTTGCTAATCTTGATTCCTGGAGTAGACTAATCAAATAATTCACTCTACTTTTTCATCACGTCCTATATTTCAAATACATAAATTTCAAGAGCGGGGGATATGAGTGACAAACCCATGTTCATACAGTTTATCTCTAATGCTACATATTTGTAATTTTGAAAGAGATAGGGACAGAAGCATGTATTGTATGCAAAGCTTTTGTAATGTCACTTTGATGTTGCAGGCTATTGTGAATCCATTTAGAGTTAGTTAGTAGTTAAAAGTGAATTAATTAGTGGACTTAACTACTCTGAGTCATTGTATTCTACATTGTATTTATACATGCCTCCATTTAGGGTGGATGATGGTATGGAAAATGAATGAATGAGTTTCCCTTCTTGTATATTATTTTATTTTTTTTCTTTCTTTTGGGAGTTTAAACAATTTGAAATTTTCATTTAAGATATTGGATCCTAATATTAGTGCTTTCATTGCATCGTGTTAGTTAATTGTCAGTGATTCTAGAAGCCACAATCTATCATTCCATCTCACACTGATTCCATGGTTATTATTGATTTCTTCGTGCCTTCTCCTACCTTATATCTTTAATTTTTAATTCAATCAAAGAATTCATAGTCATCATGATGCAAGACTACAATGCTTTTGAATGAATACGTTAAGAACTTGCACGATTTTGAAAAGAACAAGAACAATTAAGATTATTAGCTAATTAAAATGAAAAGAGAAAACGTAAGAGCGGTCACTTCGCTTAAGCCACTTCTCTTAGGTCAAGTTACATAATAAGCACTTGAATCATCAAACAATAAAGATATTCAACAACATGCGAAGGAAGTAGTTTCCAATAAAAACTCCTAATCTAACAATAAGATAGTAACATAGAAAGTACACTCAATCCCATATATGTTGACTGTAACTGCCACCTCACGACCGAAATCACCGACATAGCCGATCGGACACGACGATTCGCCCACCGACTTACCCACCGCCTCATTCACGACATAAAAACAACGCTACCTCTAATTCGGACGGTTACGCACACTCATGTTCTCAGAAAGACAGAGAGGAGGAAGGATTTAGGAACCATACCTGCGCTCTCTATCTCCGTCAAGCAAATCGACTGCCTGCAGCCGCCGACCGACTGCCGACGTCGACTCCAGCCCGTCTCCGCCCTAGCCGACTGACGATCCATTACTCCTGTCGGCCTACTCCTCCTCCGGCCAAGCCGATGCCGCCTCCGCCGACGACCGACTTCGACCCTGCGCCCTAGCCTGACGCCTGGCTTTTGTCCGTCTCTGCCTCCTTCCCGATTCTTGCCCCCTCTCTTTTTCTAATATATTATATAAGATATTTTATATAATATAATATATAGCATATGATATATGTATATATATATAATATAATATTATATTATATATTATATGTATATTATATAATATATTATAATATAAAAAAAAGAAGAAGAAAGAAGAGTGGAGAAATAATTTTTGAAACAGGTGTCGAAGACCCCGGCCGTTGTACCTTAGGTCCGACCGGGATGGTTTTAAAATTTGAAGACCCCGGCCGTCGCATCTTAGATCCAACCGGGATGGTTCCAAATTGAAGACCTCACGCAGTCGATCTTAGATCCTGGTGGGATGATTTGAAATCAAAGCCCCTACGTCGTCGACCTTAGGTCCGGGTAGGAAGAATTTTGGCAGATGCCGCCCCGATTTCAACCTCGGTGGGGAGGAGACGCCGGGAGGCTACCAAAATTTTCAGTGAACAACAAAGGACTTGGACTAAAAATTGAAAAATTGATTTGAATAAAATTCAAATTTAAAATCAATTTTAAATAAAATTCGATCAAATAATTTTAGACCTAAATTCAGAATGAACTCAGATCTAATTTGATTTGAAATTGACTTGAATATGTGTTACATTCAAATTGAACTTTTCGTTAAGGTCTTGCACTCAATGAAGCAACTAATATATTTGAGCCACTATCAAATCATAAATGATACTGATTTCTATTGAGGTTCAAATAGACTATATTGATATTTGATTATCTTATCAAATATTCAAAATTTTAAATTAACATTGGTTTAAAAGCTCTCAAATACATGTTCTCTAAAATGTTATTCAACAAACATCCTTATGAGTTGATAATCCACTTATATTAGTTATATAGGTGACTTTTAATTTCAAAGATGATGCACGTTATACAAAAGTGTTCTATTTATCAAAATCTATAATGATTGGTACTTCAAGCCATTTCCTTCAATTCAAAGGCAAAATACAACACACTATATTTCACCTATAAATGGGGGTAAAGGATTTATAGTACCCATTACAATTATACTACAATTCACCTATGAGCAGGAATAGGGAATTCGTAGTGCCCACAATAACTAGCCTATAAACAAAGATAAGGAGCTTGTATTAAACAAATTAGACTATCTATGAGAAAGAATAGGAGAACTTATAGCATGCAAGATAAGTCTCCTACGAACACAATCTCCTAACATCTATCGAGTAAAACTCCTCTAGGAATTGTGTCGAATGACAATAAAGAAGACAAAATTATTAGAAACGTCAAAATACATCTTATCTGAAGCAAAATTCATCGATAGCAACGCCACCGGATCCGCAACATGTGTGCAAGCGGACAGAAGGCGTTCGCAAGCCCTTAAGTGAAATATTGGGCATTTTTCTAAATAAAAATCACTCTCATAATTTGATCATATTTAAATATTTTAAAATGCCCCTTATGTATTAAATATGATCCCTAGTACTAAATACATCCCTTCATGTGCTCCGGTCAATATATTAAAATTACAAACATCAATGACCGAGAATGCTGCGTAGGGTCAAATGCAGCAACCCGCATGTGCTCCGATCATCAAATATAAATGTCAAATCCAACGATCCGAGAATGCTGCGCAGGTTAAATATTCAAGTTTCATCCTCCTCCTTGAGAGGACTGGAGTCGACATGACTTGAATTGCAAAATATCTCCCAAAATCCTACGAAAATACAAATAATTTTAAAATCACCCCGTTGATGGCCGTGTTGAACGAAGATATCAACCGGAGGGGTCCATTCACAAATATTTTTCAAATATCATTCCTACCAAATTCTTACAAAAATAAAAGTGGCCTCAATGTCACCCCGATGATGGCCGTGTTGATCGAAAATCTCAACCGGAGGGGTCAAATTTCAAATCTCAAATGTCAAATCTCAAATCAAATAAGAGCCCAAATTCTTAAAATCAAATCTATCAACTAAAAACTTAAAACTAAAAAAATCATCCATCTCCCACAACCGTTTGTCGGGGGTGATAAATTTGAAATTAACCTCAGCTCACAAAGAGCGAATGCATGTCGGGTGTATCACTAAGATTCATCCTCAAACAGTCTCTTGCCAACAGGGACGTGGCACGTGCCTTCTGATCGGGTGGTTTTGCCTCAAAATGGCACCATTATATTACGATCACGGCCAAAGCCCGTATGTTCCCTAAAGACGTCAAAACCCTTGAGCGATGGATCATAGGGTATATTCGATAGGCATAAAGCCCTCTGTTAGCTAAGGTGGATTCAGATATATCCCCTTAGACAAATATCAACCCAGATCTACAAGGTATTCTTGGACGAAGCAACCCATGGCTGCCGACAAGTTGCCTTCTGTCAGGTTGGGTCGACTACCTCCTCTGACTAAGTAGACCAGGGATCATGACAGCTCGGGACGACGGAACCATGTGATCTTAATCGGGCTCGTCTTCATTCCCCCCACCACCAGTTTTAAGTTTATGGTGATAAATTCCAAATTCCAAATCTAAACTTCAAAATTCAAATACAAGATTTAAACCCTAAAATTATTGCTATTATACGATATGTTTATAACCTATTCGACCTCTTTTACGACTAGCCTTAATCGAAAGTTCTCTCTTGTTATCATGAGGGGTAATTAACTATAGGGGCTTGCGCCTATAGGAAACCAGAACTCAGATCAAAAAGTCCTCACTAAATGAGGGCGAAATCTCTGGGTAGTGTCTTATCTATAAACCCAATCTGCCTTCTGAAAATTCCCCTGGGATCACACATCCCTAAAATGGAAATTTTCGGAGCCCACAATATCATTTTGGTTTTGTGTTGAAACATGACAATGGAAGTAATAGTGGGTTCAATGCTATTGAATAATTATTTAAGAACAACATAATTAGACATTCGCCACTTTACAAACTTAATGATGCATGGCAAGTTGGAGGGGGGAAAGCACGAAGTTAATGGAACTTGTCATGAAAACTAAGAAGAAAGCGAAATTCCCTTAATCTTAAGAGATAATTTTTATCATTAAATTTTATTATAGTATTGATGTTGAAGGGTATTTCAAGTCATTTAAAGGAGGTTGAGAGGCTATGATACAGTGTCGTAGTTGGAGAACCAGGGAGTTAAATTATTTTGGATGAGGGACAATTGATGGAGGAAGCGATCATACCCTGGGGATCAAGTAGCAGTGGATATGGCGAATGTTCTTGTAGACAATTTATATTTATAGCTTTCTGTTTATGTTCTTGCAATGTTTGTATGCACACTTGTATCTAATATGCTTTTGGATGAGTAACTCTTTATTTTTGCATTGATGCATTAGCCATGAATTGATGTATGCACTTGTACCAATAAAATCCTTAAATATGATCAAATAAATGCAGAGGCACGCATATTATTCCCCATATCCTTCCTAAACTTTATAATACTTTTTCCAATAATTGCTACAGCACTGTACCCTTTATATTATGTCATCCAATATATCCTGTTAGTGTTTCATATATCACAATCCTTCTTATATGGAAACTTGCATGCCATTCTTGTCTGTATGCTTCTTTGAAGTAATCTGAGCAAATAATTATCTTACAGTGCTAAAACTTAAAAGGCAATTGTGACATCAGGTTTTTTCTTAGCACCTCACTTTGTAGTTTTGGAAATATTTTTCTTAAAGTAGCAGCATGTGGATTTACTTTTTAAAAGTTTATAATCTTTCGGCAAAGAAAACAAATTCTGTGTTGCACTCCTAGAATTTTTCCTCTTAACTCAGCCCCTCCCAATGAAGGGAACCTCATGCATGTGCTGCTTGATATACTCTTAGGCTTCGTTTGGGACGGCTTTCTTGTTGCTTCTTAAAGCAGCTTTCTAGTTCAATAATGAATTTTTGTACTAGAAAGTTGCTTTAAGAAGCAACAAGAAAGCCGTCCCAAACGAAGCCTTAGTTATCATAAGCAAGTTCAAAATTCGGTGAACTTACGTATTTAACTTGGGTACTGGCAGCTAGACAATAGAGGAACTGCGAGGCGAGGACTTAAATTTGAGAGCTTTTTGAAGCACAACATCGGTCGTATCGATGCAGAAGATCAACTCACTGGTGTTCAATGGCTTGTTAAACAAGGGCTAGCTAAACCCGGCCATATCGGTCTCTATGGTTGGAGCTATGGCGGCTTCCTGTCAGCTTTGTGTCTGGCAATATTTCCTGATACATTTAGCTGTGCTGTGTCAGGTGCTCCCGTTACTTCATGGGATGGCTATGACACATTCTACACTGAAAAATACATGGGCTTGCCATCAGAGAATAAGGAGGGATATCAATACAGTTCCATCATGCACCATGCGCACAAGCTACAGGGAAAGCTGCTATTAGTCCATGGCATGATTGACGAGAATGTGCATTTCAGGCACACTGCAAGGCTTGTCAATGCACTCATCAATGCTGGAAAGTCTTACGAGCTTCTCGTCTTCCCTGACGAACGGCATATGCCTCGCCGGTTCCGCGACCGAGTTTACATGGAGGAAAGGATTTGGGAGTTTATTGACAGGAACTTATGAGAAGGCAACCAATGCTGTTCTCATGTAAGTGAATCTTGCCATTTGTTTTCAATTAAAACCATGAAAATTAAAATTTTTCAATAATGGACTGGTTTCCATCCTATGTGAGCTCCTATTGGAGAAATTTTTTTATAAGTTTGTTGCATATGGATTGTTTAAGAATTGTTCTAGAAGACTGATGAGCACTGCTCATCATTTCTCATACTTTGTAGCTTTTGAAGATGGCTTGGGATCAACTAAAATGATTGTCTCTTGAGCTTTTAGGTTTTTAGTTGTTGGTGCGTTATCAGAAATGTATAGCTGATTGCATTTTCTGTGTCTTTATAGCAGCTGAGGTTCTTGTCCTTGACCTCTCCTTCTCTGTAATATTTTTAGATGCCATTGCCACTGTTAAGTTCTGAAGAGTTACCTGGTGGGGTTTTCTTACTTTTTTTTTTTTCAAGATTTTTATCTTTTCAGTCGTTCAATTAAGCGGGGTCACGTAGTTGGATAAAGGCTTGATATTATTGTTGTTGTTGTCGTCATTCGGTTAAGAAAATCCTACCTTTCATAATTTATTCAAATTTGAATTATTTTTTCTTCCTTTTTTTCTATATGAGTATTAGTTGTCTATGCTAAGTCAGAATCTATGAGTCAAATTATGCTGTTGTCCATTCTTGTGTGTTTTAATAATAAGATCATGGATTGGAATGAAAGACCATGATGGATGGAAAATTGTTTTTAGTGTTATTGTGGTTTAATTGTATTTAATCATTAGTTTCCATTGAATATTTTGATCAAAATGGTCTCCCGACTCTTTACGAGAAATCAAAATGATACCCAATTATATAAAAGACTCATATTCAGTCCATATTTAAAGAATTAATGGATCAAATTGATATCTTTATATAATAAATTTGATCATTTAGAAAAAATTAAGGGGATCAATTCGATATTTTTATCATTTCCTTATACTCAATGAAGTTAATGCTAATAATTTACTATTTCTTTTAGGTGGGAGGTAATAGTTTATTCATCTACACTTATTTTAGAATAACATAGTATTCCCTCTTGACAATGTTGTTAAGCAAAGTACTTAGACTTCGTTTAGGACGGTTTTTTTACTGCTTCTTAAAGCAATTTTTTAGTATACAACAACATCAAGTCTTTATTTCACTATATGGGATTAGCTACATGAATTTTTTTTCTCAATTGTGTATGTTTAAGAGTCAAGTTCTCATTTAAATTTAATAAAGGAAGTTCATTTTTAATATTTTTTAATCAAGTCTTTTTAGGTCAACCTTCACCCTTCTTAACATAAGCCAAACCTATTACATCTACTTTCATAATCGGGTCATTGAAAAGCTGACGTTTTATGTGACCAAATCATCCAAGGTGACTCTCTCTAATATTATCTTCCATTAGTGCTACTCCAATCTCTTTCATGTATATATGCTCATTTTGTATCATGTATCTAAGAGTATATCCACTCATCTATCTAAGCATCCTCACATCTGCAACACTTAACTTAATATTATGCTTCTCTTTTAATGACCAATATAAATTTAATTTTTTTACTAAAAAATTACTTTATGAAGTAACAGTAAGAAAGTCGTCACAAATGAAGTATTAATAGAAGATATATAAATATCATATTTTGATATAAATACTACCAAAAAACATTCTCAACCCATTGCCCATACATCAAACAACATAATCAAACAATGAAAATGAGTTACATAATAAAATATATATATATCCTAACTATATGTTGTTTGAGGGTGTGATCTACCATAAACATAATGTGTTTGGTTGTGTGGGTAAGCAAACAAATTAAGTGGATTAATGTTTGGATGTTGATGTTTAAGTTTAATTAATGAGGGAATGTTTTTATATATGTTTTAATGATATGCAAATTTTAAGATATTTTTTCATTTTATATGTTATATATATATATATATATATATATATATATATATATATATATAATGGTTTTTAAATGTTTAAGAAAAATTAATTATTAAATAAACCACTAAAGGTGTTGGATTATGACAACAAAGTATCTAAAATTATATTTAGCGAGTTTTTTTAAATAATTATTTATTTTATAATTATTTATTAATGAATTCATCTAAATAATCAAGGAGCACATTTTATGTGTTTTTTGTGTTATTAAGAATTTCAAATAAAAAAAAGCAATTTTAATGGGTTTATAATTAATAAAATATTAATAATTAAAAAAAAAAAGAGTTTTAATGGTGTGAAGATTTAACCAAGGGATGAAAGACATTCTAAACAATTAAAACAAGCACATAAAAATTATAAAAAAAAATTGTATTTTCTATTTTAATTTTTTTAATATTAATTATATGAAGAAGCTATGTTTAAAGATTTAAATTTACCCCAAAGATTTATGGATTTCATGAAGGAGTTAAAATGTTTTAGGATGGTATCAATTGTTAAACAACATTTTAGCCCATATTCATAATTATCAGAATTTTTTTATTTTTTGGATTTTTTTAAATAATTATTTTAAATTATAAAATGGGTTCTTACAATTATGCAAAACATCTTATTTATGTCTAAATATCTTATTTTTTGGAAATTATGTAAAATTTTATGATTTTTCTCAAATTAAAAAAAAATTAATTCTTCTTTAATGAGTTTTAAAAGTTATTTAGACCGTATGAATAATTACAAGAATTTATCATGTCCTAATCAAGAACTTTTATTCTATCAAGTGAACGTACGCAGAGCAAGATTCGGTTTTAGGCAAAAAAGTGTCTGTACCGAGTTTTTCGCGCCTGTACCAAAAAACTCGGTACAGGCGTTTTTTTGCCTAAAACCGAACCTTCCTCTGCGTACGTTCACTGGATAGAATAAAAGTTCCCTAATCAAAAGACATAAAATGCTCATATATATATATATATATATATACATATATATATATATATATATATATATATATATATATATATATATATATATATATATATATATATATATATATATGTATATATATATATATGTATATATATATATATATGTATATATATTGTTAGAATTTGTGTGTTGCTCAAGCATTTGAAAGCTAAGCCAAATCGGAATTTGGATTAACAGAAAACAAATTTCAGCATAGTCATAAATCGTAGCTATCTGATATGGCGCCACGTCACTATCTCTCCTCGATCTCATCGTTTTCAACTCGCCTCCCATTCGACAAGAACACGCCACTTACCGTCATGGCTGCTACATGTCAAATACCGTTAGATCTAACGGCAAACCTGTTGTTTAAGCTTTCACAGTATTAACTATCCTCGACATTAATATTTCTGTCGAATACGATATTACAATATTGCCCATTTCATAATGCACAATGGGATCTGAGTGCACTGTACAGAAAGGACTATAAAGGAATTGCACTCTATTTCGTCATTTCCTGGAAGCAACGAAGCTTCAAACCGCCTTCCTTTCACCAAACGCCGTCAACGCCATTCGAACTGGTTCAAAAGGATAAAATACCTTGGTCTTTATTACTATCGTATCTCCATCTTCTTCCTTCTGACTTCTTCCGCTTCAGCTGGTGTTAGGGGCGCGAAAAGCTTGCGGGAACGGCGGGTTTTTGTCTAAGAGGGGTGGTGGAGTGCGGGGTCTCTTTGTCTCATCGATCTCGTCTGTTGATAGTTGTTTGAGGCGAATCGAACAGGTCAGTTATTTAATGTATTGAACCCCGTCAGATCTCTATGTTAACCTCCGGTGAGGCTTTCGTCTTTCTCCTTGCTGCTTTAACGGGTACAGGATATCTCGTTCACCCCTCACTTTCGAAAGTTGGTAGCTAGCTTTTTTTAGGGATTTGTTGGTTTTGATCCTAGATCTTGGAATTTCTGTTTACTTTTAGATGGATTTGTACAGTTAAGTTAGATTAGTCCTTCCTGTTGGGTTGTCTTGTCGGATTTCGGAGGGGAGTTCATTCGAAATCTATAGTTCCATATTTTCTAGGGTTTAAAAGGAGGATCGCGGTTCGTCTTAGCATAGTGGTGAGAAGATGTCGTCAGCTGGCGTTGTAATCAGCTCCATTATGGAGGATGCAGTCCTTTCCTCGGTCCTTTTTGAACGCAGCAGGTCACTGCATTACTTGGACGATTCTATCCTGATCTACCTTGCAGTCCCAGGCTCGTCAGTGATCCCGATTAGAGTTTTAGACTCTGATTTAATTGCCTCGGTCAAGCTTAGAATCCAGAGCTGCAAAGGATTTGTTGTCAAGAATCAGAAGCTGGTTTTTGATGGGCGGGAGCTGGCCCGGAATGATTGCTGTATTCGGGATTATGGTGTGACTGATGGGAATGTCCTCCATCTCGTTATAAGGTTTTCTGATCTCCGTTTCGTCACTGTAAATACTGCCTGCGGGAAGAAATTTGAGTTCCAAGTGGAACAGAGCCGAAATGTCGCTTACATTAAGGAACAGATCGCCAAGAAGGGTAAAGATTTTGTGGATATTCAAGCTCAAAAGCTTATCTGTGATGGCGAGGAGCTTGAAGATCAGCAGATGGTCAATGACATCTGCAAGAACAATGATGCTGTCATCCACTTACTGATACGCAAGTCGGCTAAGGTTAGGACGAAGACTATTGAGAAAGACTTCGAGTTGTCGATTGAAGCCCCATGCTTAGAGGAGAAGAAGGGGGCTGATATGAAGGTGGTTGTCAAAAAACCACCTGACATACGAGCTTTGATTAAGCCAGTTACTGTCAATCCAAAGGTTGAACTTTCCTCGGTGCTTGAGGAATTGATTAATTCAACCTATGCTGGATTGGAAAAGGGACACAAGCCGGTCATGTCTCCAGAAGGCTCAGGGGGAGCTTACTTCATGCTTGATGCAACAGGTCACAACTATGTAGGTGTCTTCAAGCCAATTGATGAGGAGCCCATGGCTGAGAACAATCCTCGTGGACTCCCGCCATCATTGGATGGTGAAGGATTGAAGAGGGGCACTCGTGTTGGCGAGGGTGCGCTAAGAGAAGTCGCGGCTTACATTCTAGATCATCCAATCAGCGGTCCTCGCAGTTTATTCTCTAATGAAGTTGGGTTTTCCGGGGTTCCTCCGACCACCATGGTCCGGTGCTTACATGGGGCTCATGGAAAAAAGGATCTCAAGATTGGTTCATTGCAGATGTTTGTGAAGAACCATGGCAGCTGTGAGGATATAGGTCCTCATGCATTTCCAGTTGAGGAGGTGCATAAGATAGCTGTTCTGGATTTAAGGCTGGCTAATGCAGATCGTCATGCTGGTAATATATTGTTCTGTAGGGAGGGTGAAGAGGGCCGAATTGTTCTGATTCCTATTGACCATGGATACTGTTTGCCTGAGAATGTAAGTATATCACTTTCAACTAAACTCCTCATCTTATGCCCTATGAGATTTAACTTCTCTTTGTTTTCAGTTCCTCGTATGTTTATCATCTACTTGATTGTTGAAACAATACACATGGAATATCTTATTCTTGTTGTTTAATGTCTTGTTGCTTTGTATGGTAGTCTTGGCTCAATATCTACTTTCCTGTATAGTCTCATAATTTTGATTACCCCTGTACGTTGCAGTTTGAGGATTGCACATTCGATTGGCTATTCTGGCCTCAGGCTCGCCAGCCTTTAGATTCCACAACCTTAGACTACATTAAATCTCTAGACGCTGAGCAGGACTTGGCCCTTCTCAAGTTCTATGGCTGGGAGCCCTCACTGCAGTGCTCCCGAACTCTCCGCATATCCACCATGCTTCTGCAGAAAGGAGCAGAAAGGGGACTCACTCTTTATGACATAGGAAACATCTTGTGCAGAGAAACAGTCAAGAAGGAATCCAAGATGGAGGAAATGATCCGCGAAGCCGAAGACGCCGTTCTTCCAGGTACCGGCGAAACTGCATTCATGGAAACAATTTCTGATATCATGGATCTGTATCTTAACAGTCTTACCAAATAGAATTGTTGCTGTTATAGATACAGTTTATCACTATCTTCAATAAATAAATTTGGTATCCCTGAAGTTTGTGTGTGAATTGTATTTTATTTGTTAATAGATGGTCTGTCCTGAACATTCACTAGTGGCATACAAGTTTGTTGATTAGGAGACTGGATATAAACACAGAGGATCTTCATGTGTTTATGCAGACCCTTCATTTGATTTTGTGTCTATAGATAGATATGAAGTTAATTGATTTCTTTGTTCATTATATCTATATTTAGTCGTTGCTGTTTTTGGAGTGGCAGACTGTAACTTGTGATGTTTTTTGTTTTGTTTGGTGCTTCATTGTTTTCCTTTTCTAGCATGGATGTATTAGTGCCCGCAAATCATGATGGATGTTCTAATTGTGGTGGAGAGCCTTTTTCTGCCACATGGTTTAGCGACTCCACACATAATCTTTTTTGTGGATATTTAAGTCAATTAAATCAAATTTATATACATATCATACACATAACACAAGAACTCAAAACCTCTTAGTTGGTAGCTAAAGTTCCCAATCAACAGACTAAAGTTTTGTTTGGAATTGCTTTATTTTCTTAAAACAGCTTCCTAGTATAAAAATTTAAAGGGAGATATACATACATGCCACTTTATTTCATGTTATTTACATATCTAACACCCAAAACATTAATATTACATGTCTATCACCCATATAAAACTTTAATATCAAATATATCAGCTACCATTCATACTATCTTATAAATTTTAATATTTCATTCCACACATCCAAATTTGTTCAATAGGTGGTAAGTATATAATATTAATGTTTTGGATATTAGATACGTAAATAGCATGAAATAAAGTGGTATGTATATAAATACCTCAAATTTGAATTTTTTTACTAGAAAGCTTTCTAAAGAAGCATCAAAAAAGCTGTCCCAAACAAAGCCTAAGTTGATAGCTAAAGCTCCCAATCAACTTTCTCTTACTACTTTAAAAAGCAGTACGAACGTTGTCACAAATGAAGCCTAAGTGAGTAGTGGGACCCTACACATAATCAATGAAGGGCTAAAGTAGTTTACATATATAAAAAAGTAGTGCCTAAATGATCTTTAGCAGCTAAATTTAAGAAAAAGTAAAGGTGATTTGAAAACTGCTATAGTGTGGGATAAGGTTTAACATGTGATGCATTGAGACCAACATAGAGTAAAGAATCTATTGATGTGAACATGTTCTTATTGATGCCTATTATATTATAATACATTTTTTTTTTTTTTTTGAAAAAGAGTAATTATATACATATTTAAAATTTAGCTATTTTCAAAATTAATTGTTTTTTACACTCATTTTTAGATATAACTCAGTTTAAAATTGACCATTTTTATCTCAAAACCTTCTTATTAAATTCAATCCTAACTTGAACCTTGATTACCTACACATTAATTTAGATTTTATTTTATTCCAATTTTTTTTTGTTTGATTTTGCAAAAAAGCTCTTGAACTCAATAATTTAATAAGTCTAATTTGAGTTAAATTGAACTCTGCTCATTAGCTTTCGAGTAGACTCGTATAAAAAATATTAATATAAAATATGTTAATATATATATAATTTAATATTTTTAATATGTTATTAAAATGGTTATTTAAGTAAGAGGTGAAAATAAGTTGAGTTGAGCTCGAGTCACCTTTGGCTTGAGCTTCGGCTTCAGCTTGATTAATTAATCTAGCTCTATGTTATTGGGTTCCTCCTGTAACTTATTTAGTAAATCCGCTTGATCCTTATTCATGATCTCCAAGTGCCTAGAAATACAAGAAGATGAGGACCAGACCTCTTTTTTAATCTCTCCTTTGAGCTGTTTCAAGGATTTACAGAAATGAGAGAGTGGGTTTCCCTTGCAAGGTTTGGAAAAAACCTCAAGCAGAAGACTCCAGTATTTATCAATTTTTGGCCAGTAGTTTTTGAATTGAAAGCGATGATGCACTTGTACACTATTACCAGAGTGTAAAATGACAGGGCAATGATCCGAACATGATGGGCTTTGGAAGGAACAGTATGAATTAGGGAACGTGTTCAGCCATCCCTCATTCACTAAAACTCTATATAGTTTTAAATGAATAGGATTAATAATGCACTGATTATACCAAGTGTACTTAAATCCAACAGAATGTAAGTCCAAAAGACTATTACTGAAAATCATATTATTAAAGTCAAACAATGCGGATTGGGTGATAGGAGTACCCCCTGATTTTTCTTCAGCATACCGGCAGCAGTTAAAATCACCAATAAGAGCCCAAGGAAAATCATTAACTGGGGCAAATTGTGTGATAGAGTTCCACAACTCTTTACGTTCAGAAGAATTATTGGATGCATAAATGGCAGAGAGCTGAAACTTGGGCTGGTTTGCCACCCAAATGGTCCCAGAGATAACCTGGGCCGAGATGTAGGTAGGCTTGAAGTTAATTTTAGATGCATTCCACTTGATCCATATCCGTCCCGAATTAGATAAATAATTTCGAGCTTGCAAAATTCAATAATATGTACACATCTTAGATTATTCAGCGTGCAAAAGTGAATTGGATCAAGAATGGGGAGGAGGATTTAAAGTTCTTATATGCTAAAATAAGAATTAGAAGGTGTGGTTCTAATTCTGTAGTCAACTTGCTTGCAAATAGTGATACCTCTTCTAGATCTGATGTGGTGAACTCTTTAATTCAATATTATCAAGAACTTTACAACCCCATTCCGCCTACTAACTTAAATCTGGAATGCTTTCCTCCTGGGGATATTATTAGACATAGTGAGGCACTTTGTCTCACTTCTTCTGTGATGGATGAAGAAATTAAAAAGGCTGTTTTCTCGGGTGCCTCCACCTCTGCCCCTGGACCGGACGGGTTCAATTTCTTCTTTTATAAATCTGCATGGCATATCATTGGGCCCTCTTTATGTAGGGCAATTAGATCCTTTTTTCACAAATGTTATATGCCAAATGGTGTCAAAGCCACTGCTTTGGCTATCATTCCCAAAAATAAAAACTCCACTGCGATTACTGATTATCGCCCTATTGCTCTTTGTAATGTCATATATAAAATCATTGCCAAGGTGCTTGCAGAAAGAATGAAGCCGGTGATGAATAAGTTGTCCTGAATAATCAAGCAGACTTTGTTAAGTCTAGAGTTTCAACTGACAATATCCTACTTGCTAGTGATATTCTCTCCATGGCTTCTAAGAGAAAGGGAGGCAACTTTTTCTGTGCAAAATTGGACATCAAAAAGGCATTTGATTCTGTAAGTCGTGAATTCCTGCTTACAAGATTGTCACAAAAAGGCTTTCCTAACCTTTTTGTTAACTGGATCAAAGCGTGTATAAATGATGTAAATTTTTCGATTGCGCTTAATGGTGCTTTAAAGGGATATTTTTCTTCATCTGCGGGGCTTAGGCAGGGTTGACCACTAAGTCCATACCTCTTTTGCTTAGTAATGGATGCATTTTCCAATATTCTGGAGAGCAGAGGGTTTAAAGGCATTTCTTTTGATAAATATTCCATTTCTCACTTGTTGTATGCAGACGATGTTTTGATTTTTGGGGAGGCCACTATTGAAAATTGCAACTTATTGGCTGTCATTCTTAGGGAATTCGCTAATACTACGGGGCTTAATGTTAATTATGATAAAAGTGCTATCATGTTCCCTAAGAATCAAAATAATGCTCAAGAGATATGTCAAGCTTTGTCTATTCATAACATAGTCAACAAAATCACATATATAGGCATCCCGCTATCATTCTATAAACTGAAAATCATTGATTACATGCCTCTTATGGACAATGTTAATAAGAAAATGAATGGTTGGAAGGCTAATTTGTTGTCTTTTGCAGGAAGACTCCAATATATCAAATTTACTATACAAAACACTATAGCATACTGGATTAGAGGCTCTATACTACCAAAATTTGTTTACAAATACATCAAGAAAACAAGTTCCAAGTTCTTGTTCTTTGGTGACTCTATGGCTGCAAATAAACTTCATATGGTATCCTGGGATAGGATATGCATGCCAAAAAATAAGGGGGGACTTGGTATTCCCTTAATTGCTGCTTTACAATTTGCATATAACTGTTCTATAATCATGAGGATGTACAACTGCTCTTCTCCTCTTTCATCCTGGCTTCTTCATCACTATAAATCACCTTGGAAACCCCCTCCGAATTTTGCCTCCAAAATATGGAAATCAATTTGCAACACTGCAGTGCAAGTTAAACATTGTTTTAATTTTAAAGTCACCCAGAATGCTCCGATTTCGCTATTATGGGACCACTGGTTACATAATGTTACTATCAATGACCAATTAGGGAGTAGCATAACTGATTGCTGCCCTGATTTATCCCTTATGGAGTTAATCTCTGGATCTAAGTGGGTTTTTCCTGAGTCAATACCTCTTAGCCTGAGACACCTGATAGCGAGTATATCAGGTATTGGGGATGGCGGCCCTTGTCTGTTCTGGAAAAACTTTCCAAATTACAAATTTAAACATTTCATAGAGGAATATTATGCAGAACTTCAGTCTTACTCATGGCATAAATTGATATGGGCCAAAAGAAATATCTTAAGACACTCGGTATTTGTTTGGTTGGCTTTAGTTGATGGTTTAAAGACTGCAGATGCTCTCAACTTAAGAAATATAAGAGTACCTGGCTCTTGCAACATGTGTCACTCTTATAATGAATCAGTCACTCATTTGTTCTTTGAATGCTCTTACTCATTCTCAATACTGAATGCATTAATTCCTGGTATGAATGGCTTTCTTCTTAGGCCTTCTATTCTGCAGGTTTTTGAGTGGGTAAAAGTGAGATACAAAAGAAATGCGAATGTTAAAAACTTCTTTTATGTGATTGTTTGCTGTATTATATATCACATATGGAAAGAAAGAAATGGAAGAAGATTCGGGAATTCATTTAATTGTCACAACACACTGGTGTTTCATATTAAAAGGAATATCTGTGAAAAAGTTGCAAAATGGGAGAATTCAATGGAATATCTGGAACTATTGTAAGCTGGAAGGTCGAGGGCCCTTTGATGCTATCGGAAATTTTACATTTTATAAGGCTACCTGGACAATAATGAAACTCCCGTTAATGGGTTCCCTTGGAAGGCCTACGGGCAACCAGGGAATTATCTATGTGCTGCGATCAAATCTTCAAATTCTGAGTCCAAGTTTTCTATGGCCTGGGAGTTCTTTTTATGCGGAAACGAAACATCAAGTCTACCAGCTAGTTTTGTCTCCTGAGCTGTGTGGATATGCGGTGTTTGAGAAATATTACTTGAGCAGCTCTGTTTTCTATTTTCATGTTATGTTTTTAATTTTTCTGCAGCGGAAGCTGATAGGATGTCATAGTTTTTATTTTGTTATGCAGACTTTTTTAATGCTAATAGTTTTTTGACTATTAATGGTAGGTTGTGGTAGTAGTCAATCTTCTAATTGTAATCTTTTTCTGTTGGAATGAAATGGGCTTAGGCCCCAATTCTCCCCAAAAAAAAATTAATCTAGCTCGAGCTTTATTCTATTAGCTTGTTTAATATGAAAGAGAAAAAATTATTATGATTCAAGTAGTTATTACAACCAAATGATAAAAAAAAGGATAAATTAAAAGAAAATTAATAAATTATTAATTAATCTAAAAAAGTGTGATATATATTTTTAATATTTTTAACAATTTTGTACTTAAAATCTTGAATGTTAATATATTTTAAGTATATTTTATATTAATATTTTTAGATGAGCTTACTAGCAAGTTAATGAGTCGAGTTAGTGCTAGCTCAGCTTGGTTCTTAACTTATCGAGCTTGACTCACGAGTCATTTATCAAATCAAATACATCAAGTAGATTTGACTCACTTAGACCCATTATTTAAATAAAATTATTATTAATCTTTTATAACAAATGAATGGAGAATTTAAAATTACAAAATTAAGCTCAAATTTAAACTTAATTAATTAATTAAACTCAAGCACACATTACATTAGTGCCTATTTTAGCTCGACTAAACCCTCTAATTCCCCCTCTTCAACTGCCCTACGGCCCCTCCTGATCCCTCTTAGCATATCACTTTGTGCCTATTTTCCCTGCATTCTTTCCCAATTTTCACCTTCTCCTTTCTCTCAGTCGACTCTCAATACAAGACTGGGAAACGAAGAACAACCCATGGGGATCCCGCCACCGCCGTCCATGGACAAATTCCCTTCCCGCTTCCCTCCGCCGCGGCCAACAAACCACTTCCCTCCTCCACTCCGCCGATCCAACGCCACCTCGGGCGGAGGCGGCGGCAAAATCCTCTCCTCCTGCGCCCTCGCCACCTGCTTCCTCGTCCTCGTCACCATCGCGCTTGCAATCACCTTCTTCTTCCTCTTTCGGCCCCGCTCTCCCAAGATCCACGTCTCCGCCGTCCAGATCCCCGGCTTCTCCTTCGGCAACGGCACCGTGAGCTTCACCTTCGCGCAATACGCCGTCGTTCGAAACCCTAACCGCGCCGCCTTCTCCCATTACGACAGCTCGCTGCAGCTAATCTACGCCGGAAACCAAGTCGGATTCATCTACATCCCCGCCGGTGAGATCGACGGCGGCCGAGCCAAGAACATTGGGGGAAAGTTCGCCGTCGATTCTTTCCCCATTGCAGCCATGCCACCGATGGCGGGGATCATGGAGGTACGTTCGAGGATGAGGGTGAAGGGTAGGGTTAGGGTTTTGAGGTTTTTCACGCATCACGTTGAGGCGACCGCCGGATGCTTGGTGGGTGTATCGGCCGGCGACGGATCGGTGATCGGGCTTAGTTGTTGATTTGTGAACGGCCGATCTGATCTTGATGTTCGAGATCTAGATTTTTAGCTTTGTCGATTATGGAGGATAAGGTAATGGATCCTTCAACTCCACTCTTCGCAGAAGCTTTTCGACTTAGCTGCTTTCGATCGCTTTCATAAGGAAAGTGAAAGCTTAGTAGTAAAAGAAAAAGGTTTGATACATGAGCTATGTTGTTTTATAATAGGGAAATTTACATGCATACCACTTTATTTGATGTTATTTACATATTTAATATCTAAAATATTAATATTATATGTCTACCGTTCATATAAAATTTTAATATCAAATATATCACTCCTATCATTCATTTCTACCATTCATACCATGCTATAAATTTTAATATTTCATTCTATGCACCCAAATTTGTACTATGAGTGATAAGTATGTAATATTAATATTTTGGATGTTAGATATATAAATAGCATAAAATAAAGTGGTATGTATGTAAATCCACCTTTATAATAATTGTTTACCTTAACGGTAGTGGCGTATGGATGGGTGAAGATGGGCTTATCTTTGTAAATTGTATGGGTGGTACCTCTTGTGTATGGTTGTGTTTATATAATGTTTTTTTTATTAAATTCAAGGGAAATTTACATACATACCACTTTATAACATCTATTTACATATCTAATACCCAAAACTTTAATATTACATGCATACCACCCTATATTATTTTAATATCAAATATACCACCTATATTTCTTTCCTACCACTCATATTTGATATGAAAATGAACTATGAGTGTTATGTATGTAATATTAAAATTTTAAGTGTTAAATATGTAAATAGAGTAGTATAAGGTGGTATGTATGTAAATCTCTAAATAAAAGTTATGTTGAAATTTTATAATATGAATTATATAGGATGAATTTAAAAATTATCATACTTACTTTAAGAATAATATAATATAAATTCTTCATTTCTTCATATATATATATATATATATATATATATATATATATATATATATATATATATATATATATATATATATATATATATATATATATATATATATATATATATATATATATATAACATTTATTTTAATGTTAATTCAAAAAAATTTTAACTCGTTTAAATTCAAATTATATAAGTATATCATAATATAATTTTATTTTGTTAGTTTAACATCATGGGGATGCTTCTGCACTAAGAATATCTCCATTCGAACATCATTCAGATGTTTGCAGTTCATCTGAGCGTCCAACAGAGCGGCATTCCAAAAGACATGTTTGTTTTTTCGAACAATGCGACGTCAATATTGATGTCACACTATTTACTACCATATTTTTTAGAGAAAAAAAATATATATAAAGAATATACATAGAATATTCTTTTTTGAAGTTAGAAATGGAGTTCAGTCGGTGATGAATTATTATTTGATATGTTTCTTATTGTATTTTCTATTAGAGATGCCCTAATAAGATCAAATTCATATAGGATTTAATAAATTTTATAAATTCAAATTAAAAATTAAAGGTTCAACATGAAAATTTTAATGATTATTTGGGAGGTTTCTTATGAATAATGAGCAATGTTCATCATTTATAGGTTTCTTAAACCCCACTTCATGTGTGAACCTTAACATACTAACATCCCTAATGTATTGGCCTATGGAAGGGAATTTTATTGCGTCCTCCCACCTGACGTAGAGATACGTCCTCCCACCCCTAAAAAACTAGGTTTTTGCTAGCTATTATTTGGTATTAACGAAGAATATCATCATGTGAAGACAAATACCAAGTTATACCGAGCTATACCGAGCAATACCGAGCTATACCGAGCAATACCAAGCTTTTTCAAGGAAAAACTAGGTTTTTTTTTTGTATTGCTCGGTATAGCTCGGTATTGCTCGGTATAGCTCGGTATAACTTGGTATTTGTCTTCACATGATGATATTCTTCGTTAATATCAAATAATAGCTAGCAATACCGAGCAAAAACTGAATTTTTTAGGGGTGGGAGGACGTATCTCTACGTCAGGTGGGAGGACGCAATAAAAATTCCATAGGAAGCTCATATTTGTAGTTATGCTAATCCATAAAAAAAAAATTTATAGTTATGCCAATTTATTTGAATTTTAACCCCCTTACATTATGTCTCAATATATTTTGTAAGATAATTTCTATGGAGAAGCTTTTGCCATCAATTATGTATGTTTAGTAAGCACAAGAGTGTTCCAAATTTTAATATTAACTTAATTGAATCATTTGATTAACTAATCATGAGTATGTTTAGGAGAGAATCATTTATGGACTTTCCATTCTTTTTATATTCTTTTAAGGATTAAATCAAAATATTTCCCTTTTTTTTTATGTCAAGAATCTTCAATTTACATTATTTCCTAAATCCAAAAAAAAAATAAAAAAATATTTCCTCCAAAGTCACCCATTTTACTAATCCATCCAAATTCTAAATCGATACAATCAACCAAATTAAATTTCAAAATGTTGGTTTTTCTATCTTAACATCAATGAGGTGTTAGCAAGAACATGAGTGTGGGAGTGTTAATAAATGATCTGACCAGCCAATTCGATCCAAAAATTTGGGTTCGGATTGACTTGTTTGATAAACTAGTCGGGTTTGAGTTTAGTTTTCTAACTCGTTTATTGAACCTGTCGAGTTCCTCTTTATTGAACAATTTATATATATATATATATATATATATATATATAAGATTTGTTTAATGAATTTATTTATTATTGTATAACGGCATTCGAAAAGTACCGTTAACTAAATGTGAAGGGAATCAGCACCGCAAAGGCAAAACAACCAAAACGTTTTACCTTTCATGCTCTCTACCGAGACCCGCGGGCCGCCGCTGGCCGGAGATACTTTGGGGTCGAAGCTGTTCTTTTCGCCGCCATGTCTTGCATTTTCCGTTAGGTATTAATTGTTCGTTGCATCCCTCGCCTTCGCTGAGCTATTAGCGAGAAACAAAGAAAAAATCCAACTAAAACCCCTTTTTCTCCCTTTTCGCCTCTTCCCGTTGTCTCTACAGCCTTCTCCTTCCTTCTTTTCTCTCCCTTTAAAGTGCTTTACGAAGGAAGATCTTGAGAAGAGAGCGTCATTGTTTTGATCTGGCTCGCTATCATGGTTTGGTCTCCTCAATTTGCCGCCAATGCCTACCTTGACACGGTTAAGCTGGTAGGGTTATCTTCCCTTTCGAATTCTCTGTTTGTTTTTTATTTTATGCAAACATTTATTGCCGAGGCTGATTTTCCTTGTAAGGAAGGGATGTTATGTTTGGTTGATCTGCTATTTCATGATGTAATTTGATTCATTGGAAGATCTTTATTTGTTTTCCATTGATGGTGGAATTCTGGAGTTTAGACCTTTCTCAGAAGTAATTGACAACGCAGAATGCTTAATTTTATTTTTTTAAATGTAAAGGCTTTTTTATCATTTTTCAATTAGTTTAAGGCTTTATTTGAAACGACTTTCTTAGAAGCAGTTTGGTAGCAAGATTTAGGCTCGATTTGAGGCGGATTTAAGCGAAATCCAGCCAAATGGCCTAAAATGCAAAACCAAATCTCACGGTTAATGAAAGCCGTCATAGACAAAAAAATTCTGCATTTTTTTGCTAAATTCCGGATTTCTGAAATCATGTTGTTTGTTAGATTTACGAAATCCGTTTGCTCGAGAGAAAGAGTCCACTCATTGAATCCGTTCATGCTTCAAATTTGCTATTTTCATCATTTGGCTGGGTGTGCTTAGAAATCAATATTAGTTTTAAGATTTACAAACCCTTTTAAAGCTTCTTATGAGGGATTGGTTCCTTTTCACACATGAAGGAATGAAAATGCAGTTATCATTTTTGGAAGCTTATCTTTTATCTACAAGAAACCAAATGAGCTCTTAAGAAGTTTGTCAATCGCAACTAAAATGGTTTTATAGAAAATTGACATTTGTTAAAGAAGTCATCTGCATTCTCCTCACGGCCACCCTGTTTCCCCTTATAAATTTTGCTTCTTTCCTCCTCTTTTTCATTGCTTTGCTATGTTAATCAATCTTCACAACCGATGGAACTCATGAGGATGCCTTAGGATTCATCCTTTATTGTGTAGCTCATGACTTTTTTTTTTTTTTTAGACATTTAGGCCATTTAAGGCAAACTCACACACACAACGCATACACAAAAACTCAAATCCAAGACCTCTTAGTTGGAAGTCTAAGCTCTCAACCAACAGGCCAAGGTGAGTTGTGTACTCTTTTTATTTCAATATCATTTTCTTATTCTCTTCATTTGTAAGAGAAGGTAGAAAGCCATGGCAAGGTTGTTCCCCCGTGTGATTATCCAATGACTTTTTGGTGGACTTATTCTATGCGGATACGGATGTCGTCCGGAGGCGAATCAGAATGTGCCGCATCACTTTTTTGTTGTGTACCGCGGCTGTGTGTCGTTGTGTATTGGATGACGTGACTCGTTCTGATTCGCCTATGAACAATCCAGTGTCCGCACAGATCTGACTTTTGATTCGGTACCAACAAAACGTGCATAATATGTATATTTTATGCTGATTAGCTTATGATTAATTACTGGTTTGGCATTCATATGCAGCTCATGTGGATGACAGCTGATTGCTTATATTTCTATTAATCAAGTATTTCCTATCAGATGATTTATTTGGGAAAAAATTAGCAAGTCCTTTAAGGGAAGTAGCAACTGAAATGTAAAGAATAAAGGAAATTTCACAAGTTAGAAGTAGCTGGTGTTGTGAAAATAACAGTTCTTTTTATCTTTTTAAGGTGACAAAGTAAAATTTAATACCAGCATGACACTGTAATGATAAAATTTTGATAATTTATTATTGGTTTCAAAGCCATCTGATTTATTGAAAATTGAAACCTTTTGGTTTTCTGTGTTGTACAGTATCATTGGACATATTGTTGATTCATCAAAATACTTCTGCGAATCATATTATTAGTGTCCTATATTCAAGAAACTATTTTGTGCGGAGACCGGACGCAGAATGCGGTCCAGAGACCAATCAAAATGCGCAACGTGAGCTGCGGTACTAAGTGCATGGGTTACGTGGTATATTTTGGTTGGTCTCCAGACAGCATTCAACATCCGTACAGAATAGTTAATCCCAATATCCCGGTTCTAATCTTGTTTCCTCTTTTTTTCTTCTGCTTTCCAGTGTAAAGATGTGAAGGAGTCTAATAGCCCAATTGAACCAGAAAGCACTCAGTTCCTATCAGCTTTGGCTGCGGGCATGAGTGCTCAACACATTGTTGAAGTATCTCCACAAGCATCTCAATCAACAGTTGCACTTGCTGTAGCTGCTCGGCAAACCGGCGGCCGGCTTGTTTGCATTCTCCCACAGTCAGAGTCTTTGGTTGAATCAAAACAGGTCATCGAGGACTCCGGCCTCACCGATATCGTCGAGTTCAAAGTAGGAGATCCCTATAAACTATTGCCCGAGTGTGAGAATGTCGACTTCTCTGTAGTGGACTGCAAGTCTGAATCCTACACAGGCTTGCTCAAACTGCTTGATATGAATCCTGCCAAGTCTGTTGTGGTTGCCAATAACTTGCTAGGTGAAAAATCAGGCTTGGGAGGGGAATGGAGGTCTTTACAGGATAAAAGTGCTGTGAGGTCTGCAAAGCATCCTATAGGGAAGGGAATGGAAGTGACAATGATAGGGAAGAGTGCCGAATTCGTCATGAAGGATTCGAAGGGTTTAAGGCAGGAGAGGAAGGTAAGAGGAGCTTCGAGGAGGCGGTCGAGGAGCAAGAGTGCATGGGTGACGAAAGTTGATGAGGTGAGTGGTGAGGAACATCTCTTCAGAATTCCACAGTCTATCTAACTTTATCTGAGCTGATATGCATATGTTAACATAAGAGTTATTCTTAAAAAAAATTTATCTGAAAATAGAGGATCAATGAAAGATAGTAAAGCAAATTCTTGGCTTTTCACCACCATTGTCTTCTATTTGATGATCTTCTTCTTGTGTTAGTATTTGGTTGGGGACTAAAGTTTAAATTCAGCTATGTCCTAATGATTTCATGTTGAGATGGATCATATAATAATAATATTCTCTTGCTGATTCAAACTGTAATAGAGGGAGGAACTGATTCCATATCTCTGCAGGGTTCTCTTCTAGAGGGAAAGAAGTGGCTAGTTTTTTTGTAGATTTATTCTTTTCTCATGTTGGGGAAGGCAACTATTAATTCATGGACTTGTTTTTACATGTTTTATTTGATGTAATACAATTTTAAATAATTTTATATATTGCTTTTGATTATAAAGCAAGTGATTGGTAGTGGTCGGGTGAGATTGGGTGAGAACGATCCGATTTTAAGTGGTCAGAAGGGTGAGAATGATCCGATGTAGTGCATGTTCGAAATTGAATTTAATCAATACAAGTCGAATCGAAATTGATTCAATATCAAACTAGCTTAGCTCATATCAACTTGATTTTGAGTTTTTTTTTTTTTTTTTAACATCTTTATAGTAATATGCTTGTATTTATAAAGTTTATTTACTTACAAAAAATACTCATTATTCGTGTTGTTCTAGCAATTTTAAGCCAATTGAGTCTGAGCCAAATTTGGCTAAATCAGATGAAATATCAGAGCTTAACAAAAAATTTAGGTTGTAACGGCTTGTTTGACTCCATTTGAGCCACAAATCGATTCAATCTTCGATAGATCTTCAATCTTCAAATCTTCGAACCATAACTGAGTTCAAAAGCCCAATTTTTATAGAGATGTAGTTGTTTGGAATAAACTTACTCCCCATTCTCAAGTTAGTGGGCATCACAACAACAATAACAACATCAAGCCTTTGTCCCACTACGTGTGGTCAACTACATGAATCTTTTTTTTTTTATTATGTCCTGTTAAAATTCAAATTCTCATTTAAATCTAATTAAAAAAGATTATTTCTAATATTTTCTAAATCTTTTTAGGTATATCTCTACCTTTTTTAACATAAGTTAAATCTAACACCTCTACTTTTCTAACCGGGTCATTGAAAGGCCGCCGTTTTATATGACCAAACCATCTAAGGCGACTCTCTCTAATCTTATCTTCTACTGGAGCTACTCCAATCTTTTCACGTATATGCTCATTTCGTATCCTATCAATAAAGGTAAAGCCACTCATCCACCTGGGCATCACAAATAGTACAAAAAAACTATAAATTATAATTTTTTAAAAAAAATATTATAATGAAAATCAATCCAACATATTATGCTACAAGTAATTTCATCATTATTTTCTTTAAGGTAATTCAATCTCAATATCTATAACAAATCTTGTGTCAATCAGCTGTAAATTTGTGATGCCAAAGGATGGTAAGCTTCTCTTATGGGTCAATGTTTCAGTAACCCTAAGGCCACATAATAGATCTCATTGTTTGTATTATTTTGTTTCTTATGCACATTCCATATTGATTTTCCTTAGTAGAATCTCATTATTTATAGGCAAAATCGAAAAAAAAAATCATATTTTTGGTGAGATTTACATTAGATATAATCACTCGCTGACAAGAATCAGATAACAAATCTAGCATGAATAAACAACCCATTAAAAAACTATTAGAGGGCATTAATCTCCCTATGAGGAGAAATTATTCCGAGCTGAATCCGGACGGAAAAAAACCGTCCAGATATATGAGTGTACACACTGTGTATAAATTTATACAGTGCATCAACTTTTTGTACACAATATATACACTCATAGTCCAGACGGTTCTTCCCGTCCAGACTCCGCACGAAATAATTTCTCCCCTATGAGCAAAATAAACATTAGAAGAAATATCAATTAAAAAATATGATAAAAATCGTTGAAAAACTTATTTCTCGCAAATGAAACCTAAATAAAGGTGATTGTAGAACTCAAAAATAAGTAAACCAATGCATAAAAATAAAATAAAATATAAAAGTCATTTAACAGAAAACAAGAGATTTAAAAAAAACCATAAAAATTAGGCATTCAACAGAAATAAAGTGTGACTCTCCTCATGAATGAAGCACAGATTGCAGCTAGTATAAACAGTGAACTAGTGAAGCCTCTATTGATCAACTTATCCTCAGAATTCAACCATTGATGCATAGTTTTTCCAGCAAAATGCTTATACTATAACCCTTAAACCAAATCAACCGGTGCCAGCTAACATAAAAAAATGTAATCATATAAGGTAGAATAAGCTTTAACCGTCGAAAAAAACTTCTCCAAGCTAGCAAGATTGCTTGTGTTTAGTGCTTATGTCATGATGTATCTAAAGAGAAGGATGGATCTCTATAAACCTGAAAAAAACATAGCAATCATTGAATAAATCTTCCTTATAATAAGTCTTTGAGAACAACTCCAAATTAACGATTTGAGAATGTACTGGAAAGTGATAGCTCATTGCATGCAATTGTTTTGGAGATGAGAGTGATAGCGAAGTGTTTAACACAATCAGGAAGCTTAATTGTACAACAACAACAACATCAAGCTTTTATCCCACTACTGAGGTCAGCTACGTAAATCCTTTTCTCCATTGTGTCATGTTAAGAGTCAAACTTTCATTTAAATCTAATATAAAAAGATTATTTCTAACGGTTTATAACCAAGTTTTTTTAGGTTTACCTCTACCTTACATATGGCCAAATCTAGTACATCTACTCTCCTATCCGGGTCATCAAAAGGCCGATGTTTTATATGGACAAAACACCTAAGGCGACTCTCTTTGATCTTGTTTGGCATTCGAGATACTCCAACCTTTTCACATATATACTTGTTTCGCATGTTGTCTCTCAGCGTAAATCCACTCATCCACCTGAGCATCCTCATCTCTGTATCACTTAACTTAATATTATGTTTATAATTTAATAGCCAACATTCTACATCATAAAGCATTGCAGGTCTCACCAACATCTTATAGAATTTTCACGTAAGTTTGAGGGAAATTTTTCTATCACACAACATACCCGATGCATTCCTCCACTTCAATAATCGAACTAGAATTCTACTAATAATATCTCCATCTATGTCTCCATCATTTTGAAATTTGAACACTAGACCCGAGATATCTAAAATATGTACTTTTTTATGACTTGATCGCCAAAAGTCATAATCCCCTCACTAGATATATTAATACTAAAATTACATTTCATATACTCGATTTTAGATCTACTCAAATAAAAACATTTAGACTCTAAGGTTGGCCTCCATAATTCAAGTCTTCGTTTCAACTCCCTCGTTAGTCTTATCAACAAGAAAAATATTATCAGCAAAAAGCATACACCATGGTACATCCTCTTGCAAATGTCTAATAAGAGCATCCATGACTAAAGCAAAAAGATATGGGCTTAAAGTTGATCCTTCATTTAATCCAACTAAAATAGAAAAACACTTGTTCAAACCACCTTGTGTTTGAACACATGTTTTAATGCTTGAATATAAGTATTATTAACTCTTTTATTTTCTACAAAGCACTTCTCTTGAAATTTTATCCTATGCTTTCTGTAAATCAACAAATATCATAAGTAGATCCTCCTTGTTCTCCCAACACTTCTCCATCAAACCTCTTCATAAATATATAGCTTCCGTAATAAACCTACCTATCATGAATCCAAATTGATTTTAAGAAACATTAATATCACTCAATAACTCTATTCCATAGTTTTAATGTATGACACATTAACTTAATTTCTCTATAATTCACTCACTCTTTTGCATCACCTTTATTCTTAAAAATAAAAACCAACACACTCATTCTATACTCAACTAACATCTTTTTAGTCTACAAAACAAAAAGTTTAGTAAGGCAAGAAATTTCATCTCTCCTAAGCATTTTCATACCTCTATCGGGATATTGTCAGGTCGAATAATTACAAAATCATTCTTATAAGTGATGAAATGCCCCCCTCGTTTTTTAAATAAAATATTAATAATTGCAAAATCATAAGCTAAAGCAAAATCTAATATGGTCCTACCACCTTTATTAGTCGCTCCAAATCCATAGTCACCAATGAATGTTTTTAAAATATTTTATCACTCTACCAACATGTCCATCTAAATCTCGTCCAATAAAAACTTATTCTTCAAAAAGTATCATTTGTATTAATTCTTCTAATTTATTTTAGAATTTTAATTTTGAACATATATCTAAACCTATTTGAGGAGCACAAATATTTATAACATTAATAATTTTAAAATCAACAACAATTTTAAAACTATAATTCTATCTCTAATTCTATTAATTTCTACAACATATCCTTTAAACTCTTATATATAATCACACATATACCATTTCTAATATGACTCTTGTCTAAATATCATAGTTTAAATCATAAACTATCAATCTCAATAGTCTTCTCTGCAACCAATTTAAATTCCTGAATGCATAGAATATTTATCTTTCTATGAATCATAATATCTATTGATTCCTCTAATTTGTTTGTAAGAGAACATATATTTTAAATTCTTATTTTAATTTTAATTTCATAGACTGGCTCTTTTTCCCGCATTCATTTATGATATGAGAGCCCTTGCTCATTTAACACTGCACTCGGGTGTTGATGCAGCAGCAAGCAGCATTTGCATTTCTTGATTCAAGTCATATAGCTTGTCTCTTCAAGAGAATACCCTCAAATTAACATAATGTATTAAAAGATTCAAGTTATGATTATTCGACAAATTTTACGATGATTTTCGACTACCTAACATAACCCTCCACTTTTCTCATCTAGGGCTTGGGATATGACAACGACAATATTAGTGAGCTTAACTGTGATAAAAAAAATATTGAATTGCCTCAACAAAATTATCTTAATAATGTTTCAAACATCCATAAGGAACTTAGGGATAAATCCATCAAGCCCATGGCATTTGTCCTTCCCAATACTTAAAGGGCTTTCCCTGATTTCATCTTGACCAAGAGTGAAAATGAAATCAATCTGATCAGACATGGATATGCAGCTACTCAATATTGGAGATATTGTCCCTAAAAGGGGCGGTGACATTAAGAATCTCAATAAAATGATTGATGACTTTCAGGCTAAAATCATGCAAAGTAAGAATGCCCCAAGTAGAACTAATTTCACTGATAGAAATGTAATTCTTCCACCCTTCGATATAAAAATTTTGGTCCAACTTCTCCTTTTGTAAGCCAATTGCATTTACAATGTTGCTTACGCCATCTAATATCGATGGAGCAACCAAGAGTAAGATTTCTTTAATTTGCAATGTTCTTGGGAGGTCTTTATCTAAAAGTGGTGAGCTTCCAGATGCTCCAGTGTATACGTTTTGTGTTGAAGATTAGAAAGTTTTCAGTGATGGCTTTGGGTCTATATAGCAATTAGAGCTTTTAAAAGCCCTTTTTATGTTAGTGAGCTTTTTGCATAAAGCAAAAATAGTATTCCCTTAAAATTCATGCTCCAAAGTGAATCTATTGCATGAGAAATTATTCTGTACGGAAACCGGACACATAATGTCGTCCGGAGATCAATCAGAATACGTCACATCAACAGTACCGAGCTGCAGTATCGAGCGGTACCGAGCTGCAGTACCGAGCAAGGGGTGGCTGTGGCACATTCTGGTTGGTCTCCGGACGACGTTCGGCGTCCGCACAAAAGAACTAATCCTACTGCATAAAGTAAAAATAGGGACCCCTTAAAATTCATGCTCCATGCATTTAAAACTCACTTGAAAATTCTACAAATATTCCAACAGCTTTTTATAAATAAATATGTGCTCGGACAAAGGCAGATTCCCTAACTTGACCAAAACAGGAGAGTGATCTAATGAGAGGGGTACAGATTTTATTATAGTAAGGTAGGAGAAAAGCAATCAAGCCAGGACATATTGCAGCGAGCCCTATCAAGAAGATCTCGAATGGGGTTATTTAATGATTGAAGCAACTAAGAAATAAACCTCCATTAGGATTTGGGAAGCTCAATCAAGAAGGCAATAGAGATGCAAATATTGGAATTCATAAGCATATTATGTTGGAACAATCATGCCTCCAACTTTTTCTTTAACATGCCTAATGCAACAAAGGCTTCGTTTGGGACGGCTTTTTTCTATGCTTCTTCAAGCAGTAGTTTTTTTAGCATGTAAAAATCCGAAAGTTGCTTTAAAAAGCAGAAAGAAAGCCATCCCAAACGAAGCCTCAAAAATCCCGGCAATAACAATGGCTTGGAGGTGCAGTCAACAATAAATGTAATAACCTCCCAAAGGTCTTTTTCTCTAATGCACCATTTTCAGCATAAGCAAAGGTAATAAGAAACTTTATTGAGGGAGAATATTGAAGACATCCATGAATAAATTGAGGGTTACATACTAACACGTATATATTGACTTTATCTAAATTCCACTTAATTCAGATTCTGCCATTAATGCAAAGGCTGGAGTTATTAGATTCATTTTCTTTTTGAAAAATTCTGAAATTTCTCATAGCAAAAGGGTCAAGAAGGGTATCAAGATACATTTTGTTTCAAGAAGGTCAATGATGTTGATAGCAATAGCAGAAAAAAAAAATTTCTTACAATCAGGGGCATAGTCCCCATTCAAATTTCTAACATTTCAATAGAGAGAGAAGAGGCAACTAATTAATTTTATAAGATTGAGATTTTTTTCCTCACTTTCCTTACCTTTAGGAGGCAGTGGCACCTTGATAGGGCTCAGAGGAGTGATTTGTAGCTATGATGCATAGACATAGATACGACACGGACACGAGATACGTCGATTATTGAAAATAGAAAACATGGAGAAGGGTTGGACACGGTACTAATAGTGTATAGAAATTCAATAAGTAGAATATTAAGAATAATCGAGAAATAATAAGTCATTGAACTATGATATGTGCTTAAAATAATTAATATAAGGATGTCAAGAGTTAGACATGAATGTTGTGTCAGGCATCAAGAAGACATATCAAAATGTTGTCACTTATGCTAGATTATATCCACTTTCAAATGCCATTAAAGAAAGCAACATCATTGAAAACCCTTGCAATCAAAATACTGGAGAAATAGCATCATGAAACAGCCAATACATATTGAAGAACTAATGCAGATTAAACTTGAATATAAGATGACTAGACATGACATAAAAATACTAGTCTTGACCTGAAATACTGAATGAAAGTGCAATTAATGGAAAGCATAAATACTTTATATATATATATCTTCTGTCCAACAGTTCCAAAAAAAAAATTAAGAATATAACATGCAAATTCAAGCCTGTACAAATCTGATCTTGATTTGCATTCATTCAACATCGACTTTCATTGGTTTGAGTTCGATTTGACACAATATATATAAATAATTCAAGCATAAGCTAATTTTCATCTCTATGATAGTGTGAAAAGTGAAAACCATTTAAGGGGAAATCAAAACAAAAGAAAAACCAAATGTTATTGCAAAGCATAAACAACTCTAGTGAAAAGAAACTGGAGCTTCATTGCAACTCAGACTTCTACAAATATAATTTTAAAAAAGAAGGTTGTGTCCATCCAAAATAAGGAATACCAAACCATATATCAGCAACTCACATTCACTGAAAACACAGAAAAGTTGAAACGAACCAGCAAACGAACAGTGTAGTTCCAGCTTGAAGTTCATCCCCACAAAGCTAGTCCAACAGGATTCAGCCATTTCATCTTCCAAAATTGCCAAACTGTGCCCCATATCGAGCAGCAGAACCACCACTTGCTGCCCCAATCCATCCTCTCTGCTGTTGGTTCTGGCGACCACGCCTCTGTCCAGCTTGTCCGCGGCCACGCCCCAGCTGCTGGGACATGGTTCTTATCCTCTGCTCCTTCATGCCTGCAAAGAGAGCATCCAAGGTCTTTGGCTTTTGCTTGTTATTCACCGTTTGCTTCTGCATATAGTTGTCATTAAAAATAATATCAAGAGGAAAGGCACATACAAAGGAAAATGTGCTACATAGACGAATAATGGATAGAAAGGTACACAAAAAGATGATAATTATTATTAATTTTAGACTTCAAATATAACACATGTTCCTCATCTTACAAATAATCTTTATCAATATAATAAATCACTAAAGAACACAAGTGCACGGTAATATTTTCACTAACCATTATGTATTTAAGAACCACGCCATAGAGAAACAATGGGACACGTTAGAGAAGAGAATAAGATACACCTTGTTTAAATTAAAAACCCTTGTCATGTTCCTTCATCTGCACTCTCACTCTCAATATGGAAACCACTTACAAATATCATTACATAGGATATTTCATTTTTAAAATCTTACAATATATATTTCCTTCTCTTTTTATAAATATTAACATTGAAGACTTTCATTTTAAGACTGAAATTGTAAAATTTCATTGTCTCTTATTTTAAAATTGATTTTATATCTTTTATGTTAATTCATTTTGATATTTGGGGGACCACCCTCAAGAACCCCTATTGTTTCTAGCGCTACATGATCTATCACGTTTATTGATACTCATACTCAGATGACAAAGGTTTATTTTATCAAACAAGAATTGGATGTCAACATTATTCTTCCTATCTTTATCGTTAGGATAAAAAATAAATTTAAAACTCATATTAAGATGTTTTGCATAGATATCATACTCATGAACATTTTAACCAGAAATTATCTTTTTTGTTCAACAAAAAGGTATCATTCACCAATCCATATTTCCTTCCTAAGAAAATGGGGTTGATAGAAAGTAAAAGTCATCACCTTCTATAAGCCGTCCGAGCTCTTTTTCCCAAAATCATACCAAACAGATATTGGGGAGAAACAGTCCCAACCTAAATCACAATCTTTTGAAGCACTTGTATCAGAACTTGTTAAAGGAAAAAAAAAAAGAAAGATTGCTGATGCGAACACTTTCTTTGCTACTAGAACTAAATCAAGTTCCCAACCATTAATTAAAAATGTCTTAGCATCTAAGGAAGCAGTTCACCCTATAGATAGAGCTTTAGCAAGATGGTTTTTTATTATTGCATCCCATTTCATGCCTTAAATTTAGTATATGCACAGAAAATTGTGGATCTCATAGTTGTTATAGGTCCTAGTTAAAAGCTCCGCTCTTATTACAGCATAAGAGTTGATCTACTTAAAGATTGTAAAGAGGAGTGTAGGTTACTCATTGATAACTACAGACATACTTGGAAAGAAACAAGTTGTACTCTCATGACAAATAAATGAACTAATAGTAAGAGCATAATATTAATAAAATTTCTAACATATATTATTCACATGGTATATCTTTTTGAAATCAGTTGATGCTTCATACATCACTAAGGATAATGCAAACTTGTGTTCTTTATTTACTGAAGTTGTTAAGTGAATAGGTTCAGAGAATGTTATTCAACTAGTTACTGATAATGCTACTAATTACAAGAAAATAGGTGATATATTACATGAAATATTCAAGAACATCTATTGGTCACCTTGTGTTGCACGCTATATGAATTTAATTTTGAAAGATATGGGCATTATGCCTCTCATAAAGGACCTAGCAAGAAAAGCAAGTACAACAGATTTTTCTTAGAATTATATCTATATACTTGCATGACTTAAGATAAGGTCAACATGGAAAGAGATTGTACGTCTAGGAGCTACATGTTTTGCAATAACCATCATAACTTTGAAGAGTGCCTATAAGCATGACCTACAAGCATGAATCACTAGTAAGTTTTATGCAGATTCAAAGATATCCAAAACATCTAAAGAAAAAGAGGTAGACTCAATTATTTTAGAAGCGAACGCCCTATGGGAAAAAATCGCACACTCTGTCTGACCCTTCGAGGATTAAGCCTCAACGTACATACTTACACCTCGACTTGAGGCACACCTTACTGCATCCGCCTTTTTATTCAATGTTATAATAAAAAGATGGAATACTCGATTGTTGCAGGGCATCCAAGCAACAGCATACTTTTTGAATCCTCATTTTCAGTACGACAAGAACTACTATTGCAAACCAAAAAGTTATGCAATGTCTTGTTGAATTACTTAAAAATAAAGACATTTGCTCTATGCTCACACTTGCAATGAATGAAGTGAGATTATTTCATGATGGCTAAGAAAGTTTTGAAAAATCAATTGCTTTAACAATGCAAAGGAAATGTAACATGATAATTCTCTTTTTAATGTCACTTTGTACTTTTTTTAAACATGTACATTCACTAAGCTCTCTAACTTGACATTATGTAGATGAGTGGAGGAAGTTGTTTGGATCAAGTACTCTAAACTTGCAAAAAATAACTACAAGAATTCTAAGCCAAACATCGTCTTCATCAGGTTGCAAAAGAAATTGGAGTGTTTTTAACAAATTCACTCAAAAAGTCGCAATCATTTGGAGCATCAACAGCTCAACGATCTAATATATATTCGATATAATCACAAATTAAAGAATAGGTATAATCTTTTAGCATATTAATATATATGTAAATATGTCATACTACATGTATGTATAAATGTCATACTAAAGTTATTCATTCATTTTTTAAGTTTCAACTTAAAAAAAAATGTTATGATCCTCTGGACTACACCTATGTTGAAATGATAGATTTATGAGTAATTGATGAAATGTTGTCATAACTTGACTCATATGACTTGGAAAATGAGATATATAAAGAGGATGTAATGTTAGTTGATGAAGAACAAAACATACCATCTACTCGGCCTAGACATAGTAAGTTGATAGTGAAATATGAATATATCATTTAAATAAAACAAAAAATAAAATCTTATTTTATATTTCTTATTTGTTGATGAAGGTAAATTAGAGAATGAATGAGATAGAGATGACATAATCGGCTTCAATGATTTAGACGCATTTGGGTCTGCGAAGCGAGATTTGGAAACTCTACTTATGGGGATAACTTTGATGATGCAAATTTAGGAGATATTTGATTTTCTTGTGAATTATTGAAATTATTAAACTATGAAAGGGAAACATTGTTAACTTCATCTCTGAATTATGAATATGTTTTTTTTTTTGTAATCAGTTAGTATAAAGTATCAAAATCTTTTTATAATTAGTAGTGCCTTCAAATGAAATATATTAATATGTTTTGTTTATTTACTTCATATTAATGTGTATAATTATATTAACTATTTTATATTTATTTTATTTTCGGAGCTTCACCAATTAGAGGTAGAAATTATAATATCTCAATAAAATTTTATTTTTATCTTTTAAGTTATGACTACAAAGAGATCAGTTGCTTAAAACATAAATATATTTAATTTTAAATTTACTAAATTTATTTATTATGTTTTTAAGCTTCATATTATGACTATGTTCAATTATATATATATATATATATATATATATACACACACACACACACACAAATGATTGTATTATTCTTCTAATATTTAAATACAATAAATATTTATTACGTCATTTGGTTCAACCCCAATAAAACCATCGACCCCTAACATCTCCTTTGCGGTTTGTTGCCTAATCAGATTTTCACAGCCACGAAGACGAGGCTGGCGTAGCGATTTTGCACGGCTTGGAGAGCTCAGGCATAGTGTCTGCCAACAATATGGAGGCAAAAACTACAACTGTGTGAGGCAGAGAGTGGAGGAAAGGCACCTATTGGGTGCGACAACAAGAAGCTTCATGCCAAGACAATGGTTGTGCAAAGGTTTAAGCTATTGTGGAGTGGTTGCAAGCTGAGGGAGGAAAGTTGGGGAAATTGGTAGAAAGAGGTTCGTGCATACAAGGAGCGACAACTATGAGTGCGAACAAAGAACGAGAGGGAAGTGGGAGATTTCGGCCTACCTTATGTAAGCGTACGGTGTCGAGAGTCAAAATAATGAGAGGGTATAAGTTTAGAGTATTATTTTTTTATTACTCAATTTTAAGGATAAGGTATGGATTTGATAGTAATATATAATTGTCTAAAATTTTTATTAAATTAAAAATTTTAATTAAAATTCTTAATAGTAATAATAATACTCAAATAATAACTACAGAGGATATGTTACTATCTCCATTTGTGTGATGTAGCCTTGAGCGTGGGCTAATCCCACCTTTTTAATCACATGATGACCCATGCAATATAGGTATCATTTTTAATAAATTTGAATGTTTTAAGCATGTCAAAGAAGTCCATTTCGCAAAAGAACAACATTTGGGCGACTTCGCATAACATCACATTTGTAGTCTATTGATTTCGACCACATTCGCTCGAATTGATCGTGAAAGGTCCTTGAATAATTTGATGTATTGAACACAACAACACAGTCCATTTCGCGAATGAACAATGTTCAGAGATTTTAAGCGACGTCACGATCGTTGACCATCGCTTTCGCTTTTGCTCGATCAAGTTGCACCATAATGTTTCTTCTTAGGTAAATTTAATATTACAGGCGTGTCGATGCACTCTATTTAGTAAACGAACAAAGTTTGAATGATCCTGATGATGATCGAGGTATTTTGTATTGGTTATGCACTACATTACGTCAGTTGATCACCATTCTCGTCCTACGTGCTTGAATCAGTTTTAGAGCATTTATGGAGGTCAACAAGGGGTATTTATAAAGAGAGCATGTAAATTTTCAAGCAAATGCACATTCGTTAAAAATTATCAAATTTCAAGTCAAATTTCACCTTATTATTATAGTCAATAGGTTAATAACATTGCAAATAAAGGTGATGAGTTCATGAGGTAAGTCACTAAAAATAAAATTAAGCACAAATAAACATATAAATAATAGGAACTCAATGCAATAAAATTATAAAACGCAAAGCTTTCATAATAAGTGGTGAGTACATAAAATAAAGGAAGTATAAGATTTTACTTAAGTACATTTACAAAGGGAGGTTTTGCCCCAACTTGCTACTAATAAAAATTTTAAAATTGGATCTGTCAATTCATTAGGAGATATAGCCCCACTCCTAACAAGCCATCGTAGATGAACTAGTCCATACAAAAATTTACTCTGATTTGAAATATTCCATGAACTTCCCAGTAAATACTATTTTTGCCCTCAAGTCTTAGACTTATTAGCAAATAAAAGTAGTGATATGATCGAGGGTGGCAAAGGAACACTCATCCTCAACAATGACAAGTTTCTTCTCCTTCTTAGCATAGGTGCCAGCATTGACAAGTTGATCTGCAAGGCGCGCACGAAGGCTATGGAAGACTTTAACTCAATGATCTCAATGCCCATGCACTCCAACAAACTGGATAGAGTAAAGCTGTAATCCTTGAACCTTCAAATTGATGAGATTATATAGTCCTTGAAAGTGCTCCAATTATGGGAGATCATAAGGGAACTTTCTCTTGACATGAACATTTGACTGGATAGCCGGAGTAGAATCTTCAACAATCATCGGCTCATCGCTACCTGCCCATACACTCAATGATTTCAATACCCACGCACTCCAACATGCAAGATGGAGTAAACCCACAAAATTAGAATTATCAAATTGAAGATATTATTAGCTCCTTGAGTGTGCTCATATGAGGGGAGAACAAAAGGGAACTCATTCTTGGCATAAACATGTGGCCCGACAACTAGGGTAGTATATTAAACAATCTTTTTGAACATGCTCCTATGAGGGGAGAACAAAAGGGAATTTGTTCTTGACATGAACATGTGGCCCGACAATCAAGGTAGTATCTTCAACAATCTTCGCCTTCTCCTCAATAGTAATAAGTTTCTTCTCCTCCTTAGCATAGGTGTCAGCATTGACGAGTTGATCCACAAGGCACTCAAGGAGGATAGGGAAGACACTTTAACTAAAAGATCTCAGTGTCCATATATTCCACCGTATTAGATGGAGTAAAGCCATAAAAATTAGGAACCTTCCAATTGATGAGATTATTTGTTCCTTGGGTGTGCTCCTATGAGGGGAGATTAAAATGGAACTTTCTCTTGACATGACCATTTGGACCGACAGACGAGGTAGTATCTGCAGCAAATCTTTGCTACTTGCCCATACACTCAATGATCTCATAGCACATACACATCAACATGATAGATGGAGTTAAACCCACTCACACCTCCCTCTTCAGCTTCCTCGTCATCAAAGACGGTGAGAATCTGAAGAGTTTGGTCCTTACACCTATTCCCCGGCATGTACTTCTCGTCGCATCTAAAACACAACCCCTTTGCCCTCTTCTCATGTATCTCCTTCTCAGTCAGCCTTTTGAAATTTCCCCTATTTCCCCCTCCTCCAGCTCTCTCCTTGTGCACTTCCTTCAGACTCCCTTTGGGAGCTAAGAAGGTGGTGGTCATCCTGTACGATCCCCCCGAGTTGCTCCCCCTAACCCCTCTCTCTAGCTGCTTCTTATCCTCCAACTGGGCTAACTCCATGGCTACTCACAGGTCTCTTGGCCTCATCACTCTAACCATTATTTGTATCTCTAGTTTAAGCCCCTTCATAAAATTTCCCTCTAGCACTGTCTCAGACAATCAGTCTAATATGCTAGCCAAGTACTCAAACCTGTCACGATATGATGCAGGACTTAAATGCCTAAGCAATGTTAGAAAAGAACCTTGCACGATTTAATTTAGAGAGCTTTATTAACTAAAATACTTGTAGTGATTAAATGCTAAAATAAAACAAGAAATAGATGAGACTAGCATAGGCCAAGTCACACGACTAGAGGTTAGGATCACAAAATAATCAATGGTTCAAAACATAACATACATGAAAGATTTCCAACAAAAAATCCCTACACTAACAATGAGATTATTTGCTATGAAGAGTCCTTCGCTCACTTTCTAAATTACTAGGCTCAACGGAGATACTTAACACGATCTTAATGAATCAATTAAAACCATAAGTTTGGGGTCGGAGTTAGATAGAAAAAGATTTAGGGAAAAGATTCACCTTGCTTAAAATTTGGAGACAATCTGTCATTGGACGGAAGAAAGTTGCTTGTCAATAGCTTCAGCGAGGGTGAAGACGATCCTCTCCACGTAATCCTCTACGGTTTGGTCAACCTCGAGGTTGAGGTCGAAGAAACGGGAGTTGAGGTTGTCGACGTGGCCTTAGTCGTTGTAAACGAAATCGTGATCAAGTTCTAGATCCGTTATGCATGAGATAGAGAAGTTTGTAAGGTGTGGGAGGGAAAGTGGTGTGATTTCTTCTCTCTTCCTTAGGTGAAGCATCAAGCCAAGAATAGTGATCACGAGGGAAGGTGGGTGGTCGGCCAAGACTAGGAGAAGAAAGCTTCTTCCAAAAATCTGAAATTGAATTCAGATTCAAGTGAGAGAGGATTAGGGTTTGAATTTCAAGGGGAAAGAGGAAAAATTATTCCTTAATGAGAGACTAGATCGATGTCCGTAGAAGGAGAGGAGTTAATGTGGGAGAAAGAGGGAGGATAAGAAAGGGGGTGGCGGCATGAGCATGTGGGATAGGGCTTAGCGAAAGGAATTAAAGCTTACTTTAAATGGGATCTTAAATTAGGAAGAATTATTTAAATCAAATACAATTAGAAATTTAATTAGATCTAATTTAATTAACTTTCCTAAAATAAGGATAGTTATTTAGGAAACAAATTCAAATTCAAATTTGTTTGAATTTTGAATTCAATTTTATTAATAAATTAAGAAGGATAAAATGAAGGGCTTTGAAAGCAAGATGGAATTTGTGGAGCCAATGGAAGAGGGAGGGTTATGCCTTTGTGGCTGGCGGCTTGTGTAGTAGGGATGGGGGTGTAGGGCCGACGGTTAGGGGTGGAGGAGAGTGGTGGCCGTCAGTTTGAAGGAATGAGAGGGTAGGCCGGTCGGCCATGTGGGGATGGTGTTGGTTCGGTCGAGGAGGGAAAGTGGGAGGATGTCGGCGGTTGGGGAAGAAAAGGAGGGGTAGGCCGACACTTTATGGGGAAGAAGAGAAATGAGGGAAGGGAAGGCGAAGATCGACCACGAACACTGACGCTTCCTGCGGTTGGTAGGTATTAGTATGCCCTCAACTAGGGACTACAATCTTCAAGAACTCACAAGCTCTCCCAAAAACACACAAACGCAGAAATTTTCATGTAATATCATTCATTAGTCTCAAAATATGAAGATGGTGGCTTTAAATAACCATATACAATGAGGGAAAAATAAAAGACCATCATACCCTTAGGGCTTATACATACTTAAGCCCTTGCGTGAGGGTATAAATGAAAAAACAATAACTCATAATATAAAATAAACTAATACAATGATAATTAAAAATACAGTGGTGCAATCGTGGTCGTAGATCGACGATCACACCTCTTGTAACCCTCCATAGTCGGATGTCCTCATCTGATAATCTGTCAATGATAATTAAAAATACAGTGGTGCAATCGTGGTCGTAGATCGACGATCACACCTCTTGTAGCCCTCCATAGTCGGATGTCCTCATCTGATAATCTGTCATAATCTTTTGAAACCAGCACTCATCTCCTCAGAAAGATGTTCTAGATGAGGCATTCCGTCTTCACCTTCCAAGATCTCCACTTCCGAATTTTCCCTTCCCCTAAACATGTTAGGGTTTCCACTAGGGCTGCAAGCGAACCAAACGTTCGACGAGCTACTCGTTGTTCGGTTCGATTAAAGCTCGTTTGAGATCGTTTAATTAACTAAACAAACAAACTTGAACAATATTTTAAATACTCGATTCTTAAAGAAACAAACTTGAACACTAATGTGTTCGGCTCATTTATGTTTGTGAACAAGCTCGATAAGAAGCTCGTGAACAAGCTCGATTCGTGTTCGATTTTGAACTCTTGAATAAGCTCGATGAAAATAATTAATATTTGACTATAGAATTAATAAATATAAATAATCATTATCTTTGTTATATAGACAATTGCTTTTATTATAAATGTGTTTGTTCATAGATATGTTCATGAACGTGTTTGTTTGATAGTTAAAAAAAATTAGTTAAATATGTTCGTGAACAAGCTCGATAAACACTAAACAAACAAACATGAACGGAACATGAACCGAACATGAACACTCCTTAATTTAAATGAACCAAACATGAACACAAATGCTAAAGCTCGAACAAACATGAACCAAACATGAACAAGCTGATATTAAATGAACACAAACATGAACACTCACATACTCGGCTCGGCTCGGTTCGTTTGCAGCCCTAGTTTCCACCTCTTCCATGGCCGCCGATGGTTCCCCTTGCTTCTAATGTCGCCGGATTGGTCTTCACCTCTCGCAATTTCTTCAACATCTCTTCCATCACAACGAACTTCCCTTCCATCCTTTCATTATTGGATGAAATCTAATTTTGAAAATAAATTTTTTCTCCCAAATTTGATTTAAGTTGCTCAATTTCTCCTTCCAAAACTTCAATCTTCTTCCTGGCCATATTTCTTCCCAAGAATTACAAGAAGATCTTCTTCCGGATGAAATTACACCACTGAAATTTCAGAATTTCAGACGTCGATGGTCCCAAGACAACACTCTAATACCAATTTGATAGGAAATACTTAAGTTCGCAAGTAACTCTACAGGGGAATACTTGAGTTTGCAAACAAACCTATCAATAATTGGTAAAAACAGCGAGAAATGTGTTGATTTCATAGAAAAATCGACAAAACAATGCAGGAATTTCAAAAGATTGCCCCCCCCCCCTTCCTCCTCCTTGTTATGCCCCCCTCGTGCACTTCCACCTATAGACAAGAACCAGTCCATTAGGGACCGGTTCAGCTAGTTCATCCGACCCAAGGGGGGCCGGCCTAACATTACCCCCTCCCAAAACTCACATTGTCCTCAAGGTGAAATGAAGAAAACCCTCTCATACGGTTCCCATGTGGCGTTGAAATCAAGAAGCCCCCTCCATGCAATCAACACCTCCTTGTTTTCTTGCCTTTCTCATCTGTGACACTTGGAATATTGGATGTATAGTGGCGAATGGGGATAACTTCAAGCGGTATGTCACTGCTCCAATCTTGTTCAATATCTCGTAGGGGGCAAAATAACTTGGGGATAACTTCTCATTTCTCCTGTTGGCCAATATATTTTGTCTGTAGTGACGAAGTTTTAGGAAAACCTTCTCACCTACTTCAAATTGTATGTCTTTCTTATGTGCATCCGCCTGCCTCTTCATGATGTGTTGTGCCCTCATTAGATATTTCATCAACTCCTCCAACACCCTATCCATTTCCTCCAAGTGCTACTTCACTAATGATACTGGTTTGCTCCCTTTTCCAAAGTGTACTAAGTGTGGAGGTCTCTTCCATATAACATCTTAAATGGGGTCATCTGAGAGCTGGTGTGCTCCCTTTTCGACTATGGAATCTCATGCAGTCTGACTACCTCCCTGATGAATGTTGCGGCCACTGTCATTGCAGTGTAGGGGATAATGGAATGAAATGTGCGTACTTGCTCAACTATCCACCACCACCATAACGACTGTGAATCCCTCTAATCGTGGTAGTCCATTTATAAAATATATGGACACTTCCTCTCAAACCCTGTTCAGAAGTTCTAAAGGTTGTAGCAACCCCCCGGAGCTATAGCCATGTACTTGTTCCTCTGGCAGATTTCACACCTCGCCACCATCTCTGCCACATCCTTGTGTATCCACTTCCAATATAAGTCAGCAACTAGGCTCCTATGGGTCTTTTGTACCCCGGAATGGCCTCCAACTACACTCTCATAGAACTCCTGCAATAAGTGGGGAATATGGATGAAGGTTTGTGGCATCACAAACCTTCCTTAATGTAAGAGTCTCCCCCCTTCAAGTGAGTACCCCAGATTGCTATTCATATCCTTCCTCAAATTCTCCCTAATTTTTTTCAACTCATCCAGCATGCTCTCATCCTTGATATCCCCCTAATTGTGGCACTGAAGTTGTCATCTCCTAGAGTTCCCCAACACATCTTGATAAGGCATCTGCGGCCTTATTTTCTAATCCCCATATGTAGTGGATCTCGAAATCATAGCCTAACAGTTTAGACAACCACCTATGATGCTCTTCTATCACCATCCTCTGCTCCAATAAGTATTTCAAGATTTTTTGATGTCCAGACAATGAAATGCCTACCCAAGAGGTCAGGGCACCACTTCTGAATAGCCAAAATAATGGTCATTAGCTCTCTCTCATACACTGGCTTCAGTCTCGCCCTGATTAACAGCACTTGACTGAAGTATGTTATAGGCCTGTGATTCTGTATCAGCACTCTTGGCAACCCATATCCTGATGCATCGGTCTCTACTACAAAGATCTGGTTGAAGTCTAGAAGAGCTAAAACTGAAAATGTCATCATGGCTTTCTTCAATCTCTCAAAAACCTGGGTTGCTACCTCTCCCCACAAAAAGTTGTCATTCTTCAGTTACTCGGTCAAAGGTCACGCAATGGTGTTGTACCCCCTCACAAATCTCCTGTAGTAACCAATCAGTCCTAGGAAATCCCTCAACTCTCTTAGGTTCCTAAGCATATGCCATTTCTGCATAGCCTCAATTTTTGTTTGATCAGCCGCCGCTCCCTCCTGGGATACTACATGTCGCAAGTACTCCACGCTAAACTAGGTGAATCAGCACTTCTTTAGGTTGGCCCTCAACTGATGTTCCTGTAGGACTCCCAAGACCATCTTCAAGTGCTCCAGATGCTCCTCCTTAGTTTTGTTGTACACCAGTATGTCATCAAAGAACACTAGAACAAACTTCCAGAGGTACTACCTGAACACCCTGTCATCATGGACTGGAAAGTAGCAGGGGCGTTGGTATGCCCAAACGGCATTACCAAAAACTCATAATGCCCCTCGTGTGTCCTGAAAGCTGTCTTTGAGATGTTTGTCTCCCTCATTCTAATATGATGATATCTAGACTTCAAATCCAGCTTGGAGAATATCACTACTCTTTATAGTTCATCCAGGAGCGCATCAATCACAGAAATAGGGAACTTATCCGACACTGTTCAAAGCTTTGTAGTCCATGCAAAACTGCCAGCTCTCATCCTTTTTCTTGACCAATAGGACTGGACTAGAGAAAGGACTCACACTCGGCCTGATGATCCCAGATTCCATTACATATTAGCTTCTCAATCTCATCCTTTTGAATATAGGGATAGCGGTAGAAACGAAAATTGATTGGTGACACCCCTTCCTTCAAAGTAATGGCGTGCTCCAACTCCCTATGTGGTGGTAGGACCTGGGGGGTTGAAAAACATTGATGAGTTGTTGTACGAGTGGCAGCACTAAAGAGAGAATGTCTCCCTCCTCTGGTATGATCCCCTCCAAGTGATGCAATTACCAAATATCCTCCTCCCACCTCATCTAAGGTTTTGATCAAAGACTTGAGAGATACCCAAGTCTTAGATAGCTCTGCATCACCCTGAATCACCATTCTCTTTCCCCCGACCACCAGGTCCATCCTTAGTGTCCCCCAATTGACCTTGGCTTGTCTCAAAGTTTGTAGTCACTTTATCCCCAGAATGACATTGGTGCTTCCCAACTCCAAGGGAAAAAAATCCTCCATCAATTGTATCCCCTGAATGGTCAATACCACTCCCCTACAAACACCTCTACCTATTTACACCTTTCCCGTGCTCATCATCACCCCATAGCCTCATGTATCCACTAATTTCACCCCCAGCAAATCAACAATCTGGGTGGAGATGAAATTGTGGATTATCCCATTATCTATCAACACTAACACCTCGCTATCACATATGTCTCCCTTCACCTTCATAGTGTGATTCAGAGTGAATCCCACCACTGAGTTTAGGGAGACTTCTTCCATATCCATATGCAACTTCTCCTCTTCCTCCATCTCTAACCCACTCCCAACTCCCTCTTCAGCTTCCTCGTCATCACAGACGGTGAGAACCTGTAGAGTTCGGTCCTTACACCTATGCCCCGGCAAGTACTTCTCATCGCATCTAAAACACAACCTCTTTGCCCTCTTCTCATGTATCTCCTTCTCAGACAGTCATTTGAAATTTCCCCCCATTTCCCCCTCCTCCAGCTCTCTCCTTAGGCACTTACTTCAAACTCCCGGGCACTAGCTTCTTGGGAGCTAAGAAGGTGGTAATATCCAGTATGATCCCCCAGAGTTGCTCCCCCTAGCCCCTCTCTAGCTGCTTTTTATCCACAAACTGGGCTAGCTCAATGGCCTCCCACAGGTCTCTTGGCCTTATCACTCTAGCTGTTGCCCGAATCTCTAGTTTAAACCCCTTCATAAAATTCCCCTCTAGCACTGTCTCAAACACCAGTCTAATCTATTGGTCAAGTACTTGAACCTGTCACGATAATCTACCACAGTCCCCTCATGTGTCAAGACAAATAATTGCTCATGTAAGTCTCATCCTTTATCGGTTCGAGAATGTTCTAGCACTCTTCGAACTCCCTCCAGCTCCGGATGGGTTGTATCATATCACGTCATTGGTACCAAGCCAGTGCCTTCCCCTCCAAACATAGTCCAGTCGTCGTCAGCTTCTCTTCCTCAATCAACTCGTTCACGGCAAAATATCGATCCACCTCGTAGATCCAGTCATGGTCATCCTCACCGTCAAAGATGGGCATCTACAGCTTTATTACCTTTGGATCACCCCCGTTGCCTCTAAATCCTCCATAACCTCCCATTCCGTGAAGAGTAGGTGCTCCCTAATTGTCATAATCTTTCCTTCGGTGATCATACTCAACCCCTTCATTAAATTGCCCTCTTCTTCTTTCAAATTCAACACCTCTACGGTAGAAATCCTCTCTTCTCCCAACAAATCAACAGCCCTTCTTTCGAAACCAGTACTCATCTCCTCCCTAGAAAGTCGTTCTAGATGAGGCATTCCGTCTTCACCCTCAAAGATCTCCACTTCCGAATTTTCCCTTCCCCTAAACATGTTAGAGTTTCCACCTTTTCCATGGCCGCCGATGGTTTCCTTTGCTTCCGATGTCGCCGGATTGGTCTTCACCTCTAGCAATTTCTTCAACATCTCTTCCATCACGGCGAACTTCCCTTCCATCCTTTCATTATTGGATGAAATCTAATTTTGAAAATAAGAAAAAAATTTCTCCAAATCTGATTTAAGTTGCCCAATTTCTCCTTCCAAACCTTCAACCTTCTTCCCGGCCATATTTTTTCCCAAGAATCACGAGAAAATCTTCTTCCGGGTGAAATTAAACCGTTGAAATTTCAGAATTTCAACCGTCGATAGTCCCAAGATAACGCTATGATACTCTAATTTGATAGGAAATACTTGAGTTAGTAAGTACCCCTAAGCGGAATGCGCCTCAAATTTAGGCGCGCCTTGAGGCGTCGAGGCATACGCCTCGTCCGCCTTTTTAAATGGTGATTTCAATGTTTGTTATTGTAATTATTTATTTTCTTTTCTCTTCTATTTAGCTTTTTATATAAATATTCATCGAAAAAATGACTAATCTAAACTTAGTAGCCACTTCTTTTCTACAAAATTCATCATAGGAATTCTACCAATAAGGGCACTTGTGTGAGCTTAAGAAAAAGATTCTTTTTTCTAAAGTGAAACATAAGAAGCATAGGTCAAATCAAGGCTTTCAAAATCAGACCGGACCGGCCGGTTCAACCGGTTGAACCGCGAACCGGTCGGCCGGACGGTTACGGTTCTATTCAAAACTGGTTTCGCACAAAACCGGTATTGAACCGGTCGAACCGGCAATTCGACTACCGAACCGCCGAACCGGTCCCAATTTTTGATAACTAACTGGTTCGATTTATCAAAGATCAACGACTGAGATTAACGAAGGGTCGAAGGCGAAGCTCATATGACGGAGAAAAAAAAAACCCTATTCGGACGTTTCGCGTATGTTCTGTTCGTGTATCTTCTTCCCTCTCGGCGTCTCTGCTCGTTTGCGAAGCCAACACCTTTCACGAAGGATCTTCTGTGACTCTTAACTCAAGGTGAACTAATGTGGGGTAATGAGAACTTACTCTAGTCATTTATCAAAAGAAAATCAAGACCAAGATCATACAAAGAACGAAGTTCGAAATCTAGACTGTACCTCGACAAAAAAATCTACTCGCAGGTTTGCTTTCCAAGTTCACCTCATCCAAAAAACTCTCAAGCCATCCACTAAAATGTATTTTCTTCTCATTTTTGTTTACTGAGCTGCCAAATTTCAAGTTTCCTGTAGTGCTTATAGAAGGAGATTCTACCGTAAATAAGGGTAGTTCTATCACAGGACAAATGCAAAAAAGTAATAGTTCTGGATGCATATGGGATAACGAGGGCATTCAGTGAAGAAAATATTCATGTAAGATAATTCCTGTGTTGATTTTTTTTTTTTTATTATTCTGTAGTTGACAGTTGAAATTTTGCTTTGACAAGATTTTGTCGAATCAGGTTAATTGATTATATCCTTAGTTCTCTATAGATTTATATAACCTGCATTTTACTTTTCAACTTTCTTATACTTGTTCGGTTAATTATTTGATGAATAATATCAATGTTCGTCTGCTAGCCTTACAGAGTTGAAGTTATATACATTTTTGTTTAGTCTAAAGCTCTCTTGCTAGCATAAGCATTTTATGCATGACCAGATTGAAGTTGACATAGCTTGTGTGTTATTATGTAAATCTATTTTGATTGAACTTGCAGATTACATCACATATACACATTTTGCTATACATCAAATTGAGGTATGCATTCTTTCCCCAATTTAATCCTTCATATTATATTATTATGATTATGTTCCATTTTTGTTATATATTTACAAATAGTTGTATCATTATTATAATATTTAAATATAATAAGTATTTATTATGTCATCCGGTTCGACCGCGGTTCGACCCCGGTCGAACCATCCAACCGATAACCTCTTCTTCTTCCGGTTCATTGTCCGGTTCGGTTTTCAAAGCCTTGGGTCAAATAGATCAATTTGCAGATAAATCTCATGCCTAGGAAAAGTCTACATTACTCGAGACATTTCTTAACCTACATGTATAAAAACATAATCCCTAAGGCATTAGGTTGATTTTAGTTAGAAAATGTTATTTTGAAAATCCGTGAAATTAGTTAGATTCCAACACTTTGTAGAATGTAATTATAAGTAAACATTGGCTTTAAAGCACAAACCTTCAAAACTTATCAAAATGATTGCATTTTCACACAAAATGAGTACTAACAAAATCACCCTGTTCCTAAATCATCCACAACAAAGGTTAAACAGAAGATCATGCTCACCTTTCCAGCAAAATTGCCATCACCAGCATTCGTTCGAATTGGAACAGCTGCAGCCCTGCATGGTACAACTAGTCATTTCCATAGAAACAAAATTTACATGACCAGACTTCCATAACTAATTGCGAATGGACTTCAACAATCAGGCACAACCAGTAAATCCAGTCAAAGTTTAGAAAACTTCCCACCTTCACAAGAAAAAGCAAAAAAAATCATGACTATAATAGATAAAATTATTAGCCGCTAGACCATGGTGTTATGTGTGCCGGATTGAAAAGAAATGCAATGCATGGTGTGGAGTGCCCCTATAGGATCTGAATAGAAAAGCTTAAAACACCAGCAATAAAGCCTGCTCCTTTATACATCACTGATCCTTGATAATAATCATCATAACACTTTTCACGGGAAATCGGGAGAGCGGAAACGCATCAAAGAAAACCACCCTGACGTCCCTTAAATGCTTTGCAACTCCTATAGCGCCTTCAAATTCAGATAAATCTACACTGGCCTTTGCTTCAACCCAATAACACGAACAGATTTGAATGCTCAAGATAGATAACAATTCAAATGAGTAGTGAATTTCACCATTTTTTGGCATTTGTTTAGCACAGTACTCTTCTTTCAAACAAAGCTTTCTGTCAAACGATTAGAAATCAAATGAACATACAAAACCATTCAGATTGCTGCAATCCCAAAGCTGTTTGGATGGATGCAATGCAACTTGAGAAGATCTAGAAAACAGCAAAAGGTGTTCTAGATCACACGGAGCGTACTCAAATACAATTTGCAGCAAAATCCAACTTGTCCACATGCATCCAAACTTATCATATGTGATTTAGCATGTCGCTTATCCTAAAGGGAAACAGTACTGAAGAAGAACTCAATTTCAGGAGCTAATACCATTACTTAATCGAAGGATATGACTTAATCATGTAGAACATTGGCATGCTAGAATAAGTAGTCCTCTCGAGAAAATTCAAAAGTTATTGAATATATTAGAGCTCCATAATAAGTGCTGGAGTGTAATACCTAAATGCCCTTAAGCTTGCAAGTATGCATAACTGAACTAAAAGACCATCATGTGGTTCTGGCATGCTGCCAATACAGGTTTTCTTTTCTTACAAACCATATATGCATCCCTTCAAAATGCTGACAAATATAATGGGCAGATATGTAGACTTGTATAAAATTCTTTACTGAAATCAAATCCTCAGAAAACATGACATCTAGCAAGAATCAGCAAGCATCTGGCAAAATTCTAGAAGAGCCGGGTAGATGAAACTAAGTAGAAATATCAAAAAATACCAAACCTGCTCTCCAAAAAATGTGACAAAAACCGTTAAATAATCTATAAGAACTAACAGTTCCCTCCAAATCTGAAATCGATATACTCATCCAGAAACCTTTCAAATCAGAAAGGTCAAAAGTAAGGTCAAAATCCATTTTTTCAATTGCGTAGCATTAAACTTCAAATTTCCATCCATCTTCTTCACTTGAATACAAGAACCTATTGTAGATCTTGTAGTTCTAATGCTTTAGACTAAGACTGTATGATATATGGCCACGAAGTATCATATCAATGCAGTTTTGAAGTCCTTAAAATAATCCAATATAAAGCACAATGGACATTTCCAACCCAAATGCCAATTCTGATATCAATGAAGATCATGCAAACACAAAAGAATCAAATAACTGCAATTCTCAGTGGATTTAGCAGTTGAATGTCCCACACATGACCACTGAATACATATTTGAAATGGATTTAGCTTCAAGTTTTCCGCTATTCACATAAATAACCATGAATTACCTGCAGAAGATAATGGAAAAAACAATATATCTAAGAATAAAGAATATAGTAAAAAAAAAAATCCTGAAAAATAACAATGGAACAAGTAAAACCTTTGCTTGATTGGATTGACCGCCCTATTGCGAATAGGTACAACAGTAGCCCTTCTTGCAACCTCTGTGGTCACTGGGAACTGATTCCCTTTAAAGTTTGTTCTTCTCTGAGCAAGCACACCCTGGTAAACAAAATCATACAAAACATTAGCCAAAAATACAGTGAGGAATATCTTGGTGAGGGGACAAACAAGTCGAAATTCAGTAAAGAGTGTTAAATTCATGCCTGCCTAATGGCCGATCTGGTGTTCATAAACCTCTGTACTTTTGCATTACGCTGAGCAACACGGTCATTCAGGAATCCCTGGCTTTTATTCTTTAAGCAGAAAGAAATGAATAAGATTAATAAAATCTTTCCACAAATTTTCTGTATAAATATCATTAAATGTGGGAGAAAACATCAAATAAACATAAACCATACCGATGTCCTAGGAGCCTGCTTTCCTTTAAAGGGGACTTTTTTGGACATTTTAATAATATCATCTGTGTTAAAAAAGCAGAAATCAACTCAGAGATACTAGACTTATTTGATAACAACCAAAAATTGCTAAATCAAGCCATAAGAAACATACCTAAAGTCATGTCCATCTTTTTCTCAGTTAATGCAATCGCCTCAGTAGAAAGTTTATTGGAAGCCATCTACAGCATGTTTATTACCACAATAACTATTACATAATAACAAGGATATGAAATAGCTCAAGAATAAAAGTCAACTAGAACATGCGGGCAGAATAACAAGGATAAGAAATAGCACAATAATACATGACAACTATAAAACAAAATGCGGACCACTATAGATCCCCTCCAGTTACAGCCCCACAATATCAAAAACTAAAACTACATGCATACAAACATGAAGGCTAGAACACAACAAATGTACCCAAGATAAAGTTCAGCAGAAAAAATTGATTTTAACTTAATACATCAAAGGGTTAGACTATGCCACCACAAATCAAAGTTCAATCATGAGCGGTGATTTCAAAAAAATTAGCTTGACATAATTTTCAAAGCAATTAGATCATGTTACTACTTACTAATAGATATACTTTCAGTGGCTGCGGGATCAATAGCATACAATTATGCCACAACTAATAGAAATGTCACTTGACATATTTATAAAATTCAATAAATTAAATAAAAGCAAAATTGCTTAAAATATATTAGGCAGGAATTCATAACACCGTCAGATAACCAAACTTAACTTCAAGTTGCATTGGCAAGAGGGAGAGGGGGCAAGGGGGCAAGGGGGTACGGGAAAAAAACTGGAACTGCATCATCTCTCTCTCTCTCTCTCTCTCTCTCTCTCTCTCTCTCTCTCTCTCTCTCTCTCTCTCTCTCTACTTTATACTTTTTCTTCTACATCAATAGTTCAATTATTATTCATGTTAATATGAGACTTTTTTTCTCTTATAATTTATTCTTTTATCATATATTATAAATCTAATATTTTTATTATTTTTTAATATCTTTACATATGCAATTTCATGCTATTTAAATATAATAAAAATTCACATGTTAATTTTTTTAATTTGATAAAAATATCATATAATTTTATGTTATATAACTTTTATAAATATTATATAATTAGGGTTTATTTGGGACAATTTTCTAACTACTTTGATATTAAAATAATAATCATTTTTTTGCTACTATTTTCTTGCTATTTTTCAAATTTTTTTTTATAGAGGAAGTTTTTTTTACTTCCAAAGTAGCTAAATTAATTTTTCTATGCTACCAAAGTTGTTTATATTGTAAGTTGTTTATTATTTTATATTTAATATTCTATATTATTAATAATAATTTGAAAAAAAAAATTAAAACTACCTATGCCAGTCCCAAGCCTATATATAAAAAGTTGAGGAAGAACTTAAAAAAATAATTTAGGCCCCCCCTAAATACATTTTTTGGCTCCGCCACTGTCAAGTTGTATATATTATGTGATGAGAACTACCCAAATATATCATTTGAAAAGACTGGGGAACAAAAGCTAGCAAAAGTATAATTGTGACGATTTTGCTCAATTCTAAAACATCTTTCTCCTGCTCAATTATCCTAGCTATATACAGGCAAACATTTTTTTTTTCTTTATTTTACATATTTTACTATATTTTAATAATAACAAAGGACTCTATAACGAGACACAAAAATAATTTGACTTACTTGTCTAAGATTCAAAACAAGACATGCTTCTATCATTTATTAAGCCTGAGCAACATGCTACTTCTCACATAATTTTCAACAGCTAGCATAAAGGGTTGCATAAGTTGGCAAGTTAGCCAGGTCCATGGCAAACTTGATAAATATATTTAAAGTAGACAGGACATCAGGCCTTAAATTACGAGAAAGGGCATCAAACAGATATAAGCATCCACATCAAAATATGCATATTTAATTCTTATTGTTAAAGATAATGATACACTTATGGATTAGAAACAAACATAAAAAAGGGGTAAATGAAAATGATTTGGCCATTTATGGATTAGAAACAAACATAATTTCAAATAACACAAAAGCTTTAGAAACTTGGTATGGATCGCTTTCCAATGATAACTACCAGTTCAAACAACCAGAAATCGAGCAACAAGAACATGACGAAAATGACTTTAGTCATTAAGTATGAAACTTAAAATAACAGGAACAATCAAGATGACAATTCCAAAAGGCCAAACAATTATGGCTTTTTATGCCATAAATATAAGAATAGCTCCATTAAATGTAATTCAAAGTTTATTTCAGGACCATATTTAGCTCCATCTAACATGTGTTCACCAACTAATATTCCATTAATGATCAAAATCATAAAATAGAACAAAACTATCAGTATGTAGCCAATGAACATGCCTAAACTAAAACTCTTCAAGGAAGAATGGACTAAGATGCTGCAGGATTTTTCCTAATGCTGTCAACTCCATTAAAAAGTATATAAAGAAGGTTACATTGTATTTCAATGATAAGTGGACTAAACATAAAGCAAAAAAAAACATTGAAGTATTGAAGTATCACAATTTTAGCTAACGTTTTTTTTGGGGAAGTCAATCTAACAAAAAGTACTCCAAGGAAGAAATCGGATGTTTTAAATAAACAGCAGTGAATCAAATAGCTAATTTCTAAGCTATTTAATATGCATTATGCTTCATCCTCCAATTCAACTGCTGAAGAGCAAAAAAGCACTTAATATAATATGCTCAACTAATCGATCTAAAAAACAATGCGTCGATATAATCTAATAAAGCGACACACATCTTTGCAGTACTAAATGCGTGAAAATCTCAGGAAAAGCACTGAAGTATTAAGGAAAAAAAAAACTACATGGAAAAGCACTTTCAAGGTTCTCCTATCTATCCTTAGAAGATTAAATATTCAGCATGTGTCGTGCATAACAAGTTAGTGTATGCAACAGTAGAGAGATGGAGAGAAATTAAAGAGAGGGTATACATTAATAGCATGCGCTCACTCACTCACCTTAGCAGCAAAACGCCCAAGAAAGAAATTCCACCTTATCAGAAATTCTTTCGCAAACCAAAAAATACGCATCGTTTAAACAAGCCATACCTACGTCTAAACTCGATCGCCGGATTATGATGAATATCGATAACTATAAGAAGGCAACGCAGTGATAGAAGCGAAGAACCTCAAAGGAGAATCCTAGAGTTCCATAGCATCATTAAAATCATTTCATGAAGAATAACGAGAACTAAACACGCCAACAAAACAATATTTCAAGGTTTATCTAGCAGAAAGCAAAGGCCAGAAAAATCAAACAACAAACCTTAGCAGGCGAAGCCGGAAATACCCTCCTTCCCAAGAAGAATAAATGGTTTCCGAAAGGAACTCCGATAACAAGATTCTTACACGACGGGAGTTCTCAGAAAACTAGGCTTTCAAAAGGATGCACCAAAGAGATGACAGAAACCCTAACAATCAAACCGTGTAGGAATTCCGCCAAGCAAGATCCTGATACCGTCCAGCTGCACCCCGTCAAGGCGTCAACACTAATGCCCTAGGGCTTGAATCTGCTATCTGGCCTCCGGAGATCATAAATTTATACGCGTGGTTGGTGACTTCGAGGTACGCAGACCGCTTGAACTCCTAAAATTTAGGTTTTTGTTAGGATGTTATAATTATAAAAAATAATAAATAAAATCGAATGAATAAAGTTTTTTTTTTTTTTTTTTTTTTTGAAATTTTGGGGAATAATGTCCATCACATTGCTAAATGAAAAGGATTACAAGTAAGTAAGAAACAAAACTATAATCCAGAAATCTCAAACAACAAAAGAGATTTAGGATTCTAAAGAAAAGAAAATACAATTTAGAAGTAAAAAAACCCAAAAAAAACTAATAGGCAAAATGCCAAGGACTCAGAAAAAGCTCAAATTCTCGAAGGGTCAAAAACACGAATGGACATAAATTGAGCAAAGCCCCTGGTTGCCCAGAGGACCGTCCAAGGGGCAGCTGAAACAGTTCAATGTTCATCATCGTCCTTCCAAAAAATTTTTCCCTGCAACCGGCAAATCCGATAGCTCCGCAGAACATTGGCTTTAGCAGAAAAAAGCAGACAAAAGACCGGAGCACCAAAATCTCCCCACCACCAAATCTCAAAAACATTAATGTTTCCATATCAAAGATTTTAACAACACGGCCTTCTTGATTTTAGCAATAATGGTGTCTTTACTGTCAATAATGCCTCCAAATAATCTATCATTTCTTGCTCTCCAAACAAAGTAGATCGTGGCAGAAGCATTAAGGAGATAGAGATTCCTAGTCTTAGCAATGAAACCTTGCTCCCAAATGTTATCAAAAACCTGGTGGTAATTAGGTCTCATAAACAGATTATGCATCCAGGGGAATATAACTTTGACAATCTCAAAAGTGTAGCTACATTCAAAGAAAAGGTGAGTGATAGTTTCCATTTCACTGTTGCAAAAGCAGCAGGAGTTAGGGACAACAATGCCACGGACTGCAAGGACATTTGCAGTCTTTAAACCACCATGAAACATCATCCAAGCATAAACCGAATAGCGAAGGGCATTATGCTTATGCCAAATGTATTTATGCCAAGAGACAGCATTCAAATTAGCATAAAACTGAGAATTAAAATCGCTAAAGGTTGGTTTTTGCTTATTTTTTCAGAAATGATTCTCAGTAAGACTGTCAATGGAAACATAATGAATAAGAGCCACTATTCGGCTATCAAAGCAATTAGGAAGGTTCCAGCTATCACCCGGAATAAGCTGGGAAACATTGCAGTCATAAAGACAAGAGAAACTGACGATATTCGTACTCATTAAATAGTCAGCAACAGATTTTCCCCCACACCAAGGGTCCCAAAAAAACGACAGGTTGCTGCTAGCATTAACAGTAAAAGTAATACAGTCTTTAATCTCATTGGCTTTAGTACATAGGTAATCCCAGCAATGAGAATTTTTATTAGCCTTGGGTTTCCAGAAAGAATTATATTTAGCACGCCACCAGGAAAAAAGAAGGGAATCTACATTTAAAAATCTCCAAATGGTAGAACAAGCATAGCTATGCTGAAGAGAATTAATGGAGGGAATGCCCAAACCCCCATAAATTTTAGGACAACAAGTTTTACTCCAGGAAATAGTAGCAAGTTTCCTATCCTTAATATTGCCAAAGAAAGTAAATCTAGAACACAACCTAGAAATAAGTTTGCAACAACCCTTGGGCATAATGAAATCGTGAATCCAGTAAGCCAACGTATTTGATATAGTGAATTTGATAAATTGCACACGCCCAACCAATGATAACAGTCTAGCCTTCCAACCCTCTAGCTGAGTAGTAATTTTTTTGAATTAGAGGGTTGAAGTCATTCAATCTCAGCTTTCTATAGAAAATAGGCAAACCCAGATATTTAATAGGAGAGGTGGACTGTTGAATATTGAGAATATTATAGATTTCATCTGCAACCGTGGTGTTTTTGAATAAAAGTATAGAGCTTTTAAGAGGGTTCACACTAAGGCCAGTGACTGCAGCAAAATCTTTCAGAATAGTATTAATAGCATGGGCGTTTCTCGTGGTGGCAGTGCTAAACACAAGAAGATCATCAGCAAACATAAGATGGGAAACCTCACACCTCCCGGCTTTGATGGCTTGAAGAGTATTGCTAGCAGTAGCTAGATCAAATAAAGAGGACAGTCCATCCATAATGATAGTAAAGAGATAAGGAGACAGTGGGCATCCTTGCCTGATTCCAGAGGTGGAGTTAAAATAGCCTTCTGGCACCCCATTTATGCAAATAGAGAAGTGACATTAGTGGTGCATGCTTTGATCCAAGAAAGCCTTTGTCTTTTAATCTTTTATAAAGAAAATCTCTAGACACCATGTCGAAAGCTTTAGTAATATCAAACTTGGCACATAAAAACTTGTGTTTGGCTTTGGTGTTAAAACCACCGAGGATATCAGTGGCCAAAAGGATATGATCGGAGATAATTCTTTTATGAATGAAACCACCTTGACTGGGATGAATAATGTGAGGCAAAACTGTCTTCATTCTATTCGCAATGATTTTATAAATAACATTACAAAGGGCAATTGGTCTATAATATTTCACATTGCTAGCATGGCTTTGCTTTGGAATCAGTGCAATGGCAGTTGCTTTGATCTGGTTTGGCATGAAACCAGTGGTAAAGAAAGAGGAGACAACACGGCAGAGTTGGTGTTGTAAAACATTCCAAGTAGATCTATAAAAATCAAAGGTGAAACCGTCTGGACCCGATGCTGTGTTAGTATTGCTAGAAAAAACAATGTCTTTAATCTCTTCCATTGTGACCGGGGCAATAAGTGTAGAAATGAGATGTGCTGGAACCAAATTCCCTGTAGGAATGACAATGGCCGACTGGCTGGGAGCAGGGGAATTGAAAAGATTTTTGAAATGGTTGATAAAGACATTGGCAATGTCATCATGCTCATAACAAGTTCCTTGGTCATTGGAAATTGTCTTGATCTTGTTGTGATTTTTGGTAATGTTGATTTTGGAATACAGGAATTTCAAATCATCTTCACCGTTTGTTAGCCATTTGATCTTGGCTCTTTGAGTAATCCATCTAGAAAGTGCATCTTGATAGAAAGCAAGATTTTTGCTGATTTGGTTGAGCTTGCTGTTCAAGGTGGAATCAAGAGGTGCACTTTGAATTTGAGTTAAAACAGAGTGATGTAGTTCTTTGAGATTGTCTATTTCTCCTTGGATATGAGTAGCATTAGTCCAGCTTTTGTATTTCATAGCATTCTTGAGGGTTTTGAGCTTAAAGTTCAAAGAGCTTAGTGGACTACTCTCATTAGGAAGAGAAAAAACATCCAAAAGGCATCTCCAAAATTCATGGTATTTGATGCTTTTTTAAAAATCAAAGTATCTAAAATTATTTCAAATTTATTTAAATTTGAATGAGTTAGAATCTTGGTTAAAATTAATTTGCATTAAGATTTCATCATGAACTATTCTTCTCATTCATATATTATTGATATTGTTGATATTCATCATGAATGTGACACCCCAAATCTAAAAGGTGGTAAAACTCTCTCAATATGGAGCGTGATGCGTAATGAAATAATTTAAATATCTATTTTGCACTATTAAATATAAACATGCATATATATATATATATATATATATATATATATATATATATATATATATTAGTGATTTTGCCCATTGTTAAATCCAACCGCACAAATATCCTAAATAGCGTTATTTTGCCTCAGCCTAAATCCAACCACACAGATGTCCTAAATCGCACGCAAGATTTTGCAACCCTTCATATTCCCACCATTATTTCTCTTTATATCATGCACATAGCCTGCTCCTTCACAATCCCACCTTGCAATTGCTCGCGTGGAGTGTAGGTGTTCACAACTGAATGGAGGTCTGAATATAACTAGTTTTCTATAATATGTTTGAGACTGCATATATGGTTAGTTTATGGATATTTCTATTCAAAAAAGTTGATGGACTCGGCCTTTATAATTAATGAATATATTTATGTTTGTGTTTTAATATGTATCAGATTGCATATATGTCTGTTTCATTCTATCTTGTTTTCTTAAAATTTGGTTTTAAATATGTTTTTCAAGTTCATATATTGTTGACTTTATTTTCATGTATAGTCACTATACAGTCACATTTTTTCATATTTAGCACTATCGCACTCATTAGGCTTATGTAAAGTAATCGTTTTGATCTCTTCAAACTCATACCCATATCATCTTATGTGGTTGATGATTGAGATGCCATAATGCATACAAAAATTTCATAGTTAAATCATAAGTGGTTGATGATTTTTGGCCAATTATTTTGTCTAAAACTGACATTTAACTTACAACTACATGTTCTTAAATAGAGTGCAACTAGCAAATGTTATTCTTGTATCTAGTTCTTGTATTTCTTACTCTTATGCATTGTGTATTTAAACCTTAAATTATGTGAAGCTTAAATTGTCGAAGTGGTGGAATTTTATAATTGATTTTGGAAGTTGTAATGAGTTTACATAAAGTTTGAGAAGCTTAAAGGTAGTCTTGTTTGTATTTTTTTTTTCCCTCAATAAGTGTGTATATTATACTTAAAGAACTTCTGTACTTATATATTAATCTGGGAATCCTAATTGGGTAAAGGAGGTCTTCATGAGAATGTATTCCAAATAAAACCACCAATGTGCTTTAGCAAAGAGGATACAAGTTTTTATTCTTTTTTTTTTTCTATCAAAACTAGATAATTATTACTGGATTATTCCTTATTTCTATTTCATTAGATTGATAACTTGCTTAGTTGTTTACAAATTTTCTAGTGGATGCATTGGACTATGCCATCTCCGCTATTTGAGTTATGTTCCTTGAATTGGAAATAATAGAGATCTTATACTGACAACAAAGTTCTTCGATTGGGCATAATGTAATTTCTTATTTTCTTTCTCTATGATGTTGCAATGTGTGTTTATCTGAAAAGTTAAGAAGTTTGAGGAGGGTCAGAAGGCAAGTTTGTGAATCAAATAAAAATTGAAGGAATTGAATTCAGCTCTCGTTTGTTTGAGTTGTTTACTGCTATAATAATGAAGTTTTGTTTGTGTTGATATATTTCCACCTCTTCTTCTTATCTCATGCTCCGATCGAATAAAAATTAATTTCAGTTATTATTTGTATGGATTGTGTGTTGTTATAAAATGATGTTCAGGTTGTAATAATATGTTTTCAGTTCATGCTCTGATCAACAATCAATTATAACATCCATGTGCACATAATACCACCACCACATTTAGGCTTTCACATTACATTTAAAAATGATATAATTTATATTTAATTTTTTTTTAAGAATGACAATGTTATTAAAATATTGATAATATGAATTTTTATTCACGTGCATATATGTAATGCATGTGCAATAATATATATATATATATATATATATATATATATATATATATATTATAGCCTTTGATGTTAAGCAGCTAAAGAATATGCAAATCCCAATCTTTAAAGTCCAATGGAAGCATCAGATAGATAGAAAGGGATACAACTTGGGAGAAAGAAGCTGAGATGAAGCGTTTATATCCATATCATTTCGATCGAAATATCAATGATGATATTTTCTCTAAGGTGCAAAGAGTGTTATACATGTTGAGTAACATCCAAGTAATTATATGTTCATAACTATAATTTTGACCGATTTAGTATCTATGATTGTTATCACGTCGAATTGAGTTTAGATTGATTGAGGAATTAGGTCTAGAAAGTGAAATTCAAAATTTAGATTTTTTGTTCTTCTACAAGCCTTGCGACTCTGGGTGTTGCAGTGCTTCAACATTGTGCTCTCAAGAAAATAGAAAAAAATTTAAGTTTTGAGGGAGCTCTATAGTGTCAGGTAGCACCGCAACGATGCTGGGGATGGAATTTAGAAAATTTTGGAAGAATCTATAAGATTATCCATAGGCACAGCAGCACCATAGGTCAGAGCATCAAGGTCTAGGTCGAATTAGTACTTTTTAAATATAAAATAAGCAAAATCATTAGACAAAACCCATTCGACCAGTTGTTTGTTGAATAAAAAAGAAAGGAGAGAGAGAGAGAGAGAAAGGGATGTTTTTGAGTCCAAAATCCAAAAAATTATCCATATGTCCAGCTAGAAAAGTTGTCGTGCTTGAAGTAGGCAATCCTTACACTATTTTTTATTCCAATTGTAAAGTATATAATGAAAGCTATATTTTGAAAAGTACTTATCTTGAGTTTTGGAAATATTTCAATATGTAACTTTTAGTCAACTATTATATTCTCCGTTCTAAATAATTTGACTATAAGAATGCAAAATTTCACATGTCGATCTACTTTTTATGAATTTCTGCCTATTCTAGAAATAATGATATTTCTAAACCTTAATATAGTTAGTAAAGTCTGTTAATTTAGTATTTTATATGATCTTCGTGAATCTGGTAAATTTCTAATCAACATTTTGTAGGTATTGAAATGTGGGGTTTTTCAGTGCTAATTAGTCTCTAATTACTTTAAATTCTTCAATTGCATAATGTATTTTCATTATCATACATTTCATAATAATTTTGAGCTCTATTGTGGAAATTTCTCTACTTGAGCCCTGATGATTATATCTCTGTGTTGGATTACTCTATATTATTTTAACTCTATGATGACTCTGTATTAGACTATACTTTGCTATGTACTAGCTTTGCTATGTACTTGTATTCAATAGATGGGATGTGGATTTGGGAGTTAAGGAACATTGATGTATGTGTATTTATGTATTCATATGTGAATTAATATATATATAACTGTAAGTTAAATGGTACTTTTATGATTTTGTTTAATTGCATTTTTATTATAGATCGAACTATATTACAGGGAATTAGTGATGACCTACTAAGTTTTATACTCACCCCATTATTCATAATATTTCAGCTAAGGGTAAGAGTTATGCAGAGTAAGCTGAATCTGGTAAGCAACATGAAGCTTGGTTTTGAAAGGTAATTATGATTTTTTTAGTTCAACGTATATTTATATTTTGTTGAAAATATTATAATATGACCTACTATAATTTATTTATTTTGGAAGAAATTATGATTTGTGCATTCTGAATGTTTATAGTATATTTTATTTGGGTAGATTAGATAGCTTTGGGGTACGCTAATAAATCTAGAAGTTTAAGGAAAGTGGGTTTAAATTCCTATTTTAGGTCTTGGGGCATTATAGTTATTAAAGTGGATAAATTGTGGAAGAAGGATTGTACTGTATTTTTGTCATCAGTACAGGTAAGTAAAGTGGAGTATGGATTTATTTATAATGTCTTGATTAAGCAACATTTTCCCTATTATTTGTTTTAGGAGTTAAACAGTTTTCCTCCATATAGTGATATTGAGTTTTACATTGATTGATTTATGGGTACAACCCCTATATCCAAGGCTTTGTATAGGATAACAACTAAGAATCTTCATGAGTTAAAAGTGTAGATTCAGGAGTTAGTAAAAAGGGGATTATTCATCCTGGTGTGTCATTATAGGGAGCACATATTTTATTTGTGAAGAAAAATGACTAGAAAATGCATATATGCATTAATTACAGAGAGCTAAACAAAATCACCATTTAGAACAAATATCATTGGTCAAGGATTGATTATTTGTTTGATCAAAATGCTATATCTTTTATATTTTCTAAAAATGATATGTATTTTGGTCATTATCAGATGAAGGTAAGAGAGGCTGATGAGATGAAGACTGCTTTCAGTATTAGATAAGGACATTACAATTTCTTAATAATGCCTCTTAGGTTGACTAATGCACCAATAATTTTTATGGATCTGATGAATATAATATTCAGAGATTTTCTATATCAATTTATGATTGTCTTTATATATGATATTTTAGTTTATTCTGTTTATGAGGAAGATCACACTTTATATTTGAGGATTATTTTGGAGGTTATGAGATGACATCAATTGTTCACTAAATTTTTTAAGTGTGAATTTTGGTTGAAGAACTTTTTTTTTTTTGGAAATGTAGTGAGTAGCATGAGTATTTTTATATATCTTCAAAAAGGTTTGGCTTTTGCTAGTTGGTCGAGACATACTACAATAACTGAAGTATGTTGTTTTATAGGTATGATGGATTATTTTAAACATTTAGTTCAAGGATTTTCTTGTATTTATGCACCTCTGATGTGATTGATTTAGAAGTAAGTTGCTTTTGTCTAGATATTTTAGTGTAAGACTAGTTTTCTGATATTGAAGGATTAATTAACTTTTGCTCTAGCTCTTACACTTTCCTTGGGTACAAAAGTCTTTCATGTATTCAATGATGCTTCTTAGAAAGGATTGGGATGTATCCTCATACATAGCAAGAGAGTCATAAATTATGCTTCTAAACAATTAAAGCCATATGAGAGAAATTATGTGACACATAATTTGGAGCTTACTGATGTGTTATTTGCTTTGAAGTTCTGGAGATATTAATTGTATGGAGTTAGGTGTGAGATATCAATTAATCATCAGAGCTTGAAATATATATTCACTCAGAAATATCTAAATTTAAGGCAAAGGATGTGACTTGAGTTGATTAAGGACAATATTTTATTATTCAGTGTCAGACTAATAAGACTAATGAGGCAGCAGATGATATGAGCAAGAAATGTTACAGGTCTCTTACATGAGTTACATCTAATGAACAACTAATTTAGGATATGGAGAAACTCCAGCTGGAGGTAATTTCTCCTAATGATCTAGATTTTAATGTTTTAGCTCTGATGATTATTGAGCCTTCTTTACAAAAATGATTCTGGAATTTTAGAAATCAAATAGAATATTTGAAGTTGATTTATCATATTAAATCAACTTAGAAATATGGCAAGTATTTGATTTTGGTGTTATCTTTTGTAAGAATAAACTGTGGTTTCCTACTTCTGAAAATCTAAGGTGAAAAATTCTGCACAAGGCTCATTATTCTGACTATATTATTCATTCAGAAAGTAGCAAAATATATAGTGATTTGAAAGATATGTTATGATAGTCCGGTTTGAAAAAAGGATGTAACAACTTTTATATCTAAGTGTAAAGCCTGTTAGTTAGTTAAAGCATAACATCAGTGGCTAGGATATTTTTTACGGCCATTACCCATTCCACAGTGGATGTGGGAAGAGGTGATGATGGATTTCGCTATGAATTTTTTCATATTGATATTGGGACACGATGTCATTTAGGTGATAGTAGATTGCCTTATGAAGTTGGCTCATTTCATTCTGATTTTACAGTCAAATTTTATGGATAGATTGGCACAGGCATACGTGCGTGAGATTGTCTGATTATATGGAATACCAAAGATTATAATTTCTTACTAAGATAATATGTTTAATTCCAAAATTTCACTACAAGAAAATAGGTAATTAGCAACCATCAAAGTTGGTCGCTAAAAATGATAATTTGATCGCTATAGCAAATACTTACCAAAAATATTTTGGTCGCTGATTTGTCATAGTAGTCACATTGCTGAGGCTTTAAGCAGCCAAAAAAATTTTTTGGTTACTAAATTAGTTACCACTAATTAGTATTTGTCACTAGAATTATACATATTAGTGACCATTTTTTTTTAACGCTAATATTTATATTTATTTGGATGTTATTTAGTAATTTTAATTACTAATTTTATTTATTACATTTTTCCTATAGTGACCAAACTAAAATTGGTCGCAAAATGATAAACCAAAATTCACATGCCCTTTAATTTTATGAAATGTTGATATTTGGTGATATTTAGTAAAAAAATGTTATTATCCAATTATTATGCCTTGGCTATAACAATTAAGATCAATCCATCACTCATTTGTATTGCAATTAGCTAGATAAATTCCATATTAGAGAAGTAACAAAAAAAAAATTTAGCTTGAGGTAACAATAATAAAAAGCATAAAATCCAAAAATTATATTCATTCATCAATATCATTATCAAGGATTTGCTAGGAGAAAATAAAAAATATATTCATTCATATACTTTTACAAATACATCCATCAATTAACATATAAAATATGATCTCAAGATTCATTAATCATAAAATCTTAACGTTTATAAAATGATCAGCTATAGCATCTAATTATCATCAAAAACTTTTTTTTTTTAATTTTATACAAATAAATATAAAACTATAAAATTATTAATATTTCTCGTATATCAGCTCTATCAAATGCAAAATTTTATCGTCCTTCCAATCATCCCATGCTCGTGCCTTTTCTGGTGCCTCATCATCATCCTCCTAATCATTGTCTCGGCGATTCCTATCCTTGTGCCAAGAAGAGTTGGCCTCCTCCATAAGCTTTGTATTCCTTTCTCTTAAAGCATCTTCATATATGCTCATGGTGGGCAACCTATCAATCCAACAAACAATATATATATAGCCAGAAGGGCTAATGAGCTACATTTTCAAAGGCCAAAACTAATATTGATTCCAAATTGCATAACTTTTCTTGAAAAAACAACAATGCAAATGATGAAATAAGGCCTTTGTTTTCATAGATAACCCAATTCAAACTTACGAGGTACATTACTAAGCAACAAATTCTGCAAAGATCAATTGAAAGATACTTAAAATAATATGGTATGAAACCATAGAAATAAATCAAACTCTAATCATCATTTTCTTCATTTGGCAAGTCTGACCATATAAGAAGAAATTTATAATATTAGTTAAATAATTTTTTATATGATTTAATAAACCTTACTATGCTTGTACTAATTACTTTTAACCAAATTGCCATCCTCCGAAAGGGATAAAGAGAAGAAAATTATTTGGCCTAAAAACCTTTGTGAGGACTAATTATTTCTTTTCACCACTTTGATTCTCCTAAAAAGTATTTGTTCAGTTTGAAGAGGGAGGAATATTGTGCTTATGATTTAATTTTGATAATTTTCTTACTATTATTTTCTTGGAGGTTTTCTTACATAACACTTAACATTATGATATTTATATATGCAATATATAAAATAAAATATTTATTTACATAAAATCAAATTATTAAGGGCTAATTGCTTTTGTGAAAAATAAAATGCATAATAACATATAATAAAAAGTAAAAGGAAAATAATGTATTTTAAACATTTAGAGTTTATTTGGATGAGTATAAAGTAAATGTTATTGATTGTTTTTTTTTATTTTGTTCTGAATAAAAAAATTTGATGTAAAGCTTAATAATAGTGGTAGCGGTGGGCACGGACCCACAATGCTAAGAGTTTGAAAATTTTAAGGTTTAAAAGTTATTTATAAATATTCTAATCTTGACTGAAATTGATAAATAAAAGCGATCATAAATTACATTTATAAGGAAAATTTGACTTTATTTGGGGGGTCGAAGTGTAAACACCGCGACAAAAAAATCAAGAAAAATAGGAAAGCAACGAAAACTAAAATGACACTAGGATTTAATGTGGAGAAACCCGAAATCGGGGAAAATTATGGAGCCACACCACACCAAGAAATCTACTATAAAAATGAGGGGAACTAAGTACAAATATCTCTTTTCTCTAGCTCTCTATTTGTTTTTCTTCTCTCTTGCACCGTTCTCTCTTATAAAACATAAGATAAAAACAAGTAAATAATACCAAGGGACGCCACCCTTCAAAAAAATGAGAAAGAAAAATGTCAAGTCCGCATAACAGCGATGCCAGTTTGGAGCGTTGTTGTGCTCAAACCTCTTATCTCGTTCCATCTGAGGATGATGCGATGCTAAAACTTGTAGCGCCATGGCACTACATAGCATGCGGCGCCGAATCTAGAGAACTACGGCGCTCCGCTTTTTGTCATTTCTTCCATAAACTTTTGCACCACCAAGATACTCGGGAACACAGCGTCGAGCACACTCGGGTATACAACATTGGGGTGTTGTCCCTCGGGTGCGAAACACTCAAACCCAAAAACACGGGGAGAATCTCCGGCAACCCCAAAGAGCACGAGAAATTGACTTAAGATTCGAGACAAAATTACAATCCAATTGTTCTACACAATCAGATTTCATATATACTAACACTTTATATGTCCCATAATACCTATAATTGGAGAAAGATGTCCGCTATTTTATTTCTTGGAGGAAAATGACAAAAAGTTTTGTTTGAATCAAAATACTCTCACTTTGAACTGCAAACTACTTTTGTAAGTTTGTTAGATTAAAACTTAATTCAAATAACATTTAAACAATATTTAAATAATATTCGAACAAATTTGACAATATCTATTATACAAAAAATCTATTCACGATAAAAATTATTTGAACCATACTCTAAAATTAATCCTTCATTAAAAAAAAAATCAATCATAGTTTGAATATGGTTCAAATGTGACATTATTATAATATATATATAATAGTTTAATAGTGAGTTTGAATAAGGCCCGTTCAATGTTTGAACAAAGCTCAAGCTTGTTAAACTATTCAGTATAATATAGTTGAATGCAATCACATTAGCTACAATACAATATATTATAAGACAAACACAATGGAAGATAAATTTTTAATAAGATGTTTTATATTAAATTAAATCAATCATAATTTTTTACAATAATATGTTAATACAATCACATTAACTATAGCAAAACCTTTGATATAATTGAATATAATAATATCATAGATCGCACAACTATATCACTATAAAGTGTCTAAATATTACCACATGCGTGTCACCACAAAATGCACAAATTTGACCTCACATATATCACCACAAAATGTGTCATTGAAGATCATCATGATTGAAATAAATTTTATTAAAGAATAGAAAGTGTATTTTCTATTTGTAATTATGAAATCAAGATACTAAACTTTGCATTGATTTTCAAGAGCATATCCACCAAAAACAACACTTCTTCTGAAAAGCAATTTGTAATGCTTCTAAATAAGATTAATATCTGCATATTTAGATATTGTGTGCTTCTCCCTCATATTCAACATAGATATATCATTTGCCTCAAATGATTTGAAATGCCTAACTATTTCATCTATCACAACTACATGCTTATATATTGCCAAACATATATATACATATACAACAAGATAACTCAAATAAGTTAATCGCAAAAAAGAAGTGGAGTCCAAAATAATAAATTTAAAACTTTCTTGAAGTTTCATAAATCACATGATCAAATCTTGATCTACTTTGCTAGAAGTTTTTTTGAACAATATTCTAGCATTAATCAAAATTTAATAAATTTGGTAAAATAATGATGTAGAAATCATTCATAAATCACTAAAATAACCTATCTTATCTATTCATATGTATTATCTATTTATATTATCAATGAATTCAATATTGCCAATGATATTAATGTATCTGCCAATACCGTCAGTGCTATCATTGTATGCATACATCAATGTATAGTTTTGCAATGCATGACATCTAATTTTAATGTGGTGATTTCAACATCTTTTATCCTAACTACATCCCAATTGATCATCAATCATATCAATTATCACTTATTTAATTAAAGAATTATCATTATAGGTGGATTAATTAAATCAATAAAGAGTCATCACTCTCTATCCGTCGGTGTAATCAGTCATTTGTTACAAGCTACTAAAGGGATAAAATCATAAATCATCTTTAAAGGAAAATTCGTCAACCCATCTTCATGAGCGATATATTATATTTTAACAACCAACCCATTTTATAGTATTAACAATCAATCTTTTTTGCTTATGCAACTGCCACAATCAAAATGTAGTATGAAATAATCAATTATGTACTCTAAAATATTAAAAATTAAAATGAGATTTGGGTTACAATAAATAGAAAAAATTATCTGAAAAAAAATTGATGTATGTAAAAGCCCTGAACAACCTTTTCTTTCTTCCCTCTTTCTTCTTCGGTAAGGCACGTCACTTAACTCACTACAGGAAAAACGTCAAGAACCGCCGGTAATAGGCATTTTTCCTATAGTGACTTTTGATTATTACAATCTACACACTTAAGAAAAAAATCATCACCTATATTTCCCTAAAAAATTTAGGCACAAAATCAATATAAGAAAATATGTAAAATCAAAACTCAAATCGAATCGAAATAAATCACAAATCCTAACTCGACAAACTTAATCAATTTCTATTATACACTCATATAGTTCATTCAATCACATATCATTCACTTATGCAATCAATTATGAAGGCAAATCAATGCATCTTAATCTACTCAATCTATTTGACTCATAATCAATTTCCTATAGCTCTTGTAAGCTCATATAGTTCATTCAATCTATTCAATCAGTTCTTCCAACAACTGCTATGATAACAATTGTGCAATCCCATATTCAAATTTGAAAGAATATTATATTTTATCATCTTAGTTAAATAACTGGAGCTTCTATAAATCATCAAAATAATAAATATATATATAGTGAAAGAAACTAACAATTGCATGACTTAAAATATTGCACTATATTCATTCTATCAAAATTAATATATAATAGCAATGAGATCAGTGAAATTACTATTTTATCACAAGCTCCTGACTATAAAAGAATAAAAGAACATATAAATAAAATTAAAAAAAAAAATGAGGATCTCTGACAATCTCATTTCACATGATCTTGATCCATTCTCTGACATAAAGTCATTAAAATCTACATAATAAGCTTAAAAGCCCAGCATTAATTCAAAACTCGCTAAAACTTTCAACACAAGAACCAACAAATTAATATAAAATGCTTTGTCTAATATAATTAATAGTAGTCAATATAGTTAATGATTTAATATTATTAACATAACTCAAAATGATCAATAATAAAAGCAGAGAATCATTGCAATGAATCTAAAATTAATAATTGATCTAAAGTTCAATAAATTGATAAAACATTGTTACATAAATCATTTATATATCACTAAAGAAATTTATCTTATTTATTCATATACATCATCTATTTATATATTATCAATGCATGGAATATCATTAATAATATTAATGTATTTATCATTGTCATCAGTGCTATCATTGTATGCATGCATCAATGTATGATTTAGCAAGAGAGGACATTCAACTTTAGCGTGCTATTTTCAACATCTTTTACCCCAACTGTTTCCCAGTTGATTATTAGTTATACCAATTATCACTTATTAAATCAATCAATTATCATATTCATTTAATCAATTATTATTATATGTGGATTCATTAAATCAATAGAGTTGTTACTCTCTGTCCGTTGACATAATCATTCATTTATTATAGGCTACAATAAAAATAACGATTCAAATCATCTTTAAATGAAAGCTCGTCGGCCATCATGCTATGCAAGGTATTACATTTTAACAACCAACTCATTTTATAATGTTAACAACTGCTTTTCTTGTTTATGCAAATGTGACAATCAAAATATAGTAATAAATAATCAATTTTGTTCAATACACGAAAATCTATATAATACTTAAAATCATTGAAAACTAAAATTATATTTGTGTTAATTATAACGAATAGAAAAAAAATCTTTGAACAAAATTGACGAATGTAAAAAACCTGAACAACCTTCTCTATATATCTTTCCTCTTTCTTGTTCAGCAAAGCACGACGTTGAATTTTAGATTATTACAGACAATAATTTGATCATGGTTTCAGAATACAAATAAGTTTCGAATAAGCTTCAAAGAATGTTCAATCATATGCCAAACACTTTTAGATTAGGGTCAAAATAAGTTTTGAGAAATATTTGAAGCTAGTAATTTTATATCTAATATCCTTTTTGGGTTAAGGTTATGAGTGCAACCATATAATATCACTAACATTGAAAAACACCACCAGTTAACAAAGTATGGAGGCAAAAATGAAAATATTGCATTGAAAATTTGCCTCAAAAGTCAAAATGATCACTCTTAAATGAGAATGCCAAGAGAAAAATAAATTATTGAAAATATGAGGGGTCAATCACTTTTTTTGTGTGAAAGATAGCTTATATAAATTAGAACATCTTTTCAAAATATGATTTATATTTATGTTTCATTTTGGATGGTTTCATACAATTTATAAAATAATTTTAAATATAAAAGTTTTAGAACTAAAAATTTTTATATTAAAATTTTTTTTAAAAATATTAAAAAATTTCCTACAAATAAACCTTAATATTAAAATTTAACAATCTCAACTCTTTGCCAAAGATTTACATACATACCACTTTATTTCATACTATTTACATATCTAGTATTCAAAATATTAATATTACATACATATCACCACAGAACAAATTTGAGTGCATGTAATGAAATTTTAAAGTTTATAGATGGTCTGAATGATTAAAAAAATTAAAGGAGTGATATATATTGATATTTAAATTGTATATGACTGATAGTTATATAATATTAATATTTTAGATATTTTATATATAAACAATATAAAATATGTAAATTTTCCTTATTTTTATTATTAGATAAGTTCAGAGTTACTTCTCGTTGTCATTTATGGAGAAATTATGAGAGGAGCGTATCCTTAACTTGAAGTCGCCGCGAAAGCTCTCTCACGCCTGCCGTCTTCACCTCTGATGTCCGTACTCTGCTTGCAACTCCCATAGATTTCACCCAGATTCGATCTTTCTCATGGCGGGTCTCAATGGCCCTCTGAGGCTGCAGCCCTCCTCCACCACTTCCAGCGCGAGCTTTGCATCGAGGATTGTGCTTCTCCTCACGGCTCTTCCCCTCGCTCTTGCGGCATTTGCCTTTATGCTCCAATGGCGCGGTGAGATCAACGATCCGTCCTCCGCCTGGCCCAGCGACAGGCAGACTTTCCCCGGAATGGACAATAGCCCAATCGGATCCTCGGGCGCCTCCACCTTTTCCTCAGTTTCCCGCTCTTCTTCTTCGTCCTCATCCTCTGATTGCGTAGAGATTCTCAGCCGAAGTTCCTCTGGTTCTCTGTCTTACTACCACGGATCGAGCTATGACTCTGATCTTAATCTGCGACCCAGAGTGAGATTAGTTTTTCCGCCTATGCCTTGGTTATTCTCTTTTGCTTGTTTTGCTCTTAACTTCCTGCGAATTTCTTTGTTTGTTTGTGTGCTTGAATTGGTTCTTCGTATAACTACACCTTTTTTGCATGTTTATTTTGATGGAACTTAAATTCCTACTTTAAAGTTGCATATCACATGCCGACCAGTACCCTGCTAATCAGTATGAATCAATATTTCCGGGAGATTAATGTATTCGAATGAATTTTGCTTGATTATTGTTATTAGCTTTTTACGTAAATATCAACTTCTTTCTTGTTTACAACTGACAAATCCAAAGAAGAAGTAATACTCTACATTACATCGTATTTTAGATACCTAATTTTGGGTTTAATATGACATCGCTTTCTAGATCTGCATCACATCAAGTACGTCTGCTGGATTAGAGCAGATTTTACCATGGTTGTATTACCATAAAGTTATTGGGGTTTCCAAGTTCCTTTTGTTTGTGGAAGGCACAGCTGCGAAGCCTGATGTTTCAGCAGTCCTTGAATCAATTCCTGTGAGTTATTGCACCTCTTTGCTAATGAAATTTCATTTGATTAAGCCATCATAGTCTCCCCTGTATGTGTGTGTGTGTGTGTGGGGTGGGGATGGGTGACCGCTGGTTGAGTGAGAAGGGGGAAACTAAAGCAGGTTTGAGTAATGTATCTTTTGAACGTTTCGATTTCTGATGGCAGGGTGTGAAAGTGATATACAGAACTGCTAAACTTGAAGATAAGCAGGCTAAAAGGTTAGTAACTCCAATCTTTTATTGTTTGAATCCATTTTATTAAAACAATGTTATGGAAGCTTTCTAGAGTATCTGTAGGCTGTTCATAACTAGCATACCATTCGTAGTTTTAGTTCCGCCTTACTGTTATATCAAATTCATTGATGTATCATACTTAATTTCTTGTTAAAAATAAACTTTATTCATTCAAAACACTAATTACTAGCACCAGGAAATCTTGCTCTAAGGATCTTAGAAGCTTACAATTGAAAACTATAACCTTTTAAAGTTTTCATGCTTTTGAGATAAACATCTGGAAAAGTACATATTGAATAGTTTTGATGTATTGTAGGATGGAAGGTTAAATGCTAAAACTTTAGTTACTTGGATGCATGATTTAATGGCCAGTTATTAAGCTAATATAGGCTACAAGATATGGAAGTACTAGTGTACAACTGAATTTGACACCTGAAACATACATGTATTGCCTTTCGATCCTCGATATCCTCCTTAACCTTCTAAATCTTATTAATATTTTAGAATTTTTTTCCTTCATAAAAGTCTTTAAGATAGGATTCAAACAAGAAGCTTTCCCCATGATATAGTTTTAAAGTTTTAATTATATTAACCATAAAAAGGAAAATGAGATACCTTCTTCTTCCATGTGAAATATAAACAAACATGCATGCACTCCTTGTTTTGTAAGGAATGTATATAGTAAAGGATACGGAAAGATAGTGAAAGTACTAGGGTCTTAAATTTACTAAGTTGTTCATTGTAGTTATGGTAATTTCCTGGAAAGGATTTGTACCACATCAGTACGCAGACTTAAAACTGTATATATCTTACTAAGTCAAAATTTAATCAGATAGTGAACTTTTTTCTTTTCATATGATATCAACATAGTTGGCATAGCCTATCCTTTAAATTCTTAGACCTTTTCTCATCCATCAACATGATTTAGCAAATAGTGCTTCTTGAATGGCTTATACTGCAGTGAACCTGCACAACTATGGCAACATGTTTGGCTTACCTCCTTTTACGATTATGATTTGCGAGTTGATCCACTTTTATGTTTTGATTGTTCCTTTATTTGCGTTTGGATGCACAAGAAGACTTATATGTGGGTCATTGGGACCAACAACCATCAGGGATCTTGATTTTTTTATTTTATTTTATTTTTTATCTATGTACTTTATCCATATGTACATAATTGTAATCTAAAAGTGAAAGATTCTGTGCATTATGGACGAGGTGGTAGCGAAGAGGGATGAAGCAGGCATCTAATTGCAAACAATATTCCTGGTCTAATATCTTTCTCAGACATTTTTATATCAGCAATGATTGTCTTTTTGCCTACTTTTAAAATGGCATTTTAATATTGATACCATTCTATTAAGTGCTGCAGTTTTAGTGTCGCCATGTTATAGCCCAATTGTTCCAATCAAGGGCATAACTAAAAAGTTTCTTAGAAGAGACATATGCATTTGCATATAATTAAGGTTTTTACTTTTTTATTTTTTTGAGGATCATTAGCTTATTTGCATGGTGAAGAAAGAACTAACAAGATTTCAACTCACTTGAAAGATGAAAAGAACAGTGAAGCCAAAGGCTTATCTTGGCTTCATCTTGGGCCCAAATGTTTAAACCTCACTTTCATTCTGTTGGATTTTCTTCTTAAATTGATTTATCTGTTTTTCATGTTGTTTGTCAATTTTGGACATCTCTTCCATTGATGGTTTTTAAGTTTTAAAATTTGTTCTTGTTTGGCATAACGTGAAAAAGCAATAAAGTTTTGGTCTAATCATATTTGAGTTTTGCACATACTTTATGCTTATCACAGCGCCAAAGAACATTTCAAAAATTATGTGAAACATGCTTTTACAAGTTGGGTAATTATATGCTCTGATTTAGAAGACTCTGATATATACATACTTTCTTTTAAGCTAGATTAAATTTATGCAATGCATCATTATTATGTAGAGGGAAACTGGAAAATGCATTTATATATATTTATATTGTTTACCAATAAACCTTATATGAGAGTGATAAAAAAATTCCTGTTTTTTTTTTTGCTGCAGCCGCATATGGAACGAGACTTGGCTGTCAAATTTCTTTTACAAACCATGTAACTATGAATTATTTGTTAAACAATCGCTTAACATGGAGATGGCAATTGTTATGGCACGGGTATGAGCAATTCTAATATTTTTAGGGTTATAGTATCAATTGTCCCTTCATATCATTGTAGAAGTTGCATCTACATCGAGTCAGTATGTTGTGCTGTTATCTCTCTTTTTTCTTTATTTGTTTTGCACGAGATTCTTTAAGGAGTTTAAACTTTTTTCTTTTCTTATTGCTTGTGAATAGTGGAAATAAGTTTCAGTTTTCACTTCCCTGTATGGATTCAATGGAATTCTGATATCATGGAATTTTATTTTATTTTTTAAAAGGATGATGGAATGGATTGGATTATTCATCTTGACACTGATGAATTATTACATCCAGTGGGAGCCCGAGAATACTCATTAAGGCAGCTGCTCTCAGATGTTCCTGGCAATGTTGATATGGTTATCTTTCCCAATTATGTGAGTTCCTTCGATTATTTATTTATGCAAATTAACTTGTTTTGCATCTGATTCTTGTTTCTTTTTCTAGGAAAGTAGCATCGAACGAGATGACATCAAAGACCCATTTAGTGAGGTAAGTGAGTTTGCACTGGATTGCAGATTTTTGTAGCTAGATATAGTTAAGATGGATAAATTGATAGCTTTCTGCATCTTTTCTAGTGAGAGTATTTTGCCATAATTTGATTGTGCACTTTTTGTTGTACAATTAGAAAAACTGCAATGTTGATTTTCTTAGAAGCTGACTTTTCTGCTTTCGTACAAGAAGAAAACCTTGTGTGCTGTGACCCATATAAGATGCTTGAACAAATTTGGTTGCTCTTGATATGGGAAACTTCAAGGCATTGCCCATTACTCAATTATAGGCATTGTCCTATTTAAACAATGATAACAAGAACAAATCATTTGAATCTTTTAAATGAATTGCCTGATATAAATTCTAAAATGCAGTAGAAAGTTTAAAATAATATTGAATGTTTTGTTCAACAATAACATCAACAACTACAAGCCTTTATTCCACTATGTGGCGTTGGCTACCTGAATTCTTTTTCTCTGTTGTTCCTATTAAGAATCAAATTCTCTATTGAATGTTGTGTTCACTAACCAAAAATGCCAATGCCTTTTTCAATCTATGGCTTCCAATTTTCCCTTCTCTCCAAGTATGCTAGTTGTCTTCCATGTTTGATGAAGGCTATCTTGACTTACCAAGTAATAAAACGGCTAAGAGTGGATCTGAATTATTTATAAATATAATATGGGAAGTATGCTTTATAATGTTGCCTATTTTAATTTCAAAATGGTTTGGCTTTATCCATTAAACTGAGTCTGTATGTAGAATAACATCTGAAATATTCAGTACTTTGTTTAGCTTGGCATGAGGCTTTGTCATGCAATAGTTCCCGTTCTAGCATTTGTAGGTGTCTCTAGAAATTGGAACTTTGTGCTAGTAGAAAATCATAGTTAAGTGGCACTTGGCATGTGTGCTTCTTCTTTTACGTATATCGTTCCTCTTGTGATATTATTTATAAATTTTGTTTTACACATTTAGAATACCATGGTTTATGCTATAGTTATAGAGAGCATAGTTTCATTAGGAGAAGCATTTCATTCAGTACAAAGATTAGCAATGAAAATTTTAGAAGAATAGATAAAACAAAGAGGAGAATATCAGATGCAATTTTTATGGACATATAAACTTATTAAGTTGGAAGGAGTGGAGTTCCATTGAAAGGCTTTAATATACAAGGATGTGAATTTTTTAAAGCACAAAATATCTCTATTTTCTTTAATGCACCTGGCAAAAAACTCCCCATATATACAAAGCTAAACTTCACCAGTAGCATCATCGATGCAGGGTAATGATCTTCTTCTAGGCATTATTGAAGAGGCCATACAAGATGGATGGTAATGATTAAAATAGGAAAAAGAAGAGAGAAAGTCAACAACGGTGTTCTTTTAAAGGGTAATGATCTTCTTCTAAGCCCTGTACATGCTCTTGTAGCGTGGTGAGGACAACCTTAAGTACTTGTATGCTCCGTACGCTCCTCAGTGCCTGCAGGGAAAGAAATTGTGCATTTTCAAACAATTACCTGAAAGACCCATACACGCTCTTGTAGCGTGGTGGGATTGAAGACTACGGCCGCGGTGTCTACGGACGCCTACAATACACGCTCTTGCAGCGTGGTGGGAAGGCCCAGCTCCCCACATTTCCCCCAAACTGGGGATATGTCGGGATGCTGCCGAAATTTATAGCAAACAGAGGACCTGTACTTGAGCACAAATGTAGAATTCAAGCAAATGCACAGGAAATTTAAATGAAGCCCAGGAAACCAAACTTAGATTGAACAGACAGGTACCTTGAAGACCCATACACGTTTTTGTAGCATGGTGGTATTGAAGACTACGACAGCGACCAACATATGATTGTCTTCCCCTTCTAAAACCCAAAGGAAAGAGTGTAAAGGATAACATGAGCCTCTTTAAGGCTTCTTTAGCATGCTTCCTCAATGTGTCAAGGATCTCTTAGATTTGGGCATGACTACATTCTCTTTTCTGTTCAGTCATGATGTGGTGGCTATTGCCTTTTATATCCTTCAGGAGTTAGAGTTTAGCATTATTTGGAATATGAACGAGTTTGCGTTATTCATTAAAAAAAGAAAGATGCATGCAATTTTCAGAGTTGGCACGAGTTGCATGTTTTGTTTGGCATGATCTGGCATAAATCTTGGTGCTTATGTGCATATCTTGAGGAACATGAATTGTATTATTAGCTCTAAAATAAATTTTGAATAAACTTAAATAATAACCAATTAATTTTAATATTAAGTTCACCATTCCTAAAACTTTTGATAAATATTGTCATTCAATTTACAGTGAAATCAACTAAGGCACACACACTAAGCTAAATAGACCTTAAAATATTCACTTTGCCTCAAATTTATTGAGTTGACATCTTGAGTGTGTCCTTAAATGGCCAAATATCTAAGCAAGCTTAGTGAAATATTCATCTCTATGATTGCTAAAATTGGTTGGCCTAAAATAAAATAGTTAGCAAGCCATTAGATGACACCATACAAGATTTGAGCTTTAGCCGCACCTTTTCTGTTTTAACATTAGCGAGCCACAATACATGCATCATCTTTTCTCATCCACATTACTCAGAGAACTACAAGAAATTCCATGATCACTACCCTTAAAGTTGATGACCATTTCAGTGGCTTTCAACACCATGAGCTAACTCCTAAAACATAGTATCAGTGAGCTTCAAGTGCGTCTGACTTATTAGTGCAACGGGTTTTCATCCCATGTTGTTGAGAAGCCAGTAAAGCTACCATCGCACATCATAAAATTTCCCTAAGGGTCAGCCAACTCAGCAAGCTAAATCGAAGACCTTGTAACTGTCTATGATATTCTGGTTTGAATTTCTCAGTTTTTGCACTCCTAATCAGTGGGCTTAGCATCTCACAAAAAAAAAAAAAATCATTTCACTCTTTGAATATGACCCTCTTGGAACCCTTTTCTACTAGTATTCAATTTTTTCCAATAACCCCTTTAATTAGTTCTACGGAAGAGAAAAGAAGGGATAAGTGATCAGTCAAGCGTAAGAAAAAAATGAGTGAGAGAGCCCTTTAAAAGGAGTGAGAGAGCCCTATTAGTTTACTTTTCTCCTCCCCCTTGGCCCTCCTCTATGAATAGGTTGAGGAGAGAGGGTGGTTAAATCGTAGAGGGGTGATATAAGCACCATTTCAGGCAAAAAGAAGGAAAAAACACATCCCTCCATGCAAGGTGTGAAAGTAAACTAATAGGCGTTCATTCATGAAGTAGGAAATGAAGATGTGCCAAACCACTCCTTGGATTGTGGGTGGCCGGCCTAAGTTTGGTGAACTGCCTACCTCCTTGATTTGGGTCAGGTTTGGCCAGTCTAAGTTCCCAACTGTTGGCTGACACAACCCTAATACATTTTTTTTGGTTGAATTGAGTCACCCTAAGCAAGAAGGAAAGTTTGGGCATACTTTTACATGAATCTATTGTTCAACATAATGCATGTTTTTTTGAAAAATGCAAACTCGTTCTTTTTTCTTTTCAAAAGGATAAGGAAATCAAGTATGGAACCAACATGGCGAAATGACTTTGGAAAAACAATGAAAAACTGAAATAACTATTTTAGTTCATGGGTAATGAGATTGATGTGAAACATAATAGGAATTGCAGGAATTTAATAAAATTTGTTAAACTTGTTAATTTTAAAATTAATGTTTCACAATATTAGATTCTAGGATCTTTTAGTTGTCGATGTGCTTTGGCATGCGATTACAAACTAGATTAGCAGGAAAATTTAAAACAACAACAAAATTAAAGTAAAACTAGATGCATAAATAACATAAATCGACCGGTTAACAAATTGAAATTTCACCTTGGTTCCCTTCACTCTCACTCTTGAGGGTTGTTTTAGCAAAATAATAAATTCAACAAACCTAATGATGCCACTTAGAGACAGAAGACGCTTGCAGTATTGCCCAACGAAAATTTAGCGGAGGGGAAGAAGTCGGTGGATGTTCAATAACTCGCCATTATTTGGAGATTTGGTGCTCGTCGATTGAAGACGTCAAAATGAAGAGGATCTGGTCGTCGATGATGTCATCGATCTCCAAGTTGAGATTGAAGAAGGGAGACCGGAGAATATCTACTTGTCCTTGAAGATCATATGTGAATTCGTGATCTCTTTCAAGATCGGTCATTCATGGGGAGAAGGCCGTGTTGTGTAGCTTCTTCCTTGGGGTGTATGAAATAATGGAGAAGAGAAGAGGAGGAGGGGGAGGTTGGAGAGGTCGGCCAAGGCTAGGGGAAGAGACTTCTTTACTTTCAGCTTTTGGTTTATGTGGGTGGAGAGACAATACATTAAAATATGAATTTTAATTTCAGATTTGGAATGGAAAGGGAGGGAATAGTTTGAAATTAAAATCTCCCTTAATGGGGGAGTAAGTGGGTGACTGATGCAGGACTAAATATGCTTTAAATGAATGAGATAAGAACTTGCACGATTTTGATTAAAACAAATAACAATTAAGACTATTAGCTACTAAACGAAAATAGAAAATGTAATAGGGGTAGCTACGCTTAGGCCAAATCATATGCTAAGCACTTGAATTATCAAAACAATTCAGAATTTCAACAATATACGAATTAAGTAGTTATTCAACAAAAATCCCTATTCTAACATTGAGATAAACAACATAGAAAGTACACTCAAATTCTACGTTTACTAAGCGGAGGCAGAGGGCGAAGCACGAGAACTTTGCGATTAAATCACCACCTACAAGGTTAGTGGATTAGAAAGATAAATGAAGAGGGAAGAAGTTTACCCTTGTTGTTGTTTGGAAACAATTTGCCACTGGATGTTGGCAAGTTGCTCGTCGATGACTTCCGAAAGCATAAAGATGGTGCGGTCCATGTACTCTTCAATGAAGTTATCGACTTCTAGGTTAAAGTCGAAGGTGGAGTGGAGGATGTTGACGTTCCTTTGCTCGTCGTAAGTGAATCCGTAGTCAAGTTCCAGATCGACCATTCATTGGTGTCGAAGGGTTGATGTGTGGACGAAGATTGTGGTTGCTTCCCTTGAAGACTCCACTAGAGAGAAAGAAGTTTCTCTCAAGAGTTCAAGTGGAGAAGAGGGAAGGGCGTGGTCGGCCAATGAAGGAGGCTAGGGGATTAAATTTTGGTTCAGATTTTGTGGAGGGAATTTGATTCAAACAACTCCTTAATTAATCCCCTTAATTGAGAGGAATTAAGGAAGGGAGAGAGAGAGGGGCGGCGGGCAAGAGAGAGGGAGAGGGATTTAATTTAATTCCAATACGAGAGACTATCTTTGCATCTTTGGAAAGAAATTAAAAATGATGTGAAACTACGAGGAGTTTGCTTAGAAATTTAAAGAAAAAGATTAAAGTGTTGCTTCTTATGAATTTAAAACTAGCACATAAAATTTGAGTGAGGAATTTAAAAATTATCAACTTGCTTAGGCCAAAGATTCGCAATAGAGATTAACCAAGCCGATTCAATCAAAGTTCTAGGAGAATTTAATATGCAAAGTACAATAACAAAACCCAACGTTTAACAATGAGAATTTCACCTTGGGGCCGTATCACTCAAGGGGTAGTGGACTTTTGGCGGAGATAGAAGATCCAAGCGATGAAAGAAGTTACCACTAGGGAGAGGGTACCGAAGAACTTCGTCGGAGGAAAAGTTGCCGGTTGGGATGGAAGTTGTAGACGACCGTCGAGGCTCCAAGCGTGCTTTGAAAGTTTTCGGTCGTAGATGCTTGCGAGGATTGGCACGACTCTCTCCAAGTACTCTTCCACGGTGGTTTCGTCTTCAAATCCTACGTCGAAGCACGGTGACCGTAGGACGTTGATGCTTCTGTCGGCGTTGAATACTAGACCCCACTCAAGTTCCGGATCCGCCATTCATGGGAGCTAGGTGATTAAAATCCTCACACTTGATGATGCTCTTGAAAATAGTTGGAAAGGAAGAAGTCCTCTAGTGCAATCTTGTAGGGAAAGAGAGATCAACTCAAAACCTGAAATAAGTTTCAGGTTTTGGTGTGTAGAGGGGAGGGAGTTTGGAGAGGAAAAAAACCAAGGAAAGGGGCATGGAGGAATTCGGCCAACAGCAGGGAATATTGGAGAATATTTCCACAGTGAACCGTTACATCTCTGGAGAGATTTCAGACATCCAGCAATAAGGGGAAGGGGAACGGAGGGATATGGAGGTGCTCCAATTACTTCCAATTTGAATGGGCTTTAATTGGGAATTAATTAAGCAATAAACTTCTTCAATGTCGGCTAAGGGAGGTGGCTGAAATCTGAAGAAAATTTCCAAGTGAAGCTCAGCAGAAATTAGGAAATAATTCCAAAATCTCCTCTAGAGGGGCCAGCGGTACAAAGGGGCATGGGAGGCATTTAATGAGAGATTTTAAGGCTTCTTAATTTGGTTTAAAGGATTAGGAAAGTAAATAACTCAATGCAATTTAGATTTAAAATTCAAATGGATGTCAATTATGAACTTTCCTAAAATAGATTCACTAATTTAGGAAAGAATTTGAAATTTGAAATTCAAATTTCAAAATCGAAGCATGCGGAGGGAAGGATCGAACGGGTGGGAGAATTTGCCGGCAAGGTGGCCGGCCGTGGCCTTGGAAGTGGCCGGCGGCGGGTTTCTCCAAGGGCGTCGGCAACAAAGGCTTGGGTAGGGATTCTCTTGGGGTGGTAGAGGGAGAAATAGGTTGAGGAAAGCACGAACTAGGTGATAAAGAAAATAACCACGAGCCGCGGACTCTTCCAACGACTGGTGGGCCTTGCAATTTGCTCCCCTTGAGCTTTCTCACCCTTCTCTAGCTCTCATGCAAGAAGAAGAAGAAAAGATCAAATTTTATTCAAATATTCATTAACCATAATACAAAGCATGAGACCCCTATAAATAGGTCTTCAAACATAAGAAAATAAAAGTACTCAAATGCCCCTTGGGCTACAATAAGACACAACTCCCCACAGGGGTAAAATGAGAAAACAGTAAATAAAAGACAATAATAAAGAAATACATCATGACATCCAAATCAGAAGTAGAGACGCTGAATCGTGGCCGTCGATCTGCGGTTTCGCCGGCGATAAACATGTCGGTAGCGTCTGTCGATGTCCTCATCAAAAAAAGGTGGGGGCATGGGGATTTCGGCCAAGAGAGGTGGAGGGAAATAAGAATTATTGCCAAGAGAGCTTAGTGGAATTTTGGAAATAATTCCAATTGGATCCAAAAGGGGACTGACGGCTATGGGGTGAGGGAGGAGGGGTTAAGAAGGCAATCAATGCTTCCTTAAATTAATAAATTAAATTTAGAATGAAAGATTTCATCCCAATTTAATTTAAAATTCAAATATGTTATGAATTGGAAAGTTTCCTAAAATAGGTTTTGTATTTTAGGCAACTATTTCAAATCCAAATAAATTTGAATTTGCTTAATAATTGAGTTACCTAAAATATGAAATCTAATTTAGGAAAGGCTTGATGGTAAGTGAAGATGGAGGGAAACCAAGGGAAGGGGCCAGCGATATGGAGGCTTGACCGGAGGTGGTGGTGGAGGGAGGTGGGATTGGGTGGAAGGTGGGGTTTGAGGTGCTAGCCGACGGGTGGGGTGAATGACTAGGGTGGCCGGTGGCTTAGGGGAGTGGGGAGCTTCTTGGCCGGCGGCTAGTTGAGGGAGGAGAGGGAAGAAGATAGAGAAGAAACCATGAATCCGGACACTTCAAAGGTTGGTGGGTGATCCGATTCCCTCTCTAAAGGATTTCACTCCAATCTCTCTCAAGCTCTCACAAGAACTTAAACACGGAAAATTTTTTATCATTCATTCATTAAACATCAAAAGAGAACATAAGGGTTATATATAGCCTCATACAAACGACTCAAACAAATAAAAGACGACAATTCCCTTTGGGCTTACACATGACCACCCTTAAGGGGTAAAAGCAGAAAATAACAAAAGCAAATACAAACATAAAATAATAAAAGACAAATACATAATACGACTTAAAAATACATCGACTCGATAGTGGCCGTAGATCGACGGCCGCTATCGAGTCGATAGACTTTCCAAGCTCTGATGTCCCCATCTGTGGCACACCTTGAAAGGAAGAGGTTGATTGAGAGCCTTAATGGGGAGGGCTAAATAAGAGAGAGAGGAGAGAGGGGGGCCGGCGGCTTATGTTGAGGATTTATGGGTTTTAATTAATAGGGGGTGATTAATTGGAGAGAGAAAAGGGTGGAGAGGAGGGGCCGACCAAAGGAGGGGAGGGGTGAGTGTTCACATTCAATGTATGTGAATCATTGCATTGATTGTTGATTGGGGAATCAAATCTGAATTTATTTCAGATTGATAGCAATTAAGGGCTTCCAAAACAAGTGTAGACTAATTAGGAAAGAGTTTAAAATTCAAATTCATTTGAACTTGAAATAAGAAACTTTCCCAAATTAAATAAAGGCTATATTTGAAAAGTAATAAAGAGCTAATTAACTTGGAATCAAGGGGTAATGGATGGGTGGGCCAGCAGCTAGGGGCTGGGGGATAAATGGCTGGTAGTGTGGGGTGAGGGGTGGAGATTGGCTGACGGTTTGGGTTGGGGGAAGGGTTTAGCCGGCGGGTTTGGATGGAGGGGAGGTCTTGGCCGGCGGGTAGGGGTGGAGATGGATGGAGGCCGGCGGTTGGGAGCAAAGGGAGGGGTGGCCGGTTGTGGGGAAAGGGAAAGTGAAGGGGAGGTAAACTGTGAGCTCGAATTCTTCCAACGGTTGATAGGTATTGCTTTTGCCCTCACCTAGGAACTTCTTCTCTCTCTATAGCTCTCAACACTCAAGGGAACTAGAAGGCTGAAAATTTTCATTAATCAATCATTAACCTCTTACAATAGTGAAGACCTCTATATATATGTCTTAAAATTAAAAGAGATGCAAAGACTAAAATGCCCTTTGGGCTACATCATGAACTAAGCCCTTATAAGGGTACAATGGTAAAGACTAAGACAAAAAATAAAATAATACATAAAATGCTTTATAAATAAAGATTCTGAATCGTAGCCATCGATCTACGATTCCTCCGATGATAGACGCTCCGGAATCTCCTGCTGATGTTTTCATCAGAGATACTTCATTATAGCTGGGATTGTCGAAATATACCTACTACTACTGTTGCTGGCTAGATATACGACTAGATATACGATTATTCTCATTTATTTGATAAATTGATGAACCATTTTAGGGCCAATAATTCCATGTTGTTTCAGTATTTAATTTTTTTGTTCATACTGTTCAATTCATCCAATGTACCATGTCGGTCCTTGGCTGTAGTTCTAATCAATCTTTTTTCCTTTTGTTAGCAAGGAGTGCCTATGATGCAATTTGGAACCCTGCAATAAAGTTGAACCTGTTACATGTCAACGGTTTGGATCCTTTAGTTGTTTTATTTGAGGGTTTCAAGTAGTATAGGTCCTATAGGCTCGCATGTTCCTTTTTTTTAGGGGAATGTGAACACTAGATTTGGGCTTGTACGTTGTCATATTGACACTATTGTTTTCAGTTATTGAATGAAATGAAATGCTCCCGTTAGCAATTTATCTAATTTACTGATAATAATTTCCATGTTTATATTGCTAATAATGTGTATATGGTCCTTGCCCGAAGATCTCCATGTTCAAGAAAAACTATGATCATCTACCAAAGGAAACTTATTTTGGACTGTACAAGGAAGCAACACGCGGCAATCCCAACTACTTTCTCACCTATGGAAATGGAAAATCTGCTGCACGGATTCAAGATCATCTACGTCCTAATGGAGCTCATAGATGGCACAATTATATGAAAACTCCAAAGTAAGATACTTTTTTTTATCATCACTAAAGCTTTGTTTGATATTTTTTTGCTGTGCTGGAAATTATTGCTACTCGTATAGAGATGGCCGAGCTTCTCAGGAAGTGTATTTCGAAGATTACAAAGTGGTGTAGGGAGTACATATGAAGGGAGATTTTTTGTTGTGGTTTTTACACAAATCAAATAGTGATTTGACAGGTTTTTGAAAGAAATGCTATTGAAAGGCATTACCAAATGAAGCTGCAGTTTAACAACTCATCTATATGCACTTCAGTTCATGGCTATTTGAATTGAATTCCATTTATCTTTTCAGTTTGAATTCCTAAACCTATTCCATTAATCTATACGGTTAAATAGATGTATAGATGATGTCCATTTATCTTAGGAGTAAAATTTGTTGAGTTCTGGACATCTAAGAATCAATATTTTACATTAAGTTGGGCCCTGTTCGCATTGACTCGACAGGAAGCATGCTATCTTATCTTTCTTTGTTCACATGGCAGATGCAGCATGATAGGAAACACTTGTAGATCGCAAGTATTTCCTATCAATCTTCTAAAAACAGCAAGAATTCTTAACAAAATCCGCACAAAATCACAAAAATAGTAGATAATTTGTATTATTTGATGAAAGGAACACGGAAAATAGCAAGATACACTTGATCCTCAAATCGAGAGAAGGATCGATCTCTCCAAATCTCTAGATGCCGCTAGAGCTCAAAGAAAACCTAAATCTAAGAGATCTCAAATTTCAGTCAAATTCAAGATACCCAAACCCTAGGAAAACAAACTATTTAATGCATACAAATCAAAAGGAAATCCCTAAAGTCCCTACATTCAAATTTCCCTGCCAAATCCCTCAAAAATCCTTCCTAAAATGACTCCTGTGGACCTGCGGCTCGCACGACGTTAGCAAGAAGCGGAATTTTTCTCCGTTGTTTTGCGTCTGGGCCTGTCCCGCGTGGACCGACTGGACCGGTCCACTGGACTGGTCTAACAATGCTCCCCTCCCGAAGATCCACCTTGTCCTCAAGGTGGAGATATGCTCGTGTTCCGGTGGAGGTGGCCATCCTTGAGGTGGTTGAAAATCCTTACCAAATTGCTGAAGTAGGGGTTGCCCTGAAAGAGAAACATCCTCTCCCTCCTACGTCATGATCACATCTAGCTTGTGTAGTCTCACCCGATAAGCTTCCCCCACATCTTGTAGGCTCCTAACCAGGATCTTACGTGATACTATGGCTATGGATAGCCCTGCATCTCCCCTTATAACCACATTCCATCGTGAGTGCTCCCCAATTGTCCTTGGTTTTCCCAAAGGTTTGCAACCATTTTATTCCCAGGATGACATCAGTACTTCCTAACTCTAGTGGGAGATAATTCTCCTTTACCTGAATCCCATGGATGATCAACACCACTCCTCTACAGATCCCCTGGCCTTTTTCCACCATATATGTACCCATCATCACTCCATAACAACCGGTGTTCGCCAATTTCACTCTTAGTTAGTTGACGACATAGCTGTCAATGGCGCAAAATAGCGGGCGCCATGGCGCACGTTGCGGCGCGGCGCACCTACGGTGCCATGTTCATGGCGAGGTGCATGTGTTTAAAATAGCGCACGCTATTTGCGCCACATGTGAGCCATGGCGCATTGCGCACGACGCAAAATAGCGTGCCAAATTATTTTTAAATTTTGGTATACTTATGAATATTTTTTATATTTAAAAATATATCTATATTTTAAGATAAACGACTATTCATTGCCCTAATTTCACGAAAGATTTTCTGTTTGCTGCATCCGCCGAACACATCCCGCAGTCCCTAAGTCGAGGTCGTTGAATCTATCCCGAAGTCGAAGGTTTTCTGTTTGCTGCATTCGCTTCTTCCGCCGAATCCAGTCGAATCTGTCCCGAAGTTGAAGTCGTTGTTTTCGCCGAATCGTCCCGCAGAGCAGGACTTCTGCCAAATCCGCCCCCTCCTTCGTCTGTTCCAATAAAAAATCTTACCAGCTGACTCTGATTTGCAACCTCCGTCTGTTCCACACAGCTCTGTTGTTTTATACGGCTACTTCTTACAAGAATTTACAACTTAACAGGTATGCTCGGTATCGTTAGGTACATGCTCAATACTGCTAAGTAAATGCTCGATACCGCTATGTATATGCTGGATATTGCTCGGCACCGCTAGTTACTTGCTCTGTACCGCTCGGTACAGCTCGGTACAACTAGGTACAGCTCGGTACAACTAGGTACCAGCTCGGTATAACTAGGTACACGCTCGGTATTACTAAGTACATGCATGAAGCCGCTCGGTACTGCTATGTAAATGCTCGGTACCGCTCGGTACATGCTCGGTACCGCTAGTTACATGCTTTGTACCTCTCGGTACAGCTCGGTTCGTATAATATTCAGGAAAGATCTAAAGGGAAAGAGAAAGAATCTTCAATTAGGCATGATATTGCTATTGAGAATGATGATGAGGAGGATTATGAAGTAGGAGACAATATTGAAGAAGATAATGAAGCTTTTTTAACATTTGCTGCTGATGATGATTCACAAGAAGAGTATATTAAATTCTTATTTGATCTTTTAAAAAAAGATTGTAAAATTTGAATTATGAGATATTTGGATGTTACTTAGTCGAACTTATATATGTTTTGGTTGTCTTTTATTATTATGATAGCTTATCTTTCTTTTTTAATAATATTTCATATTCATGCTTATTATTTTATAATTTTTATATAGCTTGCACCATGTTCAAAATAGCACGCGCTACGTCTTGCACTATACGTCATAGCTCCAAATGGACCTTTGCGCCATGGTGCGCCATTCGCCTTTAATAGGTATGATTGACGACCTGAGTGGAAATGAAATTATGGGTAGCCCCACTGTCAATCAAAACAGCCACCTCCATGCCTTCTATTTCCCCCTCACCTTCTTCATATGATTCAAAGTGAATCATACTACTGAATTCAAGGAAACCTCGGCCAGATCCAAATGCAACTTCTCCTCCATATCTTTCTCTAACTCCCCATCACCTCACTCTTCAGTTTCCTCGTCATCACAGACGGTGAGAACCTGAAGAGTTCGGTCCTTATACCAATGTCATGGCGTATACTTCTCCTCGCATCTGAAACCCAATCCCTTTGCCCTCCTCTCCTACGTCTCCTTCTCTGCAACCTCTTGAAATTTTCCCCACTCCATCCTCTTACTGACTTCTCCCTGGTGGTCTCATTAATGTTGCCTGATGCAGGCCTCTTGGGTGCTAGAAAAGTGGTCGTTATCTTATAAGAGCCTCATGAGTTGTTGCTCCTGATTCCCTTCTCTAGATTCTTCTGATTTTCCACCAGCTGGGCCAACTTCATGGCTTCCCCCAAGTCACGAGGCATCAAAACCTTCAATGCTGTTCGGATCTCTGCCTTCAACCCTTTCATGAAATTCCCCTCCAACACTGTATCTGAGAGTCGCCCCACCCTGCTAACTAGGTGTTCAAATTGCTCTCGGTAATCTGCTACTGATCCCTTCTGTGTCAGAGCAAAGAACTGCTCATAGAAGTCTCCTCCCCGATCGGTTTGGAAACGCTATATTATGTAGTCTTTAAATTTCCTCCAGTTCCTGATCGGCCTCCTCTGGTCTCTCCATTAAAACCACGATAGGACTTTCCCTTCCAAGCACAGTCCCGCTGCTGTCAGCTTCTCCTCCTCTGTCAACCCATTGACGGCGAAGTATTGCGCTACCTTGTAAATCCACCCATACGCATCTTCTCCTTCAAATATGGGCATCTTCAACTTCCTCACCTTCTGGTCGCCACCATTTCCCCTTATTCTTCCATAATTTCCCCTTTCTCAAGTGCTAGGTCCACCCCATGTTTCTCGTTCTTTCCTTGCTCTGCCATAGCCCAAACTCCCTTTGAGATCCCCCATTCTTTCTTCAAAATTAGCACCCCGACAGCCGTAAACCCCTCATGGCGTTCCCAATCAGCCCCTCTTTGCTTCGCTCTCCCATAGTCATACCTTTCCCCATGTCGATCTCCTCTTTCCTCCCTATGGAAAGGCTCCACATAGGGTTTTCTTCTTCCCCCTTCCACGATTTTCATCTCTTCTTCCTCACGGATTTCAGAATTGGTGTTCTTCGCTTTTGGGCCCTTCGCTTCGGATGACGCTGTTTGTGCTTGAAGCTCCAGCATTCTTTTCATCATATCTCTGAGATCGGCCACCTGCCCCTCCATGGAAGAAATTCTTTCCTCCACGGTTTCTTTGATGCGATTCATCTCTCCTTCGAGTCTCTCCTCCAAAGCATCAACTTTCTTGGCCGCCATTACAATCCGTAGTTTGTATATTCACAAAATCTGGATTTTGGAGTAAAAAACAGCAATTTCCTCCTTTTCCGGACAAAAAAACGGCTGCTGGAATTTTGCCCAAAAGCCCGCCACCGGTCCCAAGTTGCTATGCAAGATGATAGGAAACCTATCCTATATTTCCTAACAAAACAGCAAGAATTCTTCACAAAATCCCCACACAAAATCACAAAAAAAGATAGGTATTTTGTATTATTGATGAAAGGAACGGGAAGATATTACACTTGATCCTCAATTCGAGAGGAGCCATCGCCTCTATCTCTAGGTCTTTAGTTTCGCCCTGCTTCTAGGAGATCTCAAATTTCAGCCAATTTGTTATGGGAAAACCGGATTTGCATACAACAAAAGGAAATCAGTCCTTCTTTCGGTTTGATCCTCCTAAAATCTTTGTGTTTCATGACGTCCGCCATGTGGGCTCCCCTTTTTTTGTTGTTTCTCGTTGGGCCGTGCGTGGACCGGGGACCGGTCAAACACAGCACTGCAAAACAGATAGTTTTTATGCT